>OY292473.1:8780000-9980000 GCA_958496255.1 Camptogramma bilineatum | reverse complement strand
TTTATTGTTGTATTGTTTATCGTTGCATTGTGATATTTATCCATTATGATAAACGATTTAGATTACGTCTTAGTAATAACAATTTTGTCAAAGTGCCAAAAACGGCCGGTGTTTTTTTTTTCTTTGCACACAGGTCACCAACGATGTTGACATACCTACCTGCGATATATTACGCGACGAGCTCGCGTTTGATAATTATCGCTCAATCTCGTGTCGTCACATTATGACGACCAATGACTTTAAAACAATAAAAAGGGCAGACTGCAGATTGGATGGATATGTCTACCTGCCAACACAGGTCAAGGGTGTAAAAAAACCTAGGTCCCCAGCGTTATACTGCGTGACGCGATCACGTTTGATATCGCTTAGTCCGGAATGACTTTAAAATAACAACAACTGCAAACTGCAGATTGTAAGTATGTCTACCTGTGCATACAAGTCAAGGAGGTGGAAAACCTACCTGCGTTATACTGCGTGACGCGATCACGTTTGATATCGCCCAAATGACTTTAAAACAATAAAAACGGCAGACTGCGGATTGGATGTATTTACCTGCCCACACAGGTTAAGGGTATAAAAAACCTAGGTCCCCAGCGTTATACTGCGTGACGCGATCACGTTTGATATCGCTTAGTCTGGAATGACTTTAAAATAACAACAACTGCAAACTGCAGATTGTAAGTATGTCTACCTGTGCATACAATTCAAGGAGGTGAAAAACCTACCTGTGTGACGCGATCATGTTTGATATCGCTTAGTCCGTAATGACTTTAAAATAACAACAACTGTAAACTACAGATTGTAAGTACCTGTGCATACAAGTCAAGGAGGTGGAAAATCTACCTATACTGGGTGACGCGATCACGTTCAATATCGCTCAGTCTCGTGTCGTCATGTGATGACGACCAATGACTTTAAAACAATAAAACTGCAAACTGCAGATCGTAAGTATATGATCGTAAGTGTATGTCTATCTGTGCATAAAGGTCAAGGGTGATATATATCTACCCAGCGTTATAGGGCGATGCGATCACGTTTGATTTCGCTTAGTTTCGTGTCGTCACGTGATGACGACCAATGATTTTAAAATAATAAAAACTGCAAACTGCAGATAGTAAGTATTATTATGTATACCTGCCCAATACCTACCTACGTGATATTGTGTGACGCGATCACGTTTGATATCGTTCAGTCTTGTTTTATTACGTGATGACGATCAATGGTTTTAAAATAATAAAAACTGCAAACTGCAGATTGTAAGTATGTTTACCTGTAAGTATTGCGTCATACTGCGTGACGCGAACAAGTTTCTATCGCTCAATCTCATGTCGTCACGTGACGACGACCAATGACTTTAAATCCAATAACAACTACAGACTGCACATTGTACTGTACAGGTTATATTACCTGACTTTTGTAACTTTGATGAAAGCGTAGTATGTCTTCTACCACTCTCAGAGCGCGGCTATTACAATACCCGACTCCATCACCGGGAGTTCTACTTTATTTGTCATAGTCAGACCATGACAATCGATTCATGCATTATGTCTGAATAAAGAAATATATTATTATTATAATTATCTATCTTTATAGGAACTCTCTAAACGTTGGGGTCGGATTCTGGTGGAAGGTGACCGAGACCAAGAAAACGAAAGAGACCTTGTAAAAAATACTTTAATATTTAAATATTCTATAAACATAAAGGCCTTCAGATTAAAAGGTATGACCTTAGCTTACTCTCTAGATCGAAGCAGGAGCAGGCAAACTGGAAGGCCATTCCAGAACTAAACCACCCAGATCATTCAAGTGGGGTGGACCGAAGAACAAATGCCAAATCTGAGGTAATCGTCTCAAGATGGGTACCCGTTCCAAGGGCGGAGACCACCACCTGCCGCGAGCTCTTCCTGCACCAAGACTGAGTTCAGGACCCGCAAAACGCATAAGAGGTAAGTAATACTACTTCATGCTAACAATTTGCGCTATTTTATGAATAATTACTGCGCACTCTGCTGTACCCAATGATCTTCTACTATATCTTATAAACTGAGGTAGATGTGTTGTGTTGTGCCCCGCTCCGCGTGGCGAACTAACTTCGGGCTGGATAGCTTGAGTCAACTCGGTCGCTCGTCACTGGCTGTCATTTGCGACTTGCTGCTCACGTAATTGTGAAAATTGTATTTATCTCGTTCTGACAACGAGGTTTTGTATTTTTCTGCTATCTTTTGGTTTCTTGAGTGATGTAATGTATATGAAGCTGCAAATATTCTACCTACTTAGCTGTAAAACAATTTCGCCGCGTTTGAAAGCTTTTATAATGAGTTTAATATAACGTCTCTGTTGGAAAAATATCATTAGCTGTACCTAGCTATATGAATGGATTTAAAATCCCGTTTAATAGTAGGCCTCCTGTACAAATGTTGGAACAAGCTAACCAAAAGTTTAGCAATACGGAGTTACTCGTAGAGCAGTTTTGTTCAGCTACTCATAAGTTATAGTCATCAGAATCTGTGATGCTTACATCAAACATATTCCGGAGACAATTTTTATCTAAAACTTTTTTGACAAATTGTTCGTGAAAGCACTTCTAGATTTAGTGTTAAATCGATTTATCTTTAAGTCAACATTTTAAAATAGTAGATACCTACTTGCACCGCTGCTAAATTACTTATTAAAGACTGCTTCATGGCTACGATAGACTTGCAAGGTGCATATGTTTTTTAGTACCCGGTCCATAAGGGCCTGTCATTTCTTATCTAAGAAATACGGACTGATTCTAGTCCTTTACTAAAATGAAATTCAGTTCATAAAATGATACTTATAATTGCCACGACAGAGTCAAGGAAACCTTTAAGATTGGGTTTTATTATTATTAACCAAAAAAAAAAAAAAAACTTTTTTAAGTTCGAATTCGACTTTCGTACCTAACAGGTGCCTGAATTTGTCAGAATTTTAACACAAATAGAACACTTATCTTGTTAAAATTCGTTCACTAACCCTAAGGGATTTCACGAAATTTTTTCATGTTACTTTGCTCAGCTTGTCCTGCAGTTGCCCGTGGACGGCTGTAGGTTCGCTTCGAATTGACTTGAAATTAAGAAATTTCTAGCTTCTTTGATTTAACGATTATGACTTCTACATGGTACACAACACACATATACCTACGAGTAGCTTATATCCAGATTTGTCTTTGTGGCGAAATTATATTTTAATTTCAAATAATCCTATTTATGGTATTAGATTTTTATGGATGCGCCTTTAAAGGATTGGGGCGTTTTAATTTTAACGGAGAACATGTAAACGGTTTCTGGGACTGCCGAGCCAGATACACTATCAACCTTTTAGAACTAAAAGCCGCTTCTATAGAATTACAGTGTTTCGCTGGCAAATTGATACAAAATAAATTTTGATCCGTAGCGATAAAACAACCGCTAAATGTAATTATGATGAAGATGTGTCCAGTTTAAGCATTTAAACAATTTAAGTAGTAAGATCTAGTAGCGGCGTTATAGTGTAGCATATTCGAAAAATCCAAAATTAAAAAAGAAGCTGGCTGGACCAGGAATTCAGATATTTTATAATTATTTTCGATACAATATGGAGTATATCTCAAACAAGTTTGAATTATTTATGAAAATGATTTATTTGCCACTAGAATAAATATGTAAATGTCATAAGTTCGTCTCTTGAAACGAGATCCGTCCGCATTCGATATCGATGCGTTTACTCTAGACTGGAGTGTTTATTTCTTTCTACACATTCCCTCCATTTTTCATTCAGTTTAATATACTTAAGTAAATTAAGCACTAATCGTGCTACTGGAATTGGTCGTCCCTTATTGGCCTAGCGGCCTTGGTACCATGGTACCCATTGTTCATAAAAAAAAAAAAAAAATATATATATATATATATATATAAATATATCTCTCAAGGCAAACTAGTTTACATAATACCACATTAGGTACTCTTTTCAACTTTCAGACTCTGGCAGCGACACCCTAGTGTCATCGCTGTTATTGAGCAAGCCTACTCAAGACTAGCACTGTAAGCAAGTGCTATAAAATTGATATACCTATCATCTTTTTCTAAAAGTTCTTTAAAACAATAACAACTGTGATTCCACAAAATGGTGGAAATTTTTGCACCAAACTTTAAATTGACTTTTTAGAAGTTATATTCTATTTGTAATAGATTTTCTAGTTAGCGAATATAAATCTGGTTCAAACTATTCGACTTTGAATACTTGTCATTCAGCGCTTGCTCTGATATTTTGTAAACGGATGAGCAAGATGATAGAATTGAACTAAACTTTGTTTTTTCAAAGAATGAAAATAATCTGAAATCTGAATCTTGTAGGTGCTTGATCATCGTTCGAAATTCTTTCTTAAACAGATAAATTTTTCTTACAAACCGCTATTTAATGCGAGTGTCTCGACAATAAGCCGATGGATAATGCAGATTCTGTCAGTCAGATAGTGGCGTCGACAAGAATGTTTTTTCCGCATAAGACATGAGTTCACATCGGGTTACGCATAGGCGTAACGGAGTCCCAATAGATATCTTATAACGAACCGACTCGTTTGGTCAGAAGTTCTACATTTGACCCAAAATGATGAGCGTCATGTTTTTTTCGTAAAATATTTTAAGTATTCTATCGGTTTCACCAATATTTAAACAATTGAATATTTTGAATTGAAGATTTATTTATTTGCAGATTCCATTTTTTGTCAAAACATGCAATCGTAAGTTGATTGTAAGACAACATTAGGTATTAATGTACCTACCTGCTTTTGCGTTAACCGCTTATGTCGTTAAAGGTCGCTAAACATCTACATGGTCAAAAATATTATGATCTTGAGGATGTAACCGTCGTAGTATAATTGATGGTTAAACAAACTTACCAAGTGAAGTTTGGCCATAATTATACGAGACGGTTACATCCGAAGAGATCAAGAAGGTCCCACCCGAACCCATAAAGGCCCTTGCTATTTTAACGACATAAGTGTCTCTGAAGAAATGAAGTTGGCGCGAGCCGAGCGAGTGGGGTTGCCAGATGTCAGATGCCAGAGTGTCATTATTTTGTTACTAATGCTTTAATTTTACAGATTTTACAGTACTCTAAAATTATGTGATGCCCTAGTACATTGAGAAGTGAAACTACATGGTCAAAAATATTATGATCTCTTCGGATGTAACCGTCTCGTATAATTATGGCCAAACTTCACTTGGTAAGTTTGTTTAACCATCAATTATATTGAAAACTGTTTTAACTTACCTTTTTCTTCTTCGGATCATGCTGGATATAACTGGAGTTTGCCAACGATATCTCCGGCACCGACGTGTCCAGCAGACAAGGGCGAGAGTTGCAGCTCTTCGTGGAAGCTGGGCGAGGTGAGCTGCAGAGCGAGGCTGGGCGTTCAACCACGTGGGACTGGGCCATTATCTGCTTGCATTCCACCTGGAGGATAATAATTTATTTTAGAGTGTTTTGGAAATTTTATCAACATGAATCTCAAATGAGAGTTTTCTTTGTGACTTTTTGACAATGAAATGTTCTGAAAAATATCTTAATTCTGAAGTTTGGTTTGGTTATTTCACAAAAAATGTCATGTATTGATTTGGGTAGCTCTTTTTCTAAATGGTATGTGGGTCACGGACTGCCTCTAATTAAAGGCATTTAAAGACAGTGATTTTAAAAAGTTGCTTTCAGCTGCCTGTCTTTAGAATTAAAGGTAAACGTCTTGACATCACAAAGTTGGTAAATGCTCGAAGTCACAAAGCCAATACTGAATTCATACATACAGGAGTAGAATCAATTAGCTCTTAAGACGTTTCAAAGTGGTACACTAGTGATCTTATTGAATAAATGAATTTGACTTTTGACTTTTGACTTTTATACGAAAACCAGAGCTCATCTTCTTACTTCACTTTCACACCCAAACTTACCTCTCTTTGTTTGAGTCCTCCTCCACAAGTCTTGGAGCATTTGGACCAGTCTCCAGTGTGCCACCGGACTGGGCAGTCCAATACGTTGCAGTACTGCCGATCTGGTGGCGGTGGTTGTGGACACATACTGTTCGGAACCACTACTGTGTTGGTGCCTCCTCGGGTTACCTGTGAATATATTTGATAGCATTTGATCTTTCTAAACGAGTTTGTAACTGGCGGCTGTGGATGCAGGCCGCTTCCAACCGCAACACATGGAAATTTTTGAGGGATGCCTATGTCCAACAGTGGACGTCCAACGGCTGATGATGATGATAAAACGAGTTTGGGCACCTATGTAAGGAGCTCTGACAAAAAAAACAGTGGCCTGCAGAGTTGACACATAGATCAGTTCGAATTTTTTAGCTGTCATATAAAAAAGAGACGCTTCTTTCGAATATTCTAACTTATTGTTATTTTTCTTATTTAGGTCTCTACCTCTTCTCCTTTGCATCTCATCTGACTTTAATGCTAATGATAGTTAGAAGAAATGGCCGTACAGGATTATGATGATAACTTTAATGTTTATCATTGTGTTAGAAAACAGAACCACAGATTAAAGCTAGGCTGATGTCCTTACACAAACCTAGCCATAGTTTTGAGAAAGCATCTTATACAACTGCTCACCTCATGGATGCAAGTAACTTCTCTCGTCTGGATTCCAATTCCACAGGACTTCGTGCATTGTGAAAAGTCAGTGTAGTTCCACCTGATTGAAAGAAAAATATAGAAAATCATGACTTTGGAGACATAATGGTTTGGTGACAGTTTAATGTGGTTTCTTCCAAGAAGAGAAAGAATTATGTTAGATTTACAGCTGATTAAATTTTTTTAGTATAAGTAGAGAGGATGATTGAAAGTTAGAGAGTATTAATGAAAGAAGATTGACGAAACAGGTACATAAGGCGAGTGTGAATGGGACCGTCGGAAGTGGAAGACCTAGGCGCACATTCCTGGACCAAATTGGTGAATTATTGGAAAAAGGCCAGGTCAAGAGTACCTTAAAGTGACGAGCTTGCATGAAGAATGTGATGAGAGTGAATGAAGCAAAAGAAGTGTGTCAGGATCATAGCAAGTGGAGATCTGTGGTCTTTGCCTACCCCTATGATGGGACACAGGCGTGATTTTATGTATGTATGTAGGAATCAGTTGTACAAACCTTGGTGGACAAGGATGGTCGTTGCAAGTCCTGACCCTATTCTCTGGCTTGGTAAGAGGGTCGCACATGTAGGGAGAAGCGTTCTTGCCGTCCTCATCTCTTACGCACTGGATGATCAGCTCCTGTATAACAACAGAATAAAGGTTTGTTTTGTATCAATTCAAAACTTTAAGCCGGGTTGACAAGATCCAAGTCAACTTGGACCAAGTGCAACTTGGATGACTCTGATTGGACGCCGTCGAACTCACGTGACTCACTCGGATGACGGCGCCAAATCAGAGTCATCATCAAGGATAGTCTCCTAAAAACGTTTTCCTGTAACTACAACGGTTAAGGTAGCTGCCCTTACTGCCCCGTCTCAAAAATTCACCCTGGTATACATTTTTACATTATTCTATTGTCTTGTAATTGCGTACCTGAACACCACTGAGGCAAGAGGCACTGCAGCTGGTATACCCCTTTTCCTTCCAGGAGTATGACTTGCCGGGAGACCCCGGCGCCACTCGGATGTTGCTGGACGTGCCAAAGGTTAATGACCTGCTGGTTATGGTCAAACTTTAGGTAAAGATATAACGGAGTTACAAGGATGTTGTAAGATTAAAGGCTGGTTTTAGGCTGGTTTTAGTGTCACGCGTACCGTCGGCGCTGATAGGCGAGTGATCTTTATTACAATTAAATAGGGATACTGATTGTTCAGCACTGACGGGTGCGATCAGCGTTGCCATTTTTGCTAAACAATCAGTATCCTTGTTGCAATGTAATAAAGATCACTCGTCCATCAGCGCCGACGGTACGCGTGACACTAAAACCAGCCTTACTGTCACTCGTACCGTCAGCGCTGATAGGTGAGTGATCTTTATTACAATGAAATAAGGATACTGATTGTTTAGCAAAAATTACAACTGTACCGCCGTATACGGTTAGTTTAGGACTTATTGAGCTTAGCCTGGCCTGAATCATTCCTGGTAAAGTGCCCTTCCCTATTTCTTTACAGCTATTATAGATGACTTCTGGCAATGTACATTTGAGTAGCTCTTAATGTGCTTGAAATAAGAGCGAATTTAAGTATGTTTGATAATACAGATAGTAAATCACAAAGATAGTATATCTTATCATTCCTATATAAACTGTTATCTCTTTCAAAGTTACGGTGACCGCCATTTCGCGGCCGTCATAACTTTCTGGTCAGATGTAAATTTTTTGAGAGAATTGCCGTTTTATTTCTCTGCGAGACATGACTAGTGTGGCTATCGTTGTGTATATCAATGATGAATTGGAAATAATTCCCATGACATTCTTTAATTTCATCATTATTTGCAGGAAGTTTGGCTTTCAAAAAACATTTTAATATTTTTACTTATACTAAAACGCTGTTTAGGCTGAGACTCCACCAAAGCGGAGATGTGTGAGATGTATTCTAAATAAGCAATAGAATTTCGTTACTCAAACATGTCATCTCGTCTTTTGAAATTCTATTGGTTGTTTGAAACACATCTCACACATCTCCGCTTTGGTGGAGTCTCAGCCTTAGAACGAATTAATAGTATGCGGTGACACTTATGACGTCCATTTAACGGTTCCCGTTTATCAAAAAATATCCGATAACCTACTAATTCGCAACAAACATAATCTTCAGTCACTATCAAACTTTTTACTGCAGTTATTTCCAAAATGTCTCTTGACGTGAACATAAGTGAACCAGATGAATTCAACTGCAATGAATTACATAGTTGCATTGATGAGGTCGCCAAACTAAAAGGATTAGAAGACTTTGTGTATCACGTGGACTTTATCAGTGGCAACGGCGGCAATTTCACATCAAACGTGTTCAGAATACTAATAAGAGATGCTGAAAGTGACAAAAATTATAGTGTTATGGTCAAAACACTCATAAACACCGAAAGACAGGAGCTCTTTCATGAACTCCATGAAAGAGAAGTCAATGTTTACAAAAAGATTTTAAAGAAATATGAAGAGATACAAAACGTTTTAGATGTTGAAGAAAGAGTTATATTTCCAGTATGTGAATACACAAGAGTAGAATTATCTAAAGAAGTTATAATACTCGAAGATATGAAATCAAAAGGGTTTGAAACTAATACAAAATTGGCAAATGGATTAAACTACGCCCAAGTGAGCACAGCTATAAAGGAACTCGCAAAGTTCCACGCGCTATCATTTATTTACGAAAAACAAGACCCAGAAACTTTCGCGACAGTCAAATCAGATTTCCAAGATATTATATTCTCAGACAGATTTCTCAGCAAGAGTAATAAACTAAGGAATTATTTTCACGAATCCTTTGGGATGTCCTTGGAAATGGTGGCAGATTCAGAGGCGAAAGCTAAATTGGAGAGAGTACAGTCTAGGCTTTTAGACTTATTAAAAATGTATACAAGACCTGGAAAGAACAATGTATTGTGTCATGGAGACTACTGGATAAACAACATTATGTTTAAACATGAAGTGAGTTGACCTATTTCTTAGCTAGCTGCGTTACAAACAGTTGATTCACTTGTTTAGTTCTGAGGAGACCCGAAATATTTAATATGAAAATTCATGTTTAGGTTTTGTTTACAGAAAATTCTTCCAACATGAGAAGATCATCATTGATAATAATTAATATCAATCAAATAATTATCATCATCTTGTGTACTTAAACACATCAATAAACATAATTCTGTAATGTATAAAACGTGTTACAATTTTTTCTGGATTAATTATTATTTTTTATTTAAAGTAGAATGTGGGAGACCTTTTCCCAGCAGTGGAACGTAACGTAGTAATATAGAAAAGAAGAAATATATTATAAGTAATAAACATGTAGAAATACATATAATTACATTTTATAGGTATAATAATGACGTATATGAAATATTATTGTATTATGAGCTATCCTTTTTTGGCAAGACGTAATGCTGAATCGAGACACTTTCTGATATAGGACACATAATATTATCGTTCATTTTTACACTCTCGTGAATCTTTGTTGTATTATTTGTGTAGCTAACAAATGTACATAATAATACCAAGGGAATTACTCACGTAAAAATATCGTCGTTTTAGTTACTGATAATATTTTGATTGATTCAGAAAATCTTCATGTGAGGAATAGATTTGCTATACGGTATTTCTACGAAAAACATTACTAACAATACATTTTAATGATCTTAATAATATTTTACTTGAGTGAGAAATTCCAGGGTGCTATTATTATGTCAAGTACAGCTTACGAATTCTGAAATAGAAATTTACCAGTTTTTATTTATATATTTTCAGAAAAACAAAGAAGCAAAAGTATGCTTCATCGACTTTCAAGCTATGCGCTACTCTTCACCTCTCACCGACATCTTCTTTTTATTACTGGGCACAGATTCCACCCTCAGATCTACCTATTTCAATGACCTGGTCAACGAATACTACGATAGCCTCAAATCATTCTTAAATGTATACAACATAGATGTCAATTTAGTTTACCCGAAAGAAGACCTTGAGAAAGATTGTGAAGATTTGTTACCATTTGGTCTTCTCATAGCTATGATACATATGAGGACAGTTACACAGTTTGAAGATAATGCTTTATCAAGATCTGATGAAGAGGCAGATTCAAATGATTTAGAAGAACTCGTAACATCAGGAACCAGTGATTTAGAAGTACTTCATGATTCAAATTTTAAATTAAGAGTCAATGATTTGGTGAAGGAGTGTGTTGGAAATGGAGTTCTAGACAGGCTTGTTGATAAGCTTAATAGCTTAGAATATAGCTAACACTAGATTAAAAAATTCAAGGTTGATAAAGTTATTTCAATCATCGTAAACCGCATATAAAAATTACCATTAACAGGGTGGAAAATCTCGAGTGAATTCTATTAAAGATGATAATGAAATGATTTTCACATTTTTAAATATATACTTCGATTAGAGTAGGATAAGAGTACCTACTTAAATGAATATTGATTAATATAAATGTAAACTGATATTTTCTTAAAGACAGTAGACAAAGGCAGTGACCAAATCGTGGTAACACAAGGGTCACAGAATACCAGACAGCCTGATATCCTAATGACATTGTGGCAGCGGGGAAGTATTGAATTAGATTGGCACAGGATTTTAAAAAGTAGCTTGATAATGAGGAGACCTATACTCAGCAGTGGAAGATATGAACTGATTAGATAGATGTTCTTAATCTTACCTATCACCTCCATTATAAGCTGGCATACTAGAATCGCCGAATGAAGTTCCGTAGGCCATAGAACATGGTTCCATGATGCATCTCTCAGTCTCCTCAGCTGGTTTCGGCCCCATACACTTAGAATCTGGAAGCTTCGCGATGGTTCTAGAGAATTCTAGAAAGATCTTGCAGTGGACTTCTTTCTTTCTCCACCCTTCGCCGCAGGTTACACTGCACGGACTCCAGTCTTCGTCTTTGATGTAACTATTGAAAGAAAATGTATTTAAGTGAATAGAGATAATGATGATAGTGTATAGTAAGCCAGACCAAGCAAAATATACGTAGTTTTAAATGAATTCGCAATAATATGCCTTTTTGAAGCAGTTACTGAATGCCGTAATTAAATTTTAGAATTAAGAAAAGTAAAAACCAACGATTGAAGGAATGCAACGTTAGATATCGAAGCATTAATAGATCAAAATGAAATTCAAATTGATCTGAACGATGAAATGACTCACTATACACTCTTCGCCATTGAATAACAAATAAAGATTAAAAAATACGCTATACTAGATACTATGAAAGATTCACACAAATATCATCCATATCATGCTTAAGTGCTCAGGGTCAAATACTAGATCCTAATCTGGCTGGTTTAATGTAGAAGTATGCACCAGTGTATCTAACTGCCAATGTACCTGTAAATTTAAACTATTACAATAGAAATAAGAGTGCTTTTAGCACTCGATGTGTTAAAATTTCGTCATAACTGTAGCAGTGTTCAGTGTTTGTGCCAGAAAATGTCATAGGAAAAGTGTGAAGCAAAGAAAATTAAGGTGTAGTTGGTGCAAGGAGATTCCAACTTTACTGTGCAGTGCTTAGAGTAGAAAATTACAAGTCAGTGTTAAGTGGTTTATGACGTGAAAGGTAGAACATAATTCTCTGAAAAAACTGTGCTTGGTCATTTTCTGTAAGGTTTAATATACAGTGAGTCTAGGAAAAAAGACCTCTAGATTCAAAAATCTTCTTTCACTAAAAAAGATTTCGAATTATATCAACTATCAAAAAAAAAAACTAACAGGCAAAGGATTTTGCAAAATGAGGGATAGAATGATAGGTATTGTTTACCTGGAGCCACATTATTAAGGACTATTCGTGTTGTGTGACAAGGATAGCTTTATGTATCGTCACAAGACAGACAGAGACACACAACATGAACGTGACTTTACTAATTATATTTTCTTACTTTATTGTTATTAACTAAACTAACTTATAATAGCGAATAATAATCACACTAAAACTAAACCGACTAAAAACCAAAACGACATGAAATTGAAAGTGACGTTTTTTGTAAAATTACAAATCTTGTGGATGGTTTAGTTAGAAGGAAGAAAAATCGGTTTAAACTGAGCCTTAACCACAAATAGGTCAATTTTACTGTAATCTAAATACAAACGTTATAATGTTTGACCTTTAAAGTGAACTAAAAATGATATTAATTTTTATGCCAATTTAGTCTACAACAAAACAATATTTCGATCATAGTGAAGCGTTATAGCAACGTATCGAAATGATTAAAAATGTTGCACGACGTGACGCCGTCATCTACGCCCAAAAACGCTTGTGTGATAGGGTCCTAAAGCCCAATAATACGACATTCAGTTTAACAATATGGCGCCCATATGCCCAATAATATGGCCACAGTGGAACGATGAGTATGAACGGTGTGTGACAGGTAAAGTCATTCTTGAATGTGTGATGTCTGAAATAAACCTCAAAAATACGCTTAGGTACGATACCTTACATACAACCAGCCACACGCAAAGAATATTTTGTAATTGCTGAAACGAGACAACAACAAAATACTCTGAGCATCAGATATTGGAATTTAGATGTTACACAGAGGGTATAAAGCAGACATTTGCATGCATTCACAGAAAACTTTCACAGGCTACATAGGATTCTACTGTGACAATTTGAGATATGACATTTAACATTTTATATAATGTAATATTCAACAGCAACAGCAAAAATTATTAGATTTAAAAATAATATTCAAATTTCACAAGAATTATTAAACAAATCGACATAGACCTTTTAAGAAAACTCAAAATTAAAATATGTAATGTATCCTTTATAAATAACAAATTGAACTTAAAATTACAACCTTTGATATAAATCGGGAACATTTTAAGTGCTTCAAGTGCTTTCAAAAGACAACGTAATAAGTTTTTACTTTAAAAGTAGTCATAAGTTTGGGAACTATAACGGTTTTCAAGCATTTGACTAAAATCCTGATATTTCTGTTACGATTTCACAGTTGCATTCGCAGTTGCATTTAGTGTAGGTACCTATTTTTTTAGTAACTAATAAGTATGAGACTTATTCAGTTCCCTATTTACTTAAGTTTGATTAAGTTTTCTATAACCAAATTCAAGAGGACGTTGTTGTAGTGTCTTAGTCGTTGTTGAGACGTTGTTGAAAGTGTCTTACTGGTCCGATTTTGTTTTTAAATCTTGAAATGTTAAAATTGAAATACTTTTTACTTCTCAAAACTAGAAAACTATTGTTATTATAAAAACTTTTCTTGTCTTGAAGGATCATTAAATATCTAGGATTCAAGCTATTTTTTCTGCTTGAGTCTTCACAGTTTGACAAGGCACAAGTTATTAATTACCTAATTTAGCCCATCTTAAAGTGACGAACGAAGTTTAATGATAAAATGTCGATTGATATAGTCACGGATACGGTAACAAACCTAAGAGTATTAAAGGGGTTTTAAACCCAAAACCTGTTTATATTATGGCCATTGATCACGTCTCATAAAATTTTACCCAGACGTATTGACCTTCGAGATTGACCTCGTGGCCTTATTAACTAAAAAGTCACATGTCGGAAGGCGGGATGTTTTTGATATAGGACACGTATGACCTAATACGAATAACTACAGGGCACATTGTGCCAAGTTTCGGACGCGAGGGGAAAAGTCTTTATCAAGCATTTGGACACAATAATTCATAATTTGGTCTTAAACATATTCCGTTTTCAGAGCTTTTAAATCTACTTATATTTAACTTACGTGGCTTCGACGGGAACATCAGGTTCGCCGATCAGCCTCTCAGCTTTGGCCTGAGGCATTGGGTACGGCTGGATGAGAGGCTGAGTGTGGTAGACCACTCCAGGTAGAAGGTCTTCGATGTCATCCTGATGAGAAGGAGATACTTTTGAGAACTTAGCCCTGATAAAAAGTTTTGATAGGTAATTTTTTTTACATCCATACATACATAAACTCACGCCTGTATCCCATCATAGGGGTAGGCAGAGACCACAGATCGCCACTAATTAATTTTAATTTTTTTTAAAGAAATAAAATTAATTTCTTTCTTTTCTTGTAATGATAGAATAACACTTTACTGTTTTCATCTTGATAGCACCTTTTAATTTTAGTTTACATATACTTTTTATCTGGAAAGAGGGGAGGGAGGCCTTTGCCCTGCAGTGGGACAATATAGGCTAAAATAATAATAATAATAATAATAATATACTTTTTTTAGACTACTAAGGTACGGCACAAGCATACGGCCCATCTGATGTTAAGCGGTTACCATTTCCTATAAAGTTACCAGAGGAGTCATACTCGCTCTGACCTTTTAAAAATGCTCCTTTGTTGAAGAGCTTCATACGTCTCTGGAAAAAACTGTGACAGGTAGATCATTCCATAACCTAATAAGGAAGACTCACGATTTTAGTTGAGTATGCAGATTTGTAGATACAAAAAAAAACAAAAAATACTGTGTTTTTGGTTTTTTAATCGGATCAAAAATGACCGAGTTACAGAGATTTTAGTGCACCAATCTAAAAAACGCTCGCGAGAAGGCCGCGACTGGCTGTGACGTCACCAGGCGCCCGCGGCTCGCTCCACTAGTACAAAATCCCTAGTTATTTTCAAACTAATTTCCGACCGCGGCATCGCTCGCGTGGCACCTGGATAAAAAGTAGCCTATGTCCTATTCCCGCTCATTACCTAACTATATTTTAAATTTCAGCCAAATCGGTTCAGTAGTTGTCGAGTTATAGAGGAACAAACATACATCCAAACATCCAAACTTTCGAGGTCATTCACGTTTTTTGTTAAGTAAGTACTTATGCAGATTTGTAGATTTAAAAAAGTTATAAATGATTTCATTTTTATTTTTAAATATGATTACGACTGTATTCCCAAGGCACAGTAGACATATTCTATCAGATCTTTTAGGAATTTTTAGATCCGTTGAAAAAGTCTAAGCGGGTAGTCAGAGGTAGAGAAGCAGTGTTGGCCGAGTGCGCTAGTGCCTCGACTTTCAATCCGAAGGTTGTGGGTTGAAACCCAGCCGTGCATCAATGGATTTTTCGTTTCGAAAAATGTATAAGTAGGTACCTAAGTAGGTATGCGCTTTAACACGAGCTCTAAACGGTGAAGGAAAATATTGTGAAAGTATGATAGTGTGATTGGAAAACCAAGTTTAGGTAGGTAGGTATGTGATTATTTTGACTCGTACATACAAATTATTAATTTTAGGTATTACGATTAAAAGTATGTATAAAAAATACCTATTCACTAAAAAGTTTAAAGGCGAAAATTATTTTTAAGTAGGTACCTACCTAGGTAAGTAGTAAGTAGGTAGGTACCTACAATATCAAACAAAACTAACAATCAGGAGTCGAATCACACTAATATTAACTTTACCTACCTAAATTGATAGTCATATTGATAGTCCATATTTGTTAAGTAAACTTAGATTTAGATGTCCTAGAGTTAGTTCTAGAAAGAACCAGTTATTTCAGCCACCTACTATTCGCACCAATTATGCTTCTAACACCTTCGTTAACCGTTCCATGAACGTAAATAATGATTTATTTTCTAATCTCGATATTTTTGAGCTCTCTCTATCGAAATTCAAACTCGCCATAGGCGAGGAACTCCGTCGCTGTAGATTACCCAATGTTTGAATTTTATCTTCTCAAGTAAGTTCTTATATTTTTGTTTTGATGATGTTTAGTTTAGCTTATTTTTTGTTTAAAATTCAACCCGTGTGTTATCGTCCCACCATTTGCTTGACGTGTATGTGTTATTTAATAGTGGAAACTTTTTTTGGATTATGTTCAACTTTATATTATTTAATGTGTATGTGTCATTGTTCTGTTTGTTTCCCAAATAAATAAATAAATAAAAAAATAAATTTTTACCTACCTACTTAAATTATTACCTACATAAATTATTTTTAAGTAGGTACCTACCTACTTACTACTTACCTAGGTAGGTACCTACTTAAAAATAATTTTCGCCTTTAAACTTTTTAGTGAATAGGTATTTTTTTATACATACATTTAATCGTAATACCTAATTAATAATTTGTATGTTCGAGTCAAAATAATCACATACATTACCTACCTACCTAAACTTGGTTTTCAAATCACACTATCACACTTTCTCATCACACTAATCATACTATTACACTAATCACACTAATCACACTAATATTATAAATGCGAAAGTTTGGATGTTTGGATGAATGATGTTTGTTCCTCTATAACTCAACAACCACTAAACCAATTTGGTTGAAATTTTAAATATAGATAGATAATGACCAGGAATAGGACATAGGCTACTTTTTATTTGGGTACTACGCGAATAAAGCCGCGGGCGGAAGCTAGTTAATATTAAAAATGCAAAAGTTTGGATATTTGGATTTATGTTTGTTCCTCTATAATTCGACAACCACTGAACTGATTTGGCTGAAATTTAAAACATAGATAGTTCTTGACCTGAAATAGGACATAGGCTACTTTTTATCCAGGTGCCGCGCGAGCGAAGCCGCGGGCGGAAGCTAGTTTGAAATTAACTAGCGATTTTGTACTAGTAGACCGAGCCGCGGGCGCCTGGTGACGTCAGACGCAGCGCGAACTCCGAGCGCACGTTTTGAAATGGCCGAAAAGAAAACTTGAATAACTTCGTCATTTATTGATGGATTTTAATTATTTAAAAAACAGAATGCTCAGAATGCTAAAGAGTATACGCCCTCATACTTAGAAACCCAATATTTCGTTTAGTGATTGATCCCCATTGTTCGCGAGAGGAAAATCCTATAGAACTGCACCGTTTATTTGAAAGTCCATCCTTATCTTGTGTACATTCCATCCACTCGTACCACGCGGTTCTCCTCCACATTTATCATCCGCACTGCTATGGTCTGGAATTCGCTGCCGGCTTCTGTTTTCCCCGTAAACTATAACCTGGGTCTCTTCAAGTCAAGAGTGAAGGTCTTCTAGACCTTTGTGCTGTCAGCCACATCGTCGCTTACCTCAGATGAGATTGTGGTTGAACAAAGGTCTATCTACAATAAAAAAAAGTCTTGGCAGTCGACTCAAATCGTGATTCTTTCTTGGTTCATTACCTCAGGTTCATCGGCCTCCCTGTAGCTCGGACAGGAGATGCCAGTGGAACAGGGTCGGGAGATCTCCGGCCGGGTGGAAGGCTCACAGCCGCCTCCAGCCGGGGTACATTCCACTCCCCGAACTTGCACTCCCTCGCCGCAAGACACCGAGCACTGGAAAAAAGGAGTAACTATACTTCTTAGCAATTCTTATTGCAAGCCTACTTCATCTCAACAATGTCCCAGGCACTACAGTGTTCCGATGAGTGTAGGCAAAGATTGCCTCCTAACACTGTATAAATCATCTAGTAAAGATGTAAAGGCCTAAGTATACTTCTTAGAGTCTTGTTGGCCGAGGGGAATGGTAGAATGCGCCGCAAACTTTATGGCGGCTGAAGTGCGCGGCAGATTCGACTTTGCGCAGGTATAGTCAACGCAATAGAATAGAGTACGTTTTATCTACATAGCCCGTCTAGCCCCGCCCCTCACCGCCTTCACCTCCCCGCAACCGTACCTGCGCAAAGTCGAATCTATCACGCCACTTACTTCCGAAGGTCGTGGGTTCGAATCATGGCCGTGCATCAATGAATTTTTCGTTTCGAAAAATGTAAATACGTATCAACACGAGCTCTAAAACGGCGAAGGAAAACATCGTGAGGAAACCCACAGCAAGTCGGCCCCGCACGTATTGACGATATCTTTCCTGTGGATATGGCCGGTGCTGAGCAAGCCTACTTCATCTCAACAATGTCCCAAGAACTACAGTGTCTCGTTGTGTAAGCAAATATTGCTTCCTGACATTGTATGAACCATCTAGAAAATAAATAAAGGCCTAGGTTTTTTTTCCCTAACTGTTTAAGGTTCGTGTTAAGGCACACCCCGGACACTCGACGAAATCTCTATGCAAAAGCGGCGTCTAACTATAGTCGGATTGCTCATTATACACACTAAAATTGACGATCAAAATGTCATTTTTCATATATTTTTAGTTCGTACAATGAGCAATTCGACTATACCTACATTTACACTACACAATGTCAGTTTTGTACACAGTAAGGTTGTCACCGTATGCATAATGTACACTGTGGTCTCGGTCTCGTCTATGCGTCTACGCGTGTGGCGCGTCCCGTGGTGTTCAAAGTCAGCTCCTCGCCAGCTCAAACTCAGTGTCCATTCTATACGTAGTATTATTATCTGTTCTGTGGTTAAGGCGCAAATGTATCGAAATGAAAAATACATTAATTCACGCCCTAGATTCCTAATCAGGACATACGGATTGAATGCTTCAGTTCATTTAAGTAACTACAGTTTCAGCGAAACACTTCACATGCTGCGTAATGTCGACCCAAACTGCAAAACCAACATCCCTCGCTCAAAGGATCGGCTTGGTCAATACGTACGTAGAGACAACCTTAGTAACCTAGTAGACAGACAGACATTTATTCAAACTAGTAGTTGTTTGATATAGGGATTTGGGTTTTCGTAGAGCCGTGTTGGCCGAGGGGTATAGTACCTCGACTTTCGATCCGAAGGTCGTGGGTTCGAATCCTGGCCGTGCATCAATGGATTTTTCGTTTCGAAAAATGTATATGCGCATTACTACGAACTCTAAACGGTGAAGGAAAACATAGTGAGGAAACCCGCGGCTTAGTCAGCCCCACACGTATTGACCATGTCTTTCCTGTGGATATGGCCGGTTAAGCTGAGAGGATGGTGTAGGTACTGGGCAAGCCTACTTCATCTCAACAATGTCCTAGGCAATATAGAGTCCCGATAAGTGTAGGCAAAGATTGCCTCCTGACACTGTATAAATCATCTAGTAAAGATGTAAAGGCCTAAGTTTTTGGGTTTTCATAGTGTAAAATCGCAGGAAAAAAGGAAACCAGCTTTGAACAAAAGAATAGTATGAAGCTGCGTACAGATATCGCGTATCCTGGGTACGCGTAGTCAGGTTATGCGTGTCCAGAACGCCAAGTCTGTACCTGTATGTACGCGTACACTGTACGCGTAGCTACAGCTATGGACTAGGCGTTTTGGACACGCGTATACTGACTACGCGTGCCCAGGGTCCGCGATATCTGGACGCACCTTTATATTAGTAGGTATGTGTTGTCAGGTCCGTTGATATAAAACAAAAATATAAGTATATATAATAATAAAGATAGTATAGTAATGATGCGTCGTTGTTCTCGTCACACGGCCAAGTAGTGTTGCCAGCGCGGGTGACGAAAAATTGCTTGGATTTTTTGATGTATTTATTTGCCTAAACAGCCATCCATACAGCTTTTAGGCGGTCTAGCTTCCTTTGACTCTAAACTGTTTATTTTCCTTTTAGATTAAAACTTTCTGCACCGACAAAACTAAAACATAAACGGAAAAATCTACTAATTACTGACCGTGCCAATTAGTACTTAGACTAACTTTTTAATTTGTTCTGTCATCGGAACTTTCAATCTTGTAGTTTATGGAATACAGCTTATATTGTATCCCGTTTGTTGGTTACTTTTTAACTCCTTTTTTAACCGACTTCATAAAACGGAGGAGGTTCTCTATTCGTCGAATTTTTTTTTGTGCTTTTTTTGTATGTTCACCGATTACTCGAAGACGCCTGGACCGATTTGAAAATTCTTTTTAAAAGGGTAGGTATACTTTCCGATTGGTGCCACAAATATTTTGTGAGAATCTGTAGAAGATCTTCGGAGTTATGAACTGCGGAGCTAAAAAGGTCGCTATTGCAGAGTCGCGGTGAAGGAATTGAGCTATTGCCATCTCTTTTCACTCTCAGTCAATGAAAAGAGATGGCAATAGTTCAATTCCTTCACCGCGACTCTGCAATAGCGACCTTTTTAGCTCCGTAGAAATGCACCCCGAGAGTGCAGAAACCTGCTCAGTTAATAACATTGAAGTCGGTTTTTTTTAATTTTTAATTTAGCCACTTGTTCAATCAATCATCTCACTTTTGTTGTAGGTACTAGATTAGTCGTTAAAACTTTAGTATAACCAAATATAGGTACCTACCTAAGTACTTGATTAGTCTCGTAAAAACTTTACTATAACCGAATCGTGAATACCTAGAGAATCGGAAGACCAAAAACCAACACATATTTTTTAAATTTTTATAGTGTTAATCCAAACTTACCTAGGTGTTATTACCAGTGATCGGAGTAGGTAGAGCTATTTTATGTACTTGCCATATGATAGAATAATATGGATATTCCCCGAATTTGTAACAATTTCTTATATTTATACAAGAATCAACAATCATTTAACATTTTCATTCTGAAGTTGTACAAGAACATACCATACAAATTATTAGTTCCTCAAAAATCGAAACATGATTGAAAAGAACAAACTATTTGTATTTAACTACAATAAAATCTTAATTAAAATTACCAACATGTTAAAAAAATAATTTACTTATTGAAACAAAAAAAATCAATATTCTATTCTCTTGTCTATTTCTTGGTCAGCGGTCGAAGTATTAGTCGGAATCCCGTGGAATATCCATATTAACATCAATGTTTGCGGTCAATGAACCTAAATAGCTCTACCTACTCCGATCAGTGGTTATTACATTTGAAAATGAAAAATCAAAGTCAAAGTCAAAGTCAAAGTATATTTATTGCGAGAAATACATGTACATAAGATATTATAATGGCATAACCGCTTACATGTGTATCAATGTATTCTACCTTAAGGCATGCAATTAAAAAAATTCACAATGTCAAAATGAAATAAAAATTGAAAATAAAATGAACATTAAAAATAAAAATTAAATTAAAAATAATAGAAATAAGTACCCAATAAATTAAATTAAACTAATAAATTACCTAACTACGTATAAAAATCCAAAAAAATTAATCAAATAATATTAAATTCTTGTCATTTTCAAATTCATCAATTGTATAATAACATTTATCTTAATAATTATCTTATTAATTATCTATAATAATATTAATCTTATCACACTTTTCAATTCCGAGGGGATTCGAACCCGCAATGATCCAAATGATCCTCCTTAAGCCGGAGTGCCTTTACCAACTCGGCCACGGAATCCATATTCGTCGGGTTGAAAATCTTGATAAAATCATTATCGATTAAAGCATCGATATGTAGATGGCGCTAATCGATGCTTTAAGGCTTCGAGGCTTCTGGCCGAAAGGGGTGAAGTTTCGGCGGTTCAAGGGCCGCCTGTCACGTGATACCCCGCGCCGCGACACACAAGCGATATGTGTGACCTAGTTTAAGTTTTATTAATATGTATCTTAGGTTTAAGGTATTTATTTCTATGGGCCTTAGAATTAGTTTTTACCATCTGTACTATTCTTAAGTTGCCTGAAATAAAGTTTATATTATTATTTAATCGATAAATGATCTTAACAAGATTTTCAACCTGACGAATATGGATTCCGTGGCCGAGTTGGTAAAGGCACTCCGGCTTAAGCAGGATCGCTTGTATCATTGCGGGTTCGAATCCCGTCGGAATTGAAAATTTTGATAAGATTTTTCATTTTCAAATGTAAGAACCAACTTAACCAGCAACCAATACTTGTGCTAGCCCCCTGAGAACCTAACATCTTGCTAACAAGACAAGAAAGCTAGAAAACGCCTGAAAACAACAATTTATATGCAACTCTCTTCTTACAGCTAAAACTGTATTGTCGTATAAAACTTTATGGGCGACTAAAAGTATTGAAAGTCGCAACAATGTTCGCGTCTTTGGACTTACAATACGCAGAATAAGAAATAGGAAATGTTTAAATTTAACTGCGAAGATGCATAAGCGATTTTGAAACGTACACGATTTGAAATAGAATTCAAATTCACGTGAAAATATTGTAGCAATAGTATTGATTGAAAATGTATGGAAATTAAATAAAGATTGAATATGTTTTTAAATAAGTTAACAATTTTAAGTACAGTCGATGATTTTCTTCAGAAAGTTGACTTTTTTTTCAGCGAAAAAAAGGCGCTTTCCGAATTCGGAATACATTCCGAGAAGGTTTGAATCGTAGTACAGATAGGGTTGATAGGAAAAGAAATTGAAATAAAACATCAACTGTGTAAGATATAAAACTGATTCTGGCTTGACGACTTCTATGGAGCAGTGGGTGAAGGCCCGCCTGTGACGCAAGAGGTTGCGGGTTCGATCCCCGCCGCGGGACAAATGTTTGTATGATCTGCAAATATTTGTCTCGGGTCTGGGTGTTTTCTATGTATATTTTGTATGTATTTACAAAAAAAAAAATGTATATAAGTAGTATATCAGTCATGTGGTTGCCATAACACAAGCTCTGCTTAGCTTGGGACTACATGATGCTGTGTGAAATGTCCAGCAATATTTATTTATTTATTTTGAAGATTCACTCATGCCATTTCATATGGAATATCACATAACTCAAATGGCCGCCTTTGATTTCTGCCAGTGCTTCTAGCGGTCTAGCAACCCTATCAAGTCACTCTATATTTATGTATGTATGTACGTGGACTCCCTTTTCCGCATTTAGGCTCAAAGGTGGTCCTTTATGTGTACACCCTATATTTTAGTGTTATTATGATTCGAATAATTTGGATTACAAGAAAAAACAAGTCAAGGTCATTCTTAAAATTAAAGTCAACATTGAGTAGTTATTTGAGGTCATAAAATGTAAGCATGAAATGTTAATTAACTTCACTGAATACAGGTCAACAACGGAAATGAAATAGCCGCCCATTGGGCGAACTAATTTTCCGAAGAATCCGAAGTAGTTTTGATGTAAAAATATAATCGAAACAGAAACAATCATAGGATCCCTTTCATCATCATCATCATCATCATCAGCCTTTCTCATCCCACTGCTGGGTATAGGCCTCTCTTCGTTTCTGCCATTCCCTTAAGGAAGGATAAGGATCCCTTTAGTGCGGTAGAAATTCTCCCAGGTCTTTAGGTATTAAAGAGGCTTTAAATATATTTAAAGGGTAGTTAGAGGCACTTCTGAACACATATTTGACACGTGCACATTTTGCAGAAGTTGTCATTTTATACGTAACCGGTCGTAAGTCTATCTTCGCCTATTAGAATACCTACGAACTGTAATATAACTGTATAAATAGCTTTTCCATTTAAGAGCTCATATTATTGTGCATTATTATCAATTTTCAGAAATTAAAAATCCAATTTGATCTTGCATGCTTTCAGATCGAAAGAGACATCCTGCTAGACCAGACACGATCTGTAGATCAAAGGTTCTCAACGTGGGCGATAACGCCCCTTGTGGGCGTTTGAGACTTTCAGGGGGCAGTAGAAGACCTAGACAAAATTAGGGGGCATTGAGATGACGCATTAAGATATGGGGTGGAGTGCTCTTGAAAAAAAAATATTGTAGAAGTGGGCGGTGGGCAAAATAAGGTTGAAAAACTATGCTGTAGATAGTTCTATTATCTGAAATCAGCATGTTAGAGTTTAATTTACTTTGAACCTGATTTGCAGTGAGGTAGGACAGATACTGAATTTCTGAGTAGAAACTGCAGCAAGCGTACAAAGTATAAAATACATTGTATATAGATATCGGGAAAAGTGGCTATCATAGATACGTGCCTTCGTTTAGCTAGTTTGTTGCTTGACCGATATTTTGTGAACGTTTTTTTAGTTTCTTTGAAGGGCGTGGGTACAAATCCGGCCGACAGTTCACGCAAAAAATTTACCAGTGCAATGTAGTTCGTAATTTCACAGAATTTGTTGAGACTAGAGAGGCTTAAGTGGTTAGGGTGCCCGCCTTCCAGCCGATGGCTGCGAGTTCGAATCTCAGCCAATGAAAGTTTAATTTTTGTAAGTTTCTTTTTGTTCTTTTTTGTTTTTCTTTTTTCTCTATATTCACATGAGCAGAGCTCGGTCGGTCAGATATTAAACATAATACGAGTCCAACTTACCCCAGACCAGGGTCCAGCGACCCACGTGGGACACTCGTGCTGGTTGCACGGCTGCGTAGACCTGGGCGCTGGGGAGATGCATCCTGGATCTGAACTCGTTCCTACAACAAAAACCAAAAAAAGTTCATCTTCCTGCCCTTTTCCCACTTACATGGGGTCGGCTTTAAGCCCTTATTTGTTCCTCCTGGTAATGGATGCACTGACATCAGACATACAGGAGGAGGCACCCTGGTGCATGCTATTCGCGGATGATATTGTTCTGATTGGAGAAGATGCACTTGAGGTCCAGGCTGGAAAAATGGCGGGAGAGACTGGAGAACGTCGGCTTAAAGATCAGTAGGACCAAAACCGAGCAACTATTTTGTGACTTTGGTGGTTCTTCCAGTTTCTCTCCTATCGCCTTAGATGGTGTACCCTTACCAGTCTGCTCCGATTTTCGGTACCTCGGTTCTCTTATCCAGAACGACGGCGAGATTGACCGAGACATCAAAAATAGAATGAATGCGGGATGGATGAAATGGCGGCAGGTCTCTGGAACTGTTTGTGATCGAAGGATGCCCCTTAAGCTTAAGGGCAAATTATACAAAACGATCATCAGGCCTGTCGTATTGTATGGATCGGAGTGTTGGGCGACCAAAGCGACGGATGAAAGAAGAGTACATGTGACTGAGATGCGAATGTTGAGATGGATGTGTGGAGTGACGAAAATAGATAGGATAAAGAATGTGTATGTCAGGGGAAGTTTGAAAGTAGCGCCAGTGACTGATAAGTTGAGGAGTAAAAGGTTAGCGTGGTATGGGCATGTCATGAGGAGGAATGATAGCCACGTTACACGGAGAGCGATGAATATGAATGTGGATGGATACACCGGCAGGGGTAGGCCTAAGAAAAGATGGATGGACTGTGTGAATGCAGATAATTGTGTGAAAGGAGTGAGCACTGAGATGACGAGTGATAGAATGAAGTGGAAGAGAGAAACATGTTGTGCCGACCCCACCTAGTGGGATAAGGGCAGGGAGATGATGATGGGGTCGGCACAACATATTTTTCTTCCATTTTCCTCTATCAGCCGTCAGCTCAGCATTCACCCCTTTCTTATTCATGTCAACTTTCACACAATCCATCTTTTCTTTGGTCTACCTCTACCCATACTAAAAAAAGTTATAAGTACTAAACAAAATTTTATTTTGTTATAGTGTTAATCCACACTTGGGTATTTACATTTTAAACTGAAAAATCTTATCAAAATTTTCAATTCCGACGGGAGTCGAACCCGCAATGATACAAGCGATCCTCCTTTAGCCGGAGTGCCTTTACCAATTCGGCCACGGAACCTCTGACGCCAGAGTTGAAAATCATGATAAGACCATACTATCGATTATAGCATCGATGAGCGCTGGAGAGTCTGGAGTCTCTACGAGAGTCTGGAGGCCCTATTAAGATTAAGTTCTAAAGGTCCTACTGAATAAATGATTCTTGAGTTTGACTTTCAGATTATAGGATAGAATATAATTTATCTTTATTGAAATAAATACTAGCAAAAACAAAGTACATACAGTCAATGAAAGAAACGATAAAAACATCTGGGGTAGGGAGTGTACACATTGCGTTTTTTGCAGCGCGTTTGTATCGATACAAACGCGATTCGAACGCGATGCGAACACGCAGCCCCCCTCCCGGTTCACTTTTGTATGGAAAAAAACGCGTTGCGAACGCGCGATTGTATCGATACAAACGCGCAGCTCAAAAACGCGCTGCAGAAAACGCAATGTGTACACTCCCGTAATAGTGCGCTGCAAACTTTATGGCGGCTGTGAAGTTCGTAACGAGACGCTGCGCACTAACTTATTTTGGGTATCAGCGGGAAGGTGAAGGCGGTGAGGGGTGGGGCTAGGCGAGTTTCCTCTATTGCGTTGACTGTACCTGCGCAAAGTCGAATCTGCCGCGCACTTCAGCCGCCATAAATTTTGCACGACACTATACCACATGGCGTTATCGCTCAAGATTTTTTTTTATAAGTATATTTAGTTCATACAACCAATAGAAAACTTAAAATTATTAGGTAAATAAGTATGAAATGAACCTGGTTGGTAAGTGTCAGCTCTGGTGACATTGGCGGAGCGAGCGCAGAGCACCCGACGTCGCTTCTCACCGCCCCCACATGTCACGCTGCACGATGACCAGTCACCGACGTACCACCTACACAAAACAATCAGGACATAAATAAATATTGCTAGACATTTCACACAGCGCCATCTATCCCCAAACTAAGCAAAGCTTGTACTATGGAAACCAGATAACTGATAGAATACTTATATATTTGTAAATACATACTTATAATACTTTATAACACCCAGACACAGAACAAACATCTATGTTCATCACACAAATGTTTGTCCTGGATGGGAATCGAACCCACGACCTACAGCGCAGAAGGCAGAGCTACTAACAACAATTGGAAAGCATAGGTACTAAATTGACGAGTCCATTCAGTTCAAATGAGTTTTAGCATCAAAGCTGGTGGTAACTACTGTGTAAATGGCGTGTAGTGGGCTTCTCTGCGAGCATCATCAGACCATAGTACAGTATCAACAGTGAGGTAACTTGATGTAAGTATTACCACAGAACAAATAATAGTACAAGTTATATAATCCTATTCTATAAAACGAGCAATATTTGTTTGTTTGATTGATGTTTGTTTGTACTGACGTTCTCGAAAACGGCTCTGACGATTTCGATAGCTAGGTCTCATATCTGGGAAAAGCCGTTTTCTAAGCATTTTCACGCAAAAAGATTTACCAGTGCAATCTGGTTCGTAATTTCACAGTGTTTGTTAAGACCAAAGCGACCGAATGGAGTGAGTGTTCGCCTTTTAGCCGAAGGCTTCGAGTACGAATCTCAGCCAGTAGATTTATTTTCTTTTTTATTACTTAATTTCTTTTTTTTTCTTGTTTGTTGTTTAATTAAAATGTTTTGATTTTAATTATATCAAAGTTTGTCCTCCTGTTTCATGTACTAGGCCGCATATCAGTGTGCTCCCGAGTGATTAATAGGACCACACGGCGGCCACACGGATGCACACGGACATCTCTTAGAATAACACGTGGCGACTAAATAATTTCTATAGAAGACAGCTGTTTAACCTTGGATTCAATCACAGAAAATATATATTTTTCTATACCAATACATAAAGCAGAAGTGTTTGTTTGAACGCGCTAATCTCAGGAACTAGCAGTTGGATTTGAAAAATTATTTCTGCATTAGATAGCTAAACTCTTGAGGAAGGTTATATGCTACTTTTCATCGTCATCATCATCATGTCATGATGATAATGATTTGAAACGCGTCACATTTAACGCCCTCCTATAATTTGTTAGCAAGCACGCACACCAAGGACACAAACTGAACCCGCTACAAATGTGTTCTTGGTGTAAGTGTAAAATGTGTCGCGGGGCATTAAATGTGTCGCGTTTCAAATGTGGCGCTACAGTTATCGTAATAAAAGTGTATGTCTGGTTTGCGGCCTGCCTTAACTTACTTGTAAGGACATGGATGAGTGTTGCAGCGCACCACAGATGCTTGGGGCTTGCTGGATGCGTCACAGAGCTCTTCTGGCGCATCGGAGCCGGTGAGTCTGTCCCGGCATACTGCCAGCGACATCTTGTAGCCTGCAACAACGTTTTTATAAGGATTTTCACAGAATTTTGTATCGAGTGTCAACAATGTCCCAGGAACTACAGTGTCCCGTTAAGTGTAGGCAAAGATTGCCTCCGGACACTGTAGGTATAAATCATCTAGTAAAGATGTAAAGGCCTTTAAAAAGTTTTGTATCAAGTGTTTTTTGCGCAAGGAGGTTGCATAGCATTGAAATGGAGGTCAAATAATATTGGCGTTCTAAATGGCTATGCCGATTTTGTATGGGAGGTTGGTGCCTTTTCTTTTTAATTTTTATCAAAATCGGTAACGAGACTTCTTTGAGTGTTTTTCGCTATTGCTAATAGTTTCAGATCTGGCCCTAGAGGCACTCTTGAAAAACTCACCCTGTATAACTCGGTTCTGACTGAGAGATGTAATACTGTTCTCACAAATATTGTTTGGAGTATTACTTTTTGTAGTTTATATTTTAATGTTTAGTTGATGGCTGCGCAAAAAAAAAGGTACCACATTCCGGTATAGGCTTTCAAACACCAAAATAGTGATTAAAATTGCTTTTTATTCACTGTTTTCATTGAATAAAATAAGCTTTTAGAGAAGGAATGGTATAAATACAATTTTTAGTGCTATTTGGTACAAAAATATTAGTAAAAGAATAAGCAAAACCGTTCAACTATAAGTTGAAATAACCAAAAAATACAGCAAAAGTCTCAGTTCAAATAGCCATTAGGGCGGAACAGAATTACCACAGTTATAAACTTCTGGAAGTGACTTCGTGTAACTAGTTGTATCTGGGCCAACTTTCTACTTTGTTTTGTAATTATTTGGAACGGTTATTCCGTAAAAGTATGCAAAATTTTGCACTGAACCAAAAGTAATGGAGGGTAAAAACTGTTTTAGTTTGCTATATATGGCTTCAGTGTTGCCAATTTAGCGACTTTGTCGCTAGAAATAGCGACTTTTGGACCTGTGTTAGCGACAAAAAATCGGTTTTAGCGACAAAAAATATTTAGCGACTTATCTAGCGACTTTTGGACTTCGCTTCGACCAACAAATTAAAAGTATTTTTATTGGTGGGCTTGGTGTCTGTCACTCTCACCCAGTGACAGACACCAAGTGACAGTGACAGACGCCAAGCGACAGTGACAGACACCATTAAAGTATGATATTGTCTTGTGTACATTTTTTACGGAATCAAAATACGGAACTTTATGCGCGTGATCACTACGGTGTATGTTAGTGTCAATGTCCCGCGTATCAACCTCTAACTACTTATCAAACTCTATCGAACTATGCTCAATGAATGCTGACGAAGATTTTCATTTAAAACTTTTTTTTGAGTTTACGTAAAAATATGCAGGCAACGTAAAAAAATATGATCACGGCTGTATTCCCAAGGTCTGGTAGACACATTCTTTCGGATCTTTAAGCATTTTTCGGAACGAAAAACCCATTGATGCTGCACTACCTTAAAACAACCCCACAACCCCCCCCCCCCCCCCCGCTAGCTCCTTTGCCTCTTTTAGCGACTTTCTAGCGACTTTTCGCACTCAATCTAGCGACTTTTATTTTTTGGAGTTGGCAACACTGTATGGCTTACGGCTCGATCTCTTGGCATAGTAGACATTATCTGATGTTCAGGCATTCAAGACCCCTTAAAGATGATAGGCTTGTATTAACAAAACAAAGATCCTACTTGTATTATAAAGGTGAAAGTCCGTGTGTGTGTGTGAATGTTTGTTACCACGACGTATCTCCATAATTACTGAACCGATTTTGATGAAATTTGGAATCTAGATAGTTTAAGTTCTGGAATAACACATAGGCGTTTTATCCCGGAAAAATGTATGGTTCCCGTGGGATAAAAAGTAGTATTCCACGCGTGCGAAGCCGCGGGCGTTCATTAGTACTTTAATAAAACTTTTATGCCACTTCCAAAAACTTTAATTGCATAACCAAGTACACTGTAATGAGTAATTAATGACTGAACATTCAGCATCAGTTTCTAACGATATCGAATGAGATAAGATTATTCAAATTTTAAAATACTTAGCTTCTACACGCGGCTTCTCTTCGATACCAAGAATAGCCTATTACGCTAATTCAGATCACGCTCTGCTCCTATTCTATGTTTTTTCTCACCTACGTGGGGTCGGCACCACATGTATTCTTTCATTTCCCTCTATCAGCCGTCATCTAAGCATCCATCCCTTTCTTACTCATGTCAACTTTCACACAACTCATAAATTTTTTCTTTGGTCTACCTCTACTCTCTTCTACATCTTCGTTCTTCACCTAACCTTATTCGCAAGCGAAGGAAGCACTCGTGGCGTAGCTTTCAGACGTTTTAGTTTGATCGTTGAAGTTATGCGCGGTCACAATTTGGATGGGTGACCGCAAGTGGCATTACGAGCTTTGGAGGGCACGTTAAATTGTCGGTCCCGGCTTTTAAGTCGTTAAGCCATGACAGAGACCTTTAGGCGGCCTAAAAGCTCCGTCAACATAGTTGGCCATTTGCTCATACGAACTTACTTTTTATCTAACCTTACTGTTTCTTAAAAAAATCTTAATTTTCAAAATGTTTGAACCGGTGCTATGCGTCCAAGGAGCGGCGTTCTCTGAATACATAAATATGTAAATAGGGGACAATTTCCCCTGATTTCTTTGAATATCAAGTGTGAAACCCACGAAAGGATATTTTTTCCGCATTTTATATGGGACTTATGTTTATCAAATACTGTGGCTTAGGCTAAAGCCACAGTCAAAATGAACTTGTAATCATTTTAAATACAAAAACAAAAAATACAATAAAATTAAGATTTCTTTCACCGTTTAAAGCTCTTGCAAGTGTTGTGAAACAAAAAAAGAGAATTTACAAATCGGTCCATAATAATCGACGGAGAAATCGCGTAACACACATTAAACAAAAAAAAACATAAATGTATAGTCGACTTGAGAACCTCCTCCTTTTTTTAAGTCGGTATAAATATATTTCACGTTAAAAAGTTCTTATGTTATGGCCTTGTAGCTGCAGTTAATGCTGATGTTGGATTTTATACACGGTTCGAAATATGTTAATTTAATAATAGTATCGTGTTCAGTTGATGATTCTCTTCAATAGTCATTCGCGTATTGCGTAACGGCAATATTTCATGAATAAATTGAAAAAAACGTTGATTTTTATAACAATTTTGTACGGAAATGAATTTTCAAAACTTTATAATCTCGACATCTTAGGCGCGGGACATACAGAAAAGACGTAAGACGAGGACGCGTCGCAGACATTTATGTCTCTTCCGCGTCCCTTTCATAGAAAATGTATAGAAGCGTCGCGCCGCAAAACATACAGAAGAGACGGGGCGCCGTCACATTTTGTATGAAAGGGACGCGGAAGAGACAAATGTCTGCGCCCCGTCTCTTCTATCTGGCCTGCGCCTTAGAGTTAAACTCACACTTATATCTCATCCAGGTATCACCCACTGCGCCATTGAGGTCATCAAGAAGTATATTTATGTTTAGTTTTTCTCAGCGAGACATTCAATGAAAATTTTAGTTTTCTTCTCATTTTCCGAGGGTTATCAACTTGCAAGTTCATTGTTCGTTGCGAATATAAAGGTTCAGTTTTATGGAACTACTGACTCTATTCTGACATACATAAGGATCAATGCACAATACACTTAAGGCTGAATTACACCAGGACAACAACGTGCGACAGTGCCGCATGCTACATATTGTGACATGTGACATCTTGTGGCATGCTACAAATAGAAAGCAGCTGCGGCATTAGTGGCATGCGGCAGCCTATTTTACGCCGAAGCAACATCGTGCTTGGGTCAGTCTGCCACATGACGCAAGGTGTTACCATGTCGCACGGTTCTTGCCACAATGTGCGACATTTTTTATTCTGTAGCATGCGGCCTTGTGGCATGCCGCAATGCCGCACAGTGTTGCCCCGGTGTAATCCAGCCTTTAGTTTGAACAAAATGAAACGAAACATGGCCATGCATTACTGTCTCTACAAGGCGCGGTATTGGTACATTCACTTATCTGTAAGTAGAAATTCTCAGGCGTGTATCAATGAATGAATGAATGAAAACTTTGTTGCATGTAAGCAGGATACAAAACATAAAATTTTATAAATTAGTAGATACAATCGCCTTATCGCTTAAATCGATTTCTTTCAGGCAACCTTTGAGTTGAGTAAAAAGCCAGTGTAAGAAGAAAAAGAAGGTAGTGCCCAACTAACATAGTGTATCACGAGTTTACTAATTCTAATTAGCCGGATCCACACCGGACGATCCAAAGCGCTCCGATTGCGCGCGGCATGGAGCGCGCTCCACGGAGCGTAAAGTGTAGACGTGCCTCGCACATGGATCGCGCGCGGCACGTCTACACTTTACGCTCCGTGGAGCGCGCTCCATGCCGCGCGCAATCGGAGCGCTTTGGATCGTCCGGTGTGGATCCGGCTATTGAGCTTAATAAGTCGAGGCACTAACCCATTTGGCTAACACGTCTCTTAGAAAACTACGAAACAAAATAATACTAAAACTAAACCACGGAAGACCAGCGCTATGGTAGACTATCTACTGTAGTGTAGCTTATGCTGAGTGGAGGCCTTTTTGTTAACATCACACTTCACACTATCACACTATATCACACTAATCACACTAATCACACTATAATCACACTAATAATATAAAATATAATATATAAAATATATATATAATATAATAATATAACAATATAATATATAATATATATAATAATATAATAATATAATATATAATATATATAATAATATTATAAATGCGAAAGTTTGGATGTTTGGATGGATGTTTGGATGGATGTATGTTTGTTCCTTTATAACTCGACAATCACTGAACCGATTTGGCTGAAATTTGAAACATAGATAGATAATGACCGGAAATAGGATATAGGCTTTTTTATCCCGAAAAAATGCACGGTTCCCGTGGGATAAACAAAATAGTAGTCCACGCGGGCGAAGCCGCGGGCGTCAGCTAGTAACTTAATATATGTGTTCCTACCTTATAACTTGTGTGTCTAACAGTTAACAAATAAAGTTATTTGAGTTTGAGTTTGAGTTTAAATACAAGTACAATGTGCGGCCTTATCGCTAAGAAGCAACCCATACCTAAGTGCCTAAGATCATAGAATATGTCAACTGTACCTGGGGCTACAGTCGTGGGCCTGTTTAAATTTGAAGGAAAACAGTTGAACCACTTTTGTTAGTGAATGTACCTCGTTTCTGCAAGTTGAGTTAAATCATTATACAATTGTTCTGTGTCTTTGTAAAACATATTTTAGAACAAAAGTTCCATGAACAGGCGAACTGTAGATTAGTCTAGAAATATCTAGGTTTTAGAAATAACAAACTAAATTAACTAGTAGTTTATATACTTTAGAGTTAGTCATGTTATTTAAGCTGAGTTGATATATAACGTTATATTATATCCCAACGTTTCGAGTGCGTTGCAGCTCTGGGCCCCAATTCTATTAGTTTACAACGTCAACCATTCCCTTATCATTACTGCTGCGTTTTGCTAATGTAATAACTAATTTACTTGAAAATGTCACCAGAACAGAGTCGTTTGTCATTAGGTTAGGAAACAAAACGAAATCTAAGGTTGACATTTTGCATTCGTTGATAAAAAAAATGTTACTAGAATCGGCCCCCTGGACTACTCTATGGGCTTATATTCAAAGTTACAATAATATACATTATTTAACACACGGGAGTTACTCACGTAAAAATATCGTCGATTTAGATACCGACAATGTTTCGATTCATCCGGAGAATACAATACAATAATATCTTTGGGTTTCAAGAACGTAAATAGATAGTAGACTTGAAATCTTAGCAGAAATCAAAATGGCGGATAGAAATCACCTGTCAAATCTCACCCCGAACCAATACATTACGGCAACATTGTTAATTGTGCGTCGGCCAGTAATTTATAACACGGATTCGAGTAATGGCGAATCCGGCGATAAATCACTGCGAATTCCTTTTGTCGAGCAACAGTTTCTTAGAACTGTGCAGATCGGCGACTTTTTGTGGCAACTGTGATGAGGAAAACATTAGAAAAACTTATAAGTATTAGCATAGTTTAATGTCACTGATTCTGCCATCTATTCGTTAAATAAACACATTACCTACCCTTCCTTTGCGTCGTGCAGTCGGGTAAAAAGCGCTAAAGTGGAAAAAAAAATGTTCTATTTACAGGTTGAAGTTCTCTATTACCATTCTCTATTATTAGCTTTGAATATTTTAATCTACATGCACCAACTTTTTCCGACACCTTTTACTCTTTTCCATTATCAAATTGTAGGGTCAAGAATGATTGATTATCAAGAATGACCTATTGAGAATGAGAAATTATACGTTGTGGTATAGATTCTATTCAGCAGTAGACTTTTATAGTTTGACGATGAGGCCATGGTTACTACCAAGATTGCAACACAATCGAAAATAGAGTCGGTAATCCCTTCCCTCCTATAGGCGACACTGAAAATCAGCGCCTGACCCCTAGATCCAGGCAATAAGCTGAGTTGTCGCCGATTTCAACTAGTATTTTTTTGGTTCTGTTTGTCTTTTTTTTCTCATTTTGTTATTATGCTTTGTTGTATTTGTTGAATAAATATATTTTCTTTCTTTCTTTCTTATAGTGAAAAAAATAAACGACATTCAGATCGTTCACTAAAATGATTGGTGACCGCTTTCATTTTGACCTATTGAGACCTATTGAGGTTTTCCATACTTCACAAATCAAAGTCATAAGGTCATGTCACCTTTAAGTGCCCTGAAAACTCAATCAGAATTGTCCAACAGCTCAACGTACCAAGATAACGTTCAAATAAACCCACTATCCGCAACCATTTACATATAAAAGTAAATTCATCTATCCCCGTGATTACCCGAAACTTATGCAAATTCTCCCCATTAAGTCGCTTGATAGCGACAAAAAGTCGTTCGTCTGTGAGCCCATTACAACCGAAATTTGTGAGGGCCGACTCTAATTAAGAACCTTGAAAGATGAATGTTAAGATAAGAATTAGCACTCAGAGTAGTAGTAATTTGTTGGTTCCTTAGACAGGACCTACAAATATTTGGGCTAAAGTATTTGGTTAAGTGGCAAGGGTTGCGATGGCTGTTTTGTTGTGAAGGTAAATTATTATGGAACTAATTTACCGAGGCAATACAGGATGTAATGCGTTCTATCTATACGTAACGCCTAAGTAGCTCTTAGATGTAGAAGTAGAGGCAGACCATTTTATAGATGGATAAGTTTTGCGAAAGACGGCATACTTTCACTCAGAAACCTTTTCTCAAGGTTTCTTTTAAATAAGTACTATAAGGAAGCAGACAAGCATGTGATACCGGAAAGAAGGTGGACCTGTCACCACCTCAAACCTCACTCGTCTACCTTCTCTCTTCATACATACAATATTCATTCATTATTATGACTTATTATTACAATGACATGACTAAAAAGATAGTTTTAAGTACCTACCACATACTGTATAGACGTTTTGGGCACTTTGGAGTAATCTGTAAGCCCAACTCGTGTGTTTCAAATAAATAAATACAAATACTTACAAATACCTTTTCTCCTGTCAAACTTCCTGTCTCCTGCCTAGTACTGAGGTATTCTCAGCAGACCAGCTTTGAGTTGTATTAATTTTTTGCCAGTTGTGTAAACCCCTACCTCCTCCACATGTAGCTGAGCACAAGGATCCCGGCGTGGCCAGCCAGTGGTACCGTGGTCTGGAACAGGAAGACCCGTCGCCACCGCAGACTCCACACTCGTCCACTCTTCTCGTCGACCCCACGCGGAGGTCACAGCCGACGCGCTGAGGACAAACACAAGTTTAAAATCCTATGACAAAAAGGAACTCAAATGGAGTTGGGCGGGACACCTGGCGAGACGTGGTGATGACAGGTGGTATAAAGCGTTGACGGAATGGTGAAGGACTGGCAAAAGAAACGTCGGACGATGGATCGACGATATTGTTAGCGTCGCGGGCCGGCAGTGGATCAGGCAGGCGCAGGGCCGGAAAGAATGGCAAAAACAAAGGGAGGCCAGCAGTGGGAGAGATCAGGCTGCGGATGATGATGATGATGACAAAGTACATAAACGCCTTTACATCTTTACTAGATGATTTATACAGAGTCAGGAGGCAATCTTTGCCTACACTTAACGGGACTCTGTAGTGCCTGGGACATTGTTTGAGATGGAGTAGACTTGCCCAGCGCCTACACCATCCTCTCAGCTTAACCGACCATATCCACAGGAAAGACATGGTCCATACGTGGTGCTGACTAAGCCGCGGGTTTCCTCACGATGTTTTTCTTCACCGTTTAGAGCTCGTGTTATGCGCATATGTATAAATTGTTCGAAACGAAAAATCCATTGATGCACGGCCAGGTTTCGAACCGAAAGGATCGAAAGTCCCAAGCAATTAAAATAGATAATTGAGAATTCGGTAATTACACAATTAGAACCTTACTTGTCGTATGTGAAAAGCTTAAAAGTTAAAGAAACAATTTGTAAGAACAGAATTTTAAAGCGAATCTTTGAACAAAGTTCGTCTCTTTATGATCCTACTTATTTCTTCTGTGTGACAAAAGTTAAGTTTTCTATACGAATGATTAAAATTGCTTTTCAAAGTAAGCGAGGACTGAAAATATTAAGGAAACCAGTTGGTATTGGCTACCAGGCAATGAAAATTCTTATCAATACTTTTCGGTTCTGGCGGGATTTGAACCCGCGTTGATTCAAACGATTCTCCTCAAGCCAACTCAGCCACGGAATCCTATGACATCGGCTCCTAAGAACTGCAACTTGAGGAGGATCGTTTGAATCAATGCGGGTTTGAATCCCTTGAATCGAAAATTTTAATAATAATTTTCATTTTCGATAAATTCTCTAGGTACAGTAATAATAGTCTGTTTTAAAAATAATGCCTGCAACGGGAAAATGCACAAAAAATATATTCCCAACCACTTCACCCAGACATTATTCTCTCTGAATATTCCATGAACCACCTTCCTAGACACGTCACGTTCAACATAACGACAAACAAAAATGCACCTTATACTGTAACAACTAAGCCCATTTCAGAAGAAAAGTTGGTTGTTTAAAGCAAATAATTTTAAAGGTAATGTGACTTTTATTGCGTTGGAATAAGAACGGTGTAACTGACGAGTTTTTAAGGAGACATGAATTTTAAAATGGTTCCTATTTTAAAATGTCTACATTTGAACAGAAATTATTGGTATTCTAGAAATATGGTATCCAATAAAAAGGCCAGACCTATCATGAAGGTATTATTAGTTATTAAATTGATGACATTTTTTGAGAAAACAAGTAAAAAACAAAATATAGGAGAAAAAATCACCATTGCCCATTAACTGACTGTATGATACATAATGCAAGCAAATACTTATTGAACGGACCTAAGCATTTAATTATGTAATTTTTGCTCTACAAATGCTAAAATATGTATATTTAGACCTGTGTTTGCTTATTAATCCTAATCACCTCCAGATTCAAATACATGAGCTTATGACTAGCTACTGTAGTAAGGATGTATCACTACTGAGAGTGTACTCTCATCTGTTTATGGTTTTTACTATGCAAAAAAAAAGGATTCCGACGAATTGAGAACCATTGAACATGAAAAGTTTTATCATTTGCGATTCCGACGGGATTCGAACCCGCACTGATACAAGTGGTCCTCCTTAAGACGGAGTGCCTTAACCAACTCGGCCACGGAATTCATGTTCATCGGGTCGAAAATCTTGATAAGCTCATTTTATCGATTAAAATCCATCGATTAGAACCTCCTACTTTTTTGAAGTCGGTTCAAAATTAACAACTGCAAAGTGAAACAACATCGACGCTTTTTAAAACCCTCAGCTACGCTTAAAAGCATTTCCTACGCAAATCTGAATCAAAAAATCAGTTCCCGGCTACGAATAGCCGGCATGATACAGCTCATCTCGTATTCAGATGGCTAGCACTGGTTTATGGGTAGCTCTAGCAGGATTTGGATCCTGCATTTAGGCTGTGTCCCCAGTAGGCAAACTGTAAGCGGCCGACTGAGTTTGCGGCGTATCGGTTTAGTATGCCCTTCCATATATTTAAAATAGAGTGTCCACAGTTTGCTAGTTTTGCGCGTAACGCTGCAAACTGCGTACAGTGAGCGCAAAACTAGCAAACTGTGGACACTCCATTTCAAATAATTATATGGAAGAGCGTACTAAACCGATACGCCGCAAACTCAGTCGCCCGCTCACAGTTTGCCTACTGGGGACACAGCCTTAGGCTGGTTTTACTGTCACGCGTACCGTCGGCACTGATAGGCGAGTGACCTTTATTACAATGAAATAAGGATACTGATTGTTCAGCACTGACGAGAGCAAGCAGCGTAGCCATTTCTGTTAAACAATCAGTATCCTTATTTCATTGCAATAAAGCCTGGCCGCATACGAGTCGCAAAACGCAACCACAAAACGCCGCTACCGACCTATTTCCTGGTAGTTTTCACTTTTCATATATTTTGTACAGACTCGCCGCACACGTGTAGCCGGTGGCGGCCACTCGCTACAGCTACAAAATATAAAAGTCGCGGTCGCTGGCCACCCGTGGCTATGGTCAGTGGCCCGTTTGCGCCGAGCTTAAAGAAACTGGTGGTAAATAATGCACTTTGGCACTTTTGGCACGAGCGCCGTCTCTGTTAATCATGTACTGTGTGACAGAGACGATGCTCTACGATGCCAAAAGTGCCAAAATGCAATATCAATCAAAATCAATCAAAATATTTATTTGGAACATTAACATGGGATACAGTCAGTATTGGGAACGTTGACTGCTGCGATAGTTAAAGAAAACTGTGTTGCAGAGTCAGCGCCCTCCTCCGGCAAACAAGTAGGCAGGGTTCCAGCCAAACAAACAAGTAAAACATATTAAATAAAGACTTAAAATTAAAATGCTTAGAATGTGTACATAGATGTAAGAACAAAAGTAGGTTATTAACAAAATAAAGTAAACTTAGAGAGTCACATCTGTATGGAAAGATATTTTGTTGGTGTGTGTATTTGTTTGTGTTTGTGTAGTGCTGCAAGAGTGAGTGAGTGTGTGTGTGTGTGTGTGTGTGTGTGTGTGTGTGTGTATATGTGTGTATGAGAGAGATTGGGCCAACTCCTGATGGCATCAAGCTCATGAGCTTGAACAACAGGAGTACTCAGGTATGTGTGCGCGTGTGTGTATGGTTGTGTTGTGAAAAGGTGTAGGTACTAGGTACTCGTCTCAGTTGAGTGGTTTGTTTAGTTAGACAATAGATAAAAAGTGATGTGTCAATTTTATTTTACAAAATATTATAAAAATATACCACTGGTATTTGTACCTCGGAGACAAACCCAAGGTTGGAAGGGCTGCATTCGATTCGAAGATGTTCTTCGAAAAGTTAGAAGCCTAAATCCATCCTGGCAATTGAAATTTGGATATTTTTTGATTTCAGTTCTGTGTCAAGGTATTTAAAAGTAAGTTCAAACGCGTGCTATGTCCTCATCACTTATTCAGCTCCGACCCGCCTCGCACGAATGTGGCGAATTTTCCGATTATCATAATAGAGTAGGCTATATCCATTTCATTCGCACCTTTGAAATCTGAATGGGAGGCAGGTGTCTTTTTGATATTAATATTGAGGATTGGAAATAAGCGCGTACCGTATAGGGTTAGATTTTGTCCAGTTTAAAAGAGCTGTTGAAAGGTTCTGTTCTCCCGATTTAAGCTACAATCTTAAAATATAAGGGAAACCACGTGATGATTCTGTTTTTAAGAAGCAGTAACTGTATTTTAAAAGACACAATAATCATACACCACACTAGAATTCACAACCCTGCACTTAATGACACTGTAGTGCCTTTTTATACAAAGGTAGCAGGCAAGCATACGGCCCACCTGATGGTAAGCGGTTACTGGATGCCTGCGACTCTAGAGGAGTCACATTCGCGCTGCTGACCCTTCAAAAGAGGAATCACTCACAATGGACAAGACTGGTCCGCCACGCATCGCTTCCTCACAAAGCTCTGGCAACCTTACTCACCGCAGGAATATAACACCATTCGAGAAGAATGATGTTATTTGGCTGCGATTTTATGTAAAGCAGAGGTACTTTCCCAGTCGGGCTGCTGGACAAAGTTGAGATAGAGAAGGCTTGCCCAGCACCTAAACCATCCTCTCAGCTAAATCAGCCTTAGCCAGAGAAAAACCATGATGAACAGTGTGGGGCCGATTAATCTGCGGGTTACCTAGCTAGTGCCGTAATAAGAGTGGAACCAGCAGAACCAAAGCAGAAACAACACCTGGATGAACAGAAATAACCAGGCTAGGACCAAGTTTTAGCTAAAAGCATATCAGATAGCATTATTACGTGCAGTTAGTAAGTTAAGACACTGGTCCTAGACAGAAGCACATCCAAATCAAGTGCACGTTTCTGTTTACTTTCATAATCAGATAAAAAAGTCAACACACTTGAAGCTAAAACGGTCCTAAAACCAATATTACTCCAAACGTCCGTAATGAATGTTGCGGTTCTGTATAATTGGGTACGTGAGGGCAAATGAAGTGGCCCTACTACCTGGCAACAGCCTGTTTGCTAATCTAATTGTCTCAGGCGCGAGGGTCTTGAAAGGTAAATGAATATTAGGTGCGAGTCACGTAGTGGCCAGAAAAATGTCATTACATGTGTGAAAGTAAACAGTTGCAAAAGTGCTCAAGATAGGCATGTGCTACAGTGTAATTGGACGTGACTGACTGCTCTAGTCTTCTTTCAGTCTATTCGAATACAGTCTATAATCGTACGGAAATCTGACGGCTTATAGGTACATATAACTGTTGATAAGATTTTTTGTTGTTGTCCCAAGGACAGAATATTTGTTTTTGACTTTAATTTATGGGAAACAAGTAGTTAGGTAAATCATTATTCTTTCAAACTGGGTAAAAAGTATTTTTCTCCATTAAACTATTACTTTCGAGTCCGCGTTATGTTTAGTTAATTTTGTTTAGTAAATCGAATGGGAAAGGAGCTTGTAAATCAGTTTTTTTATCCTAGTTTTTTTTTATTCTAGATAGACCTTTGTTTAGCCACAATCTCACCTGATGGTAAGCGACGATGTGGCTGACGATGGATCACAAAGGTCTAGAAGACACTTATTCACTTGAATTGAAGTGACCCAGTTTTATCTCTAAATACCTACTGGTGTTGAGTGACATCACTTTTGATCTATAGAAAATTGGCTGCCGTAGCTTTTAAAGGAACCAAATTTCAAACTTTGAGGGCCACCTAATTGTCCAAACTGAGCAAGGTCACGTACCGAAACACTCAAACGTAAGACATTCAAAAAGCGATATAACTTCGACCACTCTTTCAGCAAAGTATTTTACATAATTTCATATATTATCTAAGTGGGAAGTTCCCTGGAATCGTTTGCATAATCTTGCAAGATGTTCGGTGCGAATACTAATTTTGCTGGGAAGTTCGGCAAAACTTTCTTCTGATTGGTCAAATGGTATATGAGTGTTTCCAGCTTCGCCCGTCTTTTGTAACGAGGTGTTCGTGTCTGGTGAAGTTTTTGAGGTTTTTTTCCTATTTTGAACCGGGAATTTGAAGGAGAATTTTCTTTGTTGAATTTATTTTTCGAAGTTTTGCAAAAGTTCCGCGGAGATACGACGCCCGTTGCAAAACCTTTTGAAAAAAGTTTTTATAAAATCCAAATATGCTTATCATTTCATACAACAGGCTAGACCCGTGTGGACAGAGTGAGATAATTTTTCGACTTTTATATTAATTTTATTAACGATACTTGTGTGTAGGTTCGAAATCTGAGCTTCAATGGATTTTACATTTCGGTAAATATAATATGCGCCTTAACAATAGCTCTAAACACAAAGTAGACAGTCCTTAGTGTATTTTTTAACCGATTTGGCTGAAATTTAAACTACAGATAGATAATGACCGGGAATAGGACAAAGGCTATTTTTATCAGGATACCCCACGAGCGAAGCCGCGGGCGGAAGCTAGTCCTTCATAACACAAGGCTACACAAGATACTAGAAATGTTGAAGAAATACCGCAAGAATTCTAAAAGCCCGTCCTTTCTCCGTTCAACAAAAAAATGGGGTATTGAAACGTCGTGACACAATGGCGGATGCGACCTGACATCATCAGGGAATGGGGCCGCGAAATAATAAGGCCCAGCGGCGGCCTAGGGGGAGAGAGGCAGCGGATAAGATTCATACACGATAATTACGTGAAAATATTATCAGGGTACAGTTGTTCTATCTCACGAAGTCCGTTTGGTCTTAATTGTGTGTGTAGATGCACATGCACGTTGTTTCTGGGTGCGTGGGCCAATTCTGAGCGCTCCCGAGCTTATGCACACAGAAACGTGCATGTGAACACACACACAATTAAGACCAAACGGGCCAAACGAATAATAGAACAACTGTAGACAACGTTTCGATTCATTTGGAGACTTTTTACCGACTTTCAAAAAGGAAGATGTTTATAATTTGCCCATGCTGAGTCAGGAGCTGTTTAAGGGAACCTAGGTGAACAACTGTAAAATACCCATATTTAGGCTCATTTGTATCAACTCACGATTACCTATTAAAATCTTGTTATGTCTTCTTCTTCTTCTCTATTTAATAGGTAGCCTCTTGTCGGCATAACTGATGCCTTCTTCTCCACGAAGCTCTTTCCAGGGCAGCCTCCTTGACTTCCCTATATGACATGACAGCAACCTTCTCTTTCACTTGGCTCATGTAGCCTATCCTCGGTCTTCCTCTTCCTCTTCTTCCTTCCACTTTTCCTTCAATTATGTTTTTAATAAAATTGTCATGTCGTATAAGATGGCCAATCATCTTCCCTCTTCTATTCTCGACCACTTGCAACAACGATTAGGTATTTGAAAAATATTTTTACAGATTTTTTTTAAGTGCAACAGCTAATAACTTATACCTTAAGCTAGAGAGAGCTCGGTGCCCCTTTGTCCCAGCGATGTTTGCTCTCGTTTTAAAATTAAAACTATGTGGCCCGGAATGTTGAGCTTGTAATATTTCGTTTATTCAAACAAAACAATTCTCATTCAGGCTGCGTTTTTTAAGTTTTTGTTTGCAAAGTGTGATTTTTAATAAGATCGCAGATTGCAGATTAAAACGCCTTTTGGAATGCAGTCAAAGTATGACAACCTCTGTGGCGCAGTGGGTGAAAGCCCGCCTGTGGCGCAAGAGGTTGAGGGTTCGATCGATCCCCGCCGCGGGATAAAATATGTTTCGTATGATCTGCAAAATTTTTTCGCAAAGGTCGCAGTCGCAGATCCATAGGCAGACCACCAGCCAGATGGTCTAATGACACGAGTTTGTGGCAAGCAGTGGATGCGACTGGCGCAGGACCGGAGAAAGTGACAAGATAACGTGGAGGCCTATAGGTACCCATTAAGGGTGTGCCAAACTTTGGGGCACTTCAGGGTAGCTACCTTTTCTCTTGTAGTTAGAAAGTTTTTTTCTTAGGAAACTATCATTTTATTTTGAAGAAAATAATAATTGCATTTTTAGATTTTTGAAAAAATGTAAAGTTAGCGTAAAAAATTGCCTACATTTGTCAAAAAAAAAAAACAAGTTGATCTTAATAGACTCTATTTCTCACCAGGAACACTTTTCCCAGAGTAACTTACCCAATCAAATTGTATGTTTTTGAAATAATTCAATAAACACATCCCATACTTATGTGAATGTGGGTTGAGATAGATAGAAAGACCTAGTAAAAGCGTAGGTCACTCATCATTTTATTCGTAACATTTTTTTTCCAATCTAACAAAGTAAGGACTAGCTTACGGCGAGCATCGAGGCTAAATAAAAACCTTTCATAATAAAATCTTTACAGAATATCTGAACAAAGCTCTTTTGTGTTAAAGTTAATCCATAAACCAACTGATAAAATAAAGGTAGAATAAAATGTAATAAATATAAGCAGGAAAACTTAAGTGATTAAAGTACAACATAGTGACTATAGTTTTAATTCTGGTAGGAGTGAAAAGGATACATACATACATACATAAAATCACGCCTCTTTCTCACAGGGTAGGCAGAGACCACGGATTTTCACTTGCTACGATCCTGACACACCTCTTTCGCCTCATTCACTCTCATCACATTTTTCATACAAGCTCGCCGGTTTAGGGTACTATTGACCTGGCCTTTCTCCAAAACATCACCAATCTGATCCAGGTATGTTCGCCTAGGTTTTCCCTTTCCAGCTGTTCCATTCACACTCGCCTCATACATTTGTTTGGTTAAACGACTTTCATTCATGAAAAAGGATGAATGAAAATTCTTTATTGCACACCTTAGATCCAAAATACAACAATGACAAAACAATGTAACAATGTACTCATCATTCTCCTGACCATATCCCACGCTAAGTGGGGTCGGCACAACATGTTTTCCTCTTCCACTCACCTCTATCATTCGTCAACTCTGAATCCACTCCTCTCACATTCATATCCTCTTTCACACAATCCAACCACCTCTTCTTCGGCCTTCCTCTACTTGTGTGTCACACTCATACTCATCACTTTTTTTGTGACATGGATTTCATCCCTCCTCATAACGTGTCCATACCAAGCTAACCTAGCACTCCTCACCTTTTCAATAATAGGCGCCACTTTCAAACTTCCTCTAACATACTCGTTCCTTACTTTATCCAAACGTGTCACCCCACACATCCATCTCAACATCCGCATCTCAGTAGCATACACTCTCCTTTCATCAGTCTTCTTCATTGCCCAACACTCTGATCCATACATTGCGACAGGTCTGATAACTGACTTATACATTTTTCCCTTAATGTAACAATGTACTATGGGCGGCCTTTTTGCTAAGAAGCGATCTCTACCAGAGAACCTTTGGGTGGAGAAGAATCTTAAATAATGGAAGATTGGTTGCGTGCTTATTATTATCACAAATAATAATTATTACAAAAATAAAACAAAAACGAATTAAAGTAAGGACAGAGTATTGAGTATTTTTTAGACAGAATAGACATTAGACATTATTTTAACACACGGGAATTACTCACGTGAAAATATCGTCGATTCAGTGTGAGACGTTTGCGCGAGGAGTAAACTTGCCGCAACTCCCTCCTTACCCAGATGAAGATTCTCCGGATGAATCGAAACATTGTCGATATCTAAATCGACGATATTTTCACGTGAGTAATTTCCGTGTGTTAAAATAATGTCTAGTACAACTCACGAAAGTTTTGAAAGTGAAAGAATAGGTATTGTCTAGTCCCAAACTGAGCCAAGCTGTACTATGGGAACCTGAATGGGAAATTAACATAAACAAAGCTATCTCATTTAGACATGTTAATTTTAGTCACTTCAATTTAATTCTATTTACCTGTAATATCTCAAAACCTCTCAACAATTTCAGAACACTTACAACTCCGGGAAAGTATTTCCCGCAGACTTGAATTAGCGAAAATTAACTTTATTTCCAACGTTTAAGACGTAAATTCCAGCAGTTTGTAACTCAGCATTCATCACAGCTATTAAATGAAAATAACTTACAAGTTGGAGCTTGAGAGCTTTAAACAATTACCATATTGTGGGCGACGGGCGTAGCTTAAATTAACTTAGCTGGGACAAGATGGGACAAAGAAGTGACGGGCGTCCGGTAGCGAGAGCTAAGCATACACGTACGGATAAGCCCGTCAGATCTGCCTGACAGATTTGCCTGGCAGGCAAAACTGCTGGTGTATGGTGAAAACAGAAACGGATTGGCAGGCAAATCCGTGTCTGTTTTCACCATACGCCAGCAGTTTTGCCTGCCAGGCAAATCTGTCAGGCAGATCCGACGGGCATATCCGCACGTGTATGCTTAGCTAGATCGAACACATAGTTTACGTCGGTCGTCAATGGATGCGACTAGCGCAGCGGGGCTGAAATGGCCGCTATAGTAGAATCACGATAGAAATTGCAATATATGCCTTTCTTCGGGCTTAAAAAGGTCGCTATAGCACAATCACAATACGAATTGAACTATATGCCGTCTCTTTTCACTCTCAGCCAGTAAAAGAGACTGCGTATAGTTCCTATCGTGATTCTACTATGGCGACCTTTTTAAGCCCGCTTGTTGTTTTCCTACCGAGACGCAAATCTGTTAGTAAATCGTTATCTTGGTCCTCACGATACAGGCTCAGCCTAGTGTGAGGTCCGTTGTAAACCCTAACCACAGGAAAATTACTTGTCAGTATTTACTATTGTCCTGATTTTTTTGTATTGTGCCAAATTATTGTGTTTGCTGAAATAAATTTATTTTGTATTTTTATGTATTGTTTTGTATTTTGCTTGTCACTCCATCTATGAAAAGAGACGGCATTATAGTTCAATTCTTATTGTGATTTTGCTATAAAGCGCATCACACACACAGCAGATTATTTATTATGAAATATAAATCTTGACAGATCGCGCCCATACAAATTCAATGGAAGACCACATACAGCGTGACACGGTGATAGAATGTGTAACGTTCGAGCAACTTAGTACATTGTGTTTTATATTCTGAGGAATTAAGATCCATTTCAGTATCAATAGATTTTTGATCTACGATTTTATTTTGAATTTTCGGTTCTTCTAAATATCTTCAAAAGATTTTGAATGTCTTTGACAGGACAAGGTTTTTTAAGTATACCAGCGGTTATAATTTTAGGCTGTGTACAACAAATTTGATTATAATTATATTTAGAACAAAACAGTGGAACAATATTTGTTTCATAAGCAATTATTGTTTAATTATTTTATATTTTTGCACTTATATTTCACTTTTTGATTCTAAACTCAAACATCTGTTTATTGCTGATTTGTGTGTATGTTTGTTCTTAATCAACAGTGTAATAGCTGAACGAATTTCGATGAAAACTTTAATGTAAATAGTTCATGATCCGGTTAACAGCTTTTATATAGAAAATATTGACGGAAAACATTAAAAACTAATAAATTGAAGAAGGCAGCAAGCTATCTATTATTATCTACTTTATAAAATTATCTAGCTATATAAAATGGAAACCTATTACTGCTAGTTAGAATACTAATTGGTTCCTTTTCAGTTTAATAAGAGACCGTTTTAATTCCCATCGCTATTTCTAAAAGCAAAACCTATTTGAACACGACCTGCAGCGCTAAAAAGGCCGCAGAATCACAATAGGAATTGCAATATATATGCCGTTCTTGTCAGTCAAGTCAAGTCGTTTCTTGTCAGAGACGGCATATAGTTCAATTCATATTGTGATTCTGCTAGACGGCCTTTTTAACCCCGCTGAATTCGAACCCAGATTCGAATTAGGGTAGATTTATATTAGACCGGGCCGTGCCCGAGGCGTGCCGTGTACGACGTACGTGGCCCCGGACGGGGCACGGATTCGGAATGTTACATACATTTTGTATGAAGCAGTTTTATTAAACAGTGCCTGGGTGGCAATACTACTAGATGACAACGTCAATCATTCCGCTGCGTTTTGGTTCGATCTCTTAAATGTCAGCCATTTGGTGAATAGTAGAATGGCTTTTTAAAAATTTGTTCTGCCAAAGTCCAAACCTTAGCTAAAACGACAACTGAGTCGTTTGTCATTAGTAGAATAGGAAACAGTCGAAAATCTAAGGTTTAGTTGAGGTTTTGCTTGTGGTTCATAAAAAGTTTTGTGCTAGAATTGCCACCCAGATCTGGGCCCTAGTAGACACTAACAAACAACGCTCGTCTACACCACGGTTGGCCCGCACACGGCCCGGTTCGGACACGGCCCGGTCTAATATAAATCACCCATTAAAAGACGACGTACACACAGCCAACACATCCCAACTCCCTTACTATATTATTAGAACAAAACATAAACCAAAACAAACACGTTTAACCCTATGCGCGAGTTCGGCCCATTTCCCTCACAAAGAAAGGCTCAGATTCAAATCCTAATGCGTTTTTACGTGGCTTTGCCCGCTATTTACTTAAAAATAACCTCGTTTGTGCCTAGCTCAGGGGGCGCTGTCACACGGGCAACTTTCTAGCAATTTTTATTACAAATTATTGACAAATATTATACCTGCATCTTCCATAATAAGATACAGAAGTTCTCGTGGCTTAGGTGGTTCTCACACTGGCAACTCACCCCGAAACGGTGAGCAGCTTACCAGCGGTCTGCAGATTTTTACATTGAAATTACGCACGTCAATGCGTTGTCAGTGTGTTGTACGTGATACTTGCATACAATGCTAAAATCTGCAACAACGCACAACGCAGCGAGGTGCGTAGCAGTGTGAGAACCGCCTTAGTTTGCTTAGACGTTCTTAATAGATCGTAGAAGTTAAGCGCTCTGAGCGGTCACAATTTGGATGGTTTGGCAAGTGGCAATAACAGATGAGCGCTTCCGTGCTTGCTTCGGAGGAGTGCACGTTTAATTGTCGGTCCCGGCTTTTAAGTCGTTAAGCCATGACGCTGCATACACTCATAGAACGTCACTTAACTTCGACGACCTACCAAGAATATTAAACACATAAGCGCTTCATAAATACTGAAACACCACTTAAATATTTGAGACATATTTATCTATTTGAGACTACTCTTCAGAATCGTATACAAAAATGACAGACAATGACAGTTAATGTCAATGACAAGCACAACTTAAATAAAGTAGCGTTTCAGTATTCCGGTGAAAGTAATTAGGCGGGTCCACACAGAGCGAGCAGCCTCGCGAGGCATTTGGCGCGCGAAGCAGCTCGGTTAGTGTGGACGTGTGGCTCGGGCGCGCGCTACCGCGGGCGAGCGTCCGAGCGTCCGAGCCACACGTCCACACTAACCGAGCTGCTTCGCGCGGCAAATGCCTCGCGAGGCTGCTCGCTCTGTGTGGACCCGGCTATTGCCCAACAAATAAGAGTTGCCCGATTAAAATTGCCAGTTTGCAACTTTTTTAAAAATAACCTCGTTTGTGCATAGCTCTCAGTGAGCCGGGCGTGCTGTGAATATTTAATGGCGGTCGGAAGAGACGAAAAGAACTTTAGTTTTACATTTTCTAACCAGAAGGCTGTACTCAAAGACTTTTTAAAGCAAAGTTAAGACAATAGGCATTCATTGAATACAGTTTTGAGGATTTTGAAGTTTCTGAAAAGTAAAGTCGGTATTTTGAATTTGTTGTAGAGAAATCCGGCCTTACTTATAAACTTGAACACTGGTTAACTAATGCTCAAGATTCGCCCTGTCACTATCTAACATTATCTAACAAAAAAGGATGGGAATTGTTTAGACGGTGTTTCAATTTTACCAGAATTTTATAAGTAGAGCGGATTATGTTTAAACAATGAAGTTTATCTATTTCCCTTGAGAACTGTCAACAAGCAAATAAATAAAAAAATTAACGAAATGGTAACCCCTCTTACCTAACTCCTAATCATTTTCAAAAGATCTCGAATGAAGTTCTCATCTACACCCCAATAAAATAAAGAGGAAGAGTTTGTTTATTTTTTTGTTTGTTTGAACGCGCTATAATCTCTGGAGCTAGCAGTCAGATTTAAAAAATTCTTTCTGTATTTGATGGATTTAATTCTTGAGAAAGGTTATTGGCTACTTCTTATTAACATAATCATCAGCATACACCACTACGCGGACAACGCCGAGAGAGCGCATCTAGTTATAATATTTAAGGATATAATATAGTTATAGTTGTTCTATCTCACGAAGTCCGTTTGTTCTTAATTGTGTGTGTGTTCACATGCATGTAGTTTCTGTGTTCGTAAGCTTGGGAGCGCTACCCACACACACCGAAAAAACGTGTATATGCATCTACACACACAATTAAGACCAAACGGACTTCGTGAGATTGAACAACTGTACGATGTTTCATTTTATGCAAAGCGTTGTCTTACAGCTATAAATCGGCAACTACAAAACCACGTCCAATAGGGTATATTTCAAACACAGAATCTATTCTAAATTCACGGGGTAAATTCAAAGGGTAACGTACGATTCAGATTTGAATATAAACTCGCAGACAAATCGAATCACATGGTTCTGTTTATTTTAAGTATTGACACGGACCTTCCAACCTTGCGCTTTGAATACTGGATGTTGCGCCGAAACGAGCGATTTCAGAATAGTTGCTGAGTGGATTTCGGGCCTTAGTCAATTATAGCGTTTGTTTGGTAGTGTTTACATAAAGTTTTCAATAGTATTAGATTTTATATGACGAGGATTCGAATCTTGACCGTATTTAAATATTTTTCGGTAAATGTTTATTTGATTTTACACGAATGGAATAAGGATGGAAAAAATCACTGGGTCCCAGAGGGAAACTACTTTATTTTATTTTATTTTATTTTATTAAAGGTAAAACAACAGCGTTACAGGAAATGTTGACTTAACTAATATTCTTTAAGAATAAGGCCAAATGAGTTTTACACAGATAGGTAACAATTTAAGAATCGGATACAATGGTGCTAGGTAGGTGTGCTGAAGAATGCGAGAAAAAAATAATAATAAGTAAAAATATAACTTTAAATCCTAAAGATAGATTATTTTACTTAAAGGAAACATTCCTTTATTTTTAAAAAGAAACAAAACTGCATTCAAAGATTTTCTTAAATTCGCTTGTCTCACCCGGGAATCGAATCAGCTAAAGATAAAAAAAATAAACCTCGCTGCAGGTTGCGGGTTTAATTCCAGCCGCGACTGAAATTTTGGAATTTTGATACCACAAGGCGAAGCTCGTAAATACAATAAAGCTCCATATCTTATTTTCTTGTCTCTGTAATGTAACATTTCTGATTTTTGTTGTAAGTGTATCGTAGTAGCGAAAATAAAACTTTTTTCTATTTATTCTATTCTATTCTTTCTTAATCGATCGAGCGAGCGAAGTGAGCGAAGATCTTAGTGGCAAGTTAGGCGATTTTGCTTTGTATGTTTGTATGTTTGTATGTTTGTATATTTGTATGTTTGTATGTTTGTATGTTTCATTTTTATGTTCTCGCATAACTATCGAACCGCTTATCCAATCTGTATGAAACTTGATAGGTCAATAGGTTGTGCTATGGAAATTTGCTGTGAAGCGTATGAGCGTAATCGATGAAGGGGTTGTAAAGATATGGGGTTCCCAAGGGGGTAAATTTTTTTCAAAGTTACCCAAATATATTGAGTGGGGTGTCATATGAAAGTACTCAATTTATACATTCCAAAATGGTTTTTAGTTTTCTTCTAGGTTCTATAGTTTTTGAAATACAGTGAAAAACAAAAATTATGAAAACCAATTAACGGAAGTATGGAGAGAGCTCCCGTTTCATAGAGTTTCGATGTATTCGTAGGTCTGGTTAACACACAAAGAGTGTGGCATCGTTGTGGTTTGGTTTGCAATGATTTTAGTTGCTACTTGATATTTTTTCTTGAGATTGAAAATAATAGCCGTGTTGGCTGAGTGGAAGAGTGCTCGATTTTCGATTCATAGGTAGTAAGTTCGAACCCTGGCCGTGCTCATCAATGGATTTTTCGATTAGAAAAATTTAAATGCGCATTAACACGAGCTCTAAACGGTGAAAGAAAACATCGTGTGGAAACCAGTTAACTTTCTAATAGCGGCGATGGGCTTGCAACCTGTCACGTATGCAAATGCTAACTCCTGCAAACGGCATGTACCTACCAAAATTATAGAGGGAGACGGAGGGGGAGGGGGAGGGGGAGGAGGGAGGGGGGGGGGAGGGGGAGGGGAGGGGGAGGAGGGGGAGGGGAGGGGGAGGGAATTGATTTTCTCATACATTTTGTTTTGAACTGCTATTTTAATAATTTCTCGAACAAAGAGGCCTTCCCTGAGGCGCGGTACGAAGTTCGCGGGGTCAACTATTGAATATAAACACGACACGACTTAATGTATTGCATGCATGCCTATAATCTTTACCATACTGAGGTAGCGCATTAGATATCATTGTGTGGTAAACACTAGAAGGAGTACTAACGTAGGTATAGGGGTAGTCAGAAACAAGTCCAAATCTAGGCTATCAACACAACGGTGCGCGAGATCTCAGTTCGGGGCGAACTACTAGTATAATAATAACCAATTTAATTGTTACAAATTGGTGTGACGTACAGCCTTCTCACATCCTTCCATCATTTTACATACGCTTAAACAAATCACATTCGAAACACCATCTTCCGCCCATTACATAGAGTGCAGAATCGCTCGCAATAAATCCAAGCAAGGCACCGGATCAAGAAGAAGTGTAATGCAGAAGTTTGTACGTACTTAGGTTCTCTTTCAAAACTTTTTTTTCATTCGCAAAGTTGTAGAAAGTCCGACGTTTATGATATTTTATTGAATTTTTGTAGGAGTTTTGAATTTGTCTTACTGTGAGACGATTTGTCATTTTGTTTTTAAGTGATTCAAGGAGTTTTGTTTAAAGAGGAGATAATTGACTTTGTTGATTACTTTCTTGTCTTTTTGTGAAGGAAAACATGACGAGGAAACGTATCAGTACTTTTAATAGTACCTACCTACTTTTTGAACATAAATAAATCATTTTTTCGCTTTAACAACTGAGTCGTGGAGCTTACTCAGTAGGTCAAAGTTCACAAGATCAACATCAAAAGTCAAATTCATTTATTCAATAAGATTACTAGTGTACCACTTTGAATCGTCTTAAGAGCTAGGTGATTCTAAAGATAAAGATAAAGATAAAGATTATTTATTTGCTTAAACATGTGTAGATTAGATGATAATGATAGAGGATGTCACAACATGGTTTACCGAATTCGGTGTGCAAATTGAGAGATTGGCATGCTTCTGAACAATTAAATTAAGTACAAATTATAATAAAAAGAATAAATCAAGATAATGTCAAATATTAAAATGTACAATTGCATAATTAGGTCATAATTCGTCATTCAAAAAGTCGTCAATCTTATAGTAGCATTTTTCAGTTAATAGTTTTTTAAGCTTATTTTTAAATTCATTATTAGTGAGTTCCTGGTACCTAGCTCTTTGGTATTTTATTATAAATTTTTGGTGCCATACATACTATACTTTTTCTTAGTAGTGCAGTTTTTGATGCGAATAGACGCAGCCTATCTACACGTCTGTTTCGTGGCGCATTGTCAGACATACGAGGAAACAGGTGGAGGTTATTTCTCACAAACAGTGCTACTCCTTTTACTCCATTTCTACTCCATCACTAGATCAACTTTAATATTTGTCAGTGGTTCATTACATTACACACAAATATGAATCTTAAGAAAGTGGCCACACTGCGTTTTCTGCAGCGCGTTTTTGAGCTGCGCGTTCGATACAAACGCGCGGTCGCAGCGCGTATTTTGAAGCGCGTTTGTATCGATACAAACGCGTAGCTCAAAAACGTGCTGCAGAAACGTGCTCCCTAACTTCTAGAAAATAAGATCGATTGCATCGAAATGACATAGACCTTGGCAAATAGAGGGATAGAGTTTCGTTGTGTGATTTTTGCCCCATTCCACGTAAAGTTTCTTGTATAGTAAAAAGGCTGGTTTACGCCGAGTCAACAACGTGCGACAGTGCCGCATGCTACATATTGTGGCATGTGGCATCTTGTGGCATGCTAAAAACGCATTTGCGGCATTAGTGACATGCGGCAGCCTATTTTACGCCGAGGCAACATCGTGCTTGGGTTAGTCTGCAACATGACGCAAGGTGTTGTCATGTCGCACGGTTCCTGCCACAATGTGCGACATTTTTTATTTTGTAGCATGTGGCCTTGTGGCATGCCGCAATGCCGCACAGTGTTGCCCCGGTGTAATTTAGCCTTAAGTAAGTAATAGTCTTATTTTGTGCAACACGGGCAGGGAGATGAGCTAGCCGATTTCGCGCCGTCATTGGCAAACATTAATCCACCGCCGGAGTACTTTGAGCTTCAATGGGATTCAGAGGCTTTGGGACACACGGACATTTAGATCGAAGAACACTGTTCCAACAATAGTTTTATTATAACAACTGTGACCCTTCCGGGACATGGTTGTTTGGTTGTTTACATGGCTGAGCGTCCAAATAGTTCGAATGTGTAGGTGTCAAAATGTACAAAGTGAAAAGTTTAGATTGTTAGAGGCTAAAATAAATATGTTCAAATCTCTTTTAATATGTATTTCATTTCATACAAAAGAGGGTAGAAATGTAACAAAAAATTTAGAAAAAAGATCTAAAAAACAAGTAAAAGTAGGTATCAAAGGCGAGTAGGTAAATGAGTCGCGAAAGTTTAAAAATAATAAGTAGTTTTCAAGTTTGTGTGGCGAACAAAAAACTTCGCCACCAAAGTTAACTCTTAATATGAACTAATTTAGTAATTCTTAATTTTAAACTAGATAGCGCAGTGTGAAATATTCACTAATTCCTAAAAAAAGGTTTGCTGGAAGAAAACTCTTTTTAGGGTTAAGCTCGCCTTAGTACAGTGTCCTTTCATTGTGTAAGCTTATTGTTTTTTGTTTCTTTTGTATACAATAAAGAATAAAAAAATATCTAAAAACCTTAACTCCAACACTTAGGTACATCTTTACTAGATGATTTATACAGTGTCAGGAATATATCTTTGCCTACACTTATCGGAACACTGTAGTGCCTGGGAAAATGTTCAGATGGAGTAGGCTTGCCCAGCACCTACACCATCCTCTCAGCCTAACCGGCCATATCCACAGGAAAGACATGGTCAATACGTGTGGGGCTGACTAAGCCGCGGGTTTCCTCACGATGTTTTCCTTGCTTAGAGCTCGTTATAAATTTTTTGAAACGAGAAATCCGTTGATGAACGGCCAGGATCAAACCCACGACCTTTGGTTTGAAAGTCAAGGTACCTTTCAGCCAACAAGAGCTCCAGAAACTACCCTAAGTACTGAACAAGAAAGCTCAAAGCTTAAGCACCCAAAAACTAAAGTTCGCGAAACTTACCGACCGTATTTTAAGTACTTCCATTCCATTCAACGCAGAAACTTCAGTTTTGATTTTGTATTGAAAAGGCGTTCCTTTCCTTTGTTGGTAAACAAAATAGGTACGGTATTGAGAGGATAATTAATTATGACAAGGTTTCTTAAGCCGTTGAGAATCGGTTGTTTCTTGCTCACTCGGTTCCGTTCAATTTAAATTCAATGGTTCATAAAGTAGGTAAGTATTAAAAGTAGGTATAGCAGTTATTAATATCAACAATGAAAATAACTGGATTATCATCTGTTTCTCTTATAATTGAAATAATACAAGACGGTAAATAAAAATTAAAAAAAAAACAACTTCAGTGTTAGAAGCTGAGCATTTTCTGTACTCTCGATGTGCATTTCTGTTCATAACTCTGAAGATCCTCCAGGTCCAAGCGTTTTCGAGTAATGGGTGAATATACAAAAAAAAAGCACAAACAATAAAGATTCTGATGAATTGAGAACCTCCGCCTTTTTTGAAGTCAGTTAAAAATAGATAAACTCCATAACAATTTGAATTCCTATGGGATTGTTACTTTCTTGTAAAATTTAAAAAATACGCCTGTAGATAATGTAGGTACCTTTTAAAAAAATGCAATAAGTGGCGTAGCAAATTGTAGCTTATTGTAGCATCTGAATTGGCGTAGCACATCGTAGTACCTATATAATTATTGTCTGTTTCAACTCTAAATCCTATAATTGTTTGTTCTAAGAAAACCTAACTTAAAAATGAATCTGTTTTGCTCCTAAAGTATTTTATTCCAAAAATTGGAGATGAATTTGCTTTGCTTTGCAAAAAAAGCCATTGATGCACGGCCAGGATTCGAACCCACGACTTTCAGAACGAAAGTCGAATTACTATACCCCTCAGCCAACACGGCTTTTATAATAAACATCCGATAAATAATTTACACATTGAAAATCCAAAAGCAACCCTCAATTATTCTCTAATTAGCACCCATTCAAATTCAAATTACCAAACTTATTGCCCATAAATATCAGGTATTTACGTTATAAAACTACACAAAGCGGATAACCTACACAGTTTATGTGTGTATAGGAATAGGCACTGATGTATTATAAAGTCAAGTCTATGGCACTATCCTATCGGGGAAAAGGTACTTATTTTAACCATTGAAACGAACTGACTCCAAATATGTACTTTTGTATATTCCAAACACAAACGCGAGTGTTGGAAGGCTAGAGACGACTGTCGGGGCGAGCGCATGACGCAAGCTACAATGCAATCTGCTGAGTGGGCACTACGTGCCCCCACAGTCATCCCTTCCTTCAAAAAAAAAAAAAACTTCAACTGACTCTAAAAATAGATTGTAATTTCTAACACTGAATTTAAAAACTGAATTTACTTTCAACAAAAAACTTTTTACACACGCATGCCTGATGATATGCCTCGTCTAATCCTTTACCAGCTCCTTCTCAATTTCCGTTACCTTTGGTCTCTACTAGCGTAGGTGCATGCCAGTCACTCGTATTTATTTAATTATTTAATCCTCCGGTGAGCCTTCTCCAACCGGGCATACTATGCATTTATATTCATTATTTATTAATCCTCCGGTGAGCCTTCTCTAACCGGGCAAACTTTTCTGAGTGAATCTGCAGGTCCAAACTCCATTTTCTGTATAGGATTGAGTGCACCTCAGATGTCGCTGGCTCTAAAAACAAAAATATCTCTTCCTCGCTTCTGTAGTAGACCATACGTATCTTCGTTGGCTGGACCGCGGTTGATAGTTGTATCACTCCTCGGCCTCTGCTGCCATTCTTTCACATACTTTCACGCTGATGACTGTTTGACATCATACAAGGGCTTCTGTTGGTGGTCGGGACGGAATCGGCTGACGTCATCGCGTCACCTACTGCGCATTCCATCTCGCGTGGCGTCGCTGCGTTGTTATTGCGTCATCTCGTTCATTGGCTGCATTCTTCGTTTCTTTTACCTCCCGAGGCGTGGATTTCATCGGGAGGGAGTCGTCTCCGTGGCTAGTCTCCTTAGGTCCAAGGTCCAATCTGCTCCATGTTCTGCACGTGTTCCGCTCGGGGGGCCACCGCATGGTAACACCACGGCCGAGTACTTGTCAGGGGTCACCAATTGTAGGAATAGGCACTGATGTATTATAAAGTCAAGTCTATGGCACTATCCTATCGGGGAAAAGGTACTTATTTTAACCATTGAAACGAACTGACTCCAAATATGTACTTTTGTATATTCCAAACACAAACGCGAGTGTTGGAAGGCTAGAGACGACTGTCGGGGCGAGCGCATGACGCAAGCTACAATGCAATCTGCTGAGTGGGCACTACGTGCCCCCACAGTGTGCATAAATTCCTGAACAGATAGCCCTCCGAAATTGGTCCAATGCGCCAAAATTATCGTCCAGCTCATTTTGAATTTATAGTGGCCGTGTCGACCGAGTTGGATACTGCCTCAACTTTCGATCTGAATTTGTGGAATCAATAGTTCAGTGGATATTTTATTGAGGAAGTTTATCTAGCTGCTGCCCGCGGCTTCGCTTGCGTGGTACCCGGATAAAAAGTAGCCTATGTTACTCTCCAGCCCTCCAACTATCTCCACACAAAAAGTCACGTCAATCCGTCGCTCTGTTTTGACGTGAAAGCAAGACAAATAAACAAACAAATAAACACACTTTCACATTTATTATGGGTACGGACTAGCGAACGCCAAGGGATCATCCATAAAGTACGACACACGTTAAGGGAGGGGATGTCACAATGTCACAATTCATTGACCCCCTGTCACAGATTACTAATATGAATTGTGACATTGTGTGACAAGGGGTGGGAGGGGTCCTAAGTTTCGTGACGTCTCATTTCAAAATCACATCTGTGTTGAATGTCTTTGAATTATTAACGGTTTTTTTTAATTTAATAATTTTTAGATGTAAATTGTAAGATTTACTACAATTCGTAAATCTTACAATTTATTTATTTATTTCTCACTTACAATTTACATAGTGTGAACTAAGGATGGGGGGGGGGGGGGGTCTTACAAATGTGGCCAATTGTGACAAAGTCGGAGGAGGGGTTTAAAAAAATCATGAAATTATTTCGGAGGTTCAGTGGTTGTCGAGTTATATAGGAACAAACATACATCCAAACATACATCCATACATCCAATCAACTTTCGTATAATTATAATATAATGTGATGTAGTAGTTTAGTTTATCTAAATAAATAAAATACTTTAGTAAATCTATATAAGTAATTATGCCTTAAAGTCGTATTGCTCATTATACGGACTAAAATCGGACTAAAATTGAAGGAAGAAATGTCATTTTTATATATTTTTAGTCCGTATAATGAGCAATACGACTATAGGTAAGTTTCATTAAATAAATGTATCCTAATTTAGGCCTCAATTAATAAACTCGTTTTAACTTCTATCAAAGTTGCGCCACGGATTTAACTATTGCCATCCTTAGTCACTGTCTAACAAAAAAGGATAGCAATAGTTTAATCCGTGGCGCAACTTTGACAGAAGTTAATACGAGTATATTAATAGAGGCCTTAGTATTTACCACCTTCTTAATTTTACTCGTAGAACCAGTTACTTTAAGTAAGTTCGTATGAGCTATTGGCCAACTCTGGCCGAGTTACTTTTATGGGTACAGTCGCGAGCCTGTTTAAACTAACCCTATAAACTAACTCAGGTAATAAAACCTAGTTTAGTTTACCTAATTTAGATTAGTTTGAGCTTAATAACATGAAACGTTAGTTCATTAGCTTTGAAGGATTATTTCGACAGGATTAGAAGTCTAATGCTGTAATAATTGGAAGCTAGCATCCGTCTGCTATGTTCATAGTACGAGGATTAACACAGAGACTAGAATCAGAATCAGAATCAGAAATATTTTATTGCAGAACTGTTGTACAAGGGTAGGTCTTAGTATAAATAGGTACAAGTTTGTACAGTTTATCCATTTCGGATGTGCAACAATAATTGGTTATTAATAACCTAGTCGTAAAATAGGTAAGTACTATACATTTCAATGTTAGGGACTACCTAAGCAAGTTTACTAAGTTTATCAATAAAGACTGCTAGCATAGTTTTCCGCAAAGTCATTAGTTGGTGTGCCTCGGAAAAATAAGGTTTCCTATCTCAGTTAAGCTACTTCAAATAGACAGCATATGCTCAACTAAACAAGCTCATGTTTCGCATAAAAAAACGAGTTTTTATTTATGGTGTGCCTCCAAAGTTTTCCGATTTCCTAGATGTGACCTTGTAGACCTTGAACACAAAAAGTTTCGGGAACACTGTACTGTGCCGCCGCATGCCGCCAACAGCACACCCCGGACACTCGACGAAATCTCTATGCAAAAGCGGCATCTAACTACAGAATACTAGTACTACGTAGTCTAACTACCTATTTACACAGACATTACACAATGTTATTTTTGTACACGCGTACAGCGTTAGTAAAAGTAAGTAGTAAAATGTTTTTCTTGTTTTAAACACAACAAAGTATTTCATTCACTCATTCGTTCATTCCTCGCATGGCTGGAAGTTTGTAGTAAAAGGGGGTAAATGGGGTGATACACCTGCAGTATAGTCGGCAGAACAACTGGCTAAATCCTATCCTATCCTATCCTATCCTACTAATATTATAAAGGCGAAAGTCCGTGTGTGTGTGAATGTTTGTTACCACGTATCTCCGTAACTATTGAACCGATTTGGCTGAAATTTATAACATAGATAGATAATGACCGGAAATAAGACATAGGCTACCCTTTTTTATCCCGAAAAAATGCATGGTTCCCGTGGGATAAACAAAATAGTAGTCCACGTGGGCGAAGCCGCGGGCGTCATCTAGTTAAAAATAAAAAAAAATGACTTCAATGTTAGCTGAGCAATTTGCTGCACTCTTGAGGTGCATTTATGTTCATAACTCCGAAGATCCTCGACAGATCCTCACCAAATTTTTGTGGCTCACATCGGAAAGTATACCCTTTCAAACAAAAATATATTTTTTTACACGCACAAAAAAAAAAGACAGTTCTAATGTTAAAAATGTTCACATACTTTTGTAGCTGAGTGTACGGGCACGTGTGCAACTGCATTGTTCAATTAATCTCCTCTGTTCTGATGAAACCGTGAAACTACTCCATTCATACTGTAAAATTATATTGTAGGTATATTGTAGGTAGCAACATACTGTTGTATCTTTTGTTTGGTTTTGTTGCATAATCCTTACCCATTTATAAATGTGAAAGTGTGTTTGTTGGTTTGTCCTGCTTTCACATCAAAACAGAAAAACCGATTGACGTGATTTTTTGTGTGGAGATATTTGGAGGGCTGGAGAGTGACATATGCTACTTTTTATCCCGAAAAAACAAAAGTTTCCCGTGGGATAAAAATGTAGTAATCCACGCGGGCGACCGCGGCATCCGCTAGTAAAATAATATCATAATATTTTACTTTATAAAGAAATTATGTGTTAAGCTTTTACTTATGACGTCATTTGTGTGGTTCCTGGTTCCAAGTACCAACAAGGTCCATGATTGTCTGATGTGAGTTTTCAACACGTGATTTTTTAAATATCTGTGCCTATTACATTACTTACAACCGGGCTTCTAAGAAACAACTAAGTCCCATCAGTATAAAGAAAACCATTAAAATTGATAATGCTATTTAGAAAGTAATTAATTAATAATAATTTTGTTATATTCATAATAAAAAATATAGAAAAGTACAAAAAGTTAGGCTCCAAACCGTGTTTGTTGCTCTGGTTTTTCACGGTTTTGGTCGCAAAGGAACAGGAGTAGAATCACCTAGCTCCTAAGACGATTCAAAGTGATATCTACAGCATGCGATCCTATTGAATTATAAATTTGAGTTTGAGGATTTATTTATTTATTTTATTTATTTATTTATTTATTTAAAGTTCACAAAGCAGATTACAATCGGTATAGCGCTTATATTTATGGATTCAAATCGAATTGTTCTAGATTCGTAATCAATATATGCGAACATGAAAGAGTTAGTGTTGCAAGATTAAGATTAAAATTACCCTAAAAAACTAGAACTTGAGTGAAAGTAAAAATTATACATTGCAAAAGAAATTTAGTGTTAAGATTTTATGGATACATCTTTTAAACCTGCCTTCATGTGAGTCAAAGATATCTAAGTTTTGTTTGGACGCTAAATCGTTGAATAAGCGGCACATTCTAGGAAGGGGACTATGAAATGACGTGTTATTTCTGAAAACTGTTACTGAAAAAGTCGGTGGATTACGGGATCTGTAGTACACATTTATGTTTAGAGATGCTAGTAGAGGAGTGCAGTCAATGGTGAAATGAAGAATTTTGTGAAGATAAACTAGGTTAATATATTCTCTACGAGTGGACAAAGGAACAACTTTAAATTTTTTGAGTCTATTTTCGTAGCCCGATAATGAGCGACCCAAATTGTGACGATACGATAGTGTTTTCAGGATTTGAACAAACCCATCTATTTCTGTAAATAAAATTAATGAAACAAAACAGAACATTGTCTATAAGTGTAAACTCACCTGACACCGTCCATCGATGCACATGTCCAGACTCCCATGACGACACCTGGTCCCGTCAGACACCCTGGCTGCGAGAACAGCCACCACCACTCTGTCATCTTCATCTATTGAAGCCGTCTGAGAACAAGGATTTAGTTAGCAAGACAAAACTATCTTAGGCCTTTACATCTTTACTAGATGATTTAAACAGCGTCAGGACTTCAGGAGGCAATCTTTTGCCTACACTTAACAGGACACTGTAGTGCCTGGGACATTGTTTGAGATGGAATAGGCTTGCCCAGCACTTAAAACATCCTCTCAGCTTAACCGGCCACAAGAAAGACATGGTTAAAATGTGAGGCTGACTAAGCCGCGGGTTTCCTGACGATATTTTCCTTCACCGTTTAGAGCTCGTGTTAAGACGCATTATACTACTTACCGCATCAGGGTTATGTTCATACTGGTAAAGTGTTTCTCTGCATGTCAAAGTGAATGTCTCCGTGTGATTTCTGAGGTTTAAAGGAATGAAACCAGTAGATATAGAACTACGCTTGCAGGGGATGTCTAACCGAAGAAGAATCAGCAGCCCACGTAGTCCTGGAAAGCGTGGGCGTCGCAGCACAACGGCAGCAAATCCTCAACAACCCGAGGTTGCTCCTCGAAGCCTGCGAAGTCCCCAGGAAACTTCTGTGCTTCTGGGAGGAGCTAGGCTGGCTTCACAACTAGTAAGCCAGGTCATCCCCACACAAGGACCACCTTTGAGTCTTAATGCGGAAAAGGGAGTCCCTATAAAGAACTACAAGCTTTTTAACGACTAGCAATGGAAGATCCCTCTCACAATCCTCTACTTACCGCATCAGGGCTCTGTCCAGAATGGTGAGGGGTTCCCCTGCAGGTCAAAGCACAGGGCTCCGCGTCGTCTCTATGAGCTCTCCAATGGAACAGCTCGCCTCCATACGGAGTGTTGTCGTGGGCACTGCATTGTTGTTCGCGCCAGATATCGTCTTCTAGAAGGGAGACGTTCGCTCGGCAAGGCTGTAAAGAAAGAAACCTGTTAGAACCTTTTCCTTAGCTAGTTAGTCATTCATCAGTCGTTCTACATGGGCAGTCTATGGGTAAGCAATACACAGTGGAGCTGGAATGCCCTGTGATTCTAGTATAATAATGGTTTCAGAGTGCTATTGGGGTTGCCGCGCTTCTGTAGCGCGTCGGGCATGTTCGCAGAGTCGCGCGTCGATAACTTTTAAGCAATCATCCGGAAACGGACATCGTTCCTGATGCGCGGGCTGCGGGGCAGCACCAATAGCTTCTCTTTCTCTTTCAATGCTTCTCTTTCAATAATCTCTCTCTCTTGGATGTAGACAGTATGTTTATGAAGACACATCTGCATACTGTCCACATTAAATAATTAATTATTTATTATTATCATAACTATAACTTTAATATAATGTAACTATCAGTTATTTTCATTTTTATTTAGGTATTTGATTTTCTAATTTATGATATTGTGTTACCTGATTTTGTGAATTAACTTAAAATATGCTCTAATATGTTAAAAATGTATGAAAGCTGAAATAAATTTTGAATTGAATTCAAACAAAAGATCTCTATCCAATTATGTACATCACTAAAATCCATGTTATTTCACATTCCTAAGAACAGTGTAAGCTCACTCTTCACAACATTTCTACTCGGTCGCCATCTACAATGTGACTATACATACATATTTCATTGAAATAACGTTTAGAATCGGATCGGTGATTCCAGGAATATTGTACAAACGTGAAACAACATTCCTTCTGTACAGTATAGTGCTACCCGACTAGCTTTTCAGATGACAGTTTTATGTTTTATTTATTTAAACAAACTGGTAGAAGCCCTCGTGGGGTAGCTTGCTCAGAAGTTCTTGATAGATCGTTGAAGTTAAGCAACGTACTGAGCGATCACAATTTGGATGGGTGACCAAGTGGTCACCCGTGGCAAGTGGCATTAAGGGCTCGGCGAACGTATCTACTTACCTAGGAACGTAATACCAAAATAATTTAAAATTTGAGCATATTTTTATCACTTTACGTTATTATTTGGATAAAGGTAGTATTTATCTAGGTTCCTGTTAAACTTTTGTTTCAAAAAACTTACTATAGGACAAATGAAAAGAAAAAATGCCATTTTTGGTGTACCTACAAAGATTTCAATTCAATTGGCTTACATTTCTTTTTAGGTAAGTTTTTCGAAACAAAAGTTTAACAGGAACCTAGATAAATACCTACTCTTCTAATCTAACAACATAAACTGATATAAACATGCTTACATTTTAAATGATTTCGGTATTACGTTTTTATGGAAATTCGCCGGTTGCAGCCCTCTTAACAGCTGAGCGCTTCCGTGCTTCAGAATGCACACACAAATAAACTAGCTAGAGAAATGTAATGGCAATAGACAGAAGGGCGCTCAGCGGCAGGTGTAAGTTGCCAGCACTAATGATAGGATAGTGAGAGGAGGCCTTTAGGCGGCCTGAAAACTCCGTTAGCAGAGTTGGCCACTAGCTCATTCGAACTTACTTTACTTTTAACCGAACTTCAAAAAAAAAAAAACGGAGGAGGTTCTCAATTCGTCGAATTTTTGATTTGTACTTTTTTTATGTACCTATGTTCACCGATTACTCAAAGAAACTTAAACCGATTTGGAAAATTCTTTTTTTGTTTGAAAGGGTATACTTTCAGATTGGTGACACAAAAATTTGGTGAGGATCTGTTAAGAATCTTTGGAGTCACAGAACACAGAAACGCTCGCTTACGCAAGTTTGGAGTTATGAACAGAAATGCATCTCGAGAGTGCGGAAAATTGCTCAGCTTATAACATTGAAGTCGGTTTTTTTAAATTTTCTATTTAGCCACTTGTAACAGAATAGCTGGTGGCACAATGTTGAAGTATGTTGAAAGTTCTAGATAAATGGATACTTTATACATTTATCGAACGTATTCAATACAAAGACGAAAGATTCAACAGTTATAAGAAAATAAGTCGACAGGCAAATCATATTTACGTATGCAAGCATAGAACCTTCTCACAGTAACCTCCTGACAAAATTCTTTATTATTTAAGCGGAAGTAAAGCGGAGTGAATTCGAAAAGGTCCCTAGAACTGAGGACATCAAAGGCTTGGAATATAATAATTCGCGTTGGAGAACGATGTGATGTTTCGAGAAAACGCTCATTAAATTCTTAATGAAAATTACTAAAATAGTTTCTTATTAAGGCCAAGCTCCAAAACGGTTATGATTGTTTGCCTGCAAATTGTAACTAAACGGAATATCTCATCAAGTTACAACTCCAATTATGTGATTTTTTAATCTTTTTTCTATTTAGTTCTAAAGGCAGAAACACGATTAATAGAAATTTACATGATACTTTTACGTTTTGAAAATGACACCTTTTCTCAAGATTTTTGCATTTTTCTTGAAAACTAGTTCAGCTACATATACAAAATAAATACTCACAGAAAGGAAATTTAGTCTTTTATTTGCTTCTAAGTTATCGTTTACCTAGACTGCTTATTTTTCTCATAATAAGCAAAATTAGTTTTGAGCTTTACTTCTGAGCACAGAGAGTTAAACGGATCAACCGAAAATCAACCTTATTGAGTCCCGAGTTGCTATATAAATAAACACAGAATCGAACGCAGCTCATTCCGCTTCTGGGCGGTCACAAGGTCGGATCCACGCGCGTTTTGACATTTTGACATTTGACAAGCTATTTGCCCGCCCCGGCTTTGTACAGGTAACAGAAAATGAAACCAAAAAGTCGTAAAGTTAGTAAGTATTTAGTTTTTTTTTCGATTAGGAAAAACAATACTAACTTTACGACCTTAGTAATAATGCACAGTCCCTCCCTAAGGGTAATTTTGAATAAAATAAAAATAAAGTAGGTATTTAATTACTCTGGTGAATCAAACCAGAAAATATTTATTTGAAGTAGAACTTTATTGCAACCCCTTTAAAAATTCATAACTTAGTACTTATTATTTTATTTTTATTTAAGAAATTAGGTACATTTATTTCTTAGAAACTTGCCTCCTTTTTTCACCTTCTTGTTAGATAGAACAGAAGATCGAAGATCACTATAGATTACGAGTAGAACAAAAAATCGGCAAAATTAGTTTAGTAGTTACGGAGATACGTGGTAAAACAAACATTCACACAAACTTTTCTCATTTGTTATATAATAGGACTAGTCGAAATCGAATGTCATTCGGAACAAAATGGAGTGGAGTCGCATCCTCAACTATATAATTTGGCTTTTGTTCAAGGACTGTTTTGGCCAAGTGGGATATTACCCCGAATTTAGTTTTTTTTAGCTTCACTTGTATTCATCTATGTCAACAGAATCTTAGAACGTAGTTTTAATCCATTTCAAAACGTCGGATCAAAATGTGCACACTTATCAAGGATCAATGACATTATTATTTTACCACGTTTTTATTATACTTATATAGTCACTTTCTTGTTCGTCTGTCTATCTGTCTGTCGTTCCGGGGGAAATCTCGCGCGACTAAAATTTCGAGCACTTTCCGTGTAGCTGGCCGGCTAAAACTGTCAGGGTAGCTCACAACTCGATGACAACGCATTCTAAATAAATAAATAAAGACGTGGTTTTTAGTTTATTTTTTAATCTAAAATTAATTTACATAGTTAATTTTAGTACTGTAATTTTGTACTTTATCGACTCGTATGTAACTATAGCGTGTTTTTTAGTGTTTTAAACTCCGGTTGGTGCATATATCCAGTGTCGAGTGACCCGAGTGCTTATGGGCTTAATCAATGAAGGGGTTGTAAAGATATTAGGTACTCAAGGGGGTAAAAAAATAAAAGTTATACAAATAAATTTAATGGGGTGTCATATGAAAGTTTATGGTTCACAAATTGTAATTTACGCTAAACTTAACGTATTATGACAGTCCTAAGAAAGCAAAGTCGGCGTAGTTTGTAGTTTGTAGTTCACACAGTGAACACAGCATACAATTATTTGTGATTAGACTTATCTAGGTATAAAGAATATAATACATATTATGTCGGAGTTGGAGCTAGAAAAGGGAATGTTAATTGATTTGATACTTCGTTCTGCACTACATCCTGTTAACAACGCCATCTGTAGACTAATAATGGAAACGTCAAATAGACAACTGTCATTGTCACTTGGGTGTGGTCGACACAAAGTAGGCAGAGGGCGCTAAAGTCAGTTTTGTTGTTGGACAGTTCGCTTTCCTCGAGCGGGTGGCGAGCGGCGTGGCCACTTTGGTTCTGGCATCGGAGCGGAGCGGTCGCTCCTCGATAGTAATAATGTTCTGTGGGTAGCTTTGTCTCTTTCTGTTGAACTCACCGCGTTTCCATTTTGTTTTTTAAATGGTGATAGTAATTCTAATCGGCAAAAATCGAATCAATCCTCTGTTTAAGTCTTGTGAAAGTAATTGTGATTACAAAATAGACATCCTGACTACACGTTACATTGGTTATTTCGTGTCTTTGAACATATCGGACCATCCATACTTCACGCCCAGAACCCTCTCCCCGACAAGTATATGATCTTCTTATGAAATATTATCTTATTCTATTAAACGAGCAATATTTGTTTGTTTGTTTATTTGTACTCACGTTCTCGAAAACGGCTCTAACGATTTCGATAAAATTTGCGGTACAGAGGTTTACGGTTTACGGGGGCGAAGAATCGATCTAGCTAGGTCTCTACCTAGCTAGATCGATCGAGACCTAGCTTTTTTTAAATACATACTTAACTCATTTTTCTTTTTCTTTTTTTCTCGATTTGCACCCAAGCAGAGCTTGGTCGCCCAGATATTCTATAATAAGTAATAATAATTATGAAGGTAACAACTAGGTATCACTACCATCGAAAAAAAAAAAATTGATGAAGTCTCCATGACAATGTTCGCTACTTCAACAAGATGTTAAAATTATAATTATTCCAAGATAGTTTCAAAAGTTTTAACATGTCAAAATATCGTGAATAGATAGAGGGTAGAGGGGCGTTTGGGGGGAGTCAACGATGACATTTCTTTTGAAAGCTAATCCTTAAGTATTTAAGTTCCACTAATTTTATACTAAACTTTTAAACGTGTAGTATTAACGAAAGAAGTGTTTAATATTTTATTAGATTCTTGAAGTTAAGCAACGTTTTGCGCTATTTCAAAATAGATAGGATAGAACCATTACTGTCATCAGCGTTTAGGTGTGTGTGTGTGTGTGAATGTTTGTTACCACGTATCCCTATAACTACTGGACCGATTTTGATGAAAATTGGAATCTAGATAGCTTAGATTCTGAAATAAAACATAGATTACTTTTTATCCCGGAAAAATGTGTGTTTCCAATGAGATATAAAATAGGATTCCACGCGGGAGAAGCCGCGGGCGTTCACTAGTTCTTAATAAGCTCTTATAACAAAAGTACAACAAAAATCTTCAGAAATCAAAAACATTTTACAAAAATGTGAATACAGAAAAACAGAGGGATCTTAACAAAGCCATTTCATTCTTCAGACGCACATTTTGTTCCTTCAATCAATACGAGTCGTATTCTCCCAGCTGCTAACATTTTCCCTTTTAGATATAACAAACAAAGAAACATTTGTAGCTATATGTATACATATAAATAATAAACTGGAAAAATGGTAAAGATGTGATACTCGAAAGTGAATAAGGTGCAAAGTAAGGTGGCGCCATCGAAGACAACAGTAAGACAGTTTTTGCCAAAAATTAGTTTAATACAGACTCTATAATTCAGTAGGTACTTATATTGCTTACTGAAAACTGATTTTTAGCAAAAACTGACTTACGATAGCGTCTTCGATAGCGCGGCAGGGTAGCTGTTAATAAGTAAGTTTGTATGAGCTAGTGGCCAACTCTGGTGATAGTTTTTAAGCCTCCGCCATGGCATGGAAGCACTCAGCTGTTAATGCTACTTGCGGTCACCCATCTAAATTGTGACCGCTCAGAACGTAGCTTAACTTCAACGATCCATCAAGAATGTCTAAGCAAGCTAAGCCACGAGCGCTTCGCATCGCTGAGTAGTGACCGTCATTTTTCAAAGTCGTAAATCATTTTTCTTTATGAATTCAGCAATAAAGAAAACTGATTAGATTTTAATTTTAAATCTTATCTTACATAAATAAAATTTTGGCGCCATGAATTTATTTGATCAAGGTCCTTTGCCTAATAGATTTCTTAATCTTTCGCGATTCGTTAGCATAATTCTAATATTAATACGGGATTTCATCGCGTACCTTTTATTTTATTTTCCTGATGTTTCGAATACGTTACAGCGTTCATGATCACGGCTTCACAGTCATCCCATGACGTATAATAATTACACATATCATTATGCCTGATATAATTGTTCTTTGTCCTAACGACGTGCAACGTTTCTACAAGAGTTTCACTTCTATACACACGAGGAGATATTTCTCAATGCTATGATTCACAATAGATGAAATTTGCCTGAACTATTGTATTATTTAATCTGTGCATACTAATTGCTTTTAGTTTGTTCTAATGAAACTGACATTAAACGATGCTGAATTTATTGCACCTGCTTGTTCATTCATAAATTAGCGCTTTGTCTCGCTCTTTGGCCTAAGAATTGCGTATTGTGCATCCCACTGTTACTGAGGCTAACTGTGGCTAACTTCAGTCAGTTAGCATCGGTAAAATAGGATGCACAATAGGCAATTCTTAGGCCAAAGAGCGAGACAGAGCACTAATTTATGAATGAACAAGTACTTAGTGCATTGAATTCAGTGGCTGAAGCGAGTGAAGCGCTCGTGGCGTAGCTTGTTTGGACGTTCTTGATTGATCGTTGAAGTTAAGCAGCGTTGTGCGCGGTCACTCTTGGGATGGGTGATCGCAAGTGGTATTAGAAAATAGAAAGAAAGAAAATACATTTATTCAACAAATACAATATACAACAAAGCAAAATAACAAAATGAGAAAAATAAGACAAACACAAAAAAAAGTACTTGTTGAAATGGTGACAACTCAGCTTATTGCCTAGATCTAGAGATCAGGCGCTGATTTTCAGTGTCACCTAGGAGGAGGGAGGGGGGGGGGGAGGGGGGGGGAGGTACGGTGAGTAAGTGTAGTGTGTAGGTATGTATGAATGTTTGTGTGGCCCTCCTGCTAACACAAGTCTCATAAGAGTCAGGGCTTCACAGTAGAGCAGAGTCAGAATTAATAGTGGTATGAGAAAAAAATAAAATAAAAAGTGTATGTGAGATGTGAATGTAAGTGATAGGAGATAGTGTGTTGTGTATGACCGAGAGCATGTGTGCCTGTGCGTATGATTGTCCGTGTATGCAGCTTACGAGCACGAGTATTACGAGCTGAGCGCTTCCGTGCTTCGGAGGGCACGTTAAATGTCGGTTCCGGCTTTTAAGTCGTTAAGCCATGACGGAGGCCTTTAGGCGGCCTAAAAACTCCGTCACCAGATTTGGCCACTTGCTCATATGAACTTACTGAATTCAGTATGGCGTAATGCTTAATGAGTATGTAAATTTTATCTGTAAGTAGGTACCTAGAAATAAAATAAAAACTAATTATTATAAAACTGACGAGCTTGCATGAAGAATAATGATGAGAGTGAACGAAGCGAAAGAAGTGTGTCAGGATCGTAGCAAGTGGCAATCTGTGGTCTCTGCCTACCCCGTGAGTTTATGTATGTATAAATAAAAATCCTCTACTTCGCAAATCTTACGTGCTACTCAGTTAATCTGTCGTCACTACTCACACTTTAACATTTCACTTACTTGAGTTCCTACACACGTCCCGACACATTTTTTCAATATCAGCGGATATTTTTCTTATTTTTACAATAAACCTTTGCGAGTGCCTTCGTTGCACGCTTTCAGAATCACAATCACTTTTTCTTTATTGACTGTCGGGGGTTGTAAATAAAAAAAAAACAACTGGATCCGTAGTATTGTAGACTTATTTTAAACTAGTGAACACTGTTTTATAGAGAAACTAGCTGCCCGCGCCTTCGCTCGCGTGGTACCCGGATAAAAAGTAGCCTATGTTACTCTCCAGCCCTCCAACTATCCCCACACAAAAAATCACGTCAATCCGTCGCTCTGTTTTTACGTGAAAGCAGGACAAATAAACAAACAAATAAACAAACTTTCACATTTGTAATGTGGGTACGGATAAAATGCTTTTTATTTTATTTATTTATTTATTAGTGAACGCCCGCGGCTTCGTCCGCGTGGACTACTTTTTTATTCTATGGAACTATACATTTTTCAGGGATATAAAGTAGCCTATGTGTTATTTCAGAACCTAAACTATCTACCAAATTTCCTCAAAATCGGTTTTACGTGATAACAAACATTCACACTCACACACACACACACAAACACACACACACACGCGGACTTTCGCCTTTATAATATTAGTAGGATTTCGATATTTCATGAACTTCGAAAAATATTAAAGGGGTTCCAGTGAATATAAAAAAAACAAAAGTATTTATTCAAAGGAAGACTCGTTGTGTGATTTTGACAACATAATTCTGTTTGTGATTTTTTTTAAACCCACTTTATTTTACCACGTTTTTGTAATTTGAGTTCAAACAAAATTTAGCCTTGGTGTTCTGTGTTACAGCATTATATTTAAATGTATTTAATATTTATATTAAGGTTAGTAATTATATAGTTTTTTTGAGTCAACCGCAGCGGGCGTCCTAATAATTTCCTACCAAAGTTTCATCACAATCTGTTAAATCGTTTAGGAACGCATTGAGGTCAAACATAAAAACATTCATTTTATATTATTTTTATCATTCATTTTATTTAATCTTTAAATTTATAGGTAGGTAGGTACTTATTGATTTGTGAAAAATTATACTTACCTACTAAGGCTGAATTCGACCAAACTGGATTAAGTTTAGTCTCGAGAGTAAACTACTGTTTGTTTAAATCATAGATTCTCAACCTTATTTTCCCCACCGCCCACTTTGAAAAAAAAATTTTTCCTAGAGCCCCCCCCCTCGATATCGTACCTACTTTTTATTTGTCTTACCAACTGTCGCGAATTTTAAACACGTTTTTGGAGCACAGTGGCTATTACTTCTTTAACTGCTGTTAAAATTAAATCTTCCCCAACAGTATGTGGTTTTCCTGTTTTAATTTTAATTTTAGGTAGGTACTTTATAGTGATAGTGATTAGGGCATGGTCGTCACACTTTTCTGGTTAAGGGCCGCATAGGACATTGTGAGGTATCACTGCGGGCCGCACATTCTTGAATTATTTAGTTGACGATTTTTCGACATTCCTAAAGGGGTTAAAATCCAAGGTACCAACTAACTTGAAACTTATCATAAGTTTACGGGGCTCGAAGACTCGCTGCTTATCAGTTCCTATTCTACGGTCTGACATAACTCACTTTGCTCGCAATATAACTACTCATGAAGTTAAAATGCGAGTGAATTGAGCTTCAAACCAAGCGAGCGAAGCGAGCCGAATTTTTTAAGACAAATGCAACATGTAACACTTGATTTTGTTTGCGGTGTTCAAAGGAAAAACTCGCTGCTTATTGGTTCATATTCTGTGGTTAGACTTAACTCACTTTATTCACAATATAACATTATAAATAAGGATTTATAAAGTTAAATGCGAACGCGGCGAGCCAAATTTTTTAAGACAAATGTAACATGTGATACTTGATTTTGTTTGAGGTGCTCATAGAAAGGCTCGCTGCTTGTCGGTTTCTATTCTGTGGTCAGACATAACTCAATTTGCTCGTATTATACCTACTCATGAAGCTAGATGCGAGAAAAGCGAGCAAACAAAGCGACCTTCCCTATCTCGAAGTTTTATAATCAATTATAATTATTATTGTAACGACGTAGGTAGTATCATTCATAATCATCATTTCCTTGCCCTTTTCCAACTAGGTTGGGTCGGCACAACATTTTCTCTAACGTGGTAGCATCATTATCTATCATCATTATCTATTATCTATCAAAATTGTTTGCTTGGCCGCGGGCTGCACCAATACCGTCCGCGGGCCACACTTTGACGACCACTGGATTAGGGTGTTTTTTTGCCTATTTTAGATTACATTATCGCCCCCCTGCTTCATCTCAACGCCCCCCAATTTTCTCTAGGTCTTCTACTGCCCCCCTGAAAGTCTCAAACGCCCACAGGGGGGCGTTATCGCCCACGTTGAGAACCTATGGTTTAAATACTTGGAAATTGTAAAGTTGACACCTTATAACCAGGATAATTTGTATGGACATAATAATGTTCGGTTGCGCTTTCTAAACATTGTTTTTCGAATTATGTCGGCTAGCTAATAGTCTCGAGTAAAAACTTAATCCACTTTTGGTCGTATCCAGCCTAAGTATTCTTATTCCATTTTATTATCCTAGCAACAAAATGTATTATAATCTAAGATACGAGTAATTACGTACACTTCCGTGTTTTTCTATTTTCTTTGTATCCAGACGTCAGTTTCAGTAATTGGCTCTCTGATAATATAATTATGAATATAATTATATTATTGCGTATTTTAATATAACTTAGAATGAATGCAAAAATGATTTAAGTATTTCTTATAGGGTAGACCAGCAGAGACCACAGATGTGGTCTCTGCCTACCCCTATGATGGGAAACAGGCGTGATTTTATGTATGTATGTATTTCTTATATAGTATCATATCAGTAAGTAAAGCTGCCAGTGTCTTGGGCACGCAACCGATTAGTAGTGGCTTGGATCAGTTGAGCTACTCATAGATAGTTTCCAACGATCCTTAATTGGCTCAACTGGTTCTTATTGTATTTAATGCTATGTAAATATATGGTAGAAATATAATCTAATACAAGGGCATTTCAAGTTTTCCATTAGCTGCTTAGAAATTCATAGACTTTGTGTGTGCTTAGTCCATTCTTGTAAGGGTTTGTTTGGACAATATGTCAAGTTACCTTTAGTTGAAGGCAATGTATTTTGAATAAATAATTTGATTCGACTATACGTAGACTACTTTAGCTCACAATAGAGAGGAAAGGAAATATTGTAAGCCTTTGCTGGGTAGTTACAGGCTACTGTTGCGGCCCCTATTAGTTTTGTACCTACAAGCAATTTAAAACATTATACGTACAAGCAATTTAAAACATAAACATATACGTACATGGGTCAGGCTAGCACAGGATAGGGGGGGTTGACACGAGCGAACAGAGGCCTATTCCCAGCAGTGGAATGAGATGGGCTGCGCGTGATGATGATGAATTTAAAACGATCCTACTATTATTCTATTAGCAAACATAATCTGCCTAACTTCACTCTTGACCTTTATTCGTACTCAATATTTTGAGACCCGCCCACCTGACAGCATCCATACTGTTCGTAAAATATTTAAAGTGCAAATTATATAAATAATCTCTATTAGGTACTTCAAGATCATAATCAGATACTCATCCAAAGAGTAAGCAGTACTGGGTATTTTCGCGAAAAAAAGCCAGTGACGATTAGGAAACTAATATTTCCACTATTTAGATACCTACATTTTTATAAAAAAACACAATATTCAACAATGTTTTAACGTATTCCATTGCAAAATCTGTTAGTCACTTTTAAGTTCTTTTGAGACTTTGTTTTTGATATAATAACACAATTGGCTTACCGTTTTTCATAAATTCGCGTAACTATTAGGAAGACTAAAATATTTCATTTCGTCACGGCCGAGAAAACCTTTCATCACGGATTTTTCTAATGAAAAGACATTGAATGTCTGAGATTCAAACTCACAGCTTTTGGCTAGAAGGCGGACACCCAACTACTCAACAAATCACGTGAAATTACGAACCACATTGCACTGGTAAATCTTTTTGCGTGAAAATGCCGAGAAAAACGATTTTTCACAGATATGAGACCTAGCTAGATTGATTTTTCGCCCCCGTAAAACCTCGTACCGCAAATTTCATGGAAATCGTTACAGCCGTTTTCGAGAACTTGAGTACAAACAAACAAACAAATATTGCTGGTTTAATACAATAGGATAGGATAGGATACACGAAAAAAAAATAAGTGACTAATAACGTCGAATAATCTATAGTTTTCGGAACATTGTGACTCTGAACCAAACTGAAAGTTTCATAAACACTGACCGCCTATAATGGAACGAACTATCAATAAATAGTAAACAAATTATGGCAATTTGGTCCGAGGTAGTGTGACCACGTGATTAATAGTTTAGGGAGTTCAGAGCGGGGAGTTTCGAACTCACACGGTTTTGTGCTATCCATTCACCTTAAACCAGATTAATACAGAAATACTGGTCTCTGCCTACCCCTATGATGCGATACAAGCGTGAGTTTATGTATGTATGTAATACAGAAAATGTGGAACTCCTTGCCGGGGTCTGTATTTCCAGAGAAGTATAATTTGGGTGTCTGCAAATCGAGAGTCAATAGATTCCGTCTAGGTAAGCGTGCTCCTTCTTAGACCGCACTGTTGCTTTACATCAGGTGAGTGTGGTCAAAAACGAACCTATTTTCGTTAAAAAAAAATACGTGGTGCTACTAGGTTTTTTTATACTAGCAGCATGCGGCCCACCTGATGGTAAGCGAACCGTAGCCTATAAATTATAGGCTTATAAAGATTTTTCTATACCTAGTGGCTTCTCAACTCAGTTCGTAGTAGCTCTGCCTTCTACGCTGTAGGTCGTGGGTTTGATTCCCACCCAGGACAAACATTTGTGTGATGAACATAGATGTTTGTTCTGTGTCTGGGTGTTATAAAGTTTTTTATATGTTACAAAATTTGTACTTACTTATATCAGTTATTTATTATCAGTTAGTTTGGGCCTAGATGGCACTGTGTGAAATGTCCAGCAATATTTATTTATTTTTATTTATTTATAGAAGGTGGATGGTGGATGCCAAATGAGCTGTGGGCGAAGGTAGCCACCGAGTGGCAGCCCGACCCAGCGAGAAGGCGACGCGGTAGACCAAAACGGAGATGGCGGGACGAACTCGAGCAATTTTTGCCAGACTGGAGGGTTGTTGCTGAAGACCGCGATGTCTGGAGGGAGTGGGGGGAGGCCTTTGCCCAGCAGTGGGACACTAACGGCTGATAATAATAATAATAATAATTTATAGAAGAATTATTATGGAACAGATTCCATGCGGTGTAAGTTCGTCCGTTTGCAAGTCACTTCAACTTATCGAGAGTCACATTGTTAGTTATAACGGCGTCCTTATCGTTTTGTTTCTGAGGATCGACAGGCTGGTATTGTTATTTGAACGAGCTTACCTTTGAATTTATTTTATAGACATATTTTTTTACAGATGCGTATTGAAATCATGGTAACAAAGCGAAAGGAGCGCTCGTGGCGCAGCTTGCCTGGAAGAGATTGCTTTAAGCGATAAGGCCGACAATTGTTTTTATCGATCGATGAAGTCAAGCGACGTTCTCAGCGATCACAATTAGGCCGGGACTAACAATTGAACGTGCCCTCCGAAGCACGGAAGCGCTCAGATCGTGATGTCACTTGCGGTTACCCATCCAAATAGTGACCGCGCACAACGCTGCTTAACTTAAACGATCAATCAAGAACGTCTAAGCAAGCTACGCCACGAGCGCTTCATTTTACAGAAGAAACAACATTTGTAAGAATATCAGTAACGAGGAGCACCCTAGCGGCGTTTGCCCCGTAGTGATGGTATATGGTGATGATGATGATGATGAAAAGTAGCCTATAACCTTCCTCAAGAGTTTAGCTATCAAATGCAGAAGAATTTTGTGAATCGGACTGGTAGTTCCTGAGCTTAGCGCGTTCAAACAAAAAAAACTCTTCCGCTTTATTATATTAAGGCTGGATTCGACCAAACTGTCATCTTACTCCCAGAGTAGTTATTCCGTTAGCCGACAGAATTCGAAATACAATTGTTTAGAAAGCGCAACCGAACATTATTTATTGCATTCAAATTATCCTGGTTATAGATGTCAACTTTACAATGTCAAAATATTCAAACAAACAGCAGTTTAATCTGTGGTTTAATCTCCAGATAAAACTTAATCCAGCTGGGTAAAATCTAGCCTAAGTAGGTATATTATACATTCAGCTATTATAACACACAAACACACTACACAACATACAAGAACACACAAACTAACAATGTAACTTGTTGGCAATCAAACTGTCGCCGTCTCGCCGAGATAATTGGTTTCACTGTACACTGCAGGACAAAATAATTAACGGTTTTAAAACTTTCCGTTTTATAGCGAATGTTCAGGGAAGTGGGATTATTGTAGCTTTGAAGCTAAGTAAAGGTGGACGTTTTAAAAGTTTTGCTCTAGTTACAAGTCTTGGCTTTAGATAGATAGACAGATCGATAGATAGATTAACTCTTTATTGTTACACCAAATTATGTAGGTGCTTAACTAGAAAAACTTAAAGAATAATACATGGTGGCACAATGGGCGGCCTTAACGCTCAAAGCGATTTCTTCCAGGCAACCTTAGGATGGACTGGATTTTAGGATTTTGGCTTTAGCTACCTATAGTTTTTCCGTAGTGTTTAGTTATGTTAACTAGCTAAATTGAATAATGATTGGTTTTATTTATGTCAAAAATATTTTGAAAACGCTTATTGTCTGAGTCTGTAACGAGTCACAATCAAGTCTATTTTGTCCCACTGCTGGGCAAAGATCTCCCCCAATTTCCTACATATATCTCTAAAAAGCTCTTGAGTTAAAAAGAAATACAATCAAACCAGTAACCAATTGTCTAAATTCAAATGTTTTTTATAGTAGTCTGTAGTGTTTTCTAAAAGCAATAAAGCATTTAAAAACTTATTCAAAAAAAATCCCGAAAACTTTGCATTAATTCAAGGCTAAAAACAAACTACAACATAACATCACGAAATAAATAGACTTTCTCAAACAGATTCGTTTTTAAGCACGGACAGCACAATAAAAACCAGTTACTAAAAAGTCATGAAACTAAATCACACCAACTTCAAAACATTTTAACGTCTCAACTTCTGAAGCCGTCACATTAAAACCTTGTTGGAAATAATAAAAAAGAAAGATGTCCAAAGCAGTTACAAAGTTTAGCACATTTACAAGGGGATATTTAAAAAACCGACAGAAAACCGGTTTCGAGAAGTGTAGACTTTTAATGTTCCCAAGTGTACCATGTACTTGAAGATTCAAACTAAGTCAGGTTGTCTCGGCTTATTAAATAAATGCGGAACCCCAAGAGCGGCAAAGCCCGACGTGTAAATTAGTTTTAGTGGTTCAGTCTAATTATTTTAAATGTCGCGAACTTTGGTCTGATTTTATTGTTAAGCTTCGTTTACTATCTTTTATGAATGGTTTTGAGAAACCTGTGTTATTGAAAAAGTTAAACCTTTCTATATAATATGAAATTATTTTTAAAGCGCAGTGTTGGCCGAGTGGGTTAGTGCCTCGACTTTCAATCCGTCGTGGGTTCGAACCCGGCCGTGCATCAATGGATTTTGCTTTAACACGAGCTCTAAACGGTGAAGGAAAACATCGCGAGGAAACCAGTTAGCTTTCTGATAGCGTCGATGGGCTCTCACTTGCCGCTCAGCTCGCACGCTGGCCGCGTCGCGCGTAATACGCGACAACTCGACAACCCTTCAGCGTCACTCCGCGCCAGACAGCGACAGAGTTATGCGTTAGAAAGAGATGATTTGTGTAGGTGAATTGAACTAGGGAATGAGTGCTTGTGCGAGCTGAATTTCACTTTGTTGCGTCGTAGCAAGTCGCTATTTAAATAAACGTTTTCGCGAAGTCAGACTTCTGTACCTATTTATTCTGTGAAAAGCAGTGGGACATAACCAGCTTTCCATAGAAATCTCACCTGCATATTACAGATCTTGTACCGAACTGGTTCCCCTCGACACCCAGCTGGTGATGCACAGGTCCTGAGCTGTCTGGAGACGCCTCCGTCGCAGGTCCGGGAGCAGAGCGACCACTCGCTCCACTGCGACCAGCCTCCGCGGTCCTGAGGAGGAGTCAAGAGTTGAGGTGGAGGGAACAATGACGGTTTAGGGTATAGGTTCTCAACGTGGGCGATAACGCCCTTTTGTGGGCGTTTGAGACTTTCAGGGGGGCAGTAGAAGACCCAGAGAAAATTAGGGGCATTGAGATGGCGCATTAAGATATGGGGTGGGGTCCTCTTGCAAAAAAAATATATTCTCTAAGTGGGCGGTGGGCAAAATAAAGTTGAGTAACTATGGTTTAGGGCAGTGATGGGCAAACTACGGCCCGCGGGCCATCTCCGGCCCGCGAACCTTTTTAATCCGGCCCGCCGCGCCAGCATTCTTACTCAATCCGTATTCATTTCAATTAAATGTGAACACTTTCAAAATTGTTACAATTTTTTTAGTGTTTTGTGAGTAATAGTAAAAACCAGTTAAAAAATCTGGCCCCCATTACATTTCATTGGTTTTGTTTGGCCCCTGATGAAAAAAGTTTGCCCAACCCTGGTTTAGGGCATAGCATTCATGATCTATGTTGTTAAATCTAAATAGCCTAGCTTCGGTAAAGCGGGTAATTCACTAGACAGACATGCCCGCGGGAAAGGTTTTGCTAGGGTAGGACCGTCGCAGTCAGTCTGGCAGACTTACTGAGACGGTCCTACAAGCAAATATTGCACAGACCTATAGTAGCAAGATCCTTGCCCTCGGGCATGTCCGTCTAGGGAATTACCCTCTTAAGGTTGCATTAAAAAAAAATGAGTCTCGTCAAAGTTGGAACATATCTCAGATTGAGTCACTAGTTACTTTATACTACTACTTATATAGATACTTTTTTTTATAAAGAAATACAAACCTCTGACTACCCCTTAGACATCTAAAAAGGATCTAAAAATAGCTAAAAATCTGAAAGAATATGTTTACCGCACCTTGGGAATACAGTCGTGATCATATTATTTTTATTTAAAGTTAAATTAGGTAACAAAATATTAGACATTATTTAACACACGGGAATTACTCACGTAAAAACTACAGCAGCGCGCCCCCCACTACTCCCTCCGCGACCCTCGTCCCGCGCCGAGCGTTACATTGCTCGCAGTGTGAGACGCGACCGCGAGGAGTAACCTTGCCGCAACTCCCTCCTTACCCAGATGAAGATTCTCCGGATGAATCGAAACATTGTCGGTATCTAAATCGACGATAATTTTACGTGAGTAATTCCCGTGTGTTAAATAATGTCTAGTACAACTCACGAAAGTTTTGAAAGTGAAACAAAATATTATCCTGGCTTCTTATATCAAAACGATTTTGTATGCTTCCGAAGCAAGGAAGAAATAAAATAGATACAAAATACAAACATAGTAGTTTAAAAATATCCTGAAAATCCTATTCATCACTCCAAACAAAATCCATCTCGTGTCAGCTGCTACTCGTCACGCAATACTAGGTTTTTTTTTCAATGTGCAGTTTTCACCTGCAATCTACGTTACGTAAATGGTACAGTTTCCAAAATTACACTGACGTAAAGTAAGTTCGTATGAGCAAGTGGACAACTCTGGTGACGGAGTTTTCAGCTAAAAGCTTCCGTCATGGCTTAACGATTTAAAAGCCAGGACCGACAATTAAACGTGTCCTCCGAAGCACGGAAGCTTTGAAGGCACCACAGTGTCCCGTTAAGTGTAAGCAAAAGGTTTCCTCCTGACACTGTATAAATCATCTAGTAAAAGATGTACAAGGCCTTAGTTTTTCTAGACGCGAATACGTAAAAATATGTACCATCATAATTCTCCTGCCCTTATCCCACGCTAAGTGTGGTCGGCACAACATGTTTTCCTCTTTCACTCACCTCTATCATCCGCCAACTCAGAATCCTCTCACATTCATATCCTCTTTCACAAAATCCAACCACTTCTTCGGCCTTCCTCTACTTGCGTACCCAGTCACACTCATACTCATCACTCTTTTGGTAATATGGTTTTCATCCCTCCTCATAACATGTCCATACCAAGCTAACCTAGCACTCCTCACCTTTTCAATAACAGGTGCCACTTTCAAACTCGTCGAAGCGCTCATGGCGTAGCTTGCTTGGACGTTCTTGATTGATCGTTGAAGTTAAGCAGCGTTGTGCGCGGTCACTCTTAGGATGGGTGACCGCAAGTGGTATTCCGAGCTGAGCGCTTCCGTGCTTCGGAGGGCACGTTAAATGTCGGTCCCGGCTTTTAAGTCGTTAAGCCATGACGGAGGCCTTTAAGCGGCCTAAAAACTCCGTCCCCAGAGTTGGCCACTTGCTTATACGAACTTATTTACTTACTTTCAAACTTCCTCTTACATACGTGAATATTGTGAAGCCTTAAATAGCGGTGGCTACATTTCCTAAACCCAGCCTGTCCATGTGCTAGCTATCACGATCAAACGTGTTACGAGCATGTGACGGCCGGAGCGACGCGTCCAAATTAACTATTTTACTGAGCTGAAAAGGATTTGTATATTCGAAATGCATTTGAATAAAGTTATAGTTACGAAAAACGAGTGTGCTTTAGACCACACGACTGAAGTAAAACTTCCGTTTGCCTCGCCCGATCACACTTTTCGTAACGCTCTCGTCAGGCATTCACCAGCTTACTCCCCCAGTCAAGCGTGCGTATAAACTACACCCAGACACAGAACATACATATATGCTCACACAAATGTTTGTAATGGGTGGAAATCGAATCCATGACCTACAGCGCACATACAAGCACTTTCCAAAGAAATTATTTCCGTTTATTAATACCTATTTTTACTGCAAAATCGGCAAACCGCACAGTGGAACCACCCAATTATTTTTATTTGTTCAGGAGTATTTTTAAATCGGCCAATTATTCTTACTTTACAGAATAATCTACTCATTTAATAAAGAAAGAAAAGCTGTTGTTTAATCACTGTGGCAATTACGAGGATTACGTCGAGTCGTGTCGAATACGGGGACACACGGCGCGACATACGATGAAGTGCGCTGCGAAAACATACGAAGCAATATTACAGGAACGAAATGAAAAGATAAATGCTTACGACTGTTGCTAAGGTACCAAAGATTCTCTCAATTTTATGAAATTCAAGATTCTTTGGAGATAGATGTCAGAGGGTCGTCCTAATACACAATGGGTACATGTCACATTTTATAGAAAGAATTCTCTATGTGACAGGTTGCAAAGCCATTGCCGCGAAAGCTGATTTCCTTACAAATTTTTCATGATGGTTAAGTATAGACACAGAATACATAATTTGTCCATGTTATGTTATTATGCCATGTTATGATTGATCCAAGTCACTGTCAGTCAAAGGTTCCCAAGCAGTGTTACCGTACTGAATGCCAATCCTATTTCGTTGCTAAATAATGTGCCAACTCCCAGACTACGTGTCACTTCGACCACACTTCTTTGAAACGATGAATATAGTTTTAGCTCCCATGACAGACTATTTATTAACCAATCAAAACACTAACTTTATTTGTTCATCCAATCACATGTTTTAGGCAAATAAAGTCGCCGCGATTCCGGTCCAATTACACTCCCGTATATTCACTGAAAGATCACGCGAACCGTAAAATTCGATAAAACTTCGCTGTTTGTATTTATTGCGCGGAGAATGGGCGAGGGTTAAAACTGTAATTTAAAACATATTTTCATCCATATTTTCGAGAATGAATCTATTGAGCTAGTAGTTAACTCAAGTGACGGAGGCTTTAGGCCGCCTAAAGGCCTCCGTCATGGCTTAAAGACTTAAAAGCCGGGACCGACATTAACGTGCCCTCCGAAGCACGGAAGCGCTCAGTTCGTAATACCACTTGCGGTCACCCATCCCAAGAGTGACGGTGCACAACGCCGCTTAACTTCAACGATCTCACGACAGCTGAGACTCGGCTGAGACCAAAGCGGAGAGGAGAGGAGATGTGTTTATACAACCAATAGAATTTCGTTATTCACACAATGTCATCACCACATGTGTGAATAACGAATTTCTATTGGTTGTTTAAACACATCTCTCGTCTCCGCTTTGGTGGAGTCTCAGCCTCAATCGGTCAAAAGTAATAAATAAATAAAATAAATAAATATTGCTGGACATTTCACACAGCGCCATCTAGCCCCAAACTAAGCAAAGCTTGTACTATGGGAACCAGATAACTGATAGAATACTTATATACTTTTTTTTTAAATACATACTTATAATACTTTATAACACCCAGACACAGAACAAACATCTATGTTCATCACACAAATGTTTGTCCTGGGTGGGAATCGAACCCACGACCTACAGCGCAGAAGGCAGAGCTACTACCAACTGAACTAAGAGGCCAGTCACTGGACAAAGAACAACATCCTATAAGTTAGCCACGAGCCAAAACGATTTATTCTACTTATAATAGTATCTGATAGTTTCCGTAACCGACAGATAAACTTACAACCGAATAAGGAAAAGATTTGGGTTCGTGACGTTTTAACATACATTGCTGACTTGAATAATAATTGCTTCGGAACCCGTGGGAGACGATGTGTGATCTGTTTTTTTCTGGTTAACGTGTTTGTTTTACATGTCTTTATGTAAAATGTGCTTCGACTTTTGATCTGAAAGTCTTTTGAATTCTGGCTGTGTTGATTTTTCGTTTGAGAAAATGTAAAGTACTTTGGTACGAGCTCTAAGGGTCTGCGCACACTGAGCTACAAGCGACGGTAACTTAGACGCGGACAAATTAGGGTTCTTGTAGACGCTAAGAAAAGTCGCCGGGTCTTCGCACGACTTCGTGTCGTTTCATAGGAAAGTCGCCGGGTCTACGCAAGAATTCGTGTCGTTTCATTTATTTTATTTTATTTATTTATTTTCATATAAAAGTAATTACTTATTTTAACAAAATATTGTGCCTGAAAACCTTAATAGGTTTGAGTAGACACTCACATCCGTCGTAAATACTTAGGTAAGTAGGTATACAAAGTTGAAATAGCTAGCATAGATACTATAATAAACAATCAAAATAAGTAGGCAATGGCATATTTATCTGCATTTACTCATGTATTTGCTGCAGTCACGGTAAAATTTCTTAGCGTGTACTACAGTAGCCTTAGGTTTACCGCAGACCTGAGTCCCGACAGTCTTACTAATAAGAGTTTTCTTCCAGCAAACCTTTGAGGATAGGGAAAGCTGATTATAGAAGTGGGAACTTGTACACAAAAGAAAAGGAAGGACTTTGAACTCAAAGTTCGTAGAGCTTGCTACGAAAACCGTAGCAACCTCTACGCAACCGCTACACCTCTACGATTTATTGATAAATCACATTGGATGTGAAAATAGATAATCCTTTGAACAACAGCGACGTTGTTGGATATTTTTATTATTCGTCGCTTTGTGACTCTCCCATGCAGACGGAATCACGTAATAATTTCTACTGTCGTGTTGTGGTGGAGGGGCTGGGTAGACGGGCAACTTTCCTATGAATTCTTTAGATTTTTTTTCACCCTTTTGGGAAAATAAACAATCGATGTAGTGTACTTCTGTAATTGCTTAGAACTGTAAAGTTGGTACCTGAACTACGACTATCATGGTACAACACAGTCCCATAACAAATCCCTGTAGATAATAATAATAACTTTTGAAACTATCATGGTTACGAACATAAATGTTATTATTAACGGGATAATTGATAATATACTACTTAGGTATTTACTTTTATTTGTAAATACATACTTTTTATAGATGGAAAAAAAGATCATTGTAAGTTTTAGTCAAAGCCTTCCCAGACAAGCTAATGACGTGATCATTGAGAGTCAAAGTCATAAATAATTTACTTAGTAGGACCGCTTGGATCACATTGCCTACCTAACTTAACTTTACTTCTGTGTTTGTTGAATGATGTGAACGTTGACCATTATCCTACAAAAAAATTGCTTATCTTTTAAGATTGAACAACAAAAGTTGCCCGTGTGTGTAAATGTATAAATGTTTGATTCCCGTAACGCCCCCGACACGACACGTCTCACTCCTGCTGAACATTATTTAAGTTATGTTTTATTTTGGAACCGCTGTTTTTGTGGTTTTTATAGACATAAAAAAGCCACTTTTTTCTATTTTACTCTTGTAGAAGAACTATAAGAAACTAGCTGCTGCCCGCGGCTTCGCTCGCGTGGTACCCGGATAAAAAGTAGCCTATGTGCCTCTCCAGCCCTCCAACTATCTCCACACAAAAAATCACGTCAATCCGTTGCTCTGTTTTGACGTGAAAGCAGGACAAATAAACACACTTTCACATTTATAATATGGGTACGGATATTGTATGTTTTTATGTATGGGTATGTTTTTCTACCATACTTCACGCAAATAAATTATTTCATTTCATTTCATTTCATTTCATTTCATTTCATTTCATTTCATTGCTGGACATTTCACACAGCGCCATCTAGCCCCAAACTAAGCAAAGCTTGTACTATGGTATACTTTTGTAAATACATACCTACCTATTATAAAACATCTAGACACTGAACAAACTAAGTAATATGTTCATCACACAAATGTTTGTCCTGGGTGGGAATTGAATCAACAACCTACAGCGTAGAAGGCAGAGCCAACTGATAAGATACCAGTAATAGTATACTAATATACTTGTAAATATATACTTATAATATAATACTTTATATTATAGTCATATTGCTACGGACTAAAAACATCAAAATTGAAGGAAAAATGTCATTTTTTCCTTCAATTTTAGTCCGTAGGTATAATGAGCAATCCGACTATAGGTACCTATGTGATCTTATTGAATAAATGAATTAGACTAAGGGCTGATTTTTCAATACCTAGATAACTTTTATCTGAGGAAATAAATATGCGATTTGACAGATATTGTATTGAAAATATGTCATAACGCCATATTTATTCTTCAGATAAAAGTTATTTATCGATTGAAATCAGCCCTAAGACATAAATACCAGCTAGAATCTCAATCCAGAACTCTATTTGAAAAAATCTATAAATAAATACAAAAGCTGGGAATGTTTGCCAAAAAACTTCTCTCACTGACCCCAATTACTCCAAAGGGTAAGGGTACTCAAAATGCTCTTTCGAATCGGAACAGAGGAATTTTTCAGCTTGAATTTCACTATATTTTACACAAAAGTTTGCAATGAAAAAAGTTTTATCATACATACTCTGGAGTTAACAACACGTGCAGCTTCCGGGTTTTGCCCTGGCACATTGTATAGTTTTAAAATGGCGAAAACCCGTATAACTTTAAAATACTAGCGAGAGCCCAAGTTGGTCTGTATTTCATTTGGTTTTCCTCCCTAAAGCTATATAAATTATCAAGTTACAATAAAATAACAAAAATCACACTAATATTCTAAATGCAAAAGTTTGGATGTTTGTTCCTCTTTAACTCGACAACCACTGAACCGATTTGGCTGAAATTTAAGATATAAATAGGTAATGACCGGTAATAGGATATAGGTTACTTTTTATTCGGGTACCACGCGAGCATTGTCGCGGGTGGAAGTTAGTATAAAATAAATAAATAAATAATGCTGGACATTTCACACAGCATCATGTAGCCCCAAAGTAAGCAGAGTTTGTGTTATGGGAATCACATGACTGATATACTACTTATATACTTTTAAACTTAAAAATGGATTAGAAAAAGAATGAATTTAAAATTGTGCAATATAGCATAAGTTGCATTTATAATGAGCTGAAAAATGACTTTAAACACTGAATAAAAACAACACGATTAAAGCTCGTGGCTGATGCCCGGGTTACACGAGGCTAGTTTTTCAAGCTAGGATAGCAAGCTAGTGTTAGTAAGCTAGCAAGCTAGTACTTCTAGCTTCGTGTAGACAGAACTAGCTTCATTTCTAAGCTAGTAAGCTAGTTTACAAGCCAGGATAGTTTTTACTATCCTGGCTTGTGTACTAGCTTCATGTGGCCGGCGAAGCTAGTTTTGGGTTGGCTAGTAAACAGTAACCACGCATTTTGTCATTCGCAAAATACTCTGATATTCGCCTAAATCTTCATTGCGAAATTCTTCCAAAGCAGTATGAATAAAATAAAGTAAAGCAGAGTGATCCACGTTCATCTCTTCTTAAAATTCATGGTCTTGTCCATACCCGGTTTTGTAATTCATCTGCTAGTTTCTAGTGGAAATTGGCACAGTGTTCAAAGTAACTTTTTCAATAGAATAGTGTTTTTTTTTTTTCGCATGCAGTTCATTTTGGACGTGTGGTCACTTCAGTCACTGCAATAATACTAGCTTAAAATAAACTAGCCTCATGTAAACAGAACTAGCATGTTCCAAGCCAGGTTAGTAAGCCAGGATAGTTTAGTAAAAAACTAGCTTGCTATCCTAGCTTGAAAAACTAGCCTCGTGTATCCCGAGTCAGCTTCTTGTAATGACTGAGTGTTTTTTCCTGGTAAACTAAGCTGTTTTATTTGCTGGGCAAGCCTATTCTATCTCAAACAATGTTCAAGACACTACAAAATTCAAAATTTCAAAATTCTTATATCATTCATTCAGTAGGACCGCTATGACCACTTTGAAACGTCTTAAGAGCTAGGTGATTCTACTCCTGTTATTTCGCTACCAACACCGTGAAGAATCAGGGCAACAAACACGGTAGTAACCCGAAGTATTTACCTACTGACGTTGTATATATCTTAAACCTGTATATGTCATCTAGTTGTATTTTGGGTGAATCTTGAGATGACGGCTGATAGAGGGAAATGGAAGAAGAATACATGTTGTGCCGACCCCACGTAAGTGGGAAAAGGGCAGGAAGATGATGATGATGATGTCATCTAGTAAAGTAAAGGCCTAAAAGTTAAGCTTTAGCAACTCGTACCCATACATTTAATTACCAACTAATTGAGAAGTCAAATCCGGGAAAAGGCAAACAAAACTCATAATGTTAATGCAAATTATTCCAATAGATTACCCAAACAAAGAAAATAAACAACTCAAAATAAGGCCGTCAAAAACACTCATGTGTCCCGAGCAAATCTTTGTATTAGTTCCGCGCTTGTGATTTTGAACTTTACACTGACGAGTTAGGGTGGTTTTTGATTAAAAAAAGGGCGCATTCGCTTGAAAAATTGACGCAGCATTTTGATTGTAAATTCCATTGCAACGGTATTTTTGCAGCTGTCTTGTTCAGCGGACGTGTTAGGTTCAACGCGTTTGCTTTGTAATTTAGCTATTTCATTACATTGCACTTAGAATTATTTAGAGCTTTGTAAATAGATTAGAGTCTTTTCACTTTACACCTGTTATTTCTTATTGGACTTTGTTTGATGGAGTCTTCCTAGATCTCAGCTAACAGATTTAGGCTGGATTCGACCAAACAGGATTAAGTTTTTACTCGAGAGTAAACTTTGTTTGAATATTTTGTCATTGTAAAGTTGACACCTTATAATCAGGATAATTTGTATGCACATAATAATGTTCGGTTGCGCTTTCTAAACAATTGTATTTCAATAAGTCGGCTAGTTACTCTGGAATAAGATGACTTTTGGTCGAATCCAGCCTTAATTAAATCTGCGTGCCGATTTTATCTTGTCTCAAACTTCAAATTGCTCTGAAACTATCAAAAAGATCTAGTAGATTTTGTCGCGTTCGGTCTCGTTGAGATGAGAGTGACGGAGCTACTTGCGTGGTCACTGAACTGTCATATTTGAGAGTTTGAGACCGATTTTGGTCGCAATCAAAGATAGACAATCAAGGGGCTGTTGCCATATTAATATAATAGTTTGCCATATTAATATGCCAATATAATGATAACATGAGAAACCCAGCGATCGGCTTGCAACCTGTCACATATGAATATAATAAATAAATATTGCTGGACATTTCTTTCACACAGCAACATGTAGCCCCAAGCTAAGCAGAGCTTGTGTTATGGCAACCACATGACTGATATACTACTTATATACTTTTTTTTTTGTAAATACATACATAATATACATAGAAAACACCCAGACCCGAGACAAATATTTGCAGATCATACAAACATTTGTCCCGCGGCGGGGATCGAACCCGCAACCTCTTGCGTCAAAGGCGGGCCTTCACCCACTGCGCCACAGAGGTCGTCAAAATATGAAATGATAACTTCTGCAAAATGTGGGCTTCGCCCGCGTCGACTACTATTTTTTATCCCACGGGAACCATACATTTTTTCGGGATAAAAAGCCTATGTGTTATTCCAGAACCTAAACTATCTACATTCCAAAATTCATCAAAATCAGTTTAGTAGTTATGGAGATCCGTGGTAACAAACATTCACACACACGGACTTTTGCCTTTATAATATTAGTAGGATTGGAACGTATATATTTTTTAAATGCTTCGTTTTATTTCGTAATAGAAAGGGCTACATAATATTTTGCTTACCTTGCCATGATGAGTGATGTTTTCATGCTGGGTTTCAATTAAATCAGGGTCTTCTGTAGATATATCGTGGCCGTGCCGATGGGTGACCGCTTGCTTTATCTGAAACAAAAATATTAGTCATTTATTGATGTACATTTTTAAGAAATCATATATGGTGCCAAGTTTATATTTAGGCTCTGACTAACCCCCTTAAAGATCTTCATGATCTGAGGGAACGGTAGACGTTAGTCGTTAGTCTGTTAATTTAATGTGTACCTACCTTATGATTAGAACAATAGAGTTTTAATTTCACAAAAAGTTATATTTTAACCTTATTATTCAAAACCTTTCATAGTAATTAAAATAACCTCTCAGTTCATTTAGCTTTTCATCGGCGAACTATTTTGGAACATTCTCGATTAAACATTCAAAGGTTTATGACCGAGTTTTGTGGATATCAGAACAAAAACGGAAAATATTAAAACCCTTTTTTTATAGAAGCTCTTTCAAAATTAATTTTATAAGTAGGTACCTACCAACTAAAACCTACTAAATGGGGGCGAAAAATCGATCTAGCTAGGTCTCATACCTGGAAAAATTCGTTTTCCCGGCATTTTCACGCAAAAGGATTTACCAGTGCAATTTGGTTCGTAATTTCACATAATTTGTTGAAACTAGAGTGGCTAAGTGATTAAGGTGTCCGCATTCCAGCCGGAGGCTGTGAGTTCGAATCTTAGCCAGTGAAAGTTTATTATTTTGTAAGTGTTTTTAATTTTTACCTACTAAATGAAAAATAAACGTGAACTTTGGATAATTTCTTTTTTTAATTAAAGAGCTCGCTCTTGTCCGTGCAACAATGCTATCTCTCTATCTATCTCATTCCAATGCGATTTATTTTATGTCTTTAGATGACATGACAGCAACTTTCTTAATCTGGCTCGTGCAATTATTGATTATTGGTCTTCCCTTCCTCGTCTTCCTTCTACTTTTCCTTCTATGATGTTCCTTATGAAGCTGTCATGTCGTACAAGATGTCCAATTTTTTTTTTTTTTTCATTATTTTACATTATTTTTGACGTGATAGCGTCTTATAAATCGATGAACACAGGGTGCATGCACGAAAGTGTCACGTTCCGCAAGCGAAAGCGCGGGACAAGCAATAGAGAGGTACGATCAATGTTAAGCCTACTTATACATTTTGATTGTGAACCCATAGTGTAGTCTAAGGATGGATTCGACCAAACTGGATTAAGTTTTATCTGGAGAGTAAACTGCTGTTTGTTTGAATATTTCGACATTGTAAGTTGACACCTTATAATCAGGATAATTTGTATGCACATAACAATGTTCGGTTGCACTTTCTAAACAATTGTATTTCGAATTATGTCGGCTAACTAGAATAACTACTCTGGTCGAATCCAGCCATAGTAAGATAGTTGGATAAGTATTTAGACAAATCAACACCAGGTGGCGCTATCTGTACGGAGTATCGGCCTAAGCGTTCGTTTCGTTAACACGTAAAATTATCGTCCGTAAACCGACTTTACAGACCTTTTTTTTCCTTTTCTTCGTTCATAGACATAAGTTTACATATACCAATGGCCAGTAATAGAATTGCGAGTATCGTATCAGTAGATGCTCTTATCGCTCGAATCACACGCTCGGTCGGCTCGCTTCCGATACATTACCCCCGCTGGGACAGTGGAAAGTTCTGGAAAATTCTAGAGTATTTACTTGAGTTGCAGTTGCATTGAAAGGTTCTATTTATTCTATTGGAAGAACGGATCTCTGATAATGTCACGAACAAATGCTTCTAAACATTAAGCCGTTAAGCAATTTTCTGCACTCTCGAGGTGCATTTTTGTTCATAACTCTGAAGATCCTTGCTTGACAGATCCTCACCAAATGTTTATGGCATTAATCGGAAAGTAGGTAAGTACCTATACCCAAACGTCCAAATCGTGCTAGTTACTCTGGAGTAAGATGACCAAAAGTCATCTTACTCCAGAGTAACTAGCCGAAAATTCGAAATACAATTGTTTAGAAAGCGCAACCTAACATTACTAGTAGTTCGCCCCGAACTGAGATCTCGCGCACCGTTGTGTTGATAGCCTAGATTTGGACTTGTTTCTGACTACCCCTATACCTACGTTAAGTGTTCCTTCTAGTGTTTACCACACAATTATATCTAATGCACTACCTCAGTATGGTAAAGATTATAGGCATGCATGCAATACATTAAGTCGTGTCGTGTTTATATTCAATAGTTGACCCCGCGAACTTCGTAACGCGCCTCAGGGAAGGCCTCTTAGTTCGAGAAATTATTAAAATAGCAGTTCAATACAAAATGTATGAGAAAATCAATTCCCTCCCCCTCCCCCTCCCTCTCCGCCTCCTCCCCTCCCCTCCCCCTCCCCCCCCCAACCCTCCCCCTCCCCCTCCCCCGGGAGCTCTCTCCATACATCCGTTAATTGGTTTTCATCATTTTTCTTTTTCTCTGTATTTCAAAAACTATAGAACCTAGAAGAAAACTAAAAACCATTTTGGAATGTATAAATTGAGTACTTTCATATGACACCCCACTCAATATATTTGGGTAACTTTGAAAAAAATTTACCCCCTTGGGAACCCCATATCTTTACAACCCCTTCATCGATTACGCTCATACGCTCCACAGCAAATTTCCATAGCACAACCTATTGACCTATCAAGTTTCATACAGATTGGATAAGCGGTTCGATAGTTATGCGAGAACATAAAAATGAAACATACAAATATACAAACATACAAACATACAAACATGCAAACATACAAAGCAAAATCGCCTAACTTGCCACTAAGATCTTCGCTCGCTTCGCTCGCTCGATCGATTATATGCATACAAATTATCCTGGTTATAAGGTGTAGTAAGGTGTCAACTTTACAATGTCAAAATATTCAAACAAACAGTAGTTTACTCTTTAGTACTAGTAGTTCGCCCCGAACTGAGATCTCGCGCACCGTAGATGGCTTACATTTGGACTTTCTTCTGACTACCCCTATAATTTCAAGTGCTACTACTGCCGAGTATGCCTATTGCGCTAGCTCTTCATGGTAAAAAATACTAGCATGCATGCAATACAATAATGTCGTGTCTAATTTTTCATTTAGGTACTTATTTCATATTTATGAATTCTCGTCGTATTTCTAAAGTATACGTCCTAGAATGAAAATAATAACTATTTTGGAATGTACAAATTAAGACCTTTCATTTGACACCCCACTCAATATATTTGTTTATTTAACTTTTACCCCAATTATTTTCATTCTTTATCAAAAATTTTTTTATCATGAAAATAAATCAAGTAGCATCTAAAATCATTGCAAACCAAACCGCAACGATGCCACTCTCTTTTTAAGACCGACCAGTCAATGAGCTACGAAGACATCGAAACTCTATGAAACGGGAGCTCTTGCAGCTCTGGTTTCGTAGTTTTTGTTCTTTGGTCGTATTTCAAAAACTATACATCCTAGATTAAAAATAAAAACCATTTTGGAATGTACAAAATAAGCCCTTTCGTATGACACCCCACTCAATATATTTGGGTAACTTTGAAAAAAATGTACCCCCTTGGGAACCCCATATCTTTACAACCCCTTCATCGATTACGCTCATACGCTCCACAGCAAATTTCCATAGCACTACCTATTGACCTATCAAGTTTCATACAGATTGGATTAGCGGTTCGATAGTTATGCGAGAACATAAAAATGAAACATACAAACATACAAACATACAAACATACAAACATACAAACATACAAACATACAAAGCAAAATCGCCTAACTTGCCACTAAGATCTTCGCTCGCTCGATCGAAAAACTTAATCAGGTTTGGTCCACGGACGAGGTTTGGTCAAATCCAGCCGAAATCGGTGGAGGCGTCTCGCCGAGTAATCAATCGGTGAACACTGGTGATTATCAAGAACCTTCTATAGGTGCTTGGTGATTATCTATGATGTCTATGATACATAAAAAAGCACAAGATGAATTGAGAACCTCCTCCTTTTTTGAACTCGGTTAAAAATGATTTATGTAAACTCATGAATACAAATTATTGTTGACTTTTCAACTTTAAATTATGCGTTCTCCGACGTGTATCTTCTTTCATTCCAATAAAAGTATCTATGGAAATGAAACCTCATTTCCATTCGTGCAGTTGAGTAAATTTACTTTTTAAAACATAAATTGACTTTACAAAATTATATAATCTCGGCTAATCTCGGAATTTTTTTTTTTTTTCATTTATTTACCGTTTTAACAAAAAATAAAATCTTAAAATAATACATAGTATCTAAAAACCACTAAGGTTTGTCTTGACACTACACTAGTTTACGCTAGTACATCAGTTACATAATACAGAATATTTTGTAAATTCGAATTATAAAAGGAAACTGTTTAAATCAGGTTTAAATATAAAGCCCGTCACAGACTTAGCTATAATATATATTAATATTTTTATAGCTAGGCATATTACTATATATTTTCTATACTAATTTTCGCGTGACCGCACACTCAGCTATAATATATATTTCTGTGACGTCACCAAGCGATACCGTAATATACATTATTGCATATTACTATATATTATGGTATAGCAAGACATATTCCAACATATTTTGAATGTACAGCGTGTTCCGATCCCCGCACACCTTGAAATGACGATCTTGAACTTCTAAAATATTGGGCAAATTTTTTTGAGGATATCTCGCGATACAAAATAAATTCGCCACGAGTTTGTTTATTTCTTATATGTGATTCGATCCATTTGGTTTTAGTTTTTGTGCCTGACCGGGCAACTAACATATCGAAAGCAGCTGCGGAATCGTCTTCTGAAGAACTGTATATTAAGTCCATTAACAATGTACTTGTTGAATTCATAATTACTGTTAGTATTTTGAAATAAGAACACCCTTAATTACAAAATACGTGCGAACACTAGGACGACCATCAATTAATGAAGGCAAAATATATATTTCTCAGTGTGTGGTAGCTTGCTGTAATATATATTATAGTACGGTATATTAATATATATTATAGCTAAGTCTGTGACGGGCTTAATGCAGATTTGTCAAAAAATGAAAACTTTTTTTTGGAAGAAAACTCTTATTAGTGTTAAGCTCGCCTTTGTAAATGTCATTTGGTTAAGTTTTTCTCTATGTATTTTTGGGTGCTTTAAAGAATAAATAGAATTTAGAAAAATCCTTATATTTTCGTTTCATTTCACTTCAACCACCGTGATAACTTTGAATCGTCTTTAACCCCTTTACGTATGAAAGATGTTTAAAGTTGAACACTGGTTAAACAACGTCCTGTCTCTGTTTGTCACTATCCACAAATAAAGACAGGACGTTGTTTAATCAGTGTTCAACTTTAAACATCTTTCATAAGCAAAGCCCTAAGTGTTACTCGCCTTTCAACAAAAAAAGAATAATTAAAAAAAAACTTTAACTTGAAATCTTACCATTTTTAGGTTAAGTACGTAAATCAATAAAAACCTCTTTTCCTTTTGTTACCATAGCAACGCCATCACCATGACAACCAAAATAGTTTGATCAATTGTCAAACGTAGCTAACTTATTACTAAAATCAAACCATTCTGCATATCCCCGTTTTTACTAAAATAGCCAGATTTGACTAACCAGATACTAAAGTAAAAAAGCTGAACCAAAAATGGTGCTATTTCACGTGAAACGCGACAACGAGTCCCAGTTCCTATACGAGACGGATGTTGATAAGACGGTGGATGAAGTGGTGAAGGATATCACCGCGATCTTCAACGGGAGGCTGAAGGTCACCAGGATCTGCTACGAGATGGAAGAGCTCCAGAAACATGGGACCTTCTTGCCATTGGAGATGCAGGGGCTGACTGATGAACAGGTATTAAAAATTGTGTAAATTTTTGGAATTGGCTTGTCTTTTAATTACTAATGTAGCAGACAAGCATAGCCCACCTGATGGTAAGCAGTTACCGTAGCCTATGGACGCCTGCAACACCAGAGGAGTCACACACACTCGCACTGCTGAACTTCAAAAGAGGGATCACTGCGCCGACAACACAAAGGACAAGACTGCTCCACCAGTTGTCACCGCAGCGCTTCCTCGCAGAGCTCTGGCAACCTTACTCGCCGCATAAACACAACACCATTCGAGAAGAATGATGTTATTTGGCTGCGATATTCCGTAAGGCTGAGGTAATTCCCCAGTCGGGCTGCTCGAATATAGAGTGAGAAAAATCCGATATGCCCTTCCTCCTCGCACTGCTGAATGACAATGACAATTTGTTAATGTAAATACCTAATTCATTTAGTATTTAATAATATCCGTGATTATTTTGACAATTTTTAATTTTTATTACTTAATTTTTATTGCTATTTTAATTGTTATTATTTTTTTATTATTTTGAATTCAAATATTTTTAATCAATAAGTAGATATAAATTAGCATTGTGACCGAAGCTTTGCACGCCTGAAAAGGCAGAATACATTGATACCGATTAAGTTTTAGAACCCTATATACATGTATTCTATGCAATAAAAATTCTGATTCTGATTCTGATTCTGATTCCTGTCCTGTCTGGTTAGATTCTGGGCATAAACTAAATTTATCTAACTTCTCCATAGATTCTTTTAAAGTAACAACTACGATGCTTCAAGACGCAATCATGATCCTGCTTGTTCTTTTAATGTCTTAAAATTTGAAATTTAAAATCTTTTAAAATCATGTTGTTCTGTCCCTTTAGACTCGAAAAAATCTCTATGCAAAAGCGGCGTCTAACTACCTATATTTACACTGCACAATGTCAGTTTTATACACAGTAAGGTTGTCACCGTATAAATAATGTACACTGTGGTCTCGGTCTCGTTTATGCGTCTGCGCGTGTGGCACGTTCCGTGCTCCTCAGCAGCTCAAACTCACAGTGTCCATTCTATACGTAGTACTATTATCTATTCTGTGCTTCAGATCAAAGAACTAAAGCTTGAAGACCCCTGGGAGAAGCGCTGTGCCCCCCAAGGGGCGGAGTTCTGCAAGGACGACATGGGGAGGCGATGTGGAATGGCTCCTCCACCTCATCTCCAGGAGGTGCTGAAGAAGGCCATGGAAGCTGCTAAGGAGTTTATTAGCAAGAAACATGTAAGACCTGGAATTTTGCTGGTGGAACTTTAAGGGGGAATTGGTTTGTTTGCGGTGTTTTAATCCATCCTCGAATTTAGTTTGTTTTCTTCTTGTTCACTACAAAAAAATTTGGAAGTTTTTTGTAATATTTCCTGAATATGAATCAAATTAAGACCCCTTCTCTCCTATTCTTAGATCTAGTTTGAAAAACCATAAATACTGTCAGCTTTATGTAGATGAATAGTGTATCTGGTGAAATCCATGAGCGTTATCGAACCAAATGCGTTGATCACGCTTTATTTGGGCAAATTGGCGAAATCGTTTTAGACGCAATCGTCTGGTCTCATAACATTAAGTTTTTATATAAATATATGTAATTAGAAAACCAATTCAAATAGAATAAAAATAAATGCTATTATCATCTTATATTATCACCAGTTTCCAATGAATCTCTTATCATTTTCTTTCATTTTAGGTTGACCTCCGCAGGCCTCTAACACAGAAAGACGTGACAAGAGCCTTAGAGGAGCTTCTTGGAGCCACGAAGATCGTCTTCAACGCTGGTCTTCCCCCTCACGACCCAGTGAGAATGGAACTGGAGAATGTAGAGGATCTGAGTGGAACGCAGGCATCTAAGGAAGTTATTGACCCAACCAGGGCCTGTTTGTGGGCTTGCGGCAAGAAGTTTTTGTCTGGAAACCTCTTGAACGATCATCTGGGTATGTTTTATGAATGAGAGAACCACGACAGTGATTGGTCTATAATCTTGCCCTTGATCTAAAATCTTCGGCCTTTACATCTTTACTAGATTATTTATACAGTGTCAGGAGGCACTCTTTGCCTACACATAACGGGACGCTGTAGTGCCTGGGACATTGTTTGAGATAGAGTAGGCTTGCACAGCATTGACCATCCTCTCAGCTTAACCGGCCATATCCACAGGAAAGACATGGTCAATACGTGTGGGTCTGACTAAGCCCCGGGTTTCCTCATGATGTTTTCCTTCACCGTTTTACTAATTTACTCTTGATAATTAATGTAATAATTACAGACTTAGATCATTAACCTAGATAAAGTTTGGTAAAAAATAAATGGCGCTTTGTGGTGCAATCGAGGATCTAAAATATTTATGAAGATTATTTGCTTTTATTTCAGGAAAGAACAACAAATGCAAGGTGACTGTGAAACTGTGCTCCAACTCCGAAGGTGCTCCAGGACGGGAGCCTGTCATGAATGAAGAGGAGAGGAAACAGCTCATGCTTCATGCTTACAGGTAGCTTTTCTCTTATTATACTTTGGCCTCTGTGGCGCAGTGGGTGAAGGCCCGTCTGAAACACAGGAGGTTGCGAGTTCGATCCCCACCACGGGTCAATGTTTGTATGATCTGCAAATATTTGTCTCGGGTCCGGTGCTTTCTATGGACGATAATGTACAAAAACAAGAAGTATTTAAGTAGTATATCAGTCATGTGGTTCCCATACCACAAGATCTGCTTACTTTGGGGATACATGATGCTGTGTGAAATGTCCAGCATTAGTTTTTTATTTTATTCATTACTCTTTGGAATAAAATATTTAAAATATTAAAATAAAAATGATGATCTGTTGTTTTTCAGGAAACAAGAAGAGTGGAAGAAATTAGAGCAGGATGATGACGATCATTTCCTTGACTCCAAGTGGGCTGATGGGCAGACCATGAAAAGACAGTTCCACGGAATGAATGACATCTCCTGGAAACCCACTATTATAAGAAAGTAGGTCTCTTTTATTAGAAGAATTACCCTTGAGGTATGATTGTTTCTTATTTTTAGTGAGTAGGGTACTACCTATTACGAACTTTCTTAATTAAGAAACATAATTTTGAACATGTTATTATTAGAGAGGGTTGTCTTAAAAGCATGGGCGTAGCTATAGCTTTGTTATGGGAGGAGTCCAAGGGTTCCAAAATACAAAGATTAACTAGTTTTCCCCCCAACTTAAATTGTAGATCCTAGGGGGGGGGGGGATGGGTAGGTATTAAAAAGCGAGACATCATAACTCGACAAATACAATAAGAGGTAGATATAGGCACCTCAGGATGTGAGTAGTTTAATTTTCTCAGCAATTTTTTTTTACTCGTGCGTGCGGTGGGGGGGGGGGGGGGGGGGGTCCTAAGTTTATCATAAATTCTAGATTATGTACCATTATTTAGCTTTATGATACTTGTCGCTTTTTGATTAAAATAAATTACTTACCTACCAATTTCAAAGCCTTTATTATTACAGATGGTACTCACGATCTCCAAGTGGTGTTGTTGCGAATGCGTTAATTTTCGTTTTCTGTTCTTTTAAGACCTTGTTCGTCATAAAAAAACAGTTTTTACAGTTTAGTTCCCGATGCCAAAAATTTACGCACGGCTGTGATTCGAACCCACATGACCAAGATTCTAGAACCACGATCTTGAGATCGAAAGTCTAGGTCATACACATTCCAGGTGTACTATAGTACTTATTAAATTCTAGATAATGCTCTAGGCTCAAAGGTTCCAACTTAACCTAGCTAATAACTTCTAAGTGCTCAATTATACAGTTATTATATTAACAGCTTCCAAAGTTTCAGTGTACTTAATTAAGAATATTGTTGAAGCTCTCATCGTGAATTTTAATTAGGTTTTCGTATTTGAAATTATTAACTTTATTATAAAAGTATTTTGCATAATAAAATTTCAGATTAAGATTTTTATCAAAGAGAGCAGCTAATTGTTTTTGGATTAACTATTGAATTTTCATGTGAAAATTGAATATCTGTGAATAAATCAGAAAATTTAAGTTTTTATCAACTGCAAAAATTTTATGTTCTTTACCTTGGAAAAAAAAAAACATTTTTCCTTCCCTCCGGGCGAAAAGTGGCAACTTTTGTCCCACTACGCTAAGATCTGAGATATTTCTCACTTTCCTGCCCTAGGTGAATAATGTACTATTTCCACCATAAAAAATAGCAATGGAACTGAAGTAGAATCACCTACAAGACTATTACAATAGTGTATGATTCTGAACTTTCATCATCTTTCGAGATCATAATAGTATGATTTCGGAAAAATATAATTCTGACTATCATAAGCTATTTAAGTAAGGCAGCTCGAGTATAAAAAATACATTTAAGATATGAAATACTAGCTGCTGCCCGCGGTGGTATCTGGATAAAAAGTAGCCTATGTTACTCTCCAGCCTTCCAACTATCTCCACACAAAAAAAAATTACGTCAATTCGTCGCTTTGTTTTGACCTGAAAGTAGGACAAATTAACAAACAAATAAACACGCTTTCACATATAATATGGGTACGGATTTTCATGAATACACAATAATTATGATGAACGACCAAAGTCACATATTTTAGCAAAAAATCTTTTGTCCTTCTCTCGGAGTCATTCGTCACTCATACGATTTATTTCGTGTGATTTGTACAGTGATCCATCATGTTAGCTCAGAGTGTAAAAATAAGGAGGTACAGTCAGTTACATAATAATTAATAACGAAAAATATCGAAAAAAAGATGGAAGGGGGATAGAGAGGCCTTTGTCCTGCTGTGGGAGCAATTTAGTTAAAACAAGTTGTTGACTGGCCTCTTAGGTACCCATTATTACAGTTTTTGTATCTGTGGCTTCGATCGTTTCGACGTAACACAGATAGTTAACTTTTAGTGCTGACTGTACATACATCGGGAATACGAAGCCAGTGTATATTATACAAGGAAAATTGATATATTGGGGTAATAAGTCATTTTTTCTTGTTATCATTCTGTTGTTATTTTTAGATTGATTGAGATTGACACTACTCCATCATCATCATCTGCAGTCCAACTTTACTTAACATTGAAATTTCAACTTTATTTCCATACATTTAGGTTATTATTCGTCGCCTAAAAATACCTTGCCATGCCTTAGTGCTTGATCACGTTGACTCGCGGGCGCGGTGGCGGGCGCGGTGACGAAATATCAAACATATGTAGTGATTCCAAGTGTTCACGTACGAAACGCACGTGCGGTCTAACTCACTTGGAATCACTTCATATGTTTGATATTTCGTCACCGCGCCCGCCACCGCGCCCGCGAGTCAACGTGATCAAGCACTTACTGCTTGGTCTATTGTAAAATTGACTGACCTTTCAGCTCAATTGTTAGTAGCTCTGCCTTCTGCGCTGTAGGCTGTGGGTTCGATTCCCACCCAGGACACACACTTGTGTGATGAACATAATGTTTGTTCTATGTCTGGGTGTTTTAAAGTAAAGGTGTAAGTTTACAAAAAAATTATAGTAAAGGCTGATTCACGTTACACCAGGGGGTCTAAAGTGGCCACTTTTGATGAAAAATCAGATGTTTCATAGATGCTTCATCTATGAAACATCTGATGAAACATCAAATGCTTCATAAATGCTTCATATATGCTTCATATATGAAGCATCGATGCTTCATCAATGTTTCATAGATGCTTCATATATGAAGCATCTATGAAACATCTATGAAGCATCTCACAAAACATCTTTTTTGACAGATCTATGTGCGAGGTTTTTTCTTTTTTTTTCTTCTTTTTTTTGGCTTCGCACTTTTTTTGCATTCAGCCATCCGTTTTCCATTCAACCTATATTTACTTTCTAAAAGTAAATTTAACCTCGCACATGGCTTTTTTGCGGGAATTTGAGAAGTCATGATTTCGTTTTGTTTTATTTTCCAAAACTTGTGTTTCTTTGAATGTTAATGTGTAATGATGGTGGATTATTAACCGTTAATTGTGTTCGTGAATGTGCATAAGTGTGGGCAAGTGAAACAGCTTTTTGACTTCTCCCAAAAAGTCCGTGTTGATGTTTCAGTAAAGCCCCACCATCTTTACTGAGGCCAAGGGGAGGGGTGGAATATTATATTTATGTATATTATGTAGGTATTTGTATATCTTATTTATCTATAAACTTGAAGAATATTAATTACTTGACACTGGCTGAATGCACAAGCCGTGCGAAGCCAAAATAAAGTAGAAGAAAAAAAGAAAAAACCTCGCACATAGATCTGTCAAAAAAGATGTTTTGTGAGATGCTTCATAGATGTTTCATAGATGTTTCATAGATGCTTCATATATGAAGCATCTATGAAGCATCGATGAAGCATCGATGCTTCATATATGAAGCATATATGAAGCATTTATGAAGCATTTGATGAAAAATCAGATGTTTCATAGATGAAGCATCTATGAAACATCTGATTTTTCATCAAAAGTGGCCACTTTAGACCCCCAGGTCGGGCCCGTCCGGAACATTATGGTATACATTTTGTACGAAGTGATTCATACAAAATGTAAACCATAATGTTCCGGACGGGCCCGGCCGGGTGTAACGTGAATCAACCTTTATTCTATCAGTTGGTTCCCATAGTACAAGTACTTAGTTTTGAGGCTAGATGGCGCTATGTGAAATGTCCACCATTTTTCTTTATTGTTATTACTAAGAATTAAAGGTCAGGTCAAGAGTACCTTAAACCGATGAGCTTGCATGAAGAAGTGATGAGAATGAATGAAGCGAAAGAAGTGTGTCAGGATCATAGCAATTGGAGATCTGTAGTCTCTGCCTACCCCTATGATGGGAAACAGGCGTGATTTTATGTATGTATGTATGTATTAAGAATTATAAACCTCCGTTTTGGTGTTGGTGAACTTTAGTTCTCTTGTAAGAAATTAAATCAGCTCTTGATTAAGATTCCGAAGACGGTGACTAAATTAAAAAAGCTTTCAACATTTCAATCCGGGGTTTTATTTAAAGTTTCATTTAGAGTAACAAGATTGACGTAGTAAATTCATGGATATTCTGACTACCTCCTGAGACATCAATCATTCCTATCTACTAATAGTTCGGTTTTGTTTAAACGTTATTTTTCAAAGAGCAACGTGAAATCCTACTTATATTAAAAAGGCGAAAGTCCGTGTGTGTGTGTGTGTGTGTGTGTGTGTGTATGTGTGTGTGTGTGTGTGAAGGTTTGTTACCACGTATTGCCATAATTACTAAACCGATTTTGATGAAATTTGGAATGTAAGTAAATAGTTAAGGTTCTGGAATAACACATAGGCTAATCTTATTGATTTTTAACCGTGGGTAACACCGCGGGCGCAACTAATATTCTTTATTTATTCACTTGAAACGAGCCGAGCTCAAAACAAACGAATTAAAAAGAAAAAATCAAATAAAGTAAATGATAGTTAAAATTAAATCAATATAATTATAATACTTACATTATATTTTATTATTTATGAATTCAGTCACTGTATAAAAGATTTTTTAAATAGCCACGAGCGGAGCGCTTCCGTGCTTCGGTTGTTGGTCCCGGCTTTTAAGTCGTAAAGCCATGACGGAGGCCTTTAGGCGGCCTTAAAACTCCGTCACCAGAGTTGGCCACTTGCTCATACGAAAGAAGAAGAAGAAGTATAGATTTCACAATAGCTAGTTACATTAGCTCTATAGTCGTATTGCTCATTATACGGACTAAAAGTGAAGGAAAAGATGTCATATTTCCTTCAATTTTGACATAAATCGTATCAAAACTAATCAAAATTGAAGGAAAAATGACATTTTTTCCTTCAATTTTAGTCCGTATAATGAGCAATACGACTTATACATTGTAACGAAATGTAGCTACATCTGTTAGCTTGTCCTAACAATGTGCCTGTATCGCATTCAATGCCTTCACACAACAATAGCCCTTTATGCCTGTTCGTTGACGTCCTATTTGTATCAAAGTAAAATATTTTAGAAAAGAGAAAATAGAGTAAGTGTGGCGAAAGATGTAAGCACCAGAACTATTGTTTATGATTTAACTAGCTTCCGCCTGCGGGTTCGCTCGCGTGGTACCCTGACAAAATAAATAAATATTGCTGGACAATTCACACAGCGCCATCTAGCTCCAAACTAAACAAAGCTTGCACTATGGGAATCAGATAAATAGAATACTTACATACCTTTTGTAAATACATAAGTATATGTATGTATAGAATACTTTATAACACCCAAACACAGAACAAACATCTATGTTCATCACACAAATGTTTGTCCTGGGTGGGAATCGAACCCACGACCTACAGCGAAGAAGGCAGAGATACTACCACCTGAGCTAAGAGGCAAAAAATGTAGCCTATATCCTATTTCTGGTCATTATCTATTGACATTTTAAATTTCAGCTAAATCGGTTTAGTGGTTGTCGAGTTATAGAGGAACAAATATACATCCATCCATCCAAACTTTCGCATTTATAATATTAGTGTGATTAGGCGGGCTCGATGCCCGCCGCGTGTCAAAATTTTGTATGATCTGCTAGTATTTGTCTCGGGTCTAGATGTTTTTATATGTAAATGTATGTATTTACAAAAAAGTATAAAATTATGATTATCAGTCATGTAGTTTTCATAACACAAGCTCTGCTTACTTTGGGATGTGTCAAATGTCCAGCATTATTTATTTATAATCTTGAAAATATCTTACCTTTATTCCTTTCATGAAGTAAGGCTTTCAAACATTACTTTAGGTAAAGATTATGGTTTCGTCAAGTGAACCACATAAAATTCTTACTCCGAAAAAATGTACAGAATTTACGACCAACTCCTGCTCTACAACCGGTTGTAACCGGTTGCACCTGGTTATAATCCGACTGATGGAGATTGATGGAGGATTATGTTTTTATGTGTCATTATTTAGGCGAGATTAGTTAAAGCGGTGTCGTAGAGCCTCTACGTAACGTGCTACGGCGTAGAGGCATTATGTCTACGCAGAATTTTTTACATCTTTTTCCAAAGGATATTGTGCCTACTTCAAATGTTTTTACCTTGTTAATTTGTATGTTCTTCTATGTCTTGGGACTATGGAGTTCCGGACCTTTGATAGGCGTGTATGGGGCCGAAGCCAATTCATAGAGGCCCCTTTGACAATTTTGATGTTATTGTGATATACCTACACATTCTCGACCTCTGTGGCGCAGTGGGTGAAGGCCCGCCTGTGACGCAAGAGGTTGCGGGTTCGATCCCCGCCGCGGGACAAATGTTTGTATGATCTGCAAATATTTGTCTCGGGTCTGGGTGTTTTCTATGTATATTATGTATGTATTTACGAAAAAAAAAATGTATACAGGGTGTGGCAAATTCTTGGTCACTGAAGGGTAGCTACCTTTTCTCTTGTAGTTAGAATGTTTTGTTCTTAGGAAACTTCAGTTTTATTTTGGAGAAAAAAATAATTGCATTTTTAGATTTTTGAAAAAAAGTACAGTTAGCCTAAAAAATTACATTTGTCAAAAAAAACAAGTTGGTCTTAATCGACTCCATTTCCCACCAGGACCACTTCTCCCAAAGTAACTTATCAAATCAAATCGTAAGTTTTTGCAATAATTCAAAAAAACACATCCCATACATTTTCTATGAAATTAGGAGTTGTAAACATTACAGTGCCACTTATTCGATCGTTCTTAATTTAATTTCATAACTGCTCCGGCAAGCTAGGAGGCTATTGTAAAGCGCGTATGTAAATTTAGAACAAAGTGCTTCCATGCAGATGTACAAATGGTATGCTCCATGCATACCATTCTCTCTTGTGGCTCTGTCTGAGGCGCCTAAGGCTTTACAATACCCTCCCAGCATGCCGAAGCAGTTACGAATTTAAATTAATAACCAACGAATAAGTGGCACTATAATGTTTACAACTACTAATTTCATAGAAAATGTATGGGATGTGTTTTTTTGAATTATTGCAAAAACTTACGATTTGATTTGATAAGTTACTTTGGGAGAAGTGTTCCTGGTGAGAAATAGAGTCGATTAAGACCAACTTGTTTTTTTTGACAAATGTAATTTTTTAGGCTAACTGTACTTTTTTTCAAAAATCTAAAAATGCAATTATTTTTTTCTTCAAAATAAAACTGAAGTTTTCTAAGAACAAAACATTCTAACTACAAGAGAAAAGGTAGCTACTCTTCAGTGACCAAGAATTTGCCACACCCTGTATAAGTAGTATATCAGTCATGTGGTTGCCATAACACAAGCTCTGCTTAGCTTTGGGCTACATGATGCTGTGTGAAATGTCCAGCAATATTTATTTATTTATTTATTCTTGAAGACACTGTAGAAATGCATATAAAGACGGCTCTCAGTTTGTGCATAACTATCCGTATCCTATTGTAAATGTGAAAGTGTGTTTATTTGTTTGTTTATTTGTCCTGTTTTCACGTCAAAACAGAGCGACAAATTGACGTGATTTTTTTGTGTGGAGATAGTGGGAGGTCTAGAGAGTAACATAGGCTACTTTTTATCCGTGTACCACGCGAGTGAAGCCGTGGGCAGCAGGTAGTTATGAATATTTGTAAGTGTAAAACAACACCATCTACTACCGGGCTGCCGAGTTTAAATGGTGGATTGAATACCAAAGAATCTAGGTATGAATTTTGTCTAAATCCATTTAGCAGTTCTAAAGTACGAATATTTTCATAACCTTTTGAATTAGAAATAGGAAACAGTACAGATTTAGATATAGCTTTTAACGAACTTAAGTTTAAATGAAGCTTCATTTAATTGTTGAAATGCATAAATTCAAGCCAGATAACATAGCTTTGTAACAGAGTAAGCGATGAACCCTTGCAATAGTTTGAATTCAGCTGAACGAGGTCCAATAACTAGTATACCGTACCTAGATATTTGAGCTGCTTGGCCGTGGTTTTGAGGTTGCAGAATCTAGAACTGAGAGTATAATTTTCGTTATTATACTCGTATTAGGTACTTATACAAAATTTACAAATACAAAATTTCGGATTATCGAAAAAAAGGCCAGGTCAAAAGTACGAGTACCTTAAACCGACGACCTTGCATGAAGAATGTGATGAGAGTGAATGAAGCGAAAGAAGTGTGTCAGGATCGTAGAAAGTGGAGATCTGTGGTCTAAGCCTAATAAAAAAAAATACATTAAAACTGAAATTATGATCACGATAGGATTCCCAAGGTGCGATAGACACTTTCAGATCTTTAGGCAATTTTAGATCCTTTGAAAGTGTCCATGGTATGTCCAAATTTAGGTAGGATTGCATCGAAAATGAAAACTCTCATCAAAATGTTTTATTCCGACGGGATTTGCATTGATCAAACCGATCCTCCTAAAGCAAAAAATTAAGTTATATTGAAATAAGTCAAACCACACACACATTTAACTTATTTCATAAGGCCCTGATCGACGAGCGAGTTATGGCTCGTCGGCAAAGCTCACCGGTGTATCATTGCAATACCGCGGTTTTGTGAGTTGACGAGCCTGGCTCGCGGCTCGTCATGTTTGCTTCATTTTTTACTCAGCTCAATCAAATTCAAAATTCAAAACCTCAATTCGACTACGATACGACTGTTTCACTCGCTAGTCGATCAGCACCAACGAGCTGCGAGAAAAACCGACGTTCTTTAAAACCGCGGTATAGGCTCGTACGTCGATCACAATTAACGTTCGGGTGGGTGCTCAAGATGTAATTCCAATTCATTTTAAAAATAAGCTACTTCAAATACTTATATTTTTTAAAGCAAATAACATCGTGGAACACAGCTAGTAATAAACCTCAAAGAAATCTAGCTCAAGATGAATGTTTTATTCAAGTTTTTATGATCTCTGTGTAAATTATCAATATCTGAGGAAAAAGGAAAAATATGCCGTTGCGTTGTACGTGACAGCCATAACTCAGATTTATGCAGTCTTCACACGAGATAAGCTACTAAACTACTTACATAAAATATGTTTATAAGGCGTTATAACTTATCAGAGGAACTAAAATGGTTACTATGCACATTTTTGTCTTATTATAAATACATATTACATTTTTAGTGTCTGTTTTTATGTTTATTACTTTCTCCGTCTATATTTTACGGTTCTTTATCCTCTGTGTCTGTGTGTCAAATAAACATTTTTCTTATCTTATGTCTCCGAGTATTTATCACGTAAATTACCTCTTTATTTAGCCCGACGACGTTTTGACTGGATTGCACCAGCAGAAGTGTTGGAGGCACCGCAGCAAAGCGAAAACGTTTGTTGAACTATCCTCACTTGATCGTCAGAAATGACTATAAGGGCCGGTTCCCACTAGTTCGGCATACTAACAGTATCCTTTTTATTAACTTTTTTGTCTTTATAACTACATAGATACCTACTAATAAAGAAATTGTACCAGAGTTGTCATTGTCAATATCCATAACGAAAAAATATTTTGTTGTTGTAAAAAAATTGTTGAAAAATAAAGTACCTAAGTATTTATTTATGTTATTGTAATGGTTTACCTACAAAGATTTAACAACACTACCTACCTGTATTTATGTAGTGAATCTAGTTCAAGTGATGTTTAAATCCCTGTAAATAGATTTCCTGGCAGGTGGATCTATGTCTAGACATAGACCATAATGGCCTATGCAGACAGGGACGGCATGGCAAAGGATATATTTTTTTCCCAATGCAAAATATCGAAACAGAAATACGATATAAATTCCTATGCTTTAAAATAATGCCGTAGCACCGAAAGGAATATTTTTGATGTTGTGTAGGTCTGCGTAGGCCTTAAGTATATTCTATCATGAACCCAGTTTCAATACGAGTTACTTTCCCATACTAAACGAGGCATCACTCTGACACGTCCGTTTAACCACGTGCCCGCACTTACCCGGTATAATTATTCGGAATCCACCGCACTGATATTCAATTTTACGTGAAAACTATTTTATGGCTCGGACACACGGTGCCAAAAACTGGAAGATATAGTAAGTTCACTATTTGCTACGTCAAAAGCGGCCTTAAATTTAGGCCTTAAATGTAATATCGGGGAGACCGAGCTCTGCTCGAATTTTGAAAACCAATTTTCACAGAATGGGTGTCTTTGTGTTTTATCTGAACAGTCTGGGTGTTTTCTATGTATGAAAATGTTTGTATTTACAAAAAAATGTATAAAAGTAGTATAACAGTCATCTGGTTCCCTTAGCACAAGGTCTGCTTACTTTGGGGCAACATGCTGAGTGAAATGTTCTGCATTATTATTACTATTATAGAATAACAGAAACGTAAAAAAGCATTACGTGATAAGGACATTTTGGAAGAAAAAATATTATTCCCGAAATTGGCAAATCTCATCCATTAGCTTTCGATCAATCATCATTTAACACGAATCCAGATCGTCTGAATGGAAAAACACACGAAATTAACTCGAGTCCCTGAGTAAAAGTCACCGTCATGTTACGATCGTCATAATTCTCCTGCCCTTATGACCACATGTTACGATAATCACAGACCAATTAAATAAATATAAATAAATATTGCTGGACATTTCAGACAGCGCCATCTAGGCCCCAAACTAAGCAAAGCAGCTTTGTACTATGGAAACCAGATACTTAACTTTACTTTTTGTAAATACATACACCAAATACTTTATAACACCCAGACACAGAACAACAACAGGGGTGTCGTGGGATGTTGGCGACCTGTTCTGCCAGCCGGCCTGTCTGACAGGAGGTGGAATGGGATATAAATTCGTTGAGAACCCACAAACTCTCACCAGTGGCTCCCAGTAGCAGTCCTGCGTGCAGCGGCCACACCCCGGTAACCACAACGGCTTGTGGGCTAAACCTGGTGAGGGGGGACTTACTGCCTTAGCACTAAGTCCTGACGGCTGACCCCATCCAGTGCAATAAACCTCGGCCTTTGGCAAACCACCTACGGTGGCGAGGCAAGTCGGCGACAGGGTCTAAGCGATCGTCGACTACCACTAACAAGTATGCCCAAAGAGGGTTAACGTCAGGCAGGCGGCCGGTCATAAAACACTAAAGCCAAAACCTTTACAACATTATTCAAAGTGGAAGAGGGAAACATGTTGTGCCGACCCCACCTAGTGGGATAAGGGCAGGGAGATGATGACACAGAACAAACATCTAGGTTCATCACACAAATAGATGGATTGACGGACGTATGTTTGTTCCTTTATAACTCGACAACCACTGAACCGATGTGGCTGAAATTTAAAATATAGATAGATGATGACCGGGAAAAGCTTTTAATCCAAGTACCACGCAAGCAAAGCCGCGGGCGGAAGCTCGTAGAAAATATTTGGCTGACTTCGTTAGTAAAACGTTCACATTTTCACTTAAACCGATAGGAACGTCTTATGTCGGTTACCGTTTCTTAGAACTATCTACCCCTGCCTACCCCCACGTAATGATATGACTGCCGCTAATATATCCACTGCTGACACGGATGGATATTGATGAGGTACCGTTCGCAAAATCATGCTAATTTATTTCACATTATATAATAATATGTTGTATTATTGACAATGATATAGGTGTATCTTAGTTGTTCTATACATAATGAAATACCGAGAAAAAAATTGCATCTGTTCCACTACGAAACTTAACAATGGGACTACTGCAAAAGTACTCTTTTTTAATCTGTAGGATCCTATAGAATGTGTAAGAAAAAAAAAATAGCACTGACGTATAGTGGTTGTAGTAAAATTATAAGCCATCAACGGTGCACGAGATCTCAGTTCAGGCGAGTACTAGTTTATAGTTTTAACAAGCTTTTATTTAACTTTGTTTAACAGGATCTTCAGGTGGAATCGCAACAGAATTTTAAAGCAGTTGTCCTCAACCGATTGGTTGGTTGATTGATTGGTTCCATGGTGGGTATCAGTAGTTCGTGATAAAACCGACCTACGAGTAAGTTTGTGACTTAAAAATATTTTTTTAACAAAAAACTTACTAATCTTAATATGCGGATTTTAACCTGTTTCTGCGCTTAGTACCGGAACCTCGCGGTTGTTCCATGGTATCAGTAGTTCGTGATGAAACCGACCTGCGAGCAAAGTACCGGTGAATAACGGCCACGGTATCTTACTGCGAATCGGCGATGGAGCTATCAGAATAGGAATTACAAACATGCTTATACCATAAACGGTCAAACTTTCATATTTGAACTGTGGTTTTGAGTAAATAATTTTTAACATTGTCCACGAGAATCACTCACGTAAAAATATCGACGATTTAGTTACCGACAATGTTTCGATTCATCCGGAGAATCTTCATCTGGGTAAGGAGGGAGTTGCGGCAAGGTTACTCCTCGCGCGAGCGTCTCACACTGCGAGCAATTTATCGCCGTGTGTTGATACAATGTCAAGTACAACTCACGAAAGTTTTAAAAGTGAAATATATTTTTACCCATCTTAGATATCCATCTTAATAACCTGCAATGGAAACACGCCTAGAACAAGTTGCAACAAAAGCAATCCGTAAAGTATACGAATGTTCGGTTATCCGACAATCGGCTGAAACTCCGCCATAAATCATGTAAGTACTTGGCAGGAGAACTTTGTAAGTTTCCCTCTTACGACTTTGTTTGCTACGTCTAAGCATATTCAAGTATACTGGAATTTTCTTCGTCAATTTGTAGGCGTCTTATGTTCTTGTACGAACTTGGTTTTCTCGTAATTTGGACAAGTTGTAGCCGATGATTCTAATATATTTATTTATTTATTCTCAAAAATGGTTACAAAACAGTGTACCTAATTCTAGTTTAAGTGGTAAATACTTAGGCTAACCTCTAACCCGTTTAAGAGACTGGTGCCAATGGGTAGGCTGTAATAACTTCATACATTTTATTTTGTTGTTAATATCATGGATACCTAATTGATCCACGATATTATTAATAGGTCATTTTGATCCGAAGGTCGTGGGTTCGAATCCTGGCCGTGCATCAATGATATTTCGTTTCAAAAAGTTCATATGCGCATGAACACGAGCTCTAAATGGTGTAGGAAAACATCGTGAGGAAATCCGCGGCTTTAGTCAGCCCTACACGTATTGACTATGTCTTTCCTGTGGATAAGTCCGGTTAGGCTGAGAGGATGGTGTAGGTGCTACAAGCCTACTCCATCTCAAACAATGTCCCAGGCACTACAGTGTCCTAGTAAGTGTAGGCAAAGATTGCCTAGTGACACTATAAATCATCTAGTAAAGATGTAAAGGCCTAAGTTTTTATATTATTAATACATCATTTTGTCATCCGTACCCATATTATAAATTTGAAAGTGTGTTTATTTGTTTGTTTATTTGTCCTGCTTTCACGTCAAAACAGAGCGACGGATTGACGTGATTTTTTTTGTGTGGAGATAGTTGGAGGGCTGGAGAGTAACATAGGCTTCTTTTTATCCGGGTACCATGCGAGCAAAGCCGCGGGCAGCAGTTAGTATACAATAAAATTCTAAAAGTAGGATGTCTTCTAGAGCCCTAATCCATCATCTTAAATCTAAATAGTCAAGCTCCAGTGGGAGCCAATCGAACAAAGTGAGTTTCAATCATCTCCAAACAAACCTAATAAGATGAAGTTCAAACAAAGTCCTTTCTGAATCGATAGCAGACGTTCCGGCGCCTAGAGGGTATTGTACGAATTCATATTTATTCTGGCTAGATTACTATGCTTGGTATATTCTTCAAAATAGTTTGATTGTACATTTTAGCGTTGAATATGACGTGACTGACGCGGCTCGTTTGCCCCGTAAAAAATTCAACTTTGTGTGATCGGCTCATTTTCTAAAAATGTCATGCTTCAATTCAAAATCAGAAAATGACGTTACTCTTTCTTCAAGCTTCATTCAATCTTCAATCACACCTCGCTTGACAATGACAAGAAAGAATTTAGAACTGATCGGACAGATTTTCATATGAGAATGAGTGAGTAGTTCGCCAAAATAAAGAACAGTCAACTGAAAAACAGAAAACTGAAAATGAACCGGCTCACAGTACCGGCTCAAAATCAAAATGAACCGACTCTGACAAAAGTCAGTCTAAAATCATGTCATACCCAACATTGGTACATTTTATATTTGACCTTGAGATGTCGTGACCATGTTTTCTAACTCTTAGATAAAAAAAGCGAAGAGCTCGTGGCGTAGCTTAGGTACTTAGGCTGGATTCGACCAAAAGTCATCTTACTCCAGAGTAACTAGCCAACATAGTTCGAAATACAATGGTTTAGAAAGCGCAACCGAACATTATTATGTGCAAATTATCCTGGTTATAAGGTGTCAACTTTACAATGTCATAATATTCAAACAAACAGTACCTAGTTTACTCTCGAGTATAAACTTAATACAGTTTGGTCGAATTCAGCCTTAGACGTTCTTGATATATCGTTGAAGTTAAGTGACGTTGGCCACAATTCTTCTAATTTACTTCAACTAAGTATTCCGGTATCATTACCGCAGCGTTTTATTTCATTCTCCAAAATGTCAGTAATTTGCAAATGCGGATCTTCGACCAGACGGTTTCACTGTTATCTTGTCTATCGCTTATTTTGTTATTTGTTAGATATCTACGATTCATTCCATGTTCTCATAATATAATAAATAAAACCAATATATTTCCAAGAGCGAAAAAACAAAATGAAAATTCTAAAGCGTCTCTCAGACCTTATTGTCGAAATAAAATTTTAATTCCAGAATATTCTTGTTCATTTCATTATAGGGTTGTCCATCAACTGAATACAATAAACATTGAACGCGAGTGGCGCAATAAACAGGGACCCCGTCATTTCGCGAAATCGACACCCCTAGTCTAGGGATCGATGGTTTGGTGCGAGATGCGCTCAGTCGTTTAATGTTTCGATATTACTTTTATTACTTAATATTACTTTTCATTAGTGCCCGAAGCATCTCATTAAAAGTGGTTTTATAGCTAAATGAAATGAATGAAAGAAATTCATCTATTACATATTGTAGCGTCGGCGTCGATGGGCTTGCAACTTATCACGTATGGAATGTTAACTTCAGCAAAATGTGTGAATGTCTCAAATGTGATTGGACATAGCTCTGACTACCCCCTTAGACATCTTCAAATGATCTAATAATGCCTAAAGATATGCAAGAATATGCCTACTGCACCTTGGGAATACAGTCGTGACATATTACATTTTCGTATACTTACATCCTAGAAATAACAGAGTTATGCTAACAACCTGTCACATTATGGACTGCTTTATAATGCATAATGTAGGTATGAGCTAAATGTGTTTTTACGTGCCTCTGACTACCTCACAAGGTTTATTTAAAATAGCCAATTTAAGAAATATCGGTAGAGCATTGAAAGTTTAAGTTTTTGACTAAATAAATAAAACTCCTAATAAAACAATGCATATTTTTACAAGTTGTAAAAAATGTTTCACTAAATGTTTGCATTTTAGAAATGTTTGTTGCTTCATAAGTTATTTTATTTTGATAAAAGAATATTTTTGCACGAAATTACTTCAAAAATACGAGTCTCGTAACAAGTTTTGATACAATTTCATCACATTTTTATAGCTCGGACAAATACAGAAAAACGTTGCCCAGACAACATCAAGAATAACCATTTCAAATTCTCATACACCCAGACAATTCAAAGTCAAGAAACTCGCAAAAATTTCTTGGCAACATTTTGCTGAATACCGTCCCTAACCCGTTTACAGCCCGTAATATGATGAGATCCTCGAAGACGATTCCCTGGACATGCAATATCCGTTGCGCGCCCAAATAACGCTACGGCATAAATATTAGATTGACACCGCGCAATCTACTTGCTACATTACGTTTTAAGTGTTATTGGCTGGTCGTAATGGTGGAATGAAAAATTGAGGGTTGGGTAGTTTGGGATTAGTATGGTTTTAGGATTTTGATATCAGTGTTTTAGCTTTGAATGTGTGCTCCCGTAGACTCCCGTGTGACGCGTCGTAGACATATGTCTCTTCCGCGACCCTTTCATAGAAAATGTATAGAAGCGTCGCGCCGCAAAACATAGAGAAGAGACGGAGCGCCGTCACATTTTGTATGAAAGGGACGCGGAAGAGACAAATGTCTGCGCCCCGTCTCTTCTATCTGGCCTGCGCCTTACAGATCTCGTGGTCACGGGTAGACGGGTAAGGTAATCACGCGATAAAGTCCCGTTAGTTTGTTTAAATTATGTCTACAAATCGCGAAAGTTTAATGTGCTGGAGAAAGTTTCAAATATGTCTTTAGAAAATGTCTGAGAGTTTGAGTAAATCCAATAATATTCCCGTATAGGAAATAACATCTAAACAAGCTAACTTCTGCAACGGGATGCAGAACTATTGGATATTTTCCTATACAATCTCAACTTTTAATTACCACAGTTTTTTTCCAAACTTTTCAGTTTTGAAAGAAATGGTCGAAACAATTTGTGTGCAAGCTGTTTACTTATATTTTTGAGTTTTGTAAAAAATCTTTATAATTTTTTTATTTTTTATAGATCCGAAGATCCATTTTTTTTTCAATTTGTTTAACTTGACTTTTGTAAACCTTAGAATACAGAGACAGTAACTTACTATTTAAATATGGTACAAAAACATGACAAATTATAAAACGACAACGACAGTATTGACTCTAAGATTTTCTCAAATACGATGGACAGCTGTGCGATTCAGACTTCCGAAAATGCATCCGATTCGATGATTTTCTTCGGAAAGTTGAAATTTTTTCAGCATAAAACGTCACTATCCGAATTCGGAATACATTCCGAGAAGGTTTAATCGCACAGCAGATCTTCATGCATTCTAGATTCTACAGAGAAATTGAGATTCCCTCGCGGCTAACATGGCTCCTTTCTTTTGTTCATAGTTTGAATATTCAGATTTTCAGTCAACTTCGGAACCAGCGGAGTAAGTAAATTACCTAACTTATAGACTGTGCCACACGTTGCGATGCGGTGCGTCGACGATTGATCGTCGACATCGTCGATCATTGAGATACTTAACAATCATCATCATCATCTCAGCCGTTGGACGTCCACTGTTGGACATAGGCCTCCCTCAAAAATTTCCATGTGTTGCGGTTGGAAGCGGCCTGCATCCACCGCCGACCTGCAGTTTTTACAAGGTCGTCTGTCCATCTTGTCGGTGGACGTCCAACACTACGCTTGCCTATACTTAACAATAATATAATAATAATAATTGTTTATTCAAATAACAAGATCCATTTGGTTCGCGTCATGTAAAAAGAACGCTGGAAGAAAGTGCTTTTTATCTCATGTTTGCGCAAGGGTTATCTATTCGCAAACATGAGACAAACACACCCCCTCCACTTTCTTCCAGCGTTCTTTTTACATGACGCGATCTGTAACATGCAATGCCTCAAAATCTAATGTTAAAAATCTAATGTTTTAAATATAAAAATCCTTCACTCAAGTTCCTATCCGATAATGAGAATGATCGAGAACTAAGATATGGATGGATTTGTAATAATAATATGATGATATGGAATAAATTTTTACAAAAATAGGCACGTGACAAATGTTTTGTCGTAAAGGTGACTGACTGAGGGACACCTCCGCAACCGTAACAAAACGAAACCGTACATTTAGTTTAACAGATTTACTCCATGCGTCAAAATCATGCCAATGCACCACCGTACTATGTGGCATTGCCCTAATGTCACAAGAAACGGGCCAATCGGAAAAACACACTTTACATCGGGAATTCCCTCAAAAGCGGGAATTTGTAAAACTGATTGCAGCGGGGTGGAAGAGTGGAGAAATATTGATTTGTTACAGAAAATTCCGTGAGTTTGTTCATGTGGATTTTAGGCAAGTAGAATTTGTTAGATGAGAGATTGCTTCGTCAAACTCAGAATTTAAATGATGTATGTACTTGAAGTTATGATTCATGATTCATGGCGCATGCAACTGTGCCGAAATATCGGGAAACTCAAAAATCCAAATATCATGGTAAATATCCCGTTTATAGTGTTTACAATGATAAAGAACGTCTAAGCAAGCTGCGGGCGCTTTAAAGTTTCCCAGTAACATTTTATTTTCTTTCTGGGTATAAATAAATCGATCCTTTGAAAATAAACTCCTACTCAGTGGATTCAATTGTCCGTTGTGACCGCAACCACGCAACAGTGGTCGTGGCTTACCAGAGACCAGCTAACATTGGACTACACTTCTCACATTAGTTTGAACATTATGTTCAGAGCGAGAGAGCCGTGTTGGTCGAGGGGATTAGTACTTACCTCAATTTAAAAAAAAAATCAAATATCGTTTATTAAGTAGGACCGTTATGACCACTTTGAAACGTCTTAACGTGATTCTACTCCTGTTCTTGCTATCTGAAGGTCGTGGGTTCGAATCCAGGCCGTGCATCAATGGATTTTTTATTTCGAAAAATTTATGTGCTTATTAACACTAAACGGTGAAGGAAAACTCCCGAAAAAGAATCCCGCGGCCTAGTCAGCCCCACTCGTATTGACGATGTCTTTCCTGTGGAGAGGATGGGTTAGGTGCTGGGGAAGCCTACTCCATCTCAACATTGTCCCAGGCAATACAGTGTCAGTAGTCTGTAATAGCGCATAGGCTACTTTTATACCCGGGAAAAATGCACGGCTCCCGTGAGATAAAAAATAGTAGTCCACGCGGGCAAAGCATCGGGCGTCAGCTAGTCACACTTCACACTAATATTATAAATGCGAAAGTTTGGATGTTTGGATAGATGTTTGGATGTATGTTTGTTCCTCTATAACTCGACAACCACTAAACCGATTTGGCTGAAATTTGAAACATAGATAGATAATGATCGGGAATAGGACAAAGCCTACTTTTTAGCCCGAAAAAATGCACGGCTCCCGTGGTATAAAAAAATAGTAGTCCACGCGGGCAAAGCATCGGGCGTCAGCTAGTATTTTATAAATTTTACACACATTTTTGTTACCTAATCACATTTTTGTTAATCACATTTTTGTTAATCACATTTTTGTTAATCACATTTTTGTTAATCACCACTCCATTAGTTGAACACTGGATTGTAAAAGAGAAGTCCAGTGATTGGTACCTCCATGACACAGATTACACACTACAACCCCGACATGCGGGCTCACGCGACCAGATGTTTGTGTACCCACTACGTGTTTTACACTTTGTAAACTAAATGACAAAGGACGAGTGCTAATGCGTCTATCACACTAATATTATGCGAAAGTTTGGATGGATGGATGGATGGATAGGTAATGTTTGTTCCTCTATAACTCGACAACCACTGAACCGATTTGGTTGAAATTTCAAATACCCGTACCACTAATATTATAAAGGAGAAATTCCGTGTGTGTGTGTGTGTATGTGTGTGTGTGAATGTATGTTACCACGTCTCCTTAACACGTTCACTGCGTGATCTAAAAACACGTCCTTTATTCAAGTGCGTTACGGGACACATTACGCCCCGTAATGAACAACTCCATTGTGCGTTACGGGGTCTAAAGTGCCCCGTACGCCCTAATTACTAAAACACCTATAAAATTCTGAAATTTAACTTTTTCATGATTATTAATTTTTTAATTGAAAGTTTACTAAATGACCTATGTAATAGTCTTTCCGCATGCAGATACAGCTAAAACTGATGAAATTATAAAGAAAAGAAATGTACGGGGTGTTTTTGACCCCGTATCGCACTACAAATGATAAAATACGGGGTTCAAAATGCCCCGTAACGCACATAATTATTTTTTATCGATGAAATAATAGTGATGGGAATGAATGGAAACGATGATTTTTAAGTAAAATATTTATTTCGGAAAAATAGCAAGAAATAACAAACTATCTTATTATGGCGTTGAAAATAAAAACTATTATTATTATCATTCATTTGTTTAGTAGCTTGTTCATTGTCAATATTACGTAACTCTTACTGTTGTGTGCGGGCGCTCAGTTACTCGCAAATAATTTTATGTCTACCGATTCTTTTTTCTTTTTTATGTTTGTAAATATTCACTCATTAGTACTCATACTGTTAACGAGAACCATAGTGTTTATACAAACCTAATATAAGCTTAAAAACACTAACAATGTCTGTTAAATTCCTATATCAATAAATATCTATCAATCTATCTATCTTGATAAGTTTCACAGACCAGAACGGGGGCTGGTGACAATATTATACGTATCCAGGTTTTGCTTAAAAACCTTTCGTAACAAGGTGAGGATGCTGATTGTCAGCAAGATGATCGAGGTGATAAGGGAATTTCGACTTCATTTTTAAAAGATAATGCCAACATACGTCGCGAACGCTTCATTTTCTGTAAATTATCGATACGTTGCGCGCTATTGACAACACTAACGTAAATGCGCTCATAACCCCGTACGGGATGTGCAAAAAAATATACGGGGTTTTTTGGACCCCGTATCGCACGTAAAGGTAATTTTTGCTTTCTGGTCGTTACGGGGTTCATTAAGCCCCGTATGTTTTTAAAATATATTTTCAATGTAAATTCGACACTGATCACAAATATGTAGTCATCTCTGTCATACGGTAATAAACGGCAGAGATATAGCTTACGCACCAGAGGTTGGACACTAATTTTCTGCTCCGCACTGAATGAAAGGAACGTACGGGGTTGAAAAGACCCCGTAACGCAGTGAACGTGTTAACAACTAAACCGATTTTGATGAAATTTGTAATGTAGATAGTTGAGGTTCTGAAATAACACATAGGTTACTTTTTATCCCGAAAAAAAGCACGGTTCCTGTGGGATAAAGTAAATAATATTTGTTAAATGCATATTTGGACGTTATCTTGCCTCATACTACCCCCTGAGATTCTTAACATTTGAGTGAAATCTATCATTTTTATGAATACATCAATTTGTGCAATGATGTTGTGGGCACATTTGTTACATTAGTTATAAATAAATACTTAAACATAACAAATAAAATAAATAAATAATAAAATTAATGTAGGTACGTGTCTTTTTTTCTCAAAAAACTAAAATAAAATACTTTCAGCTATGAGTCTGAAATGTTCTTTTAAACGAGAAAATAATTATACAAATTTTCTCACGTTCCTCATTAAAACTAAATGTGGACTGCATTACGTTTGGTTGTTTTTATGCAAAAGCAAACTATCTGTGTGCAAAATAACATGTGCTGTGCAATATTTCCGTCAAATCACAAAAAAACAGGCCTATTATAAGTAAATTTAAAATTTAAAATTTTCTGCACCTCGCATTTTTGTTTATAACTACGAACATCCTCAACAAATCCTCATAATTTTTTTACGGCACAAATCGGAAAGTATATTCTTTGAAATAAAAAAATAATTTTCTAAATCGGTTCAGGCGTCTTTGAGTAATCGGTGAACATACATAAAAAAGTAAAAAAAAGATTCCGATGAATTGAGAACCTCCTCCTTTTTTGAAGTCGGTTAAAAAGTCTTTACATTTTGATTGCTTGAAAATGTTTTCCGATTTCTACCGTGCTTTTGCATAACAATTTTTATTAAATTCAATAAATGTTTCAAAAATCAAACACATCTTACATAAAACAATTCAAAAGTAGTAGTCAGTAGTATTATCATTAAATAAATTGTTCTCGTGCGTAGCGCTCGTGGCGTAGCTTCCCTAGACGTTTTTAATTGATCGTTGAAGTTAAGCAACGTTGTGCGCGGTCACTCTTGGGATGGGTGACCGCAAGTTGTATTACGAGCTGAGCGCTTTCGTTAAGCCATGACGGAGGCCATTAGGCGGCCTAAAAACTCCTTCACCAGAGTTGGCCACTTGCTCATACCAACTTACTTTTATTAAATATTTTTTTATTATTATTATTACTATAGTCTGTAGTCCACTAATTCTTGCAATTAAGACATTCTCCGTACACGTTGCATTACATCCCGGGGACCGCGTCATACCGTAATGAACAATTTGCATAATTATTACCAAGAGTAGTATTACTGTTTCATTATTACTGCGAGCATGTGGTATAACTTGAATTTGGGGAATATTTTGCTATTAGAACGATATGAAATGGAGAAATGAAACGTGTAGGGCTGACCGGTCGCAATAGAACCAGTGTATTATAATAACCGTTCTGCCGCCTATACATATTGGGCGAGCCTAAGCCAGCATGAGTGAAGGCAAATTGATGCAAGGCGAGTGCTACCGTACAGACATTTGGCGAGTCTATGCAAACCATGCGCTTGTATTCACTTAGCCAGTCTAGGCGAGCGACACCGAGCGATGGCAAGGCAAGACAAATGTGCTGTCCACACTGAAAATTATTTATGTGTTTGAAAGGATATACTTTCCAATTGGTGCTTCAAAAATTTGTTGAGGATCTGTTAAAAATCTTCGGAGCTATGAACAGAAATGTACCTCGAGGGTGCAGAAAATTGCTCAGCCTATAACATTGAAGTCAGTTTTTTTTAATTTTTAATTTTCAATAGCAAGCTTCCAACTACTTCCTTAGACATCTCTAGGTGTATTATGATTTCTGAATATTAAATTTCTAATGTCTTAAGGGATACAGCCGTGAGCATGTTAATGTTTATTTTATTGTGCAAAGGTTGTATACGCATAATTATACTTCTGTTTAACGATTACGGGGTTTCGGATGTTTAATATAATTATTATTTGGTAATTGTAATTTGAATAAGTGTATGCACGAGTGTTAGCAAAATTAATTTTGAATAAACATGTTTTAATAAAGCACACTTACAGTGTATAAATGATATTTGAAACTGGCGAATAGTATTAAAATAACAGAAGATTAAAAATACCTTTTCCTAGATGTTTTAAATACTTATTTACTTATAGGGCTGGCCTCTTAGCTTGACTGGCCTCTTAGCTCAGTTGGTAGTAGCTCTGCCTTCTGCGCTGTAGTCGTTGGTTCGATTCCCACCCAGGACAAATGTGATGAACAAACAAAGATGTTTGTTCTGAGTCTAGGTCTTATAAAGTATTCTAAGTATGGATTTACAAAAACTATAAAAGTATTCTAACAGTTATCTGGTTCCCATAGCTTTGCTTAATTTGGGGCTAGATGGCGCTGTGTCAAATGTCCAACGATATTTATTATTTTATTAGTTTTTATTTATTATAATACCTCGACTTTCGATCCGAAGGTCGTGGATTCGAACACTGGCCGTGCATCAATGGATTTTTCGTTTCGGAAAATATTAACCAACTCGGCCAATACGGCTTCATACATACAACTAACATGCACGGCCGGGATTCAAACCCACGACCTTCGGATCGAAAGTCGAGGAACTGCCCAGCTCGGTAAACACGGCTCATCTATATTTCTAACGCAAACTATAAACTTTACAGACAAAACCTCACCTAAATTCAGAGTAGTTAACACCAAAATGCCAGCACCAGCGGCTTCAATTATGTTGACGCATAATTAGAATTGAAACATTGATATCCAGGCCCCAGACATTTGCATTTTAAGCAAATTACCTACTTTAATGGCACACTTACGAACGAGCGTAGAGTTCCGGGATGGTGTTCGGTAGAGGAGGCATTTTGACTTTTTGTTTACATAATTTGAAGCACGAAGCACTAGTGGCGTAGCTTGCTTAGAGCATCAGAATCAGAATCAGAATCAGAATCAGAAATATTTTATTGCAGAACTGTTGTACAAGGGTAGAAGAGCGCTTGTAGACGTCCGTTTTTTTCGCCGGACAACGGACCGTCAATAAACGAAAGCCATATAAACGTCATAAATTGTTCGCCGGACTGATATCCGGTGCGTGTACAGGTACACACATTCATTACGCGCCATACACCACCGCGAATCCAGTGAAAAACACGGTCCGTTGTCCGGCGAAAAAAACGGACGTCTAAAAGCGCGCTTAGACGTTCTTGATCGTTGAAGTTAAGCAGTGTTGTGCGCGGTCACAATTTTGATGGGTGACCGTAAGTGGTATGACGAGCTGAGTGCTTCTGTGCTTCGGAGGGCACGTTAAATTGTCGGTCCCGGCCTTTAAGTCGTTAAACCATGACGGAGGCCTTTAGGCGGCCTAAAAACTCCGTTACCAGAGTTGGCCACTTACTCATACGAACTTACTTACTTACCTAAGTAAAGCTTTTAACGTTTCAGGTTTAATAAACGCTTATTGACTTTGAGGGTAAACAGGGTATAATCATTTACCGTCTCCAAAATTTCCCCCTCCGTGAACACTCCCCGCTGCATTGCAAATAACGTGACCCCCCCAAAATCAAAGTCTGCGACCGCCCCTGAGTCAACTCATCTAGTTTTAAGTATTATGTGACCTGAGTGTTCCTACTTAATAAATGCTTATTGACTTTGAGGGTAAAAGGGGTATAATAATTTACCGTCTCCAAAATTTTCCCCTTCATGGACACTCCCCGCTGCATTGCACGTTAAATTACGCTCCGCACTACACTGTTATGACGTTTATTATCATTAACAACATTGTAAATGTGCCTACATTACAGGGGCTTATGTCTGCGTTCCGTTTAGGGAATGAAATGGTGAGATACGAGGTTTTGCACGAAGTTAGTTATATGGCGTGATGAAACAACTAATTATTACAGTGAACAAACGAAATAAGGATGTATTACTTATGTATCAAGAAAGGGATCAAAAACTGAGCCGTAGTGGCCTATCAACTGAGCCGCGAGTGAGGAACCCAAACTCTCTAGAAATACGATTGGTTTTTGATGTTTGGAATGTAGATAGTTTTTTTTATCACGGAAAAATTTATGGTTCCTATGGGATAAAAAAATTGTAGCTAACGCGGGCGAAGCCGCGGGTGTTCGCTAGTCAGAAATATTTTATTGCAAAAATGTTGTATAAGGGCAGGTTCGTTCTTTACTTGAGAGTTCCTTGCTGACCAGGCAAACTTTGTAGCGCCTTATTTTTTTGTGACGTAAGGTTTGATATTGCTGGTATCTACTTACCGCGGCCACGCAAAGCAGGGCAAGGATCAAGGAAGCCCGCGTCGCCATATTGTCAGATGATTTCCACTACCATGTTAACTACGGCATCTGAAACAATAATAATCATAGTTTTTATTACAGACAAGTACAGTCCACACAGATCAACGGAGCTAAAGTTGCCAACTTTTGATGAAACATCAGATTTTTCATCTAATGTTGTCTAATGTTTCATCAGATGTTTCATTAAAAGTGGCCACTTTACCCCCAGCACACAAGTTAATAAGTATTTAAAAAACAGTGATTTTGTTCTCTGGATACGTTTCACAGAAATATAAAACGTGATTTTTAAATAACTTTTAAATGAAAACTTATGATTATAAAATTAGAAAAGATGTACTTAGAAGAAAACCATTTTAATAATTTGAATTTGAATTTAGATGTCTCTCCAGTGGATAAGAACAGAAAGTCCTCTACTCTTTAACTTCAAAAATCTATCAAAAACGGCTAAGTAAAGGTATGTAAGTAAGCATTATGGTCAGTAAAATCCGTACCCGTATTATAAATGTGAAAGTATGTTGATTTGTTTGTTTATTTGTCCTGTTTTCCTGTCAAAACAGAGCGACGGATTGACGTGATTTTTTGTGTGGAGATAGTTGGATGGCTGGAGAGTAACATAGCTTATGTTACTCTCCAGCCCTCAAACTCTTTATTCGGGTACCACGCAAGCGAAACCGCGGGCAGCAGCTAGTTCAGGAATAAATTGTAAAAGGAATTGCAGGTAAGATACAAATATATCGTGCAATTTTCTCTTTTTAGTTTAACGATTGCCTGAAACCGCACGTTTGGTAACCGTTGGTTGTGCTACATAGGTAACGTACTTCAGCACTTGAAATATATTTGTAAGTAAATTACAAATCTTCTGTTTTGACCCTTGAAACCTAGGGGTTAAAAGCTTTACTTAGGTAATCGCGAGTTGATTGAAATAAGAATAAACACAAGTATTTTACAGTTATTCACTGAGAAAATCTGTTAAACAGCAAAGTCATTCTGTAGACTCACTTCGAATTCACTCAAGTGACCGAGCAAATTTCGAATACGAAATTTGAAATCTCACAGCTGATTCAGCTCTTCGACGTTCGAAGTGAGTCTAAAGAATAACAATACAGCTCCTGACTCCATCATCAAATCAGATCATTGTCAACGTAATATTGCATTGTCATTGATAAAAATCTATAAGTACCTAAATGTGCCAAATTTCAGCTCAATCGTTTTAGGATAACTGTAGCCGTACCATGAACTCTTAGAGCAATGTTAAAACCAGCTTGAAACATGACTGTGAATGTCATTTCTAAAGCAGTAGGACTGTTTTAAGCTTGTTTTAACATTGCTCTAAGAGTTCATGGTATGGCCCCAGATGTAAAATTCAGTTGCACGATTTAACCGGAACAAGCATACACACAAGATAAATAAAAGCTTGTAATAACATAGGATCCGGGCAATTTTTCAAAATGATTGCTTTGGTTTGCGTGTTCCAATATGCAGTTCGGCCGGAACTACCGAAATTTGAAAAGATTGGAGTGTGGCTGTGGATGCAGCGCGTTACCGAAATATACAGAACCAAAGTTCCGTATTTCGGGGAAAAAACTTTATTTATTTGGCCTCGATTCCGCCGAATAAGTTTTGTTCGGATTGGTCGGAAAAGGTTTTACCAGAATCTATAGGTACTAAGGTTGATTTAGTCACACGCTCACCGTCAGCGCTGATAGGCGAGTGATCTTTATTACAATTAAATAAGGATACTGATTGTCCAGCACTGACGAGAGCAATAAGCGTAGCCATTTCTGTTAAACAATCAGCATCCTTATTTCATTGTAATAAAGATCCCTCGCCTATCAGCGCTGACGGTGAGCGAGACTAAAATCAGCCTAATATAATAAAGAGAACGAGTTTGTTTGTTCGTTTGAACGCGCTAATCACAGAAACTACCAGTCCGATTTGAAAAAATATTTCTGCATTTGATAGCTAAACTCTTGAGGAAGGTTATAAGCTACTTTTCATCATCATCATCATATACCATCACTACGGGGGCAACGCCGTTGGGCGTTGAGGATTATAAATATTAATACTCATTATTACTAGTATTCTCGCGGAGTCCCCACAAAGGCTTTGCGGAGCCCCAGGGCTCCGCGGAGCACACTTTGAGTATGGCTGGTCTAGTGTGTGTCGTCTCATATAATTCAATATAAAGAATATCATTTTTGCTGGGACGATCTTAGTACGGATATGGGACGGGTATGAGACGGTCTAGTATGAAGAAGGCTTAGACGGGATGGGTATGAAACGGTCTAGTGTGAAAAAGGCTAAAAACTATTGACATTATGTCTAGCAAATATTCTGCTAGCCTTCAGAAAAATAGCATTTGGAGCACCATTTCTGATTTTACTGACAAAGAATTCAGAAATAGGCTAGAGGGTATAAAAGGCGAATCGCTCCTAATACGTGTGCAGAAAATCGGCTCACATCGATAAAGTACATGCAAACTGGTCTTCAAGAAGCGGAGAACGTAATGTAACTGATGTACGTAATAAAGTGTAGATTACCCGTACTGTAGGTACTGTTATAATTTGGAAGGATTTTTTTTTGTGTTCCGAGAAAGGATTTTTTTAGTTTGAAGTCCGTATAATCCTTCCTAAGTAAGTTCGTATGATCGAGTGGCTTACTCTGGTGTCGGAGTTTTAAGGCCGCCTAAAGGCCTCCGTCATGGCTTCCCTAGAGCCATAGAACTTATAAAAATACTAGCTTGAGCCTAGAATTGTTTTAACTTACACCTATTACCTAATGATGTTTACCTTCATTAATTTTACAAAGCTACTGAATTATTCCCGCGTTGTAATCATCATCTCTTTTCTTAGATGCAGTAGTCCATTCTTGTCTTTCCATCTCATTATCATTACCTCCTTTACCCCTTAGAAACAAAATCTCACCACAACCTTCCAAGCACCCACACTATTTATTTATTTATTTATTTATTTTTAGGAAAACTAACAGCACATAAAAACATACTACATAGCGAGTTCTTAGAAACATATGGCCAATGACAAGTTTTCACAGATAGAAACAGAATAAACAAGTAATTGAGCACAATAAAGGTAATAACTATACTCACATAATTTTAAATACAAAAAGCCACTACATTGGGTGGATTCGAACACGAACCTTCGAATCGTAAAGCAAGCGCGCCACCGCTATACCAGAACGCCCAGACTATCCGTGTGCAAAAATCGGAACACATCAATAAAGGAACAGCGATCCGCCAAGTGGTAGTAAACCCGCGCGGTCACGCGACACGACAAATAGTGCGTGTTACAAGGATGTGTGGGAATGGAAGAGACAATAGCAGCATTTACACGCAGAGATATCTGTGCGGATATCTGTAAAGATATCTGTACAGTCCAGATGCCAGAGCATTTAAACGCAGAGATATCTGTGCGGATATCTGTAAAGATATCTGTACAGTCCAGATGCCGCGGGAAATAGCACGCGCCATTCCAACCTTTGACAGTTTTATCCGCGGTTATCTGTAAAGATATCTGTACGGATATCTCTACAGATATGTACAGTCCAGATCCGTGGTAAAAACTCTACCATGTAAAGGCCGCTAATATTCCCCTTCTATACGTCAAAAACAAGATAAAATAAGAACTAGTTGTTGTTCCTGTATTAATTGCTAAGCGCTTTGAGTCTACATTTTTCATACACACGGCTTGCCGGGTTGTGTATTTCCAGAAAAGTATAATTTGGGTGTCTTCAAATCAAGAGTCAATAGGTTCCTTCTAGGTAAGCGTGCTCCATCTTAGACCGTACTGTTGCTTTACATTAGGCAGGGTGTGGTCAAACGCAAACCTATTTTAGTTTTAAAAAAAATTACTAGTAGACAACCGCGGCTTCACCCGCGTGGACTACTATTTTTTATCCCACGGGAACTATACATTTTTCCGGGATAAAAAGTAGCCTATGTGTTATTCCAGAACCTAAACTATCTATATTGAAAAGTTTTATGGACACGGGATTTTATCGCGTAATTTACCTTACCCGTAATTTCTGCCCGCGACCACGGCTATTGCAACATAGCCGAAACGTCGGGATAAATAAGGTAAATTACGCGATAAAATCCCGTGTCCATAAAACTTTTCAATATGAATAGTGATCGCGAAAGTTTAAAAAAGACTATTCTAAACTATCTACATTCAAAAAAATTAATAATTAAAAATTTCATCAAAATCGGTTTAGTAGTTAGGTATAGGGATACGTGGTAACAAACATTTACACACACAGACTTTCGCCTTTACAATATTAGTATGATTAAGCTTCTGACAATTAAAGCTTAGGTTAAAACAAACTTACAAACAACATAATAGGTTACTTTCTCTTAGAGAGTAAAAATAATTCTTTAGGAAAATGAACAGCAAAAATAATCCTCCCCGAGTTTAAAGTGTAAACAGTAAACCACAAAATTAAAGATAAATAAACAAAATAACAGTTATACTGAGATTTCAATTCGCAATATTTACCAACCAATTTAAAACTTTTAATGTAAATTAAATTAATTAACGGTTTGCGGAAAACTCGGAATTAAAGCTTGCGTCGTCGTTCTTTATAAAACATTGAAGTAAAGCTGGTTTTAGTGTCACGCGTACCGTCGGCGCTGATAGGCGAGTGATCTTTATTACAATGAAATAGGGATACTGATTGTCCAGCACTGACGAGTGCAATCAGCGTTGCCATTTCTGCTAAACAATCAGTATCCTTGTTTCATTATAATAAAGATCACTCGCCTATCAGCGCCGACGGTACGCGTGACACTAAAACCAGCCTAACGTTCTGCGCTGTTACAAAATGGGTGACCGCTATGGCATTAACAACTAAGTTCTTCCATGCTCAGGAAGGCAAGTTAAATTGTCATACATACATAAAATCACGCCTGTTTCCCATCATAGGGGTAGGCAGAGACCACAGATCTCCACTTGCTACGATCCTGACACACTTCTTTCGCTTCATTCACTCTCATCACATTCTTCTTGCAAGCTCTTCGGTTTAAGGTACTCTTGATCAGGGACCATACCATGAACTCTTAGAGCAATGTTAAAACAAGCTTAAAACAGTCCTACTGCTTTAGAAATGACATTCTTTGTCATGTTTCAAGCTTGTTTTAACATTGCTCTAAGAGTTCATGGTACGGCTACTGGCCTTTTTTTAATAATTTGCCAATTTGGTCCAGGAATGTGCGCCTAGGTCTTCCCCTTCCGACGACCCCATTCACACTTCATTCAAATTGTCATTCCCGGCTATAAAGCGTTAAACAATGACGGAAGCCATAAGGCGGCCCAAATAAACCATCACGTTCTTACGATCACAGTCACAGTCTGCAAAATCTTTCACAATAAAATTGACGCACTATCCGAGGTCGCACCTCGAGGCCTGTGAAGACCCCAGGAATGTTCTGCGCTTCTGGGAGGAGCTAGGCTGGCTCCACATTTAGTGAGCCAGGTCACCCCCACGCAAAAAGGACCACCTTTGAGTCTAATTGCGGAAAAGGGATACATACATACATACATTGCCTCTCTCTCTCGCTCTCGCCTTGCATCGATTTGCCTTCTCGCTCGCGTTCGCCCAGCATATACGTGGCATAATAATTTTATTGCTGGGCTTGGGAGCATAGGCTGTTTGCAGAACCCTTGTGCCGTAAGATGGCACAGCCAGCTCTCTCATTCTCAAGGCACTCAATGCTCTTTTTGACCACAACCTTGACTACCTGTTCGCCGATAGCTGGTCCAAAATGTTGACGAAATGTTTCTGTTTTTGTAAGTGTCAACATTTATTAATTTTAGTCCAAAATAAACTGACAGTCTGAGTGACATTATTTCAGTATTCATTAAGTAAAATTGGAGTGTCTGTGAGTAGAATTAGCCAAGAACTTGTTTCTGAAACTACCTAAAAAGACGAAAAACAAGGAATTTTTAGACAGGTCACTTTCAATGTCATGTTGTAGTGAGAACGAAATAAAAGCTTTCTGATTTAGCATTAATTTAGCTATGATATCAGTGTAGTATAATATTGGCTTATGATAAGACTTACATGATTTAGTTATTAGCCACAAATATTGTCATCTGATAAAGATTATCTGACAAATAGCTATAAGCTAACAGCTTTTGTCCATTAGAGAATAGTTTTTAAGGTTGTAGTACTCTAAACTAGAACATACAATACAAGCAAAACTATGAAAGCTTTATAGAATCCTATTCTATCCGATTCTACTACATCCGTACCCATATTATAAATGTGAAAGGGTGTTTATTTGTTTGTTTATTTGTCCTGCTTTCAGTCAAAACAGAGCGACGGATTGACGTGATTTTTTGTGTGGAGATAGTTGGAGGGCTAGAGAGTAACATAGGCTATTTTTTTCGGGTACCACTCGAGCGAAGCCACGGGCAGCAGCTAGTTAGTATTATAAATGCAAAAGTTTGTGAGGATGTATGAATGTCTGGATGTTTAGATGTATGGATGTTTGTTACTCTTTCACACAAAAACTACAGAACGGATTTTAATGAAACTTGGAATAGTGTATGACCTGGAATAACACATAAGCTTCTATTTATCTGGCTAGGTACCAAGCGATCCCATGTAATTCCTTTTAATTTTTTCATCCAAAGGTTGCCTGGAAGAAATCGCTCTCAGCGATAACGCCATTGTACTAATTAAGACTTTATTCAGTTGTTATATTTTACTTTTCTTTGTGTACAATAAAGTGTTAATTCATTCATTCATTTATTCAAGCGAGCATAACCGTTGGCGGAAGTTAGGGAGTGTACACATTGCGTTTTTTGCAGCGCGTTTGTATCAATACAAACGCGATTCGAACGCGATGCGAACGCGCAGCCCCCCTCCCGGTTCGCTTTTGTATGGAAAAAACCGCTTTGCGAACGCGCGTTTGTATCGATACAAACGCGCAGCTCAAAAACGCGCTGCAGAAAACGCAATGTGTACACTCTCTTAGTATCAAATATATTAACCACATGCCTAGAATAATGTTACGTCCATTTTAAAATGTTATCTATAGAATTTGGACCTAAATCCGCGGTTGACAATCTAATATGATTCGCCAATCCAAATGCTATCTAGTTGATAACGTCAATGTTGATAACAAACTCAAAGGAAAGCTTTTAATCGAATCACTTGATAATCCATACTAATCTATACTCATAGCGGAAGAGCTTGTTTGTTTGTTTGTTTGTTTGTTTGAACGTGCTAATCTCAGGAACTACAAGTTGGATTGAAAAATTATTTCTGCATGTGATAGCTAAACTCTTGAGGAAGGTTAAAGGCTACTTTTCATCATCATCATCACCAATACCATCACTACGGGGCAACGCCGCGAGGGCGCTGCTAGTTTTGACTCCCTTTCAAACAAAAAAAATCGGTCCACGATAGACGGAGAAATCCGTGAACATACTGGTGCGTATAACCTCTAGAATAAAAATTGCTAGGAAATAAAAATCATACGCGCGGGAACTGATTCAGCGATGCTAACTTTAAGGCAATGATTTAAAAGTCCAAATTCATCAAGCATGCCACATACCTTTGATCAGCGATCTCCAAGTAGATGTATGCGATGCCGCGTTAGGGCTTAAAGCTCGCAGTCTAGACACAACACTACGCTGGCCAGCGGTACACAACACAGTCTAGTCTAGGTAATCCAGATAACACTTGATGTAGGTTCAGTTCAGGGTATAAAGACGAGATGATGCCCGTCAGAGCGAAAATGTGGACAACAGGCGCGTGCGCACTGTCCGACGATCGAAGCGAGACTCGTCGAGCGGAGCCAACAGCCAACGTCCATCGGCACAAAATGCTGACCGCGGTGTTTCTCCGCGCGAGATTCACCAAACAACAATATGCGGCACTTATTTAATAAACTAAGACTATTAAACCAATGCCTCTCGATCGCCATAAGGTGATGGAATAAAATATAAGAATTATAAACTATGAAGCGCAACCATTTTCCCCGGCTTGAAAGTTCCTACTTTCGAAACACAAGGAAAGGTAAATAAAATTGCATATCACCACAACTCTACCAAAAGTTATAAGAACTCTAAAGTTGCGACTCTATATTACAAACAAGAATATTTAACTAACTATTCTACGCGGTAACTAAATCTAATACTGCACATTGGTGCACGATAAGACTTAATCTTAATGTTAAACAAACTTATTGAGTTGGCAAAGGGCACAACTTTACTACCGGGCGACTCTGAAAGATCCCGCTTTTAGTCTTTACGGATGCGACTCTACAAACTCCGTTTTTATCTGGAAATATTTCTGTAATTACTCCTAACGGCCAATGCAGAGGCATCACATTGTCCTGCATGGAGACGACAACCATACCGACCCGTACTGGATTGGCAGGGGTGTTCCATTTCTGTTTGGATTGTAGGGTGTGCAAGTACTCTTGGCGCCACCGCTTCCAAAAAGATTGGACCAGTTTATCCATCAATTCATATCGCGAAATAAGGTTTAAACGCGTTTCATTGACTTCGCGAGCGGGAAGAAATAAAAGGGGTTTCGTATGCAAAAAGTGCGCCGGCGATAATGAAGCAGGCTCTGACGGATCCGAGCTGACCGCATACAGAGGCCGTGAGTTTAATAAAGCTTCTACTTGAGTGAGCATAGTGTTAAGCTCATCAAAACTAAGAATTTGCTGACCGATGAACTTATAAACGAAGCAAATCGTTTTTAAATATTTCATCCAGGAAGAGAACCTGGTAGAACGAGCATATAGAATGTCGTCGGAAGGAGGACTTCCGTCCGAGCATTCGTGCGAGAGCACAGGAAGAGCCACGGGCTTCATTTCGGGAAGCTCTTGCGACTCACCTGAAACGAATGGTTTTATCGGCCATTCAGAGCGGGGAAGCTTAAGCCATGGCGGACCATTTAGCCATAGCGGATGATGGACTAATTGGGCAGGCGTTAAGCCGCGAGAGAGGCAATCACTGGGATTTTCAGACCCTTTCACGTGAAAGAAGTGATCTGCCGAAAGATTCTCATGAATCTTAGCGATACGATTGGCTACGAAGGTGTGCCATCGATGCGGTGCGGAATGAATCCAACTCAAAGTTACAGTTGAATCCGAAAAAGCTACGACTACCTCAATGGCGTGCCGAGCTGCGAAAAGGTTATATACTCGCTTTATCACAGTTGATAAGAGGAGTGCGGCGCATAGCTCGAGACGAGCTAGAGAAACGACTTTCAGTGGGGCGACTTTAGATTTCGCACACACCAGCGAAACGACGATACTACCGTCGGGTTTGACAACGTGGGCGTAGACCGAACCACCGTAAGCTTTCTCACTAGCGTCGGCGAAACCGACGAGTGAGAGCCTACAGCGTTCTATGACGCCGACATGTCGCAAAAATCTCAATTCAGAGATAAGTGGCAATTCAGCTTGAAATTGTTCCCACAGACGAACAATGCGAGGTGGTGGGACGTCATCCCATCCAAGTTTGACCAGCCAAAGCTCTTTGATAAGAAGCTTGGCGTATAAAATTATCGGTGCCACAAGGCCTAGAACGTCGAAAAGACGTGCGATGGAAGAAAGAATATTCCGTTTCGTGCAAGGGCGATCATTAGGATTGACCTGGAAAGCGAAGCAATCCTCATCAGGAAACCAACGAAGTGCCAGTATTTTCTGTGTTGGATCTTTACTTAGGTCCACGCTCTGTGAAAGTCGTAATGACTCTGGGATAGTCTGAAGAACATCGACACTGTTGCTAGACCACTTCGTCAGCTGAAAATCACCGAGAGAGAATATTTTTATCAGTTCACGAGCCGAGTCTATAGCCAGCGCAGTGCTAGGTATAGAGCTGACTATATCGTCCATGTAAATATCTCGCTGCAAAATGTCCCTGGCGAGAGGTAACTGCGTTCCTTCATCCTGACATAGCTGTTGGATAGTGCGAATAGCTATAAAAGGACTACACTTCAATCCAAATGGAAGCACGGAAAACTGAAAGATTTGAAGTTCTTCTTCTTCATGAAACCGATATAAGATACGTTGAAGCGAACGATCTTGCGGGCGTATACCTATACGTAGGTACATAGATTTGACATCTGCGGAAATAGCGACACTGAAAAGCCTAAAATTTAACAAGATGTTAAAAAGGTCAGCCTGAAGGACTGGACCTGCGTACAGGATATCATTGAGCGAGGTACCATTGTCTGTACATGCACTGGCATCTAGGACCACGCGCAACTTAGTGGTCACTTTATCCTCTCGAATAACAGCATGGTGAGGAATATAGTATTCCATTTCTCGCTCCTTACAATTTTGTTTGGGCAACACACTTTCAGGTACGATATTCTGCACCAAAGAAATGTAATTGTTCTGTAGATAATCCCGTATGACGTCATCGTAAAGGAGTTTGACGTTAGGAAGCGATTTAAGTTTACGTTCGAGGAAAAAAAATCTTTTGCGAGCTATGTCAAAAGAATTTCCTAAAGCTGAAGCGTCTGTTTTCAGTGGTAAAGCTGCAACATACTTGCCATTTGGAGCGCGGGTAGTTGTGGTACAATAAAACTGTTCACAGTGTTTATCATCCACACTCCCAATGGACGAAGCCGTAACATCTTCAATCTCCCAAAACTTACGAAGATCGAAGTTATCGAACGAACTCGCAAAGAAAGACAGCGTGTCAGTTGGAGGTTCGATAATAGGTGCTTCTCCTAGAAGTATGTAGCCGAGCACAGTCTCCAATGCGTCGGGGCAGCCGGGTACGCTGGTCACGTGACCTGGTCGCAATAACTTAGCGAACAATTTGACCCCAAGTAACATGTCAATATTACCTGGCACACCCCAGGTGTCATCCGCAAGTAATTTAGGATCAATGTGATTCAATTCGGTAATATTTATAGCACACAGAGGAAGCTGACCGGTTATTTGATCCAAAACTAAAGCGTCAATTTCATACCTAGGCTGCGAGCGAAGCCGTGAGCTGAACGTAAGGTTCACCGAGCCGCGAACGGGCTGCGACGTGCCACCAATACCACGAACGGTATCTATCGAGTCCGCATGTATAGTTAGACCGAGCATACGGCAGCAACGCGACGTGATATAATTCTTTTGAGAACCAGGGTCCAAAAGACATCTAACCACCATGTCATTACCCTTCCTACCTGCCACTAAAACCTTGGCCGTAGCTAGCACTTCGGTACTCCGGGTGGCCTGGGCTTGTGCAGAAGAATGCGTACACAACGCCACACGATCCGGAATAGCAGGGTCGGCCGCAGAAGTTGAGGCGGGGGCGACCGTGGGGGCAAGCGCAGGGGCAAGCGCAGGGGCAAGCGCAGGGGCTTGCGTCGATTGCTCAAAATGCAATAAGGAATGATGCTTACCGTTGCATTTCTTACATGTGGACTTCGATAGACACTTAGATACGGTATGATGGCTACTTAGGCAGTTACCACATCTGTTATTGTCTTTTACAAACTTAAATCTATCATTCACGCTCAACTTTTGAAACGTATTGCACGTAAACAAGTTTTTATGCGTGGAATGACAAAGCGAACATTTAGATTCAGTAGCTACAAACACCTGCGATACCTTGGATGAGGTGTTGGAGCTACCTGCAGGGGCGGGCTTAGTTGCCGCAGAAGAGGTGCGAAACAAGATTTTGACTTGTTCACGAACAAACTTTACGAAATAATCATAATCTAACTCCTGTTGATTACGAAGCGACATTTCAAAATGTTTTGCGGTATCTGAGTCTATTAACTTAAGACCCAAATGAATAAATATAAAATCATCCAAGTTATCTATTTTTAATTGTTTGAGTCCCGCAACCGTAGCAGTTAATTTATCGAAACCCTTTTCAATGTTAGCGGGCGTCGAACCGAACGATTTCAATGAGAACAGCTGATTTAGATAATTAGTAGCGAGCGCGCGAGTATCCAGGTACTTTGCGATAAGCGCATCCCAGACCAGGCGGTAATTATCACCGGAAGGTACAATACCTACTGCCACATTCCTAGCCTTTCCCTTTAAACAACTCAGCAGATAATGAATGCGATCAGAATCTGATAAATCGGCGTTAGTATGTATAATACGTTTGAACGTCTCGTAAAAGAACGGAAAGCTCTGAATATCACCGTCAAAGGTAGGCAACTCGATTTTAGGTACCTTTATGTGAAAAGGATTAGGGCTCGATTTCGTGCTAATCGAAGCAGCGGGTTCCTTGGAATCATGTGATTCCGTTAATGAAGCCAAAGTACTTTTTATCTCGCAGACCAACTCATCAAATGAATTTAAGGCACTATAGCTTACTTCACACTTTGGATCTAATGTCAATTTTAACATATTAATCTCGTCCATAATTTCATTGAATTCGCTACGTAATTTATCCATTTGTTTAGTCTGAGCAATAAAAGTTTTACGTAATCTTTCGCTTGTTAAAGATTTTGTTGAATCAAAAATACTTTGAACCCGTGCGAAATACGAGTCGCGTTTAATTTCTAATAATTTGAGTTTCACCTTGTCACTCATTGTGAACAGAAGTTAAAACCTGACAAAAAAAAAATAATTTAATCAACTGAACCCTTAAATTATTTCTACGGAACCCTAAAATGCGTGAGTGAAATTAGGGGGGCAAATCAAAACAATAACTCGGCGAACGATTTTATAAATAGTAAATAATAGTACGGAACCACTTATCCGTACGCGCGAACCCTAACAATAATAAATTGTAAGGTTTAAAAATTTTAAGCGAACAAAATATAACAGATTGCCGATAACAAGTCCAATGCAATAAAAATAGTAAACACGCCTAATACCTTAAGAACGTAGCTACCTATTTCATATATTTATGCTTGGATATACCTACAACCTTTCAACACAAGCCGATAAGTAATTAGCGTGTATGTTGAATGCGATGCGATAACAATTCTGCACTACTTCTATTTTTATGAGATTAACTTACTCAAATACCTATAGTACAGATGTTTTTTTTTTTTTTTTTAAAGTTAAATGCGAAAACTACAAATAAGTATAGACACTTATTACGTATGCGATGCGATTGTTTTTATAACGAAATCCCTTCGTACAAAACAATAAAATTCCTAACAAGTAAATGAGTAAACGACCTTTCGAAATAACTTATCTAGTTAGTGTTACGATTACCAAGTTAGGTACGGGTGATATGTATAATTATACGGCTGTATCCTATGAGGCACAAACGCGTAAAGTTTATACAAATCTGTTATTTTACCTGAAGGTTCCTATCAAAAGATCAAGTCTCCTTACAAAATAAAATAACAAGCGACGCGATGATAAGATGTTTAATTGCACTAATTAAACAAATGCGATGTAAGATGATTAATTGCAATAATTAACAAATGCGATGCGATGGAGTCTCGATATTATAAAAAAAATACCTACTCGTGCAATACGAATATTGTAGGCATGTACCTAACAAACCCACAGTACAAAGTGTATCTATCATACAATCGATATTCATTCAGTCAGCAACTCTCGATTCGAAAAAAATATAAAAGTTTCTAATGCGTAAATAATTAGCCGTACGAAAACAAAGAAATGGAATATTCCACAAGTTTCGAAGGGCAACTCAAAGTCATACAAATACCCACAATTTTTCATACACGAACAAAAATGTATGTAATTTCGCCGAAAATAAACTGATTTATGAAATGAACTTATTTAGCGATATGTATCAACGTTGATATTCAATTATATGTATATTACAGTGTTTTAATCAGCGAAATTAAAGATTTAAATTAAAAAACAATTTGCCGGTAGAACTATTGAATGCAAGGTAGTATGAACCTTATTCTCTACGCAATAGAGGTGAGAGTTGTGTGATGATATGCAATTGTATATGGAAATTTCCCGAGCTTTTTGCTTAAAGTTAGACTTTTAGAACGTAAAAAATAGGCCGTAAATAGGCCCAAAATTAATTTCTTCGTACTCAAAGGACCAAAATGAATTTAACCGGGTCAAAATGACCAAAATGAATTTATCCGGCTCGAAGGACCAAAATGGTGCGTATAACCTCTAGAATAAAAATTGCTAGGAAATAAAAATCATACGCGCGGGAACTGATTCAGCGATGCTAACTTTAAGGCAATGATTTAAAAGTCCAAATTCATCAAGCATGCCACATACCTTTGATCAGCGATCTCCAAGTAGATGTATGCGATGCCGCGTTAGGGCTTAAAGCTCGCAGTCTAGACACAACACTACGCTGGCCAGCGGTACACAACACAGTCTAGTCTAGGTAATCCAGATAACACTTGATGTAGGTTCAGTTCAGGGTATAAAGACGAGATGATGCCCGTCAGAGCGAAAATGTGGACAACAGGCGCGTGCGCACTGTCCGACGATCGAAGCGAGACTCGTCGAGCGGAGCCAACAGCCAACGTCCATCGGCACAAAATGCTGACCGCGGTGTTTCTCCGCGCGAGATTCACCAAACAACAATATGCGGCACTTATTTAATAAACTAAGACTATTAAACCAATGCCTCTCGATCGCCATAAGGTGATGGAATAAAATATAAGAATTATAAACTATGAAGCGCAACCACATACATTAAAAAAACATACATACATTCGGACATAGAACCTCCTCCTATTTGAAGTCGGTTAAAAAACATTCCAGTCTTTATAAATCTGCTCTTCCAGTGTTTAATATCTGTGTGCCAGATTTTTATTCGCCCCAGCAGAAACGGTCGATTGGAGCGAATGATATATATTGTTGTCAGCTTGATTTAAACTAGTGGGGTAAGCTGTGGGTTAATCTTGACTATGGGGACTTGTTTCATCATCTACAAATAAAGTTTTGATTAGTTATTGGTGACAGCCCCACACATATTGACCATGACTTTCCTGTGGATATGGGCGGTTAAGCTGAAGGGATGCTATAGGTGCTGGGCAAGCCTACTCCATTTAAACATTGTCCCAGGCATTCCTCCTGACACTGTATAAATCGTGACACTGTATATAACGTTTATATATAACGTGTATATATACTAACAGCACTGTGGGTGCTGCATCCTTTATCTTATAAGTACCTACCTATTTTGTTAACTTATTTGTTAGTAGGTACCTACCTTTCTTAGTGTTCGTTTTCCACTGTACCTCCATCTGTGTGTGTTGTTGCCAAATAAATGTTTATCTATCTATCTATTATACTGTATAAATCATCTAGTAAAAGATGTAAAGGCCTAAGTTTAAGTGACAGCTGGTTAGTACTACTCATGGTAAATTCTTCGTAAACAAGTTGTAGATTTTTAATAATAACATGCTCTGTAAACGCAATCCAATATTTCAGTACGATCTTTCGTTTTATTCGAGGTTTTATTTGATTCATTCGCTGTCTCTCTCTCGCTGAATATTTTTACGGAAGCTTCTGTTATTTTATCCGAGTTAAATAAATTTTTGTTCATCGCTGAAGGTTTATTTATTTTTATTTTTATGTTCATTTTATGCTTTACCTTTTCAGTGTGCACGGTACTGGTCACTTAAACTACCAATTAATATTTTGACTTTACTAGGTGGTAATTTAGAAACTTGACCTCAAATTTAAATTTTAAGACCTCATTCAACATTTTTAGATTTTTTCTTAGTAAATTCTTCGCAGCCTCCCTTCGCAGCTTTGACTTTCCTATACGACATGACAGCAACCTTCTCTTTCACTCGTCTCATGTAGCCTATCCTTGGTCTTCCTCTTCCTCTCCTTCCTTCCACTTTTCCTTCCACGTTTTTAATGAAACTGTCATGTCGTATAAGATGGCCAATCATCTTCCCTCTTCTATTCTCGACAACTTGCATCAACGATCTTTCCTCATCCACTCTTTGCAGAACCTCAATGTTGGTCACTCTTTCCGTCCAGCTGATCCTCTCAATTACCAACACCACATCTCAAAAGCCTCTCATCTCTAATTTAATTATATTTAAGTTTATATATATATATATTTTTTACCTATACAAAACAACAATACGATCGTATCAAAGCATTATTATTCAGGAACGCCAATCGAAGGAAATCCTTCAAACAAACTAAGTTAGCGACCTTAGAACTTAGATCCAAGTTGGGTCGAGGAGATATTGAGGAATCGTACTCGAAGTTTATACGACACAGGAAATAACAGTTTGGTTCATGATATTGCTAAATGTATTGTATTTACTCTTGGATTTTAACCGACTTCATAACAGGAGGAATTTTTGACCTGATAACGTCTTTGGTAAGCGTCCACATGTCGGTATCGTACGCTTCGGACGCATCGCTCGCACGCAACGGATCGTAGTATTATTTGTATAGAAACTCATATAAGTGCGTCCACATGTCCGCATCGTACGCATCGCATTTCACAGATAATCCGTGTGATGCGATCCGTCCGCTGCGTGCGATGCGGGCCTGTGGACGCTTACCATAAATCGATGAACGCCGGCTGCACGCACGAAAAAGTGTCACGTTCCGCCTGAGTCGAACGTGCACAAGCGAGACCGCGGAACAAGCGATAGAGAGGCACGATCGTTCATCAATGTTTTCCTAAGACGTTATCACATTTATCGTCCGTAAACCGAATTTACAGACAATCATTTTTTAAAGTATGTTTTTTGAAGGGTTTACCAGCCCCTCGATTCTACTAACAAACTTTTTCTCAACCAAATCAAAACGTGCACAATTTCGTTTCATTTCATAACTAATAATGACAAATGATACTAATGACAAATGATCATGAACTAATAACGACACAGAGGAGACTAATAAGCACCCGCACACCTTACTGAATTAACTATGTTGTTTCTGTGTTTCTGTTTTTATTTTTGCTTTTTCTCTATTGTTATTTTTTACTACCTATGTTAAGTGTTTTGTGTTCTCTGTGTAATGTGTGTCAAATAAATGATTTCTTTCTTTCTTTCTTTCTTTCTTTCTTTCTTTCTTTCTTTCTAAATGAGGTTAGTTTAGGTACTCTGTGACGTTTTCAAACACTGAAAAAAAATAGACCTATCACCAAAATGACCTCGACATATTTGTATTAGGTTGCGATTGCGAACCGAAAACTAGCATGCGACGGTAACGTGTGCCGCGACCTCTCGTGAATATTTTATTTGGTAAAAATCAATGACAACCTCACGGCATCGCTTCGATTTGCGTTCCAATTGTTCCACAAGATATACCTACACTGTAAAACTTAGGCTTAGTAAACTTATACACACACGAGAATTACTGACGTATAAATATTATTGACGTATCCATCCGTCCATGTCCATCCATCCATCCATATTATAAATGTGAAAGTGTGTTTATTTGTCCTGCTTTCACGTCAAAACGGAGAGATGGGTTGACGTGATTTTTTGTGTGGAGATAGTTGGAAGGCTGGAGAGTGACATAGGCTACTTTTTATCCCGAAAAAATGCATGTTTCCCGTGGGATAAAGAAGTAGTAGTCCCCGCGGGCGAAGCCGCGGGCGTCCGCTAGTTGTTTTATTTGTTGAATGTGGATGCAGGATTGCAGGCCGCTTCCAAACACAATATATGGAAATCTATGAAGGAGGCTTATTTCCAACAGTGGACGTCCTACGGCTGATATGATGATGCTGATGATAACTGACCAATGACCATCCTGTGGATATGGCCGGACAAGCTGAGAGGATTTTTTAGGTGCTGGCAAGCCTACTCCATCTCAACAATGTCCCATGGACAACAGTGTCCCGGTAAGTATAGACAAGAATTTCCTCCTGACGCTCTTTGTCCACCGCCGCCGTCACCGGCACGTCAACGAGAACGAGATGACGGCGCCGAGGTAGCGACCATACATTTACTATAGCCGCCTGTCCACCAGAAGACCGTCACGTCATCTTGATCTCATACAGAAATAATCTCGTTGACGGTGACGGTTCGGTGACGGCGGCGGTGGACAAACGCTCTAACACTGTATAAGTCATCCGATTGTAAAATTATTTCACCAGTATTTAGAATGAACTTTCAGGATGAACACAGGCTATCTATATAGGTACCTCGCGGCAACGCCGCGGGCGGCATCTAGTTATTTACAAGGCGTTCTAGATCTTTTGTGAGGGGGTAGTCAGAGGCACGACCAAATACATACAATCACCTGACTACAAATAAGGTTTGGAGCTAACCGTAGAAAAAACTGTTTAAGGGGGTAGTCAGAGGCACGTCAAAATACATTCAAGAATGACCTGACTGTAAAAAGTTCGGAGCCAAGAAAAAACTATGAAACCAGTTAGTACTGTTTCCTTAACTGCTCAGCAGTATCACAATTAAGAAAATAAGACTAACTTAAACAAGGAGTTCTTTTAAGAACCATTAAATCCTTGCTACAAAGGCAAAACAACTGCAAAGCGTACAAAAGATGCTATACAAAAAGCTTAATGCTCAATCAACTGTTTTCACTTCAAAGCTATTAGACGTGGAAATCTCAGCCGAAGCTTTTTTAATTAAGAGTAATGAATTAAAAATACTGAGAACTGTATTGACCGAGTTCACGGAGGCCCCGTATAGCCCGACCTACTCTTTGGCCACAGCTCATACATGAAAGCTAAGTTAGTTCTATTACAGATAAAAATAAATAATAAATAAATAAATAAATAAATTTATTTCATAAAACATTAAGTATAACATGCACACATAGGACACAAATAGTTTAAATAAATAGGGCAAATAATTTACAAAGACCCCGCACTAGGACAAGCCTGTATCGCGGGAGTCAGAGTAAATACCTTACAGACTAACATACATATAAAAATTATAAAATAAAACTAGTTAGGGCGCTTTCTTCGTAGGCGGTGCTTCCCTATACCGTCTTGAGATGAAATAAAACTAAGTCCTGCGGGCTTAAAAAGGTTGCTATAGCAGAATCTACCATTCTACCATCGCAATGCTCGCCATCGGCAGGGGATCCATCCTCACACCTTGAAACCAATGTGGTCACGTACGGTGCGATTTCAGAGGAATTTCCTCTCGCGAACAGTTGGGTTGTGGAATGATCTACCTGCCGCGGTTTTCCCCAGTGACTACAGTATGGGGTTCTTCAAAAAGGGCGTTTTGAAATTCTTAAAAGGGTCAGCAGCGCGAGTGTGACTCCTCTGGTGTCACAGGCGTCCATAGGCTACGGTAACCGCTTACCATCAGGTGGGCCGTATGCTTGTCTGCTACCTTAGTAGTATAAAAAAAAAAAAAAAAAATCTCGATAGGAATTGAACATCTCTTTTCACACTCAGTCAATGAAAAGAGACGGCACATAGTTCAATTCCTATTATGATTCTGCTATAGCGACCTTTTTAAGCCCGCTGCAGAGAGAAAGAATGAAAAGAATCGCCTTTCTCTTGAGACGATTCAAAGTGAACATAGAGGTTCTACTGAATAAATTATTTTTTACTTTTAAATCGTAGCAAGTGGAAGTCCGTGGTCTCTGCCTACCCCTGTGGGAAAGAGGCGTGATTTTATGTATGTATGTATGTATGTTACTTTTAAATTTTTGAATTTTTCGAAACATTATTTTCATTTTCATATTTGTTTAGTTTAAATTGTTCCACTATTTACTTTGTAAAGCCATAACTGAAGCCTAAAAAGACGACCATAAAGTCCCTAAATAAACTACGTTACTAGAGTTACCTACGTTGTTAGAGTTTTCATACAAAACGTAATTCCATTTTTCAGTCAATACCGTCTTATTCCAGGGCAAAAGCCTCACATTTTCTTCTTTTCGGGATTTAATACCATTACAGGCCAAGAACTTAAATAGACATTAGGTTCATTGTCTGAAATAAATGATTTATTTATTATTTATTTATTTATTATTTTTAACCCAACTGCACGGATTAGATAAACATTTAGAATGAATTAGTTAAACAAGACACAATTTTAGAAAATAAATAAATAATATTTATTCTAGCCGTTCTTGCTTCACTGTCGGAAGTGGACTTCATTCACCTTTATTTTAACTTTTTCTTGCAATTAATTGTTTCTCTCTTTTCCGAGGATTTCTTAAGTTCCGGAGCGAGATTACTTTTGTCATCCCCGGTCTACTTTATCGGATCATACTTGATTTGCTTATGAAGATTTAAAGAAGACAATTTTAAGATTAATTTCGACTTTTTTAGGAATTTTAGAATTACCGAGGTTTTTTGTTATGAATAGCTGTCTGGTCGACTGATTGAGAAAGTGGGTTGTGTTTTTCGTTTTTAGGGTTCCGTACCTTAAAAGGTAAAAAAGGAACCCTTATAAGATCACTTTCTTGTCCGTCTGTCTGTCTGTCTGTCCGTCTGTCCGTCTGTCCGTGTGTCACCATCGATTATCTCAGGAACGGGTAGAGTAGCAGTTTGAAATTTATACCATATACTAAGGTCTATAGTTCCTATTGTGAGCATAAAAATCAAGGTCCTGAGTCAACACTATAAAAAGATATAGGCAAATTTAGGTTTTCGTGAAAACTTGTGAGTACCAAAACTTACCTTAATTGTCAACTTTTTTTATTTTTCGGAATTTTTCCTTTACTTGTGCTGGAAGACCTTGCTTGTAACCAAAATTGACAATTCTAGGTCAACCGGAAGTACCTACCCTAGAGGTTTTGGGTCGAAAACCTAAATGGTAGTTCCCGTTGACCTAGAATAACGAAATTTGGCAAAAAGCAAAGTCCTAAAGCACAAATAAAGGAAGAATTCCAAAAAGTTAAAAAAGTTGAAAATTAAAGGGTGTTCCCATACATACATAGTTGACGCCAATTAAAATTGTCCTCCGAGTTGTATGGGCGCTCATACAATTAAGCGGACTAGCTTAATTGGCACCACGGCTAGGTACGGAACCCTCGGCGTACGAGTTCAACTCGCACTTGACCGGTTTTTATTTGTTATACAGTAGGTAAGTATAGCTTTTTGGTCGATAAGACTATCTGTTTTAGTAAAGCCTGTTTTAGTTGCAATTTGATCCAAATGTCATGAGTCAAAGCCCAGACGTGAGTCATTGGATTTTTGCGCTCGAAAAAGCGGGGGTGAGTGTCAACAGTTGTTAGTGCAATTTGCTTGCTTTGTTTACATATTGGCCGTTGGGCACCTATAGTCGGATTGCTCATTATACGGACTAAAATTGAAGGAAAAAATGACATTTTTCATATGTTTTTAGTCCGTATAATGAGCAATACGACTATATTTGTATCTTAGTACACTTACATAAAATATGTACCTACCTCATTAAGTATGTTCAAGAAACATGTTGAAACAAGCCCTTTTATTTAAAAAAACTGGTCGTCAGTAAAGTCGGTAAAGTCGGTTTACGGACGATAATTTTACGTGTTGACGTCATAAGAAAACATTGATGAAAAATTGCATACCTACTTACTTTAAAAATTGTCGAGCGCTTAGGCCGATCGTGCCTCTCTTTCGCTTATTCCGCGCTCTCGCTTGCACGCACGGCTCAGACGGAATGAGAGACTTTTTCGTGCGTGCAGCCGGCGTTCATCGATGTACAAGACGTTAGCACGTCAAAAACAATTTAATCTTAGCTTTAATAATAAACAAGAGGAATAATGAGAATGGAATTAAAGCGAAGGATAAATATGAGAGTCGAATTACTTCTAGAAAGTTAGCGGAAAGAAAATGAAGAAATAAATTGTTTAGATCAAGTTGTTGGCTAACAGCGATTCATATTTATAATCGACTTTAGTTAAAGAGAAAGATTATACCGCCTTCACTCTCAGAGAAGATTACTATGTAGTACGTCAGTACTCGCGTGGACAATGTCGCACAGTGTTCAGAGGTAGAAAGAAAGAAAACCGTAGTGCCCTCTCTTTCTATCCTCACGCCGCTCAACTCATTCTGTTTCGTGCGCGCACGGCGTTCGCACAGTTATAAAAATATTTACAAACGTCGTCATGAAGAATCCAAGGAGGATGGAAGCGGAGGATGGAATCGGAGGATGGAAGCGAAGGAAGAAGCGGAAGAAGAAGAAATATGTGAAAAAGTTGTCAGAAAGCGATGTGCAAACTCAAGGTACATTTTATTTTATTATCCGTTGAATTCTTCGGATACCCTCGTTGCTTTCATCGAGGTTGGTTCAAACCATAGTACCTAATACCTACCTAATTTAATGACTCATATTTGTGAGTGCGGGTTTGATTGAGCACAGGCTATTTTTTCGTTGTATTCAACGATAAAATTTACTTTTTCCCCTTGAATTCTTGGGATGTGCCTGGAGACGACTATGAAAGATAAATTTCCATATTCGTTGTATTCTTCGAATTATGAGAATTAAGGCGAAAAATATCGTGATTTTTTGAATTTATTTTTTCCCTTGAATTCTTGGGAGGTGCCTGGCGATAACAATGAAAGCTAATTTTCTTATTCGTTGCATTCTTCGAATAATTAGAGTTATGGCGGTTTCTGTTTATTAAAATGCGTTTTTTTCTCTTCGAAAAACATCGTGATTTTTTGAACGTCTGCTTTAATTACCTATATTTTGTTCTACCGTCAAAACATTAATATTCTCATACGGGTTTTTTCGCCTAAATTGGAGCTTTACAAAGATAATACCTACTTACAAATCTATCAATCACCCTGGTTCACTTTTTATCCAGGGTAATATTGAGGTAAGTACTTACTTACCTACTTACCCACACTATAGGCCCGAAGTTGTCTCAAGCCCCAATATCGATATTATTACGAATAGGATATTTTAGATCCTGATTTGCTGCAAGCACTCGGCGATTCAAGGTCGGACGTAATGGAGATATTATAAGCAGCGAATTAACCTTCAAGGTCCACCTAAAATATAAGTGGTCTTCCGAAGGATAGTTTGTTTAATTTTTTTCCAAAAAATTTCCTCTGATTAAGGGTTCTACTCTAAACGGTGGAGTTTGGTGCCATGCCGGTCGAGACATGTAAACTGAGGGTTAAGCGCTTGTTTACCAAGCAAGATCAAATCGGTACCTAAATCGCTTTTCGCTGAAAACAGTTCGGCATTAGAATACTTTTATCAAAGACACTCAATGCGCCAAGAAAAAGGAACAAATTAACCGATTCAAGCTTAGATTTCGTCTAACAAAATTAAACGGAAGAGGCTCATCGTTCCGCGGAGTGAAGAACCAGCACGGGGAGTCGGCAAGCTGACGTACTTCAACGTCAACTAGTCGTATAACAAGCCAGTGGCAGGCCAAGGCTGACGACCGTCCCGAAGCCGCGCCGCGCCCCGTGCACAGCTCGTTGCACCGCGCCCGCGCCGCAACCGTCAGCTGGCGAGCAGCGATGAGTGCACCGCTACCCGCCACTGTCTCGCAGGTACGCGCAGGACGTTTGAATTAATTTTTTAAACTAATGGAAATCTATTCTATTTATTACGAGTGATAATTTTATAGGTACTCGATGTGGGTCTGCTTATCAAAAATCTTTTACAGGATTTCATAACTAAACTCCTGAAATGTACCCGCGCTGTAAGTACTTATTCTAAAACTGAAACCGCAACTATGCCTAAGTTAAAATGCGAACTGACTGCTGGACAATTTATTTCGGAAATTCTCTTTATTGCAAAGCTGATGGAAGCAGTCAGTTCATCCTGAATTTAATGAAATTAAATTAATGAAGTGATTAATGAACAATTTAATGGAACATACTCCATCTTGAAATATTCTGTATGAATGTATCATACGGTCCATTTAGATCAACTTTTGTTCACGAATAAGTACCTACCAAAAACTATATTTTTTACGGTTTTATTTTCAATACATGCATGAAGCATGTATGAAGTTACAACGCCTAGCATTTGCTTTGTGTTTTTTAGTTTTTAAATTTTTACGGAAATAGTAATCCCTTCATTTTTTACATGAATCTTTATGTACTTATTGATTAAGAATCAGCAAGTGGTTGCCTAGCAAATGCAATAATAAACTATATCTACTTAATAGCAATATATACGATTAGAACTAATTGTAAAAAATATATATATATATATACCAAACAAAGACTTCTTGCTAGATTCTGATGGGTCATTATAATTATTCAATGTCCATGACTACTTATACAGTTTCCAGACTTAGAGATACAAAAAATCTTGGAAGATACGAATAAGTAGATTCTCTTTAAACATATTTAAACACTGTTTGGTATTTAAATGTAAAAAGAGTTTGAAATTTAAATAAGTAATGCATATTAGAACTTTTGTTTATTGCAGTATTAGTACGATAACAAGGATCTATTATTATATCTATTATCTAGTTATCTATAGTTACCTATCGTGGCATGTCCATTTCATACAGCTGGTTTTTTTTGCAAGAATTCTATGGAAAATTCTACAATAATTTTTCTTTGTCTAAAAGTAATGATAACTTAGACGTAGTTCAGATGGAACTACTTTGATGGAGAAATAATACTTTGTTAGCTGTCCATCCTATTCGCAAAAATATGATTAGGTACAATATTTTTACGGATGCTTCATCTACAGCTTTTGTAATTCTGGAATGAATTAAGTACGTAAAATACGCCAACATTGCCACCAAGGGTAATTTTGCCCGAAGATCAATTTTTAAGCAAATCTTTAAATTGCAAAAATATTTGAATAATATGTTAACATTTTTTGAATTTGATAGAAAATAGGTTATGTGTCTAGCAACACTGTCTATCTGGTGTGTCGCTAGCTTCACTCAGTAACTTGTTGGAACTCTTCGAGTACGGTGCGTATTTTCGCGGGCAAATTTTGGTGCAAATTCATAAGTGAATTGTGAGTGATGGCGAAAACACAGGTTAGTTTTATTAATATTATGATATGTAAGAACATTTTAGGAGTATTAATATGTTGTTATCGTTGCTGAATGTCTTTTCAAACAAGAGTTATAGCGGTGGGCAAAGTTATCCAGCAGTGTAGCGATCTACTATTGACAACATTGCCCGCCATCAAAATAAGCTTAGGGTTGGCACTTCAGAAACTTGTTTTTTTTAAAGCTTTTAATTAACTTGCAATGTTTGTATGTTTGTAAGTTCCTATGTTTGTAAGTATGTTTGTCCGGGTCAATTCTTGCAAGCTTAATTTGACCTACTTCCCGGTGTCAAATTGAGCTGAATTTAGGTAGGTAAAATTATGAGTCTTCGGTGACAATGCAATAATAATAGTGACAGTTAGCTGAAAATGTCTAATAGTTTAGTAATTATTTTAATTTAGCTCCTAACATCATTTGATCTCAATTAGTATTTCATTTTCATTTGGGTACCTATATAAATATGTTGATTAAAGTTTATTAAATAAATACCTGAATGAAAAATAACCAGTTTTTTTATACCTACAACAACTACGATCACAAGATCAGTTAACTAAGAAGTGCCAACCCTAGCACTTTTAATTTGTGAAATGCGGTTTGTATGAAAAAGACAAAAAATGTCAGGGTAACTTTGCCCAGCCACTTTGCTAGGAAACCTTCTATAGTATCGTTTTAAAACCTAAAGTAAACGCCATTATTGCCTAAATTCTTGTATTGGCTTTTTATTTCATCTCTCTAGAGGCTATATTTGCGTCAAAAATCAACGTGGGCAATGTTGGCTAAAAGTCCAGATAACTTTGCCCGCCATCAAAATGTATAAAATACTTAATTAAATATTGACGCATCATAAAATCTGACAAAGTAATACATGCACATAATCTTATAATAGCAGATGATAAAAGAAAATACTTACGTTCCCATAGAAATTTTTTACAAAAATTGAAATTATTCGAAAAAAGCGGGCAATGTTGGCGTATTTTACGGTACGTGGTTTTACCACAGAGGTTGACAATTTTTTTTTTAACTACTTAAGTACCTGGAATTTGATGGCGATTTTTTAGTCTCAAATCAGTTGCAGAAGACAATAAACTGGGTAAACATACTTTAAATGTATGTAAGTCTCTAGTGTAGACAATACCACTACTTATTGTTATATATTTTAATAGGATGGTCGAAGTGCATCCATATTTTAAAAAGTTAGTTAACATGATTTGGATTTGGAACGAAAAAAGAAACAATGTTCATTTTCGCGTCATAGGTGTAATTATTATTCTTATTTTTTATTTTTTGTCTCCCTGAATGTGGAAGCAGATAAAAACTAAACCTTTCATCAGGCTAAAGGTAGATAAATACGGAGTGAAAATTAGATTCTCAAGAAGTCAGGGAGATTGTCTGTCTGTTTAATAAGACACATAATAGATTTATTTGCGTCTTGTATAAACCCGAAGTGCTTATTAAAATTATTTATATGCCTTTATAATATGTACTTAAATATTATGGTCTCAGTTCTACTTCTACTGTTTTATTTAGTTGAAAAACACTAAAAAAGGTTTATATCTGATGTGGTAGGTAACTGGTATGTAGTTAGGGTACCATTACTATGGTGGTCGTGTCAACCGTGGTACCCTCTATGCAGATCACTCTGTGTTACAGAGATGATGTTATTTTCCCCTAGTAAATCTACTTCTTTCCTCTTTCAAGTCCATTAACCCGCTGTACTAAAGCAATGGTGTAGGTGTACATATTTTTTTTTAGGAACTAACTACCAGATTTTCTCACAACTTTTCTCGAAAAGACTCATGCTATTATGCCTTCAATAATTTGCTATTTTTTTTTAATGTATTAAAACAAAATAGATAATGGTCTAGTCTAGAGGCTAACCACATTATTCATAATTCGACTGTCAAATTAGTAGGTACCTACCTACGGCTATATTTTTATTTTATTTGTTTTAGTGTTAAACCACACTTAGAACACACTGCCTACGGCTTTAGAGAATGTGATTTTTTCTTGTTACTCTCATGTAATTGAAAAGAAATGACTGCAGATTTAGGGGCCGTTTTTAGCTTAAACAAGCTTATAAGTAAGTCTATTATAAATTATGACTATAGAACGTTTTAAGCGGTATTTTTAGAATTAAAACCGAGTTTTCTCTCACCACAATGTTACTTGGGATCCAAGTAGGTATTGTGATTATTAAGATAAATAATCAAAGGCCTCCATTATTTCGGAAAATCCAAAAATAATTAAATATGTAAATAGGTAATAATAAAAACTAATAATAATAATAATATTTTTTTTACTACTATTATTATCAATCTAGCCAGAGAATCCAAGCTCATTGATTCTAAATTACTAATGATCTTAAATAAATGGTTACCTATGGTAATTTCGTTATCTACGTAATTAAATTAAAAGTTCAAGTAGTGGCAGAATGCAACTTTCTTTTAATTTTCCTAATTTGATCAAAAGCTTGGTCGAGCATCTGTCCAGTCTCTATTTAAAAATAATAAATTAGAAAAGTTTTATTATCAATAACAATAATAATAAAAAAAATTAAGTAATTACGCGATGAAGACCCGTTAGTTCGCTTAAATTAGTTTTATTATCCTTTAGACAAAATTTAAAAAAAAAAAAAAAAAAAAAAAACTTTTAAATAATAGCTATGCTATAGTGTGTATGAGCCTGCCTGTCAGTGTCGGTGAAAACCTCCTCTAGTTGATACATTAGAGAAATGTAAATTAATTAGGTACATCGGTAATTAGATTAAATTTAGAATATTGGGTTATGTTAACCCACTTTAAGCACCTTATCAGACCCTCGGATGCTGGCTGAAGCAGTTGCTAGCTGATAGTGGTATCGATACTACGATTTTAGAGCTGGCAGCACGAGGCATGCCTCTATTTCTGATAGCAGGAGTTTGTATCGATGTTTTCAGGACAGCAGGCTGATCCATACAATCAGCAGTATTTACCAACTTTTACAATGGATCTGTGGTTGAATCAAATACCTAGTAGTTTATTACAGGTTTTATCCATTTAAACTGAGTACCTATGTAATATTTCCATTTAAATCTTAGTTTTTCTGTTGTTATTTGTAAAAATCAATATAGCTACCTACTTACTCGTAAGCAGGCTTCTCGCACTAACCATTTATGCTCGTCAAAAATTTATTGCAACATCGATCTTATATATTCTCTGAACATCTACATAGTAATCTTCTCTGAGAGTGAAGGCGGTATAATTGAATGATCAAGCGAGCTTACCTGAAGCGAAGCTCGATCTTGATTATACCGCCTTCACCGAAGAGAACCAAGGTCCCTCCCTACCCTAACGAGTTGCCCTTGCAGATCTATGTTGCTGTATGTATCTAGGTCTACTCTAAAAAGAATGAGTTGAGCGGCGTGAGGATAGAAAGAGAGGGCACTACGGTTTTCTTTCTTTCTACCTCTGAACACTGTGCGACATTGTCCACGCGAGTACTGACGTACTACATAGTAATCTTCTCTTCGGTGAAGGCGGTATAATCAAGATCGAGCTTCGCTTCAGGTAAGCTCGCTTGATCATTCAATAATAAATTACTACTAAATTACTTAAAAAATACATAAAAATAAAATAAATATTTTTACAGAACTTTAGTTATTTTAAAATTAATAGAAACTTTAACCGCTTACCATCAGATGGGCAGTGTGCTTGTTTGCTACCTAAGTAGTATAAAAAAAAATCATGACCTTACTACCAAACCACGCCTACATTAAAACCACTTTTTTCCCTGCTAACCGCGAGATTTCGTCGCGATCTAGGTAGTTCGTGTCATGTAAAAAGAACGCTGGGGCAAATTAATACCAGGCAGCGCTCACAAAAGTTTTTAATTACGAAATGGTTTTGCATAGAAAAAAAAACAATAGGCCTAGTACTTTCGTGTGCAAGTGTACCCATGCGCAAACTTACCCCTCCACTAAGTAAGTTCGTATGAGCAAGTGGCCAACTCTGGTGACGAAGTTTTTAGGCCGCTTAAAGGCCCCCACTGTCTTCCAGCGTTCTTTTTACGTAACTATATACAAATAAAATGCAATCATGCTATAGTTATAAATTCGGAACTATTTTACAAACTTTACCAAATAGCAAATATAGGATTGTGGAATCTGTGTCATGCCCACGCTGGCATTCCGCCAGATCGTAACAATCGTATTGGCCCATTGATCGTCACCCTTTCAGGCACACCCTGTAGATCCACGTGTTGTAATTGATTTTGCGCACCCTGTATGTGATTTATTGATTGCTGATGAACGGAGATAGGAGACACGTGGCTCTGATCGCATCGCATAAAATATATATAGCCTCAATGATCTTCTATTTAAATTGAGGTAGATGCGTTGTACCCGCTCTGCGTGGCGAACAATAATCAAGTCAAAGTCAAAGTCAAAGTCAAATATCATTTATTCAGTAGGACCGTTATGACCACTTTGAAACGTCTTAAGAGCTAGGTGATTCTACTCCTGTTCTTTCGCGACCAACACCGTGAAGAATCAGGGCAACAAACACGGTATGGGGCCTAGCTTTCTTTTCGGTGATCCATCCGCTTAAAATCTAAATAGTCAAGTTCCAGTGTGGAGCCAGTCGAACAATGTGAGTCTCGTCAAAGTCGTCAAAAGAAAAAAAAGGAGGATTAATACCTCAACGAAACGAGTTGACTCAAGCTAATTAGCTTGAGTCAACTCAGTCGCACTTTGTCTTGCTCCGTTGTTACACGCATTTACACGCAGCACGCACATAATTTATCACTTTCTGACAACGGGGTTTTATAAATCTCTGCTATTTTTTAGTTTTCTTGATTGATATTAAACAAAGCTGCTTATATTCTACCTAAGTAGCTATACCAAAGTTTCGCGTTTTAGAGCTTTTTCTAATGAGTATAACGTCTCTATTGGTAAAATCTCATTGTATAGTCAATAAATTATAAATAAATAATAAATAAATATTACTGGACATTTGACCCAGCGCCATCTAGCCCAAAACTAATCAAAGCTTGTACTATGGGAACCAGATAACTGATAGAATACTTATATATTTTGTAAATACATATTCAAAATACTTTTTCATTACTCATACACGGAAAGTACGCTTGAAGTTACCTGAACAGAGGGATGAAAGTAGTACTTTTCCGCCCTGGGAAGCAATTTTCCCTGCTGTCAAATTAAAAAAAAACATTCTATTTTGACATTTCTATTGAGTCATGTTAAAACTTTTTACACAGCAAAAGTAATATTTGACATTTCTCTTTTACCTTTTTATTGAGAATTGCAGTAAAAAATATTTTCAACAATTTTATTACATAACTATTGTTATTAATAATTACTTATCACTAAATTATTATTATTTAAACAAGATTTTGAGCTTGAAATATTTACCATCTTCAGTGAAAAAAAATTACTGGCTGAAAAAAAAGAAAAAAAGGCGGGCGCCTTTTTTGTTTTTTGTTTCAGTGGCAAACTACCAGCCAGTATTTTTTTTAAAGCACCAATTCGATTTTTATCTGTTTTGTCGATCGAGAGCAGAGATTTTTATAAAATGAGCTAATCAGGTTTGTATTTACTATCCTAATATTCGAAATGAAAAGCAGAGTGTTTACCTCGGGTGAAAGACCTATTAAGGCACTCGAACTATTAGCGCCCTCGCTACGCTCAGGCGCCAAACCATCTCGTGCCTCAATAGGTTACTTTCAACCCTCGTGCAACAATCTACTATATAACACCCAGACACAGAACAAACATCTATGTTCATCACACAAATGTTTATCCAGGGTGGGAATCGAATCTACGACCTACAGCGCAGAAGGCAGAGCTACAACCAACTGAGCTAAGAGGCCAGTCAAATGTACTTTTGGGGAACAGGGTGGAATCGTTCCCCAAAGGCAGAGTAGGTGGTTCCTCTGCAACGGGCCGGCCCATCTGGCCCACTTGCCCGTGGTCTTTCGACCGATTATACTATTCCATTTAAATCTACATCTATTTTAAGTTTAATCTAAATCTATTTAGCCGTTTTGTGTGATTGTGTGTGTAAAAGAAAAAACAGACAGTGCATCAATAGCTTTAAGTACCTTCGACTAAAAATATCTTAATCAGAAACAAAATTGGTCAATGACCTGAACCATTTCTTCACTTCAGTCAATATAAGATAATACAGATGCAACTAAACTTCACCTGAACATACATAATATTATACACGCTACCTATGACCAAATTTTAGTACAAGGTGCCCTTAGAAAGGTGGCAAATCTGGCTCTGCAAGAAAAGTCACCGGGTCTGCGCAAGACTTCGTGTCGTTTTCTAAAAAAGTCGCCGGGTCTACGCAAGAATTCGTGTCGTTTCATAAAAAGTCACCGGGTCTACACAATTCGTGTCGTTTCATAAAAAAGTAGCCGGGTCTAAGCGAGAATTCGTGTCGTTTCATAAAAAGTCACCGGGTTTATGCAATTCGTGTCGTTTCATAAAAAAGTCGCCGGGTCTACGCAAGAATTCGTGCCCTTTTATAAAAAAACCGGTCAAGTGCGAGTCGAACTCGTACGCCGAGGGTTCCGTACCTAGCCATGGTGCCAATTAAGCTAGTCCGCTTAATTGTATGAGCGCCCATACAACTCGGAGGACAATTTTAATAGGCGTCAACTATGTATGTATGGGAACACCCTTTAATTTTCAACTTTTTTAATTTTTTGGAATTTTCCCTTTATTTGTGCTATAAGACCTTGCTTTTTGCCAAATTTCGTTATTCTAGGTCAACGGGAACTACCATTTAGGTTTTCGACCCAAAACCTCTAGGGTACTTCCGGTTGACCTAGAATTGTAAATTTTGGTTACAAGCAAGGTCTTCCAGCACAAGTAAAGGAAAAATTCCGAAAAATAAAAAAAGTTGATAATTAAGGTAAGTTTTGGTACTCACAAGTTTTCACGAAAACCTAAATTTGCCTATATCTTTTTATAGTGTTGATTCAGGACCTTGATTTTTATACTCACAATAGGGACTATAGACCTTAGTATATGGTATAAATTTCAACTTGCTAGCTTTACCCGTTCCTGAGATAATCGATGGTGACACACGGACAGACGGACAGACAGACAGACAGACAGACAGACAGACAGACAGACAGACAGACAGACGGACAAGAAAGTGATCTTATAAGGGTTCCTTTTTTTACCTTTTAAGGTACGGAACCCTAAAAAACCGGTCAAGTGCGAGTAGAACTCGTACGCCGAGGGTTCCGTACCTACCCATTATACCCATTATGTTGTAGCCCACTTATTTGTATGAGCGCCCATACAACTCAGAGGACAATCTTAATTGGCGTCAACTATGTATGTATGGGAACACCCTTTAATTTTCAACTTTTTTAATTTTTTGGAATTTTTCCTTTATTTGTGCTATAAGGCCTTGCTTTTTGCCAAATTTCGTGATTCTAGGTCAACGGGAACTACCATTTAGGTTTTCAACCCAAAACCTCTAGGGTACTTCCGGTTGACCTAGAATTGTCAAATTTGGTTACAAGCAAGGTCTTACAGCACAAGTAAAGGAAAAATTCCGAAAAATAAAAAAAGTTGATAATTAAGGTAAGTTTTGGTACTTACAAGTTTTCACGAAAACCTAAATTTGCCAATATCTTTTTATAGTGTTGACTCAGGACCTTGATTTTTATAGTCACAATAGGGACTATAAACCTCAGTATATGGTATAAATTTCAACTTGCTAGCTTCCACCCGTTCCTGAGATAATCGATGGTGACACACGGACAGACGGACAGACGGACAGACAGACAGACGGACAGACGGACAGACGGACAAGAAAGTGATCTTATAAGGGTTCCTTTTTTTACCTTTTAAGGTACGGAACCCTAAAAAGTCGCCGGGTCTACTCAAAATTCGTATCGTTTAATTTATTTATCTGCATTTTATTAATGTATCTGCCGCAGACACGGTGAAATTTCTTAGCGTGTACTAATTACATGAGAAGATGAGAAGCTTTTATCTTGGATTTTTCTATGTTTGAACACATGTTATGATTAGATTTCTCTATGATACCTATTAATACTATATTGAGTGCATATATTTTTCAGGAGAAATATAAGAATTTTCGGCTGTCTTAAAACACAAATATTTTTTCATGAGAAAAATAAGTTAACAATCGTTTTTTTTTTTCTCAAACTTGCACTATGAACATGAACACCCGAGATGAACACTCAGAAATATTGCTGTTTTTATAGTAGAAAATTTTATGCAGAACTTCTAAGCCACTCTGTATGTCAGATGTCAAACACGAAACAAGCAAACTGACATTAGCATATCAAAGCACGGAACCGCGAGTACCTTGTCAATGTCATAACTACCTGAGCATCTCATGTAATAGTGTTCACATGAGTTGCTCAGATAGTTATGACATATCACACGTAGTTTAGCTTTCCTCATCATCATCCCCAACCTGACTTCACCCACTGCTGGGTATAGGTCTCCGCTTTTCTGTGCCACTCCTCACGGTCCCTTGCTAGCCTCATCCAATTTCGTCCCGCGACACTCGCTGTGAATGTAGGTTTAGCTTTACTGCGTTTAATTTATTATAAAATATCTTGGAAAAGTTTTTTTACAAATATCTTAATTTAGCAGGGCCTTAGAAAATGCTATTTTTCTTCTCATTCTTATGTCAATTAAAAGAGACAGCAACAAATTCAGCAGTCATCTCTCGGATACTCGATCTCAAATAATAGCTTACACATCAGAATATCATTAATATAATATGAAATGATTTATAAACATACATGGTGATCGTTAGTAACATAACTAATTACCTTTTATTCTTTAAGATATTTTTTAAATGTAGGTTTATAAACATGAAACAATTTTAAACGAGGGTCGACAACATTGTGCGATTGTCAGGCTGAATACATGGGTCAGCCTGAATACATGGGTCAGCCTTTACTAATAAAGCACTCGTTTCTTGCACAGCCGGTCATAATAGACTAGTCTTTTTAAACTTTCGCGATCACTATTCATATTGAAAATTTATTAGCTATTGTAACATAGCCAAAACGTCGGGATAAATAAGGTAAATTATGCGATAAAATCCCGTGTCCATAAAATAAGGTAAATTACGCGATAAAATCCCGTGTCCATAAAATTTTCAATATAATAGACTGCGTCTTTCAAAATTGACAAAAGCTTGCAACCTCTCACTTGAGTTGTAGGTACAATCAGCGTCAAATTGATATGAGCGTCTAGAGTAGTCAAAATGATCTGAAAAACATGAAAGCATCAAATTGCTTTCATGTTTTCAGATCATTTTGACTACTCTAGACGCTCATATCAATTTGACGCTGATTGTACCTACATGCAAATGTGAACATCAAATTTTTATTTTGTCTTGCATATGCCTGATATATTAAGTATTAAGTTTAAAAAAATAAAAGCTATACATAACAGTTAGTGAAGTTAAGATGTTGATAATGAAATGATAATTTAATCAAAACATAAGGCATGAACCTTTTTAAAATGTCTCAATAATTAGATTCGAGCTGACAGTCATAATGAGCTTGTTAATTACTGACACATTTAGCCGAGCAACTATAGTGAGTTGCTCAGCTACTTTTGAAAACTTTGTTATGTGCACCAATTTGTAACGTAGCACAAAATAGAATAATAAGTAATGATCTGTTTCGTTAAGATTAATGGAAATGGCGATACAATTTCACCAGGGCGTGGTGATAGTGATAGAAGCGAAAGCGGAAAATTAACGTAAACAGGCTCACGCCTGTAACCTCAGGTCATAACTAAATGCGTTAGAAGCGCTCATAACGTAGCTTGCTTAGGCGTTCTTGATGGATCGGTGAAGTTAAACAACGTTGTGCGCGGTCATCATTTGGATGGGTGACTGCAAGTGGCATTACGAACTGAGCGCTTCCGTGCTTCGGAGGGCACGTTAAATTGTCAGTCCCGGCTTTAAATTCGTTAAGCCATGACGGAGGCCTTTAGGCGGCCTAAAAACTCCATCACTAGAGTTGGCCACTAGTAGCTCATACGAACTTGCTTACTAGCGACGTTCTGAGCGGTCACAATTTGGATGGGTGACCACAGTGGCATTAACATCTGAGCGCTTCCATGGCACGTTAAATTGCCGGTCCCGGCTTTTAAGCCATGAAGCCTAAAAACTCCGTCATCAGAATTTTCCACTAGCTCCGAACGCGAACATCACACTTATTACACTAATATTAAAAATGCGAAAGTTTGGATGTTTGGATGGATTGAGGGGTTATGTTTGTTCCTCTATAACTCGACAACCATTGAACTGATTTGGCTGAAATTTAAAACATAGATAGATAATGACCGGAAATAGCATATAGATAAATAGATAACTCTTTATTGTATCCAATTTAATACAAACACAAAAAATATAACAAAGTGAAAAACTAAAAACAAAAGGTACAATAGGCGGCCTTATCACTATAAGCGATCTCTTACAGACAAAAAAAGACAAAAACTGATAAGAAGAAAAAGCACGGTGATATAGGCTACTTTCTAACCGGGAACCACGCGAGCAAAGTTGCGCGCGAAAGCTAGTGCATACATAATGCCCGGGTTACACGAGGCTAGTTTTGCAAGCTAGTGTTAGTAAGCTAGCAAGCTAGTACTTCTAGCTTCGTGTAGACACAACTAGCTTCATTTCTAAGCTAGTACACGAAGCTAGAAGTACTAGCTTGCTAGCTTACTAACACTAGCTTGCTATCCTAGCTTGAAAAACTAGCCTCGTGTAACCCGGGCATAAATCTTTTTCAATTCTTCGCATCTCATTGATAAGCGCAGAGCCTTATATTCGGTCCTGCCAAGTCACGCTCACATCATAAACTGCGGTGCTTGCCAATACCGCGTCAGCAGCAGCCGAACCTATACCTAGGCAACTGAAATTCATGTTTCAGAAATCAGGAGTATGTATAAAATCAAAATCAAATATCATTTATTCAGTAGGACCGTTATGACCACTTTGAAACGTCTTAAGAGCTAGGTGATTCTACTCCTGTTCTTTCGCGACTAACACCGTGAAGAATCAGGGCAACAAACACGGTATGGGGCCTAGCTTTCTTTTCGGTGATCCATCCGCTTAAAATCTAAATAGTCAAGCTCCAGTGTGGAGCCAGTCGAACAATGTGAGTCTCGTCAAAGTCGTCAAAAGAAACTAAACTTAGGCCTTTACATCTTTACTGAATGATTTATACAGTGTCAGGAGGCAATCTTTGCCTACACTTAACGGGACACTGTAGTGCCTGGAAAATCGTTTGAGATGGAGTAGGCTTGCCCAGCACCTACACCATCCTCTCAGCTTACCGGCCATATCCACAGGAAAGATATGGTCAATACGTGTGGGGCTGACTAAGCCGCGGGTTTCCTCACGATGTTTTCCTTCACTGTTTAAAGCTGGTGTTAATGCGCATTTAATTTTTAAATCGAAAAATCCATTGATGCTCGGCCAGGATTCTAACCCACGACCTTCTTATCGAAAGTCGAGGTACTATACCCCTCGGCCAACACGGCTCTAAGATAGACCTAACCTTATTCAATTACACAAATTGCTTTTATAGGTAAACTTGAGCTCATTATATTAGATTACATGGTAATTGTAATACGATGCTTACCGTTATAATAACCGCGTCACGACGTGACCTGTGGCTGGGCTGCTTATTTGACAGGCATTGTTAACTTTTGTACTAAATTGTGCGGTATCTTGCACACCACGGAATGCTTCATGTCGCATCGCTAACTCCCCATTTTGGAGGGAACTGCAAGGGATCGCAGGGAAAATGTTATAATGTAAAACTAAACACTATATTTTAGTGCCGCCGACGCAAATGGTGTCCTGGCACAATGTAATTCTGCGGCCCTCTCCTTTTGAAGGCATCACTCACTCACAAAAGATAGTTTCTAAATGCATTATATTTTACTTTCCATTGATGCACGGCTAGGATTCGAACCCAACATCAAATTAAGAGTTGAAGCGCCTATATTCTCTTAAAATAAGTCCAGTCATCAATAAGATCTGCCCCTTGATTGTCTATCTTTGATAATATAACAAATATACAAGTAGCTTTTTCACTCTCATCTCAATGAGACCGAACGCGACAAAAGATAACTAGGCGATCGTTTTAACAGTTTGAAACCAATTTAAGGGTTGAAACAAATTAGACAATCAGCCTGCTGATCTGTTAATTGATTTTTGACTCACAAATCAATTCATAACCTAAAATAATTTAATCGCGTTTCTAGTGCAGCTTGTCGCGGTTCATTCATGGTTATATACAAGAGCCCAGTGGTAATCCGAGTGCTAAAGAGCGTGGGTTCAAATCCCCGGGAGGTATTGATGACTTATGGATGAATAGCAATCTATACTTCGAGTTAATTTGACAGCTTCTATTGTTATCCACTGAATAGCTCTTGTAACCGTTAGAGCGTGTGAATATTCAGACTAAAAAGGTTGAAATGGAAGAATTTGTTTAGTCAAAAACATATTGGCGAATTGGCTTGGTGTCTCTATTTTTAATCGACTTCAAAAAAAGGAGGAGGTTCTCAATTCGGAATATTGGAATTGAAACTCGAAACGCATGTATATAAGAGCTCAAAAGGTGCTCAATATGAATGAATATGAAATGTGAGCATACCATAAATGCCCCTTAAAGGTGAGCGCATACCTATCCGCCCCAATGAATCTACCGAACCTAATTTTAGAATTCTTTGTATGAAACCTCCCTCGCACACGTGCCCGAGCAAAATGGTCCGAATCGACCTAATCTGGCGTACTCCGAAAATTCGGCGCGAATAGGTATGCGCTCACCATTAAAATCACTCTAGACTAGACCCAAATTAAACAAGGCCTAAACATAACCACTAAATAAATTATCTAGATATGGTGAACCGTATTCACGTTATGACAACGTTATTCACGTTAGTAACATTAGCTTCAAAGCTACCGGAAACGGATGTAGGCTTAAACCCGAAGTTCCGGTGGCTAGGTTTTCAGTCATGTTAACATGAAGAGCTTAGATTGTGACTTAGTTTTAATAAACAATAAATATTGCTGGACATTTGACACAGCGCCATCTAGCCCCAAACTAAGCAAAGCTTGTACTATGGGAACCAGATAACTGATAGAATAGTTATATACCTTGTGTAAATATATACATAGAATACTTTATAACACCAAGACACAGAACAAACATCTATGTTCATCACACAAATGTATGTTCTGAGTAGGAATCGAACCCACGACCTACAGCGCAGAAGGCAGAGCTACTACCAACTGAGCTAAGAGCAGTGTTGGCCGAGTGGGTTAGTGCCTCGACTTTCAATCCGAAGGTTGTAGGTTCGAACCCGGCCGAGCATCAATGGATTTTTCGTTTCGAAAAATTTATATGCGCTTTAACACGAGCTCTAAACGGTGAAGGTAAACATTGTGAGGAAACCCGCGGCTTATACAGACCCACACGTATTGACGATATCTTTCCTGTAGTAAGGCCGGTTAAGCTGAGAGGATGGTGTAGGTGCTGGGCAAGCCTACTCCATCTCAAACAATGTCCCAGGCACTACAGTGTCCCATTAAACTTAAGATCGATGCACTGTATCAATCATAGCTGCCTTCTGCGCTGTAGGTCGTGGGTTCGATTCCCATCCAGGACAAACATTTGTGTGATGAACATAGATGTTTGTTCTGTGTCTGGGTGTTATAAAGTATTATCGATCGAGCGAGCGAAGCGAGCGAAGATCTTAGTGGTAAGTTGGGCGATTTTGCTTTGTATGTTTGTATGTTTGTATGTTTGTATGTTTCACGAATTGTTGTTCGAGCATAACTGTCGAACCGTTCATCCAATCTGCATGAAACTTGGGAGGTCAATAGGTTGTGGTAAGAAAATTTACGGTGGAGCATATGAGCTTAATCGATGAAGGGGTTGTGAAAATATTGGGTTCCCAAGGGGGTAAAAAATTATAAAAGTTACACAAATATATTGAGTGGGGTGTCATACGAAAGGGCTTATTTTGTACATTCCAAAATGGTTTTTATTTTTAATCTAGGATGTATAGTTTTTGAAATACGACCAAAGACCAAAAACTACGAAACCAGAGCTGCAAGAGCTCCCGTTTCATAGAGTTTCGATGTCTTCGTAGCTCATTGACTGGTCGGTCTTAAAAAGAGAGTGGCATCGTTGCGGTTTGGTTTGCAATGATTTTAGATGCTACTTGATTTATTTTCATGATAAAAAAAAATTTGATAAAAAATGAAAATAATTGGGGTAAAAAAAGTTAAGTAAACAAATATATTGAGTGCGGTGTCAAATGAAAGGTCTTTATTTGTACATTCTAAAATAGTTATTATTTTTATTCTAGGACGTATACTTTTAAAAATACGACGAGAATTCATAAATATGAAATAAATGAAAAATTAGACACGACATTATGTATTGCATGCATGCTAGTATTTTTTACCATGAAGAGCTAGCGCAATAGGCATACCCGGCAGTAGTAGCACTTGAAATTATAGGGGTAGTCAGAAGAAAGTCCAAATGTTGGCCATCTGCGGTGCGCGAGATCTCAGTTCGGGGCGAACTACTAGTAATTATGTATTTACAAAAAAAAAGTCTATAAGTATTCTATCAGTTATCTGGTTCCCATAGTACAAGCTTTGCTTAGTTTGAGGCTAGATGGTGCTGTGTGAAATGTCCAGCAATATTTATTATTTTATTATCTAGAAAAAGACGTAAAGGTCTAAGCTTTATATGTTTAAGTTTTTTTATTTCAATAGTATGCAAATCAAAATCTTTTCATTCGCATTATTTATTTCCAATATCAGTTACGCATTACAAAACCGATGCTTTACTCTATTTATAGCTCAAGTAGTTACAAAGATTGCATATAAAACACATTCATAGAAAAATACCACCATTACTTATTCCAAATTCAACTTTATCGCCTTGAATTACGGTACATTATTGACGTACCTTTTCTGGAATATTGCTATACGAACTTCCGCCTTACTCCATTGAGTTAAGTATCAATATTGATGGAATTTCGATTAATTGTATGGAGGCATATCGATACCGAAGAATCTACCAATTAAATAGAAGGGTACCGATGGCGCATAGAGTTTCTACTCTGTTAGATATGACTTGTTTTTTTCCCAATTAAGAATGTCTTTGAATTGTTCACTTCAAGAACGTTTTTATTTTAACTTTAGTTTCCTTTAGAATGTATTCTCTTTCTCGTTTCTTTTGCTCGTTTAATTGTCGTTATTTTCTAAAAAACATTATTTCTAACCCCTGACGAAAAAAAGGGTTTTATAAGTTTGTTAGTTTGTACTGTGTGTCTGTCTGCGGCATCATTGCTTCTGAACGGATGAACCAATTTAGATTTTTTGTTTGAAAACTGACGTGATCAAGATGGTTCTTAGCTATAAATTATGAAGATCTGTTCAGGTAATAAAATAAATAATAAATAAAGTCCTTACTTATTTCAGTTTTGCAACAAGTCAAATATTAAAAACAAAAACCGAAAACATGATTTATTTGAAGCATGTTATTTTGAGTGATTTTCTTAAATATATCTAAATAGTCTTGCTTTTATAATTTTAATAACGTTCAATTTGGGACGTCACGTAAAATTATAGTTTAATCAATAAAGTAAAATAATAATAAAGCTTTGATATCTCATTATAAATAATCTAATTTAGTATGCAATCAAACAATATGTAAGTACTTAGTTACTTACTCCATTGGCTCAGGGGCCCAAAGTGAATCTTGGCCTCCGATACGAGAATTCGCCACCTCTTTCTGTCCATGGCTATATGTAAGTATTACTGGAATTTTAAATTAGAGCCCAAAAACATTTTGTACCGCATGACAGATCTCCGCACTTACAACTCTATGGCCCATTCATCAAACGCAGTAACAATCCATAGACTAATTAGAATAGATGGGCCATTTACATACTCATTGAGATTTAGTGCCTACACCCTTTGAGAGAAAAATAACTCGATAAAAAGGGTGTTAGGAAAAATAATGTTTTTGACGGGAATAAAGAACATAAAAATGTTAAATGCTTTTGTTGACCGTTTTATTTTCGATACAGATTTATTTTATACTAGCTGCTGCCAGCGGCTTCGCTCGCGTGGTACCCGGACAAAAACTAGCCTAAGTTACTCTCCAGCCCCCCAACTATCTCCACACAAAAAATCACGTCAATCCGTCGCTCTGTTTTGACGTTAAAGCAGGACAAATAAACACACTTTCACATTTATATGGGTACGGATTCAACATGAATCACTTTGAAATGGTGATGAATCACTGAAAAATCGATTAGTGTCTGATAGGTGTGCAACCTGTAATTTTTGTAAATTATGTACCTAAGTAATTGTAAAATATGGACACGGGAAAAAAAACTACATAGGTACCTACTTATTAATACGATATTTTTTTATTATTTCAATGTTTTAAAAAATATTGTAAATTTTACTTTTTTACTTTAGATTTTTACTTTTCTAATGCCCGAATACTGAAACGCTACTTAAATTATTTGAGACGTTCTTACTGTTCAAACTTGTACAAAAAATGACAGTTAATGTCAATGATACGCACCACTTAAACTAAGTAGAGTTTCAGTATTTGGGTATAAGTAAAACAGATCTTAGAAATCGGAAAACATTTAATTTGGAATAATGTTCATTTGGAACTAGTTGCCGATTAAGGTGACTTTTATTAAAACAGAGATAATTAACAAAAGTCAAAAGTCAAGTCAGTAAGTAATATTATAAGTCATATACATAGTAAGTATATCTTATTAAAACTTGATAAATCTTCAATAAGCTATGTCAAAACAAACCAAATATAAGATAACAAAGAATTTTCATCAGCGTTTGATCTGAAAGCCATGAATAAGCTATCAAAAGAACGAAATACAAAAAAGTATAATGGCCTTTTAAAAACAAAGAATTTCCAGACAAGCATGATATTTTTGTGACATCATACGTCAAAAATGAGGAGTAATAGGCGTGGTATGGGCATAGGGACCGAGCACACCTCAAACTTTCTCTCGGCCGATAAATAAGCGGCCTTTACACGTAAAGTTCGGAACGTGGGAAACAGCACGCGCCGTTCCATCCCTCGCTCCAAAACGTGCGTGTAGATGCGACATGGCTGACTATTCGATCAAAAAACAAACAAGAAACTGCACAGATCTATCCGCGGTTTTGAAACGCAGTGCAGATGCGCGGTCAAAACTTTACCGTGTAAAGGCCGCAATTGTCGGGTCGAGCTGCTATGGTGCGCACACTGATACAACTAACTTGGGTTGGAGGTAGGTGCGCACACGTATCCCACTGCAGTCGGCCGACTGGTGCCATACCTCGAAGGGGTATGTAACAATTCGCATAAAAATTTTACACATTAATTTTGCTTATCAAATGCATAAATGTTTTTTGCTTAAAAATTAATTACTTATTTAACTTAACCTTTGCCTACCGATAGATAGTTTGCAAACTTGCTATCGTACGATACCAAATCGGTGTAATGTGCGCACCTGCATCTCCGTACTGATCTATGGCAAATCAATCCATGGCATTATACCAAAAGCTCAAAGTGATCTCAACAAGCTTAACGAGTGGTTAAAATATAACCTACTCACAATAAATACATCTAAAACGTCCTTTATGATCTTTGCTGCGAAAAATAAAAAAATACCAGATTTTACGCCTCTAACTATAAATGGTAAAACAATAAACCAGTCACATTTGGAAAAATATCTAGGGCTATGGATTGATGACAAACTAACCTGGAAATCGCACATTGAACACGTCAAATCAAAACTGTCATCCTTATCAGGAGCACTACGGAAGTCAACACACTGCATTCCACCCAAAGTACGCAATTTAATATACAACTCACTAGTAAAATCTCATCTTGAATACCTAATCGAAATTTGGGGATCAGCCGCTGTAACACACTTAAATCAGCTACAAAGAATGCAAAATAAAATAATTAAAGTACTCTTCCACTATCACTACCTTATGCCCACTAAACAATTATATGAGAAAACTAAGATACACAACCTCTCACAAATATACACATATAACACATGCACTCTAATAAAAAATGTAATAACAAATTCCATTCAATCTAACATACAGTTACATCAGAAACCTAACAAACACAATCTAAGAAATAAAATAAAACTTCATCTTACAAATGCACGAACCAATTACGGAAAGAAAACTATATTATTTGAGGGTGTTCAATTATTCAACAAGTTGCCAAATGAAATTAAGGAGTGTGAAAATATAAATGTATTTAAAAGGAAACTCAAAAAATACGTATGTACACTATAACTTACTAATCTAAATGTATTGATTGATGAAAAATGTTTAAAATGATTAAAAATGAAGTATGCACGTATATCTGTTAAGCTACTAATACTTATAATTAATAACTACATTATTAAGCTACTAATCTATCTTTTAGTATCTTTTTATACTTATAAAATGTTTAATTGTTTGTTGAACTCATACCTACATTATCATAATGATGGCTCATGAGTTAATGAATCTAATACTATAATAATTATTCTTATTTATATCTCATTTTAAGCGAACTACTGTGTTCTTATGAGAAATAAAGTTCTTAAACCTCATCTAGGAGCCCGACTAACTATCGTCTGAAAGTTTGAGATGTGCTCGGTCCCTTAAGCGGAGGGTAGAAAGTCATATTACAAGGAAAGTGTTGGATATAAATGTGGAAGGATACATAGGTAGACGACGGCCAAAGAAAAGATGGATGGATTGTGTGAGAGAGGACATGCGTGTGAAAGGAGTGACTACAGAGATGACGAGCGAGTGATGGGAGGGAATGGAAGAGAACATGTGCCGATCCCATCTAGTGGGAGAAGGGCAAGGAAATGATGATGATGATGATGTCAAAATTGATCTTTAGATTTTTGCGACAAAATGTCTAAGGGATAAAAATTAGCCTTTTTCCAATTTCCGGTCATTATCTATCTGAATTATAAACAGCCAAATCGGTTCAGTGTTTGTCGAGTTATAGAGGAACAAACATACAACCAAACATCCAAACTTTCGCATTTATAATATTAGTGTGGTGAAGTGTGATTTTTTAAAAAAGGTAGGTTAATAACTGATGAAAACCTGCGTCTGAGTCTATCGTACTTAATAACATAGACTTCGATTTTCTTATTAATTGGACGACGAATTCCCATACATCAATCCATATCTGAAGGTTTTTATAGATCAGTTGATTCCCATTGACATCCTTATTTAATTAACAATTTGAACACAATGTGGCGTTCGTTAGGAAAATATTGTTATGGAATAGTGATAGGACACATTTAATTTAGCCGAACTCTGATAACGATTACGGTAGTTATTTTTTCTGACGTAATTTCTCAAACGCCGTGTTAGCCGAGGGAATACTTCAACTTTCAATCTAAAGATCGTGGGTTCAAATCCTGGCCGTATTTGTTTATGTAAATGCCATGCAAAATGAAATTCCATTTAAAAATTCATAGAATTGGATTGAGTTACTTAGTTACTGAGGATGAAGTTGTTAGTTGTGTAAAACAGGTAGATTGTTTTGGGAAACTACGGAACCCTATAAGTTCCGATACGTGCTTGGCCAATTATTTTGAGTAGTTTAATATCTGCCGACATTTTTGTTCTTTAGTGCTATCGAATCCAGATCAATTTTCATGAAACTCCCATTTTTTTTCTCGCCAGCGTAGACCCCCGTCGAGTCTCCCGTGGACCCCTGGAGACCATCTGGACCACTTTGGGAATCACTGATCTACATACATACATACATAAATATACATCTTACAGGGGTAGGCACAGACCACGGATTTCCACTTGCTACGATCCTGACACACCTCATTCACTCTTATCACATTTTTCATACAAGCTCGCCAGTTTAGGATACTTTTGACCTGGCCTTTCTCTAAAATATCACAAATCTGATCCAGGTATGTTCGCCTAGATTCCCCTTCCAGCTGTTCCATTCACACTCGCCTCATACACTTGTTTCACTGATCTAATTAATAAAAGCTTGTAAAAAGCCGAACGCGCCCCATCCCTACAACCCGTGGGCCTAATATAAATTGCTCTAATTGGGCGTAAGTTGATTAATGTCGAAATTGATGGGATTATCTCGAGCAAACTTTCGAGACATTGTCTTCTTTAGTGAAGCTTCGAAATTGGATGTTTGAAGATGAATCTTTTGTAGGGTTAGTTTGTTTTGCCTGAGGAACTGTTTTCAATAAATGTATTGTAACTTTTGCCACATAATTTAGCTATTAACAAAATAGGATCACAAAGCCATCATGTTATTTCTTTTTTTTTAACCGAACTTAAAAAAAAGGAGGAGGTTCTCAATTCATCGGAATCTTTGTGCTTTTTTTAGGATGTTCACCGATTACTCGAAGACGCCTGGACTGATATGAAAAAATCTTTTTTTTTGGTTTGAAAGGGCATACTTTCCGATTGGTGCCATAAAAAATTGATGAGGATCTGTTGAGGATCTTCGGAGTTATGAATAGAAATTCACCTCGAGAGTGCAGAAAATTGCTCAGCTTATAACATTTACGTCGGTTTTTTTTTAATTTTTAATATAGCCACTTGTATCATAAGGTTCTGCAGTTTTTTTGAAAGATCTTGAAACATTAAATGTTTATAAAATGATACAATAACCTTTTCAAATAACAAACTTATGTCCGCTAGGAAAATTATATAAGTTCAAAATAATAAATCACATATATTTCTTGCAAACAAAGCATTATTTTATAAAACAATGTTTAACATCAATAAAAATGTTTTGACTAACATTTTGTACATTTTTATTCAACAGTAAAAATAATTTATTATTTACTGAATAATAAAAAATATATTTACGAACCTTATGAGTGATGAAAATACTCGTAATAAAACAATAACAAAATGCATACATTTTTTATGAGAGTTATAAAATTGAATACAGAATAACAAAAAACAAACCTTGTTATGTCATGTTACAAGTTACACCACTCATTAGGCTACGAAATATAAAAATAAACCTTTTAAAACTATAATCTGGCATCATTTTAAGATGGTAGTTCTAAAAAAATATAAAAAAATGTAAAAAGATCTGTATCCCCAAGGTGCGGTAGACATACTCTTTCAGTCGTTATTTATTTATTAGTTAAGTATTTATTTATTATAGTACTTTTTAAACTATTCCCGTAAACCTTAAACTGTATTCCCGTTCTATCAAAATTCTAAATACCCATAGGCTATTCAGAATAATACCATGAAAGCGAAATAACCGGCGCAAAATATTTCTAAAATGTATTGGCAGTTGCTTACTGTTCATACCAAATACATATAAACTTCAGTCATCCATAGCTTGAATATTCTTATCAATGGGATAAACTTGGGCCTTTACATCTTTAGTAAGTACATGATTTAAACGGTGTCAGGAGGCAATCTTTGCCTACACTTAACGGGACACTGTGGCGCCTGGGACAATGTTAAGATGGAGAGGCTTGCCCAGCACCTAAACCATCCTCTTAGCTTAACCGGCCATATCCACAGGAAAGACATGGTCAATACGTGTGGGGCTGACAAAGCCGCGGGTTTCTTCACGATGTTTTCCTTCACCGTTTAGATCTCGTGTTAGTGCAAATATAATTTTTTCGAAACGAAAAATCCATTGATGCACGGTCAGGATTCGAACTCACGACCTTCGGATCGAACTGGATAATTACCATGATATTGAGTTTTCTTGCTTAAGAGGCCTGCGACGGGCGAATTTCCATAAAAACGTAATACCGAAATCATTTAAAATTTAAGCATATTTTTATCAGTTTATGTTGTTAGATTAAGAGAGTAGGTATTTATCTAGGTTCCTGTTAAACTTTTGTTCCGAAAAACTTACCTAAAAAGAAATGTAAGCAAATTGAATTGAAATCTTGGTAGGTACACCAAAACTGGCATTTTTTCTTTTCATTTGTTCTATAGTAAGTTTTTTGGAACAAAAGTGTAACAGGAACCTAGATAAATACTGCCTTTATCCAAATAACATCATAAAGTGATAAATATATGCTCAAATTCCTAGGTACGTAGGTACGTTCGCCGGTCCCTTAACGATACATAATTTTACTAAATATTAATTATCCCATTGATAATAATATTGATGTTCATAACCATGATAGTTTCAAAAGTTAAATCCATAGCTTGCTCCTACTATTCTCTATTTTAAAACACAACAGAGTGAACTTTATGGATTTTAAATTATTCATCGTTTGAATTTATGTTGGAGTTGAATTATTGTTACTTTGAAATGTGGCGGAGAAGCGTTGTCGTAAATATTTAAGAGTTAAGAAGGGGTGAATATTTAAAGGGGGTTCGAAGTGTAACAATAAACATAAGAATCTAGATGAGATACTAGACAAAACCAGGGATATTCAGTGATAATTAGACTGGTCAATACGTGTGAGGCTGATTAAGCCGCGGGTTTCCTTACGATGTTTTCCTTCACCGTTTAGAGCTCGTGTTAATGTGCGTATAAATTTTTCGAAACGAAAAATTCATTGATGCACGGCCAGGATTCACGAATCCACGACCTTCGGATCGAAAGTCGAGGTACTAACCAACTCGGCTACTACGGCTCATGTCTTTCCTGTGGATAAGGATGGTTACGTGCTGGGCAAGCGTACTCTATCTCAAACAATGTCCCAGGCACTACAGTGTCCCGTTAAGTGTAGGCAAAGATTGCCTTCTGACACTGTAAAAATCATCTAGTAAAGATGGAAAGGCCTAAGTTTTTATGGCCTGGCCTCTTAGGTCAGTTGGTAGTAGCTCTGCCTTCTGCGCTGTAAGGTCGGGGTTCGATTCCCAGGACAAATATTTGTGTGATGAACATAGATGTTTGTTCTGTGTCTGGGTGTTATAAAGTAAATAGGTAGTCATAAGCAGGTGGTATTGTATCTGTTATGGTTCCCATAGTATACAATTATGTGCGTGAAGTAAGGTTGTCACCGCATGAATAATTACTGTACACTGTGGTCTCGGTCTCGTCGCCACGTCTGCGCGCGTGGCGCGTCCCTAGCTCAAGTCAGCCCCTCGCCAGCTCAAATTCGCTCGCGCGGTGAAAAAGCCCCGATTGGTGGGACAGTGGCCATTCTTTACGTAGTATTATAATCTGTTCTATGCTAAGGCATCTCTGCATAATATAATGCAATAAATATAAATTATGTAAAGTAACTTGAGTTATAGTTTATTTGCCGACGGTACTTTAAGACGCCATTAAAATGCTCGAAGCAAATTGATATATTAATAGTTGTACAACTCTATTCCTTACTTAATTGCAAGCTGAAGGGACAAGCTATATAGTAAGCATGTTTCAGTACACTGTATAAAAATACTAACCAGATTGTCTTGACAATATTTAACTTTTGAAACTATACGGTATAACTGGTTACGAACATAAATATTTTTATCAACAGGATAATTACCATGATTATTGAGTTTTGTTGCTTTTGATAATATTTGTGTCTTTCAACCCTTTAGGATTATAGAAGGCGCGGTAGAAATTTTCTCAGATCTTATTAGTCATTCAAGATCTTTTTGAAGATATCTGAGGGGGTAGTCAGAGGCATATCCGAATACATAATTTTTCACATTTCCACATTTTACAGGACAGTTTAGGATAGTTTACCGGACAGTTAGCATTTCATACGTGACAGGTTGTAAGCCCATTGGCGCTATTACAGCTTACTGGTCCAGCTTACTCCCTCACGGTGTTTGCCTTCACCGTTTATCGAGTCGGGCTGCTAGTATATTTGAATGTCCTCAATATCTCCACACTAGTTCTGTTTTGCACATGTCATATAACTTCGTAAACATGTTGCCAAACAAATCCATCATTACGTGACTTCTTCGTAAGCTCTTCCGCTGTTATTCTAAAAAACGATTCCCGTCACAAAATGACGGAAGTAATATCGATTCGTTCCCAACATCCCCACTGGCCCATTCCATCACTTAAGAGCGATGCCACACGGGCGCTGTTGCTCCGTTGCGTCGTCGCAGCGCTATAATTTTTGTTCTGTCAAAGCGCGTTGTTTCAGCGCACTGTGTGGAATACCGGGCAGATTTGTATGTAGAACTACGGAGCGTCAACGCTGCGACGACGCAGCGCAGATCTCTATAATTCAGTGGGGTCGTTGGGACAAAAAAATCCCAGGTTCCAGGGGAAAAATCCCAATGACCCCGATGCAAGTATTGGTGAGTATATTAGTTACAAAAAAGGTAGAAGCTGACATTTTAAAATAACTTCGAAACATTTTCCTAAGGAATTGTTACTTTTACCGTAAAACGTAGTAACCGCCTTTTCTTACTACGCCTTCTTATTTTCAAAGAGCAAAGTGCAAAGGACCAAAAAGATTAGCTGGACGGAGAAGGTAATCTTTTTAATACTACTAAGGTAGCAGACAAGTATACGGCCCACCTGGCAGTAAGCGGTTACCGTAGCCTATGGACGCCTGTGATAACAGAGGAGTCACACTCGCGCTGCTGACCCTTTAAAAGAGGAATCACTGCGCCGACAACACAATGGACAAGACTGTGCCACCAGTTGTCACCGCAGCGCTTCAGAGCAGAGCTCTGGTAACCTTACTCACCGCAGGAACACAACACCATTCGAGAAGGTTGAAGTTATTTGACTGCAAAATTCTGTAAGACGGTACTTCCCCAGTCGGGCTGCTCGAATATAGAGTGAGAAAAACCCACTATACCCTTCCTCATATAAAGTAAAAGGTATTTTTTTTTTTGTAAAACATAAGTCAGTCACCACTTACTAAGAAATCAAATCTTAGCTGACATGTTCAGGCGATGTAAAAGTTCCTGATCCAAATGTTGTTTGTTCGTATCGGTTTATGCACGCGAACAGAATGGCGATCGATGGTTGTTCTTTTCGTCTAGAGGCCGATTTACATTATTCAAGTCTTTAGTCAAGTCTTTAGGCAACTTGAAAGACTTGAAAGGAACAAAGTTCAAAATTCAATTCGAAATTCAAATATAACTAATTCAGTAGGACCACTAGGGTCACAAACGTCTTAAGAGCTAGGTGAATCTACTTGTGTTCTTTCACGACCAACACCGTGAAGAATCAGGGCAACAAACACGGCATGGGGCCTAGCTTTCTTTTCGGTGATCCGTATCAGTCAAGCTCCACAGCTAAATCAAGTACTAAAGCAAGTAACGTTTACACGTTTCAATTTGCCTAAAGTTAAAGCACTTGCCTAAAGTTAAAGCACTTGTCTAAAGTCAAGTCTTTAGACAAGTGCTTTTACTCTAAATAAAGACTTGAATAATGTAAACCGGCCTTAGGGCCGGTATGCCTGAACTATACATTAGTTGAATAGAGTGTCTAAGTATAGGGATTTGTTGCTCATTTAGTTTAGGTACGGTTATGGTACAGTACCTAATAATACTTTTTTGACGGCATACATGCCTAGCCTTAATTTAAATTTTGAATCGTGTTTCAAAATTTGTTTTATTTATAAGGGCGGCGTTGCCCACAGTGATGTTATACAGTGATGATGATGATGATGATGAAAAGTATAACCTTCCTCGATAGTTTAGCTATCAAATTCAGAAATCATTTTTCAAATCTGACTGAGAGAAACTATTTCTGGGATTAGTGCGTTCAAACAAACAAACTCTTTCGCTTTATATTTTGGTAAGTATAGAAGATATACCTACACGGGATAAGATTAAAATATAGAAGAAATAGAAGATAGAAGAAATAGCGAAATTCTATACCATTTCATTTTTATAAGACCAAAACAGAACCAAGAGACGTAAGACAATCCCTATCTTATTGAGTGTAAAACATTGTCGGTGATGGATGTACCACGACACGCGAACGAAACATTTTACGTTTAGCTACCTTAGTATTGTGGTTTTATGCTTTTGTTTTCAAGGGTTGAGCTGTGCACGTTTTGTTATTGCTAACGAGTTTTATAAAATGTTTTCTCAAATTCTTTGTGTCCCTTTATTTATTTACTAGCTTCCGCCTGCGGCTTCTGATGAGCAGAACAGAGTGGCAATTCTACTACAAATCTTTTTATGAACCACAAGCAAAACCTCAACTAAACCTTAGATTTTCGACTGTTTCCTATTCTACTAATGACAAACGACTCAGTTGTGGCGACGTTTTGGCTAAGGTTTGGACTTTGGCTGAACAAGTTTTTGAAAAGCCATTCTACTATTCACCAAATGGCTGACATTTAAGAGATCGAAACAAAACGCAGCGGAATGATTGACGTTGTAGTAGAATTGCCACCCAGATCCAATATAATGCAGTATATTGCTCACTTTTAGATTTCTACCAGTGGAATCGTTTTTACCGTCTATTACCAACCGACCAACCACGCTGTCCACCTAGTTGGACGGTTAGTAATTATTAACTTTTAACTAAGTACCTACTAAGGGTAGATGGAGCACCTGGGACCACCTTCTCATCACAAAACTAGAGAATTGGGAACATGTTGAACATGACCTGAACATGTATAACCTGGGTCTCTTCAAGTCAAAAGTGAACAAGTGTCTTCTGGACCTTTGTGATCCATCGTCAGCCACATCGTCGCTTACCATCAGGTGAGATTGTGGCTAAACAAAGGTTAGGTACCTAGAATAAAAAAAAAAGTGTATTCTGTTTTAAGCTATGCAAAGATAGACTCGCGAGGTCTACAGCTTACAGAGCCACTAGTAATTTATTTCTAAATATAACTTAAATATCAAATATTAGCACTACCAGTGTACTATTCAAAGATAAGGTACTGACAGTATAAAATATCACTTCAAAGATAAAACACGCGATAGCTCCGAACGTGAGACGTAGCGTCAGCAGAAAGAGTTAAGTAAATAAATATGTTTTTATAGTTATTTTACAATTTTACATAAAGTCGTCTGTTATGCACGATGTTTTGGTGTGTAAGGGAGTGTACACATTGCGTTTTTTGCAGCGCGTTTGTATCGATACAAACGCGATTCGAACGCGATGCGAACGCGCAGCCCCCCGCGCAGCCCCTCCCGGTTCGCTATTGTATGGAAAAAAACGCGTTGCGAACGCGCTTTTGTATCGATACAAACGCGCAACTCAAAAACGCGCTGCAGAAAACGCAATGTGTACACTCCCTAAGCTTAACAATCCATGAAAGAGCTCCCATAAAACCAATTTAGAAAATAAATAAGGTATTAACACGAAAATCATATCTACATATACAAATGCCATTTCTTTAAAATAATAACTGAATTGTTATACATTCAATTCTTTAATTCAATTCTTTATTGCAACATGAAACGGATACTAAAGGTTGTAGCTAACTTGTCAACTCCGCATCCGCACCGCACCGCGTTTGTGCGGTTTAGGCATTCTTTGTGTGGAATTTTGTAAACCAACGCGCATGATACAGATAGCTAAATTTTTTTTTTTTTAAAACCGACTTCAATGTTATAAGCTGAGCAATTTTCTGCACTCTCGAGGTGCATTTCTATTCATAACTCCGAAGATCCTCGACAGATACTCACCAAATTTTTGTGGCACCAATCTGAAAGTAGGGTAGGTACTTTGTAAAAAAAAAAGAATTTTCCAAATCAGTCCGGCGTCTCCGAGTAATTGGTGAACATTTTTATAAAAAAAAGCAGAAAAAAAGATTCTGACAGATTGGGAACCTCCTCCTTTTTCTGAAGTCGGTTAAAAATGACAAGTTTAATCCTAGGACAAGGTGGCAGTCAGTCTTCCAAACAAAAACAAATATTGAATGCAATCAATGAAGTAAAATTAACTTGCTATAGTAAATCTCAACAGTCAGTTTCATAATAAATCATTTAAAATCAGACGCAATTCATATCCACATTACTCACATCTTTAAATTATCATTCTTTCATTGCATCTCGAGTCTTATCCACCTTGTAATAAAAGCCTAATTCCACTATCACAATAAATCATTACTAACATACGTTACGGAGTGCAAAGAATATTAAGAGCCGTCAAAACAATCCGAGAAAGGACTCAAAAGATTGCCTGCTTATGAAAACAGCATGTGGTTTGAGTTGGAGAGTAAAGGTACACGCTTACTATACCTTCACGTATTATAAACTCCTCAAAACAAAATAGGGCCCACTCAGAAAAATATGACTTTAATTGTAAAGACTATGATTTTCAGAATTTTACCTAAATCATAACAAGATAGTAATAAATAAATAAATTCGAAATTGTACATTGAAAAATGTGATTATGTGATTATGTGAATGTTAACTTCTGCAAAACGTGAATATTTGTCAACATAATGATAAGTTATTAATACGGGATTTTATCGCGTAGGTACCTTTTATTTTCTTTTCTTTTCCCGAGACTTTTTGAACACGTTACAGCGTTCGTGGTACGGGATGACTGAAAGACTGGGAGCTACCGCCGAGAATTGAGGGTAGGATCCACGACTAGGTGCCCCCAATTCATCTTCAGAATCAGAAAAGTTGCGACACACTGCACTCACGATTTGTCAACAATTTAAATGACTTAGACATCTTCGAAGGAGTTTGAATTCTCTTGTGAACTGAGAAATCCATGACGTGCCTAAAAAATATTGCTGTCTATTTCCATGTCCCTACACGAATTGTGCCTGAAACAGTGAAGTGGCCATCCACCTTTATTCGTTAAACCAACACAGCGGGGCCCCACACCCTAGAGTGTTGAAAAAATAAATTATCCTTTTGATAGAGGAGCCTTAAATTGCTTGTAATTGCGTCGGCCTTTCGTTTTATTGTTCTTTTCTTTATGCTTTTGATTATTTTAATGAAAAGCGTGAAGCTGGGAATTTTAATGTGATGCTTTAAAATGTTGACAAGGTCTACAATAATATTTATTTTCAAGTGTATAATACCAGTGGGACTTTGAGGGAGTGATGGTTGGCCAATCTGCATGAAACTTGGTAGGTCAATAGGTTGTGCTATGGAAATTTGCTATGGAGCATATGAGCGTAATCGAAGATGTTGTAGGTAAAGATCAAAATCAAATATCATTTATTCAGTAGGACCGTTATGACCATTTTGAAACCAAATTGAAAGATATTGGGTAAAGATTTTGGTGATTTTTCGTCCATCCCTCTCACTAGTGAGATGTCGTGAGATTTGGCTCGACCCCTTGGCCTTAATCTCACGTAGGTAAGATTGAAAATTTAAAAAAATTAATAGCTTTTCACAACGTTTCTTGCGAAAAAAACATACGTGATATTTGCCGAACCCCCCATTCTGCCCGCGTGAGATTGGGTGGGATTCGGCTCGACCCCCTCCCCCTTAAAGCCTCACATAATAAATGGACGCTCCCATAAGATCTGAAAAAATATCGTGTTTTTTTTAGTAGTTTCATGCCATCTACCAACTAGTTCGACGATAGAACAGGATGGAACACAAAAATTCAGACAATTCCGAGCATATCGAGGAATGTGTCCAAAAGTGTCGGACATGTTCGAATTATCTGTTAGATAAATCTATAGATACAATAGCACAGAATATTAATAATACTACACAATAGTCCGAATTCTAATAGACACGGAAACGATAGGTGTATTGGTTTTATAGCACGTTCGCAAATTATAACATGCTGTGATTCTCAAACTGGTGATCACAATTGAATGTATCTTTAGGCATTATAATAGAATGTATACCTACCTAACCTAAATTTTTATTGCTAACTTGGTAGATACTTACCTAGATTTATCTGAGCGAAGCCATGCAACAATCTATAATATTACAAATAATAAATCGGAAGAGTTTGTTTGTTTGGACGCGCTAATCGCTGGAACTGCCAGCACAGAACATATAATTATAATACGCTACCAGTTAGATTTGAAGAAATATTTTTGCATTTGATAGTTAGCTTTTTGAGGAAGGCTATAGGCTATTTGTTTTCAATAAAATGGTGGGTTAAACCACCTAGCACGGCTAGTTATATATGTTATATATATAGTTATATATAGTTATATAGTTATATATAGCTTTAAAATTAGTGTAAATGTCTGCGATAATAAAACACAATTGGATTTTGAACCCAATGACCTCGGATTAAACACAAGTCGAATACAACACGTTTTTATAAACCGATGTAACTAAAACCAATTAAAAACAAACCAAGGTTATTGATGTATAGGATGATGTAATTAGCTATGTAACTTGATGTCTATCTAAAATCAGAATGATGTAATAATAATTAATTAGAGATTCACAAAACATTGACACACACACCCAAATAGCGAACGTCGCTAAAACCATAACAAACAGAGCAGTGTCCGCCTGTCCATCGCCGGATGCGCTTGCGCAGCAATTGCTCAGGTTGATTGGTGCTTCGACCTGATTGGTGCGTTTGTGATGACGCGTCACGTGATACTTCTTCTCGGCATCGTGGCGGTGGAATCAGCGGTACTGGCTGGAAGAGGTTGGTCTGAATAGCCGTATATTTTTGATATTTTAATATTGGGAATGAAGATTGATTTAGAAGATTGACGAAACAAGTCCATAAGGTGAGTTTGAATGGAACCCTCAGAAGGAGAAGACCTAGGCGCACATTCCTGGCGAATTATTGGAAAAAGGCCAGGTCAAGAGTACCTTAAACTGACGAGCTTGCATGAAGAATGTGATGAGAGTGAATGAAACGAAAGAAGTGTGTCAGGATCGTAACAAGTGGGCATCTGTGGTCTCTACCTACCCCTATGATGGGAAACAGGCGTGATTTTATGTAGGTATACCTATATGGTATTGGGTGTCAAGTACCTAAAAGGGTTTCATTCATTTCCTTTATAGTAAGTAACCCTAAAAAGTATGTAAACATGTTGGACATTAAAGTCATTGATATAAATCATAAAAACGCCGCTGAAAAATTGCAATATAACTTGTTAAACTTTCGCGATTTGTTAACATAATGATAATTATTATTACGGGATTTTATCGCGTACCTTTTATTTATTTTGCAACGTGTTCGAAACGTCGGGAAACAAAATAAATAAAAGGTACGCGATAAAATCCCGTAATAATAATTATCATTAAATTGCAATATTGGTTTTTCATATAATACAGTCAACAAAACAGTGTTGTTCTCTTTTTCTCCCACGTCATGGTCATGTGCAATATTTTAAAATAAAATATGTATGTGCAATATTGCTTTCTACTTCTACAGTGATAGGTCATTCATTTATAATTCATTTATTTACGCACGATGACAAAACTATATCATACTAGGAGCGCATTTAGTAATTTTTATCAAAGAATATTCGTATAAGCTTGATATTTTGACTCAACGAGTGAGACTTGGTTTTTGCCTTCAGATAGTACATTTTACCTACGAATACCTACACAAAAACTCACCATTCTCGCACGTTTTCTTTACATTATCAAGTACCTTTAGATAGACAGAATATAATGTGATGGAAAGGATCACGATATCAAAACTATCATCTTACTGCCCTTATCCCACTGTGTCTCACCTGCATTGTTTTTACCAACCACTGTAACTCATGTTTCGCAAATAAACTTATCTGAATCTGAATCTGGAGTTGGCACAATGATGCTTTCTCTCTCCACTTTCTTGTTAAATAACTCGTCATCTCATTACTCTCTTTTCTGCAGGATTAAAACCACCAGTATTCTAATTTTATAGCAATAAGTGTCGAAACATGAATCAAATCAAACTTTTGCAAAGCAGATAGGATTTATGGAGCACGCGACATCGAATCCATCATGGTTGTTGTACTGTTAACACCAGTTTTTATAGACGTGTTTAGCTTTACACATTTTTCCGGAATTCCAAATTCTAGGTGATTCGAATCCTATTTGTTTTTTCGATTAAACTAGAACTGCACCCTAATTCAGACTTCCGAATTAGCATCCGATTCAATGATTTCAGTCGGAAAGTTGACGTTTTTCAGCGAAGAAACGTCATTTTCCGAATTTGAAATGCATTTCGAGAAAGTCTGAATCGCGCATCTGATCGACCAATATTGGATCTGTAGTTGCATATGACATGCAGCCTGTAGTTACGAATATGACATGCATAAATGTATCCAGCTGTTAACAATGATGATGATAACGATGACGTCAGGAACAAGTGCCCAGTACAATGACCGATTGCAATCATATTGCATCATGACAACGCGTGCAGTCATCTATTGTTGTATAAACAACGCTGTGATTCGAGCCGAATATGGATCGTATTACAAAACGTAGCCTGATGAATACATTTTTCAAATATAAAGCAAAGAATTTAAGTGGCCTTTACTGAATATTTGAATAGCATTCCGCTCACAGCTTTAATCGTACTATATCAAAGTATGTAATACAATGTACTAATGCTTTTAAAAATATTTTTAAGTTTTCGACTGGCCTCTTAACTCAGTTGGTAGTAGCTCTGCCTTCTGCGCTGTAGGTCGTGGGTTCGATTCCCACCCAGGACAAACATTTGTGTGATGAACATAGATGTTTGTTCTGTGTCTGGGTGTTATAAAGTATTCTAAGTATGTATTTACAAAAGGTGTATAAGTATTCTATCAGTTATCTGGTTCCTATAGTACAAGCTTTGCTAAGTTTGGGGCTAGATGGCGCTGAGTGAAATTTCCACCAATATATTTATTTATTTGAGTCATCACAGTTTTGGTCGTAAAGAAATGAGAATCATCTAGATTTTTATTGTGATTCTAGATAGTAAAAGAGTACCATCTAAATCATTTAGAACAAAGATTTTCTAGTCTTATAGATTGACACTTATTTTGTATGTTGAGTTTTCGCTCACATAGCTTTCAATCATATAATTAAATCGATCTCTAGACATCTTTTGCACTAGAGAGTAGTACCTAGTAATGCAAATACTCAAAAAAGATTCATATTTATTATATTTCAATCATTACTGTTCCATTGTAATACTGAAATACTGCCCAGCAGTGGGACAGTGTAGGCTAAGAACAACAACAAACAACAACAGCTGTTCCACTGCATGACAAAGGCCTCCCTTCCCAGTATTCCACTTTTCGTTATTTAACCCCGACAGAATCATGAACCTTCTCTCTCTCTCTCTGTAGTCGGCCCCTCATGACTGAGGATCGTGGTCATCATTGGGTGGTCTGCATCTGGCTTGGATGATCTGTCTCCATCGGCTTCATGAACCTTACAAAAACCAAATTTTCAATTGTACCACTGTGATTATTCTTTCTTTTTCCAGCTTTGTACTGCCGGGATCCTGATACAGGGAGGCTTCACGCAGTTAACTCCACCTGGGCATCAACCAGCTTCTGCGGGAACTACACCTGCAAACTCAGAGTACGAAATATCACTGAAACTCAGTATACCCCTCTAAGACAACTGAATATAACCAATATTAACCAAACAGTCGAAGAAAACAGTAATATAACTGTTACCATTGATGAGAGAGCGGAACCACTGATAGAAGAAGTAATACATAAAGAAGGAAAAGAAGAATTATTGGATATAGAGCATCTAGATAGGGAAGTAGCAAAAATGAGTGGTGAAACTCAAAATAAAAATGATCCGAATAGGTACTTGACAGATAAAGAAATCAAAAGCATATCCGATATGTTACAGACAGTCAAAAAGAGCGATTTAGATGCTATAGTAGATATTTACAATCTAGCGCAAGAAATTTATAACGAAATGGACAAAGCTACTAACAAAGACATTGTAGATGATACTATAAACGATATCGCTATTGAAAATTTTCACAAACCCCCGAGAAAGTCATACTGGTACGATTCTATAGCAAACAAAGGAAGAGATATGCAATATGAAGGCACACATATTGTTTCAACAGCACAACCAAAACGAGATATCCCGACTTATTTCAATGGAGCTTTGAGTAACCAGGACTTTGAAAAGCTACCATATTACTATACTTTGTCTCCTTTTCAAAGAGCATCATCATACATACATCATCCACCAAGGTATGTTCAGGCAGAAAGACCAAAGCCTTGTCCAGCAAAACATGGAATCAAACAGAAAAATAAAGATATGCAAACAGCTCAAAATGTAATCAAACCATCGTATTTACTTCCATATCCATTTGCATATATCCATCCATACAATTATACAAGTAACATCTATTTCAACAATCCTCAAGCTTGGAATAACTTGAACAGGCAAAGGCAATATTACCCTTATTACAATCCGTATATAGTTCAAGTTCCTAAAATACCTAATGCTGTTCCCACGAGCCCTCATTTACAAGAAGACGTCGCGGATATAGAACAAAAATCTTTAGAAGAAGATTTATTAGGAAAAGTTCTTTCAAAAACAAAGGAAAAAATTATGCCGGATTGGAAAACGGAAGAGCTATCGAGTCAAATTTTGGATGAAGTCAGAGCCCATATTGACACTTCAAATATATTGAAAGTTTTCCCTTTCAGAAACAAAATCAAATTAGAGAAAGTTGGTAAGCTTATAAAATTGGATGAACTGGAAAGAGCTAAAAGATCTGTTGATTCAGAACCCTCAAGTAAAGAAGAGACTGCAAAAGAGAGTAAAGAAGTAGAAACAAAAGATAAAGTAAAAGAAGTAACAGAAGACCCGACTACAGAAGAAGGAGTTTATGAAACATACCTCGAAAAAACAATGTAAGTAAATTCCATTAACTCAATCATATCAAAACAAACTCACTTGTAAACATAAACATAGGATCATAACAACCTATTCTGTTTTGACCATTTAGACAACAATAATTTAGATAATATAATAATACTGGCAAACGGTGGCCTTGGAGCGTGATGTGTGGAGGTTGAAGGGGAGACCTTTGCCCAGCAGTGGGACATGATAGGTTAACTTAAACACAAAAAAAATCTATCTAAGAGGCCTCTATGTCAAATTCAAGAACTTTACAAAGAAACTTCACCGCTGTGGGTCCACAAATTATCTCCAAATCCAGCATCTTAAACAAACCACGCTCAAAGTTCAAAATATCGACCCACTTTTTCAACCATTTTTTGCCTCATTAAACAGAACCCTCTCACACCAAAAACATAGACAAATAACTCCTAACAGGACGACCAAAAAGTTGACAAATATTCAAAAAAAGGGTTGGAATTTATCCTTGCGTCTAGACGTGTCCTTTTTATCGGATACTTTCATTTTTGGGTATTTTTCAATTAGAACGATGTCAAAATTGAGTGGTGTTTCGGCAATGTCGGTTTAAGGTAAGCGTCCACTTGTCGGTATCGTACGCTTCGGACGCATCGCACGCAACGGATCGTAGTATTATTTGTATAGAAACTCATATAAGTGCGTCCACCTGTCCGCATCGTACGCATCACACATCGGCAATGCCGACACCGTTGCTCCGAGAGGCAACTTTTGCGATGCCTGCCGATGACGTCATACGGAATGCCGATCAGTGGACGCACTCCGCGCGCTCGCTCTGCGTTCACTACAAAAATCCGAAAGAAATGGCATCGTCAATCCGATTGCTGGTACTTAACGTCGGCAAATCCAATTGCTGCCGATATAGTGGACGACGCATTATCAAAAATGAATCCGCTTGATGCGATCCGTCCGCTGCGTGCGATGCGGGCCTGTGGACGCTTACCTTTATTGTTGATTTTTTACCTGTGTGGATTACGGCAGAGTTTTGTTTTTGTTTTCTTTTCAAAGTAGACATTTTGTTTTTGTTGTTTGTTTGTTTTACATTGTTGTCCAGGAATTCAATTTAAAATTATATAATCAAGCGGGCATTTGCATACCTACCTCAGGGATCTAGTTTATATAACTCTTAAAAACGTTAGATCTTTGATTACCTATATACTTGTCCGTCAGATAAATCATACATTTAGCACATGCAGTAATTACGATTCCTGTGTGTTCATAACTAGCTTTTTCCTTCGTCGTCCCTCGCGTTAATGTAGATCCCTTTGGAATAGTAAATTTTGTAGATTTTTTTTCTTTGATATAAAATTTCAGGATGATCGGTTGAGTAGAGGCGTGAAAGCGAAACAAACAAACATGCATTCACATTTATAATATTAGCTAAAATTCTTGAGACCTTGTCTATGTCCAGCTTTAAACTGATCTCCTAACTCCTCACTTCCAGATAAATACGATATAAACTAAATAAATAATCAAATAAATAAAGCTTTTATTCTACTCAGGGTTCGCCGATATATATCAACGGATATATATCATGATATATATCACGATATATATCAATTGATTTTTATCCTGATATATATCAATGGATTTTTTCCTGTCTTCTGAACTAAAAATTTTGGAGATTAATGTTAACCCTGGCAACACGTAGCGAAAAACTACAATTCCGAATAATTTAGATTGTTTTTTAAGTGTTTTTTTTAAGTGTTCATTAAAAAAATATTTTGAAAATGAAAAATCTTATCAAAACTATCAATTCCGACGAGATTCGAACCCGCAATAATACATAAATGTAAATACCTAAGTGTGGTGTAACACTATAACAAATAAAAAAATATAAAACATTCTTTCTCAAATAAACACTAATTCTTTTGATAACTGTATTAAGTTTTTTAAATAAAAAATGTGGTAATTTGACACTTATCATATTTTACAAATTACTTTCACATTTTAATCCCCTTACAGAATGAAATTTGCTTCTTTTTCTTAGCCTGGATATATATCCGATATATATCGGATAAATATCAAAAAATCGGATTTTTGATATTTATTATAAAAATCGGATTTTTTCGAACCCTGATTCTACTACTGTTTTTTTTACACGAAGCGCTCGTGGCGTAGCTTGCTTAGACGTTCTTGATTGATCGTTGAAGATAAGCAGCGTTGTGCGCGGTCACAATTTGAATGGGTGACCGCAAGTGGCATTATGAACTTCCGCTTCCGTGCTTCGGAGAACACGTTAAATCCCGGCTTTAAAGTCGCCTAAAAACTCCGTCACTTTGTGTTACTTTTATTGTTACTTGGTGTTATTTGATGGGACAATAAATAATGTTGTATTTGTATTTATTTGTCACCAGAGTTTGCCACTTGCTCATACGATTTTACTTTACTTACAGATGCCAGACAAGGGTAGTTCCTGGCTACTTTCGCCTTGGAAATCTAACGCAGCCATATCCTCAATGCTGCCCGCAGCTGATCAACAATACAATGATTCAGAATAGCTAATTTTATTCATAAGAACAAAACTTCAAAAAATACATTCACATTTACCTATTTTACAATAGCGTATCTATGTTCCTATGAAAATTATAGATAAGTATGAACATTCAAAAGTAAGTGTAATTCGCTACTGCGTAGATGGCGAAATCGTTGCATTTTAATATTGTGTCTGTACCAACTTCCACTACTACAGCGAAAAAATATACGACCTAGAGTATGTGAAATAGTATTTTTATATCGGCAAAATTTCGCTGTTCACAGCAGCAGCGAATGACGCTCGTAAGAATGTAACCAACATTACTATTTTGATTGTCAAATACCTATTTAAGTTGTACATAAGGTTAATAAATAATTTATTACTAAAGCTTACGGTATCATTTATTTTGTACTAAGTGCAATAAAGTATTATTGAAATTATTTTTGGTTGTAGTGTAGATATTGTGAAGCTTTTTAATGGATTTGGTATTTTGGTGAATGTGAAGCTTTTTAATGGAGTAGCGCATACAAAATTGATTTTATTACAAGTGGCAAAATTTTAAATAAAAAAAAATGACTTCAATGTAACTAAGCAATTTTTTGCACTCTCGCGGTTCCTTTTTGTTCATAACTCCGAAGATCCTCGACAGATCCTCACTAAATTTTTGTAGCACCAATCAGAAAGTATACTTCATACAATTTTCAAATCTGTCCGGCCTGTATTCTACTAGATGACAACCGCTTTGGTTTGGTTCGATCTCTTAAATGTCAGCCATTTGGTGAAATAGTAGAATAGCTTTTCAAAAATTTGTTCTGCCAAAGTTCAAAACCTGAGTCGTTTGTTATTAGTAGTCATGGAAACAGTCGCTTTAGTTGAGGTTTTGGTTGAGGTTGATAAAAAGTTCGGTACGAGAATCGACGCCCAGGCGTCTTCGAGTAATCGCTGAATATACTTATATAAAAAAAGATTCCGACGAATTGAGAACCTCCTTTTTTTGAAGTCGGTTAAAAAGCTTATATTTACGTACGTATTAACGTAAAAGTAATTTAGTTCTCAGAGTTTGCAAGCAAAACTGTATCTGTATTTAGGTAAGTAGGTACCTATATGAATTTATTTATCCAAAAATAAAATTAATAAAATTCATTTAAAACATTTATTTCACTACACAATATACACTAGTAGTTCGCCCCGAACTGAGATCTCGCGCACCGTAGATGGCTTACATTTGGACTTTCTTCTGACTACCCCTATAATTTCAAGTGCTACTACTGCCGAGTATGCCTATTGCGCTAGCTCTTCATGGTTAAAAATACTAGCATGCATGCAATACATAATGTCGTGTCTAATTTTTCATTTATTTCATATTTATGAATTCTCGTCGTATTTCTAAATGTATACGTCCTAGAATAAAAATAATAACTATTTTGGAATGTACAAATAAAGACCTTTCATTTGACACCCCACTCAATGTATTTGTTTACTTAACTTTTTTTACCCCAATTATTTTCATTCTTTATCAAAATTTTTTTTTATCACGAAAATAAATCAAGTAGCATCTAAAATCATTGCAAACCAAACCGCAACGATGCCACTCTCTTTTTAAGACCGACCAGTCAATGAGCTACGAAGACATCGAAACTCTATGAAACGGGAGCTCTTGCAGCTCTGGTTTCGTAGTTTTTGTTCTTTGGTCGTATTTCAAAAACTATACATCCTAGATTAAAAATAAAAACCATTTTGGAATGTACAAAATAAGCCCTTTCGTTTGACACTACACCCAATATATTTGTGTAACTTTAAAAAAAAATTACCCCCTTGGGAACCCAATATCTTCACAACCCCTTCATCAATTAAGCTCATATGCTCCACCGTAAATTTCCTTACCACAACCTATTGACCTACCAAGTTTCATGCAGATTGGATGAACGGTTCGACAGTTATGCGCGAACAACAATTCGTGAAACATACAAACATACAAAGCAAAATCGCCCAACTTACCACTAAGATCTTCGCTCGCTTCGCTCGCTCGATCGATAAGTATTATTAAATAATATTATGTATTACAAAAACGTAATATATCATAGCTTGTCTTACTTGGGCTAGATAGTTGTGTGAAATGTCTAACAATATTTATTGTCACTATTTACAAAAAGTCCTCATTAGACAGATAAGTTAGTTAAAAATGCATTAGTCAGTCTCAATTTACTCACAGAAATAGATAGCTCTAATTTAACCAAAAAACTGCTATAAATCAGATAGGGTGGTTCTTGCCCCACATGGTGCGAAGAGAGGCGTAATACTAACCAGAGCTATGGTAAAAGTATGAACGGATGAAAGCAAAACTCCAAGTATGAACCTTTGCCATAAGATTTTTAAAATGCCGCTCGCGTGCAAACAGACATTCAACGGGCCATTTATCTTCTGTCGCGTTCGGTCTCCTTATGAGAGTGACAGAGCTACTTTGTGCTCGCTCTGATCATATCAGTCTCGTTGAATGTCTGTCTGCACGTGAGTGTGTAAACGCGGTATAATTCAGTAACGCCCGAATACTGAAATTCAAAATTCAAATATCGTTAATTCAGTAGAACCACTAGGATCACTTTGAATCGTCTTAAGAGCTAGGTGATTCTATAGGAGTTCTTTCTGAAACGCTTAGTTTAAGTGGTGCTTATTATTGACATTAGATGTAATTTGTTACGGTGATATCTCTACCTAAAAAAACCCCTGTGAGAAAGAGGCGTGATTGTCTGTAAGTATGTATGAATGTATATATATTCTAGCATTATTGTCACTCTACAGTCTCTACCCATAATATTGTTACTCTCCCACGAACTTGTTTGACAATAAAAACTTTTTATATCACGTACTGAATGAAAAAGTTCATCTTTGACGCTATCTTTTTAAATTTATTACCCAGAAGTTGTATAAAAGTAAGAATGTAGTAAATACGCTTGTTTTTGGGGAATTAATCTAGCTTTGTGTGATATAGCATTGTTAACTTAGACAGCCATGTTGGCCAAGTGGGAAAGTCCCTCGACTTTCAATCTGCACTCTGCGGGCTTAAAAAGGTCGCTATTGCAGAATTGCATGATAGAAATTGAACTATTGCCATCTCTTTTCATTGACTGGGAGTGAAAAGAGACGGTAACATTCATATTGTGATTCAGTTTTAGCGACCTTTTTAAGTCCGCTGATTTTTTGTCTTTGATAGCGACCAAAATCGGTCTCAAACTATCAAATATGACAGTTCAGTGACCACGTAAGTAGCTCTGTCACTCTTATATTCCCACATTCACACCAACCAGGATTAAAAATATTAGTGGGGAAAACGCCACAACTTTGAAAATTGACATAATCCTCACCCTTCCGGGCCCAAGGCACAACTACTATGCTCAACTGATTGTGCCGTGGGTACTTTTGATTCCCTTCTACACAACTGAGTTCCCTGCGACTCAACCCAGACCTTCTGCACAACTACTATGCCCACGGTTGAGTTGTAGGGAACTCTGAAACCACTTTGATACCCCATAGTACAACTACTTCAATTCTCTCAAGCCAGATTATACCAAGACAAACAGAATATGTCAAAATGACAGATGATGTCAAAAATGACAGATTATGTCAAGAATAACAGAATATGTCAAAATGACAGATGTCAAGAATAACAAAATATGTCAAAATGACAGATGATGTCAAAAATTACAGATTATGTCAAGAATGACAGAATATGTCAAAATGACAGATTATGTCAAGAATGATAGAATATGTCAAATTGACAGATGATGTCAAAAATGACATATTATGTCAAGAATGACAGAATATGTCAAAATGCAGATGATATATAAATTGACAGATTTGCCATATCTCAAAAACCAGTTATCCTAGACTCTCCGTTCTAAGTTCCAGTGAAAGCTATTGAATAGATCTACATTTAAAGTGACAGCTGTCAAACTTCAAACGGCCATATTTCGGAAACTACTCGACCTAGACTCCCCGTTCTCGGTTTAAATGAAAGCTATGTCCAAGATCTACATTTAAAGTGACAGCTGTCAAACTTCAAACGGCCATATCTCGGAAACTACTCGTCCTAGAATCTCCGTTCTCGGTTCAAATGAAAGCTATGATGAAGATCTACATTTCAGATGACAGCTGTCAAAATGACATCTGTCATCTGAAATGTAGATCTTGGTCATAGCTCTCATTTGAACTGAGAACGGGGAGTCTAGGACTAGTAGTTTGCGAGATATGGCCGTTTGAAGTTTGACAGCTGTCACTTTAAATGAAGATTTATCAATAGCTTTCACTGGAACTGAGAACGGAGAGTCTAGGATTAGTGGTTTTAAAGATAAATGGCCAATCTGTCAATTTGACATAATCTGTCTTTTTTGACATAAAGTGTCATTTTTGACATGATCTGTCATTTTTGACATCATCCGTTATTTTGACATATTCTGTCATTCTTGACATAATCTGTCATTTTTGACATCATCTGTCATTTTGACATATTTGCATATTTGCGTCTAATTTTCGTCAGTTGGGCCAAAGGTACATTTTTTTCCCAACGAATCAATCAGTTGTGTCTCAAAAGAACCCACGGCACAACCAGGGATTCGAGTTTTCGTCAGTTGGGTCATAGGTACATATTTATTCCGGAACGGACCAACTAGTTGTGTAGAAGGGAATCAAAAGTACCCACGGCACAATCAGTTGAGCATAGTAGTTGTGCCTTGGGCCCGGAAGGAATCCTCACTGTTGGGACAGCTTAGTGGGGATTATGAGAATAAACCATCTCAACGAGACCGAACGCGACAAAAGATACTTTCGCGATCTTTTTGAAATCATCATCATCATCAACATCATCATCAGCCTATAGCAGTCCACTGCTGGACATAGGCCTAATGAGCGCCATTGCGCCCTGTCTTCAGCTTGACGCATCCAACTTGTGCCGGCAGCCTTTCGCAGATCGTCACTTCACCTGGCAGGAGGGCGTCAACGTCATACACTACGTTTGCCGAGACGTTGTCTCCACTCGAGAACTCGTTTACCCCAGCGGTCTTTTTGACAGTTTGAGACCAATTGAGGTTTGAGACAAGTTAGACAATCTGCCTGCAGATCGGAGACCGGAGACCGAGACCAGAGACCAAGACAGGAGACCGTTGTCATCTAAACTGACGGTTCACTGTCTCTTGTCTCTGTCGCACGCCCCTACAAAGCCTGTCTCTGCGAGCTGATTGTCTAACTTGTCTCAAACCGCAAATTGGTCTCAAACTGTCAAAACGATCGCGTGAGTATCTTTTTTGCATTTGGTCTCGTTAAGACGAGAGTGACAGAGCTACTTTCGTGGTCATGGAAATGTTATATTTGACAGTTTGTGACCGATTTTGGTCGCTATCAAAGATAGATGGAGGCTGGTCTCGGTCTCCGATCTCGGTTTCTGTGTGACCGCTAAGAACGTCTTAACTTCGACATAATAACGAATACATAAGCAGGTATTACCGATATCTCTATAAAGTCGCACGATTTCGTCTTAAATCCGTTTTAGTTCGTAAAACCAACGCGATCAAAATTCAATTCGAATCTAATAGACAGTTACAAAACCCATAAATAAAGCCTTACCCAAAGTAACAGATACTATAACAAGCCACATTACAAAAAAGTGTAACTGAGTCCTCACAAAAAGCCCTAAAAGGCACCAGTATCTTATCAGAGCGAGATGCCGCTATACAAGAGTTGTCAGGAGTGAACAAGACGGGGATATCCGCCAGAGAATATTTAAATTAAGTCTTCCCTAATGTTCGACATTATTTTTTTATCGGCGCCCAAATAGAGATACGTTCTTTAGGACCTTTTTCACTGGCGAAATGACAAACTAAATGGTTTGTTTATGTTACTGAGTATTTTTGGGCTTGCTACCTGTCAAGTATGGATTGCAAACGACCACAAAAAAATTCAGCTGTGTCAGATATGGACGTGTTTTCAAAAACCTATCTGAACCTCAATTTATTGAACGTTAGAAGATTGAGAATGATTTTTAGAAACACAGTGAATTTTTTTTTAATATGGCAAGTAATTGTACTTTAAAAGTAAGTCATTGTCTTTTAATTGAGCTCAAGTAGGTAATATAAATTAAATGAGTAAAATTAATTGATGATTCAGGTATAAGTACCATTTTTTTTAACTACAACTATTCTTTTCGTGATAGCTTGCTGAGGCATAGAAATAGGTAGCTTTGGAAAACACCCAAAGATTGCCTGGAAAAAATCGCTTTCAGGGATAAGGCCAACCATTGTAATTATTGATACTGATCTTGTCATAATTCAGTTTAGATACTTACTTGATGTTCAATAGTGTTCATTCATTCATTCAAAACATTTAGCTCTAAGGCGGTTCTCCCACTGCAACGCAACCCGCAGCGGTGTGCGTTGCTACAGATTTTAACATTGTATGCAAATATCTCAGTTTGTATAGAAAACACGCATAGTACAACACACTGACAACGCATCGACGTGCGGTATATACAATACAAGCTGCTGCCCGCGGATTCGCTTGCATGGTACCCGGATAAAAAGTAGCCTAGGTTACTCTCCAGCCCTCCAACTATCTCCACACAAAAAATCACGGTAATCCGTCGCTTTGTTTTGATGTGAAAGCAGGACAAATAAACAAACAAATAACCACACTTTCACATTTATAATATGGGTAGGTACGGATTAAAATCTGCAGCCACGCACAACGCAGCGGGGTGCGTTGCCAGTGTGAGAACCACCTGGTAAAAGAGGCCTAAATGTTTCCTTGTAGAATTCCACAAAAAAACAGTAAGAAGTAACTTACTCGGTTCTGGTGCCGAGTATGTAAATGCGAGATTTACGTGCGAATTCGAGGCTGACTCTTGTAAAAAGAAGATTTATTACATCACTGGATTTGCGGCAAATTGAGAAGGATTTCATTATGAATGATGTCAAATGAGTCTTTTTTAAACTTTCGCGATCAGTATTCATATTGAAAAATATATGGCCACGGGATTTTATCGCGTAATTTGAGTCTGGTCGCGACCATGGCTGTTGTCACATAGCCGAAACGTCGGGATAAGGTAAAGTGCGCGATAAAATCCCGTGTCCATATAATTTTCAATATGAACATTGAGAGTTTTGAGAGAGTTCTCTCAAAAAGTCCGTGTGATGTTTCCAGCTCCACGTCTTTACTGAGGCACAAGGAGGGGTGGGAAATTTTATTGATGTATTGTTTTATGTAAGTATTTGTATTATCTTGTAATATTAACTTGAAAATATACTAGCAACTACTTGACACTGGCTGAATACACATACCGTGCGAAGCCGAAATAAAGAAGAAAAAAAAAAGCTATGTTCGTATGAGCTCCGGTAAAATTGCTTTTTTGGAGGGTAAAGTAAGTAAGTTCATATGCGTAAGTGGCCAACTCTGGTGACGGAGTTTTTAGGCCGCCTAAAGGCCTCCTGGGGAATGGAACAAGTTCTTCATAACAAAAACAGTTTTTTATACTTACTCTTACAGATTTATTAAACAACTTAACGATACGAAATACAATGCCTTTTCAACTCCCGCTAATTCCCCGCCATTAATTAACCAATGAAAAGGCTCCGCTAATAAGGCGCTGAACAAACTATTAGGCTGCGTTTCCACCAGAGATGTGCGATGGAAATGTGTCGTGCGAGGATCTCTAGCTGTGCTGTGAAAACGTGTGGGTGTTTCCATCAGAGATGTGCGATAGAAATGTGTCGTGCAAAAGTGTAGCGGAGCTGTGACAATGCGCATTAATGTGTGGTGCGAGGATGTGTTGCGAAGCTGTGAAATGTGTCGACATGAATGAGTAGTGTGACCATGTCATTCAACAACACATTCCTCTTAACACATTTCTCGCAACACATCCCTCGCTTGTTTTGTATGCGCAAAAACCTAGCTCCGCTGAGCCGTTTCCACCAGAGCTGTGCTGACCGGGGCGAGGTAAATGAAGCGATTCTATTGGTTCTTTACAAACACATTCCTCGCTACGCATTTTCGCACATCTCTGGTGGAAACGCAGCCTTAACCTTCGATTAATTGGCGTTAATAATTGAGATTATGCGATAAAACTTTAGCATTATTGAGATATCAGACACCAAAATAAAATTTTACTCAATATCTTTTTAACCGATTTCAAAAAAGGAGGTTTTCAATTCGTCGGAATCTTTATTTTCACCGATTACTCGAAGACGCCTGGACCGATTGAAAAAATATTTTTTTGTTTGAAAGGGTATACTTTCCGATTGGTGCCACAAAAATTGGTGAAGATTTGTCGAGAATCTTTGAAGTTATGAACAGAAATGCATCTTGAGAGTGCAGAAAATTGCTCAGCTTATAACATTAAAGTCGCTTCATTTTAATTTTTTCTTTTTCTTTAACAAGTTTAATTCGGCAAAAATTAATCAAATATACCTCTTATTGATTTCAATTAGACCAAGAACTTCCTGATTTCGAAAACCATGTTTTCAAAACTTCAAAATAAAGGCACAAAAGGCGCTCAAATTAATATTTCAAGTCATTGTTTGTGGTATAATAGATTTAAACACGATACTCAAGCATTGTTTAGGTGCGTGGGTATGCCTACGTAGTTTCAAGAACTCAAATGAATAATGTAATAATAATTATTAAAAAATAATTATTATATTAGAAGACATTTGTGAGGAAAATCGTGAGAAATGAGCCGTGATCATGTTTCATTTTTAACCGACTTCCAAAAAGAGGAGGTTCTATGTTCGGCTGTAGGTATGTTTTTTTTATGTAACTATTTCTCTTGAGGACCGATTTTGAAAATTCTTTTTTTGTTACAAAGGGTATACCCCCATCGTCACCAAATCAGGATCTGATGAGGGATTTATTAAGAAATTAAATAAATCTGTTTGTATTCTTATTTTTCGCTTTGCAAGTATTTTATGAAGTCGGTTAAGTATATATTTTTTTGATTTTTTTTAATAGGATCTTGTCAAGTTTCTATCACACTCGACCAACACAGCTCCATTTAACAACAATTCGAACCAAATACTCGTTAGGCAATAAACCGTCAATTTCTCCAAAACGTAGGCCAAGCACAAAAGAAGGCCATAAATTAATATCGGAAGGCATTGTTTGCGCCACAATAGATTTTAACAAGATACTCGTATAATAGCTTCTATTACAGACGACGGAATTTCATTAAGTCCTCACGACCTCAAGTGTGCTCCAGGTTTCGTAGGAGATAGCCGCTAACTTTCTACATTATATTAATTTCTACATACATACCAAATCAATCAATCAATGATTTATTGCAAGAAATAAGGTCATAACAAGATCTTAATATTATAGAGTGTCACATACTTCACCAAAAAAACATCAACATGCAATATTACACAAAATAAATTGAATTATGTTATAGTTAATAAGTACAATGTCAGTACCTTAAGTAAAATAAAAAAAAAAAAAATAATAATAAAAAAATCACGCCTGTGTCTCATTTTAAGGGTAGGCAGAAACCACGGTCCGGACACACTTCTTTCTTCAGAATCTGACGATTTGCTATATTTATAATTATTCGAAATGACTGATGATTATATTGAGTCGACGCTATCTCCTAGACTATTTGCCAGCGTTGCCAGAAGCCTCACAATTTATTCGCTCCGTATTATGCCAATGTAACGTACTAACTAGCGGTAAGTAGCTCACAACACTGTGGTAAGTAATGACTGGGACATAATGATGTGGGGTTTTGAGACGCGGTAGCTTTGTCTATACCTTCATTTTCACTTCATTTATTTCTATTTTTGACTTCTTATCAGAAATATTGTGCATTATGCCTTTATTTTAGGTAGTATGTTATAAATTTGTAACAACTAGAGGGGTGGTACATAGTAGGTATAATATGCGCTATAAGTTGCTAATTTTTTTTTTATTTCGACTTTTAATGTTATAAGCTGAGCAATTTTTTGTACTCCCGAGTTGCATTTCTGTTCATAACTCTGAATATCCTCAATAGATCCTCACCAAATTTTTATGGCACCAATTGGAATGTATACCCTTTCGATTCCACTAATGAAAATCTAAAAGTGATCAATAAACTGCATTTTGAGGATCTATTCTGCACCAAATTTTTATGAGACCAACTTTAAGTTACAACCTTTCAAACAAAAAAAGAACCATCGAAGTCAGATGTCATAAAGCGGAGATATCATGTAGCCCCCTTTTCCCCTTTTTGAACCTGCTCAAAAAATTTCACAAGAAATGATTGAGAAATGCGACCTGTAGAGGAAACAGACAGACAGACGTCTGTCAGACATCCGACGGACAAACGAAAGCATTTTTGTCCAATCTGAAGCAGAAAGCGCTTCGCTCGCTCGGTCAAAAAACCCTGAAATATGAAAGCCTAGATCAAAACTCTTCATCCCACTCAACACAGCTTACCCAAGGATTTATCTGATGGATATCTTAAACAAACAAGAGGTAAGAAGCTGAATTTGTTAAGCTCTGTGTACGCAATTCCTCAAACAAATATGACGCACCTGCCTAATCTCTATGTACATTACAGTACACGGCAATTCAGCATGCGTAGTACGGGCCTCTAGCCAAGTGGCATCAATCGTATCTATTCTACAATTCGCTTCGCTATCGTCGATGTTTCATTGGTGGAAGACCACGTGACCTTACGTTCGACCTTGATTCGACCAATGAGAACCTCACTTTGAGTGTTGGCGAAGTTAGAAATCGAATCGCTTCATAGCGAAGGCCGGTTGGCTAGGCCCTCAGATAGCATCAGATTTTAAGAGACTGGCGACAGGAAAATTGTCCATGCGAACTACCAAAATAATTTAATATTTGAGCATTTTTTATCACTTTATGTTATCATTTGGATTAAGGCAGTGTTTATCTAGGTTCCTATTTCACTTTTGTTCCAAAAAACTTAGCTACAGAACAAATGAAAAGAAAACATGTTATTTTTGCTGTATCTACAAAGATTTCAATTCAATTTGCTTACATTTCTTTTTAGATAAGTTTTGCGGAACAAAAGTGTAACAGTAACCTAGATAATTACTGCCTTAATCTAAATAATAACACAAACTGATTAGAATATGCTTTTTTAAATGTATTACGTTTGTATGGAAACCCGTTTGTCGCAGAGACGAAACATATTTTTTTTATATTTTTTTTTATAAATATAATGATAGTTATTATTACGGGATTATCATTAACATTATCATTATGTTAACAAATCGCGAAAGTTTAACAAGTTAAAAAAATAAATAAAAGAAAAGACGTTCATCAACGTAGAAAAGTGTCATAAAACGTATCCCATACTGTACATTTACAACCTACATCCTTATGTTTGTTCCGAATCGTTTGAACACTGGGATTTGTATATAACCATTTCCTGTGAAGAGGGAAGATGAAAGGGTAAAGGAAGTCACGTGTGTGAGTTTGGAAAAGGTAAAAAGGTTACACGGTGAAGTTTGTATACCTCTGGCGATGGGAGTTTTTGGCCGCCTGAAGGCCTCGTTAAAGAATTTATGGACAAACCATGGACATAATATAGATAAATAAATATTGCTAGACATTTCACACAGCGCCATCTTGCCCCAAACTAAGCAAAGCTTGTACTATGGGAACCAGATACCTGATAGAATACTTATATACTTTTTAAAATGTATATAGAATATTTTATAACACCCAGACACAGAACAAACATATATGTTCATCACACAAATGTTTGTCCTAAGTGGGAATCGAACTCACAACCTACAGCGCAGAAGGCAGAGCTACTACCAACTACTACAACTACAACTACTACCTACAACTGAGCTAAGAAGCCAGTCAATATAGATATGGACATGGACTACCAGCTAGCGTGCCGCCGAAAGGGACAAAAAATTAAGTGATCCATAGTTTCGTAGACATAAGGTCCTTATTAGTACAGAATTATAGAACATGGATGTTCTTTACCGGCAAAGAGCCGGCACACGATGAGGGACAAAAGATAATTATGCTCTGTCTCATTTTTTCACAATAATTTTGTATATCCTTCTTTGTTTTGTGTGAGTGAGTGTGTGTGTCCAGCAGTCCATGTATACTTGGTCCATGGGACAAACTATTTAGTAAAAAAAAGATCATGACTGTATGAAAAAGGCTACAATGCGCACTAAGTTTTTATGCATAAGACCGTAAGACTGTCAATACATAATCCAAGCCTATAGGTACTCACATATTATAAACGGTGAAGGAAAACATCGTGAGGAAACCTATGGCTTAGTCAGCCCCACACGTATTGATGATATTTCCTGTGGATATGGCCGGTTAAACTGAGAGGATGGTTTAGGTCAAACGATGTCCCAGGCACTACAGTGTCCCGTTAAGAGTGGGCAAAGATTGCCTCCTGACACTGTATAATCTAGTAGCGATGTAAAGGCCTACGTTTTTTAGTTTACTCACATAAGAGCTACACCAACAGCCAACCTAAGACACATAACTATAAATACAAATAATGTTTTTGAGGTCTATGTTTAACCTTTGGGATAAAAATGAGTTCATTCTAGATTATAAATAGGTTTTTATTTTGTTCCAATCTTCCAATATGAATTTATCTGTATCGAAAATCCCGGGTAAATCTCCCGTGGCCCTTATCATGGATAAATATAGAAAGGTTGGCTCGTTAACTTTACTCTTTGAAATCTTAGTTTTGAGGTCAAATAGATAGCGAAGATGGAGTTCGTTGGTCAAGCCCCAATTATCTATACAGAAATAGATGGGTATACTTATAGTTACTTTTTTTGGTCTTAGGTTAATCCAGTGTTCCGCAAACTTTTTGTGTTCAAGGTACTTACATCTAAGAAATCGGAAAATCTTTGAGGTAGGTACACCAAAAATGATTTTAATGCGAAACTTGAGCTTGTTTAGTTGAGCATTATGCGTCCAAATTTGGAGTAGCTTAACTGAGATAGGTAACCCTATTTTTCCGAGGCACACCAACCAATGACCACGGTAAACCAGTGTGCCGCGGCACACACACAGCGTAGAGTGCGCTGCAAACTTAATGGCGGCTGAAGAGCGCGGCAAATTCGACTTTGCGCAGGTACAGTCAACGCAATAGAATACAGTAAACTTTATCTACATAGCCCGCCTAGCCCCGCCCCTCACCACCTTCACTTCCCCGCAATTGCGTTGACTGTACCTGCGCAAAGTCGAATTTGCTGCGCACTTCAGCCGCCATTAAGTTTATATTGAAAAGTTTTATAGACACGGGATTTTATCACGCGATAAAATCCCGTGTCTATAAAACTTTTCAATATGAATAGTGATCGCGAAAGTTTAAAAAAGGCCATTAAGTTTGCTGCGCACTCTAACACTGTTAATCAACAAATCGCACTCTTAGATGAAAACCTCGGAAACTCGAAAAACCTACTTTTTCAGAAATGACAAAAAGCTGATTTAGAAATCTATGATAGACTATGAAAAATTAACGAATGAAAGAAAGAAAGAAAAAGCATTTATTCATACCACCACTACAAAAAAACTATGAAATAGAAAAAATGCATGAATTTTCACTTGTCCGAAATAAAAACTTTTGATTTGATTATTTAAGTTCGTATAAGCCAACTCTGGTGACGTAGTTTTTAGGCCGCCTAAAGGCCTTGGCTTCGATGACGAAGCTTTAAAATTCCTATCCACACTAATAAACTTATTTGACTTCCAAAGCATGGGACATGATAAGATGCATTATTACAAAGCTGACATAATGGATCGAACTACTAAGATACGAGAATGGACAACGTGTCCATTCTAAGTTATTTACTGTATCACTGAGTAATGTTGAGATGTTTTTGGTATGATTCATCATTATTTGAAACAGTAGATTTATAATAGCTGTGCCCCATGGAATTACTCGTAGTTTAAACTTAGGCCTTTACATCTTTTACTAGATGATTTATACAGTGTCAGGAGGCAATCTTTGCCTACACTTAACGGGACACTGTAGTGCCTGGGACAATGTTGAGATGGAGTAGGCTTGCCCAGCACCTACACCATCCTCTCAGCTTAACCGGCCATATCCACAGGAAAGACATGGTCAATACGTGTGGGGCTGACTAAGCCGCGGGTTTCCTCACGATGTTTTCCTTCACCGTTCAGAGCTCGTGTTAATGCGCATATAAATTTTTCGAAACGAAACATCCATTGATGCACGGCCAGGATTCGAACCCACGACCTTCGAATCGAAAGTCGAGGTACTAAACCCCTCGGCCAACACGGCTCGTAGTTTAACGATATTAAATCCGTGGCTCGCGTGAATACGTTGATATGTCGAGATGTCAATTTTTTTTTTATTGGCTTAAACGATATCTACGCCTATGAAGTATCTATAAAAAAATTGACAGCTCCCTAGCTAGACAAGTTTTCGAGTTATGGCCTTGCCAACTCCTCCATTTTTCGTATTTTAGTTGACATAACTACTTGTCAATTTTTCAAGCCACTAACACACACATGTTTTTGTAGATATTTCGATTTATCAACCTACTCATTCGCCAAAATTATATTTGTTACATGATATCTCGACATATACATATGATATTTTTGATTAACTTTTAACAAATTAAAATGTCAGGTTATGGCTAACCAAAGTATTCCGTTTAAATTGTGATACATTGAGTTGTTCAGTTATGCCCGCGCGCTCTCGCGCTGGCATAACCGAACATGTCACTCGTATTGGTAAACAAAACTTCAGTTCAGAAATCTTTTTTTTTTAAGTATTGCTTTTACATGGAAAACTGATAGATTTTAATTATTTGTTAAACTATAATGACATTGCTTGATTTTTACAAGCTTTTATTATTAACTTGCGATTTTTGTTCGGGTCTACTTTTGAAAATTAAATTTGACTGACTTCCCAGTGTCTGATTAAGCTGAAATTTGGAATACCTATAGGTTCTTGGTGACAATGCAATATTATTTTAACAACGAGCTGATCTGATGATGGAGCCAGGAGCTGTTCAACAGAACTCACTTTTTTTTTAGTGAAATGTTGCAAGTTCAATTTGACCCACTTTCCAGTGTTTAATTGAGCTAAAATTTGGCACACTTATAGATTCTAGATAACAATGTAATATTATGTTAACAATAAGCTGATCTGATGCTGGAGTGAGGAGCTGTTCAACAAACCTCAATATTTGTTTGGATTAAATCTTGCAAATTCAATTTGACCCACTTCCCAGCATCTGATTGAGCTGAAATTTGGCACACTTATAGATTCTCGATGACGATGCAATATTATTGTAACAGCGACCTGATCTGATGATGGAGCCAGGAGCTGTTCAACAGAAATCACTTTTTTTTTAGTGAAATCTTGCAAGTTCAATTTGACCCACTTTCCAGTGTTTGATTGAGCTAAAATTTGGCACACTTATAGATTTTAGATAACAATGTAATATTATGTTAACAGTAAGCTGATCTGATGCTGGTGTCAGGAGCTGTTCAACAAAACTCAATATTGTGTTCGGGTCAAATCTTTCAAGTTTAATTTGACCCACTTCCCAGTGTCTGATTGAGCTGAAATTTGGCACACTTATGGATTCTTGGTGACAATGCAATATTATTGTAACAACGAGCTGATCTGATGATGGAGCCAGGACCTGTTCAACAAAACTCATATTTTTTTTAGTGAATTCTTGCAAGATTAATTTGACCCACTTTCCAGTGTCTCATTGAGCTAAAATTTGGCACACTTATAGACTCTAGATAAGAATGTAATATTATGATAACAACAAGCTGATCTGTTGCTGGAGTCAGGAGTTATTCAACAAAACTCCTCAGTAAATTTTTCGATTGAGGTGAAACTTTGCATTTTTTTCTAGTTCCGAATACATTGTAATAATATGGTGACAATGAGCAGATGTGCTGATAAAATCTGGTTGTATTCCATTCAAATTCTCAGTGATTAACAGTAGAGCATCCGTGTTTGGGCTCATTTAAAATCAGCTTACCCTTACTATGTTAAATCTCATTTCTAAACGGTATGAATGGTTCTGAGTAATAAGTAGGTACTTCAGCAACTCAAAAAACTGGTTTTATAGTCTCTATCTGTTTGCAATCCGATAATATAGCATTGTTTACTTACCAATATTCCATACATTAAAGGTGAATAAGTTGATATCTTTTGCGGCATAACTGGACATCTCGAGACGTAACCTAAATCTCATCAATTTTTTTGTTGACATGTCTTATATCATGGAAACTATGGGGAATTTTGGTTATTTATTGTCATCATTCGAAAGAGGGCATAAAATAACCATAGAAACAATTAACACAAATACTGTAAACTAATTTACCGAGAAACCAGAAGAGGTCAAACTTTCAAACGGCCGCCCTGAAAAGTTGGTGTTTTATACATGTCAACGTATTCACGCGTGCCACGGAAATATCGTTACATTGAAAAATTACAAAAAAAATTACAATTGAATTATAAGCTAAGTATCTTAATTTTATCCAAATCCACAAACTTTTAAATGAAGAATATTACTGTGTCGAACTATGTCGGCCGAGTGGAATAATGTCTCAACTTTTGATTTGAAGATTGTGAGTTCGAATCCGGGCTATGTCACACAAAGTAAACGTTTTGAATACTTAGTTAGCTTTTATAGAAGTACTATAAAAATCGATGTCTTTTTCTAAATAAAGGCCTTTTGACGCACGACCGGGATTTGAATCCACAACCTCCAAATTATACTCATTCAAGACAATCACACTAATATTATAAATGCAAAAGTTTGGATGCTTGGATGGATGGATGAATGTATGTTTGTTCCTCTATAACTCGACAAAACGATTTGCCTGAAATTTAAAATATAGATAGATAATAAACGGAAATAAGACATAGGCTTTTTATCTCGGACAATGCACGGTTCCCGTGGGGTAAAAAATAGTAGTCCACGCGGGCGAAGCCACGGCCGTCTGCTAGTGAGCACATAAAAAACAATAAATACAACTTCACTATCAACCAACATGCCCCATCTATCAAATCCTCGCATACTTTTACACCCACCAACATTTGTTTTTTACACTTTACTCAACAGGAATGTAAATCCATTGATTTATCGAACTGCTTCTATTGAATATCATATCAATAATGAATGCCGTAATGTAATGACAAAACGTGTGCGAGAGAAAGTTTTAATGGCCGTGTAAGATATTCTAAGTATGACACATGGTATTGTACAGTAAAACTAGAAAAAGAATGCGTTTCGGAAAACATCGGAAACAATCGCATAAAGTTACAAAAACGATTGACGAAAAGTCATTTGGAAATGAAAATTACTCAAATCAACTTTATCGCAAACATATAAAAATAAATGTCAGTTTTAAGAAAAGCTTAGTTGCAAGCCGTGCGAGCTGCGCTACTAACGACGGACGTGCACATCCTGTCGCATTTTGTTTTTTGGAATCATAATACTGCTGTCGAACACTTCGGAAAACACGAAAATAACCGATGTCCATTATATAGCTTGAAGTACTGTACCTACAACATTATTTTTTATGATTTTAAACACTTTACATACAGATTTTATTTTATAGTAAGTTTGTAGAGAGTAATTCTGGTGATGGACTTTCGAGGCCACTTGAAGGCTTTTCTCACTTTTATAGTGTTAACCTCAGACTTACGAAAACTTAGGATTGTAATAATATCCCAAAAATGTTACCGAGACCGGATTTGAACACAAAATCAGCCGGTAAGGCCGAGGTTGTGATTTAAAATCGCATCTAAATAAAATATTATAAGTAATTTATTTATTTATTCAGACAATTTATACAGTCCATTTTGTTAGTAAGCTTAAAACTAGGGGTTAGTTAGTATCTAAAATGTAATGGCGATTTGGTCCTCTGAATAAGCTTAAACATCAGAGGACAATCAAATTTTTCAGCTATTGCGCTAAAATATTGGGATAGATTTAAAATTTAAAACACTGTTGTAGAAGACAAGTAAATTGAAAACAAAATTTTTGTGTTGTCTGATAGTTCGGTTTTTAAGTTCAAATCTTGGCCGTGAAATGATAAGATAAAAAAATAATTAGGTAAATTATTAATTAATTAATTAAGATTTTTAATACGATCAAGTAGGTAAGTACTTACTTCTATTTTTCTACTCTTTGTTTTATCGCGATTAATGCTGCGAAGAACCAGGGGCAATAAACACGTTTTGAGGCCTTACTTTCACCTGAAAATACTCTCTAAATAACCCTATAAAATCCACGAACTCACAAAGTAAAATCCTTCGTTAATAATTAAGCAAAAAACAAATCCATCAATAAAAGTTCCTAAAGGCTTTGAATATTTAAGATTTGCAACACTAATCTTACATTTTCAGAGTTCAATTTAGCTACGGAATTCGTGAGACACCAAGGGGTTGTATCCAAGCCTTCCAAATTACCTGCTCCGATCTTTCATTTAGCGTTTTGGTATTTTGAATCAAATATTTAAGTTCAACGATGAAAGTAGATTGTCTTTTGAAGACAATTTTAGAATAATCATCATCATTGCAGCTGTGAGACGTTCAATATAAATTATTTAGTTAAAATTAATTTATTATTTATTTATAACATCTTCCCAAAAGCTGTTGTGTTCCTGCGGTGAGGTCGGTTGCCAGAGCTCTGCTCTGAAGCGCTGCGGTGACAACTGGTGGAGCAGTCTTCTCCATTGTGTTGTCGGCGCAGTGATTCCTCTTTAAAGGGTCAACAGCGCGAGTGTGACTCCTCTGGTGTCGCAGGCCTCCATAGGCTACGGGAACCGCTTACCATCAGGTGGGCCGTATGCTTGTCTGCTACCTTAGTAGTATAAAATAAAATCTATTGAAGTTTTGGTTTTTTCGTTAATAGATTAGCATAAACCTTCGTGCAAGTAAAAAGTTATAGTTATAATATGAGATTCTTTAAGACATTAGGCGTTTTGTTTCTTGGAAGATGACTAGAGTGTCGCCAGAGGAAAACTCTACAACATGGTTGGATGGAACATAGTACCTACTCACAATTTGAACATTTAAAAATTTTGATATTTTGAGTTACCGGGGTTTTTATCTAGGGGTGCGATATGCATTTATAACATATACCTACAGCTACTCTATACTTCTATATCTATAGGTACTAGTTTATACTATCTATACTAGATATATAAAGCGAAAGAGTTTTTTTGTCTGAACGCGCTAATGGAACTACCAGTCCAATAGCTAAACTCTTGAGGGAGGTTATAGGCTACTTTTCATCATCATCATCATCATCACCATTTAACATCACTACGGGGGCAACACCGCGAGGGCGTTGCTAGTTATTATTATAATTGAATCGAACTCATTTTTTCTTGGTCATCAAGACAGTTTTTCGATTTGATTATCCCAAACAATGCGTAGCGTTTATCTCTTGAATATCAAGCTCTTTTTAAGCAGTTTTTAACAGCGATCATAAAAATTCAAAACTACCCTCCTTAGGTCCCGTGCCTCATCCACATTATAGCCTTAATAAAAGCAAGACCGGATGAGCTTCCCTGTGGCTTAAAATAAGTTATTTAGTTTATAACAGAGATACCTAGTATCCGTATCCGTACCTACCCATATTAAAAATTGTGTGCCAAATAAACGTTACTCTTACTCTTACTCTATTATAAATGTGAAAGTGTGTTTATTTGTTTGTTTATTTGTCCAGCTTTCACGGCAAAACAGAGCGACGGATTGACGTGATTTTTTGTGTGGAGGTAGTTGGAAGACTGGAGAGTAACATAGGGAGTAACAGACTTTTTATCCGGGTACCACGCGAGCGAAGCCGCGGGCAGCAGCTAGTTAAAAATAAAAGTAGTAAGTTCGTATGAGCAAGTGCTAAGTTCGTATGAGCTGGTGACGAAGTTTTTAGGCCGCCTAAAGGCCTCCGTCATGGCTTAACGACTTAAAAGCCGGGAATTTAACGTGCCCTCCGAAGCACGGAAGCGCTCAGCTCGTAATACCACTTGCGGTCACCCATCCAAATTGTGACCGCGCACACGTTGCTTAACTTCAACGATCAATCAAGAACGTCTAAGCAAGCTACGCCACGAGCGCTTCATACCTAGTATTTATACTGATATTATAAATTAAAAAGTTTGTGTGTAGGTTTGCATGTTTGTTACTGTCGCAAAATATGTCAGTGAATAAGTAAAATTAAGATATAAGCCCTTGTAGATCAGATATCTACCATTCTAAAGATGTTACCTACAAATTTTAAGTGCCTACCAAGATTTTAAACAAAATCTAGCTAAATCTAAGGTAAGTCTGATAATTGGCTTAGCCAAATTCAATTCAAATTCAACGTAACAAAGCTCATTTTACTTTCAAATTGAGATCTTGGAGATATCTTCACAGGATAGAAGGTATTAAAAATGCAGGACACTGTAATGAACTGATAACTAAGCCATGGAATATTTAGGGATTAAGTAGGCCTGGAGTTGGGATAGTAGAACGTACAGTCAGCGTCATCAATGGGTATCCCCCTAGTAAGAGGTCGGTTTGCAAGCCGTTGATCTCAACTTTTGTAAAAACTTTTACATCCTTGCTTACTTATGGATATCTTATTTCGCTCGAGTTCCTAAACAAAAATAGCTGATATCATACCCGACTGAAATCCAAGGTTGAAATGAAAAGAGTCTTTGTTCAAATCAATAGGGGGATACCCATTGATGACGCTGACTGTACCTCTGGAATTCGAAGGAAAATCGTAAAAAAAAAACCGGCCAAGTGCGTGTTGGGCCACGCGCATTGTAGGGTTCCGTAGTAGCCCGTTACAACAAGCAACTACTTCATCTTAGTCACTCTAAATAATTTATTCTAAAGATTTTGTAATTGGTACAAAATTATCCAACACCCACGTTCAACGACTGATAAACTAATAAAGTTATCTTAACCGCTATAATTTTTTATATAAAGTTCATGAAATGCACTATCATCATGAAATTTTCCCGATTTTTGAAGCCAGCAGTTTAGCTTTTAGAGGGGGGGATGAATTTTAATAAATAACATAGACGGATTGATAATACCTAATTCTTTATGATCTATGTAGAGAGCAAACGCTTTAGTTGTTTAATTAACATTGAATGTACTTACAGTTTTATCACCCTGAAGACGTCAACACCTGAAAAGAAATTAAATATTAGTAAAATATTGCTTAAAACAAAATCGTTCATTTGATAAACCAGTGACTAACTCTAGAGACGTAGTTTTTTGGCTTAAGAGGCCTGCGACAGGCGAATTTCCATAAAAACGTAATACCGAAATCATTTAAAATCTAAGCATATTTTTATCAGTTTATGTTGTTAGATTAGGAGAGTAGGTATTTATTTAGGTTCCTGTTACACTTTTATTCCGAAAAAATTACCTAAAAAGAAATGTAAGCAAATTGAATTGAAATCTTTGTAGGTACACCAAAAATAGCATTTTTTCTTTTCACTTGTTCTATAGTAAGTTTTTTGAAACAAAAGTGTAACAGAAACCTAGATAAATACTGCCTTTATCCAAATAACATAAAGTGATAAAAATATGCTCAAATTTTAAATTATTTTGGTATTACGTTCCTAGGTAAGTAGATACGTTCGCCGGTCCCTGGCCTCTATCATGGCTTAACGATTTAAAAGCCGGGACCGACAATTTATGTGCCCTCCTCGCACGGAAGCTATGAGCAGGCTGCTTGTCTAACTTGTCTCAAACCTCAAATTGGTCTCATATTGTCAAAACGATCGCAGGTATCTTTTGTCGCGTTCGATCTCGTTGAGATGAGAGTGACAGAGCTAATTGCGTGGTCACTGAACTGTCATAGGTACCTATTTGAAATGAGATCAATTTTACGCAAGCAGGGGGCAGGTCAATACGTATGGAACTTTTTTATTCACGATAATGCCACAATCTTACCTATAAAGCTCTTTTATGTACATCGATTCCTATAAATATTCATTTCATGCTACAGAATTTTCTCTAGTCAAAATGAAGCATTTGATACTTCCGATCAAAAAAACATCCCCCGAGGGTGGGTATTAATGAAAATTTATTCGCCACTCGGAATTTTCCTAATAAACCGAGACACGTCGGGAATAATTCCGCATTTTGTTGGGAAAAATTGAATTTTCTCAAAATTAATTTTGGATCGCTGTGGGTATCGTGACGTGACCTCTCGCTTTGAAGTGGGTTGGAGTGACCAAAGGACATTGACCGATTTTTCATTGTCCTAATTTTTTGTTGGACCTAATTTTTTGTCTGGACGATTTTTCTGGACGATTTTTCATTGTAACGAAATTCGACGCCGCACCAAAGTCGAGGATGTAGGCAAACGGATTGCGAGGCTTAAGTGGAGATGGGCGGGGCACTTGACCAGGCGGGACGACGACCGATGGACTAAAGCAGTTACCGAATGGTGGCCAAGAGATATGCGGCGGCCTCGAGGCAGACCACCTGCCCGATGGTCAGACGACATTGTGAGGGTGGTAGGAGAGCAATGCATCCGGCACAAAACCACCAGGAGTGGCGTGATAGAGAAGAGGCCTTTACCCAGCAGTGGGTGTTACAGGCTGCTTAGATAGATAGATAGAGAACTGGACCTAGGAAGAAAAACGAACCAAGATTGTAAAGAGAATAGAATTGTAGAATTGTATAGAACGCCTATAGAGCGATGCCGCACGGATGCGTTACGTTGGCGTTACGACGACGCCAACGGAGCAGTGACTGCGTGGTTTTCCATACAAATCAGAACGATATGCCACACAGTGCGTCAAAACGACGCACGTTGATAAAACACACTAATAGCTACATTATAAATTTTATGCAGGGTGAATTTTTGAGACGGGGCAGTAAGGGCAGCTACCTTAACCGTTGTAGCTAGAGGAAAATGTTCTTAGGAGACTATCCTTAACTTTTGGAGATATTTCGACCTGCATTCACAGATTATGAAAAAAATGTACAGTCAGCGAGAAAATGGGCAATTTAGTTTTAGTCCAAGGCACTTCTGATACTGTATAAATCATCCAGTAAAAGATGTAATGGCCTAAGTCAGTCGTGACTTTCATCCTTGTAAAGCGTCTCTGACACTCAGTTACTTAAATAATAAATAAATATTGCTGAAGACGAAATAGTTAATGCGATAGAGACGCTCTACGAAGCGGAAAGTGCCGAAGTGCATTATTTACTGGTCTCTGAAGGTGGGTAGCTATTACGTTCGCGCACCTAAGCTGAGGCCAAACAAGCGTATTTTTAGGGTTCCGTACCTTAAAAGGTAAAAAAAGGAACCCTTATAAGATCACTTTCTTGTCCGTCTGTCTGTCTGTCTGTCTGTCTGTCTGTCTGTCTGTCCGTCTGTCCGTGTGTCACCATCGATTATCTCAGGAACGGGTAGAGCTAGCAAGTTGAAATTTATACCATATACTAAGGTCTATAGTCCCTATTGTGAGTATAAAAATCAAGGTCCTGAGTCAACACTATAAAAAGATATAGGCAAATTTAGGTTTTCGTGAAAACTTGTGAGTACCAAAACTTACCTTAATTATCAACTTTTTTTATTTTCCGGAATTTTTCCTTTACTTGTGCTGGAAGACCTTGCTTGTAACCAAAATTGACAATTGTAGGTCAACCGGAAGTACCCTAGAGGTTTTGGGTCGAAAACCTAAATGGTAGTTCCCGTTGACCTAGAATAACGAAATTTGGCAAAAAGCAAGGTCTTATAGCACAAATAAAGGAAAAATTCCAAAAAGTTAAAAAAGTTGAAAATTAAAGGGTGTTCCCAGACATACATAGTTGACGCCAATTAAAATGGTCCTCCGAGTTGTATGGGCGCTCATACAATTAAGCGGACTAGCTTAATTGGCACCATGGCTAGGTACGGAACCCTCGGCGTACGAGTTCGACTCGCACTTGACCGGTTTTTTATTTTGAGTTGAGTCGCGTAATTTCGATCGCGTAATTTCTGCAGCATTTGTTTACATACAAAAGTCCTGTTTGATTCACACGGCGACGCAAAATGAGTTGTATTTTTTTGAAAGTAGATTACGCGGCTCATTTTTCCCGACTCACAACTATAAAAATTACGCTCGTTTGGCCTCAGCCTTACTGCGCTCCGCACTCCTGCAACTGTTCCCGTAGATGGTACGTTCGCGAACGTTGCACGCTTCATGTATGCGAACGTACCTATTACAGAAAAGTTGAAGGAGCGTGGAGCACTATGGGTATGCGGACATTGTGAATATAACTTAGGCCTTTACATCTTTACTAAATTATTTATATAGTGTCAAGAGGCAATCTTTGCCTACACTTAACGGGACACTGTTACCTAGGACATTATTTGAGATGGACAATTAGACAATTAGACAATTATTTATTTAGACAATTATTTATTTACAACTTAAGACTAACATTACAGATACTTAAATCTAAGGCGTTAATCTAGTGAGATCAGAAACTAAAACTAAAATATAAGCTTATTTAGTGCACAAAACAAAAATAAAATTTAAAACAAAAAAAACAAAACGTTGAGACACTTAAAAAATAAAAATTACACACTTTTAAAAATAACCAGTCTAATAAAATTAAAAAATAATAATAATAACAATAGGAACCAATATTAATATAGGTAGTACTTACATAGGCTAAAAAATAAACATCTACCACTACTACCATGGTGCTAGAGAGCTTGGCTCTTCACAGTAACTCAAGCACGCTCTCTCGAGTATCGGCCATCTGTCGGCGAAAATATCACACGTTGTGTTAGATACGGATAGAGCATTGAGGTGGCGTTGTGCCCGGCATACAGGCGATTGCTGGCGAGCTACTGTACGTGCAGGTCTCGGGGAAAACAGCGGCACTCGCCCAGGGCGGAATCTAGCGCGATGCTCCGGCACGCATAGCCTACTTACCTCAGCCAGTAACTCAGGACAATTAAACACCCCACGTAGGACTCTAATAATAGTGATTATTTGATCACAAAGCCTTCGAGTTTCAAGCGAGTTGAAATTTAGTGTACCCTGTAGATATTTGGTAGGGTACATGAAGGGATAGTAGCCGTATACCCTTTTGTAAAGAAAACGCAGAAACCGTTTCTGTACCTTCTCCAACATCAGGGTATACGTCACTTCATGCGGATTCCATACACAAGCACTAGACTCCAACTTAGATCTCACGAGAGAATTATATAGTATTTTAATTGCTTCGAAGTTTGAAAAATCTCTGCTATTTCTAGTGACAAAACCTAATTTCTTAAAACTATCCACTGTGAGTTTTCTAATGTGATTATGAAATGTGAGTTCTGAGTCAAAAATTACACCTAAATCTTTAACTGTGAGTGATCTTGAAAGTAGTTCCCCATTTAGACTGTACGGCATGATAATTGGACGAGTAGATCTAGTAAAACTCATGACTTGACATTTAGAAATATTAAGGTTCAGTCTGTTTTCCTTACTCCATAACCTTACTAACTCCAGATCCCTTTGTAAGGCGTAACAATCGTCTGTGTTCTTTATAGTATAGTAAAGTTTGAGATCATCGGCGTATAGAAGACATTTTGCAGCAGTGAGTGTTTTCGCTAGATCATCAACCATAAGAGTGAACAGCAGAGGGCCTAATGATGATCCTTGGCTAATGCCTGATCTAGTGTGATAAGATGGTGAATCAAAACTACCCAGCCTCACGAATTGCCTTCGGTCGCGCAGATAATCAGCGAATAACTCAATGAGTTTAGGAGCAAACCCAAAAAGACTCAATTTGTTCAGGAGCACATCATTATCTATTTGATCAAACGCTTTTTGAAAGTCTAGATATATGACATCAACCTGGGTGTTAAGGTCTAACTCGTTTGAGATGAAGTCTACTAATGTGAGCAGGTTTGTATTCACAGAGCGGCCTTTTCTAAAAGCATGTTGGGCATCATTCAAGTAAGGTTCTACTTGTTTGTAAAGTCGAGAATGCAGTCCTGTCTCAAATAATTTCGCTAGGGATGATAGGATAGCAATTGGCCTGTAATTTTCCACGAGTGATTTATCACCCGCCTTGAGAATAGGTACAACTCTTGACTGTTTCCAAACATCCGGATATATTCTATTTTCAAGTGATAAGTTAAATAAGTGCGTTAGAGGTGATGCAAATTGTGTTTTAAATGCTTTGAGTATGTAGGGAGGTATATTGTCTGGGCCTACGGAGTTTTTAGGCTTAAGTTTATGAATGTACTTTTCAATTTCAGTTTCTGTGAAGGTTTTTACAGTTACAGAAGTGTGTTCTTTTGCAAGGAAGGAAGTTTGATTGGCATCGAGATTGGGTATATGCGGTAGAAATACACTGCTGAAATAATTTGCAAAGGCTGCAGCAGCAGCCTGTCCAGTGTGCTTACGTCCTTCATAAGTAATACACGGTTCAAACCCACCTTTTGTTCTGAGACTTTTAACATAACTCCAGAAAGCACGCGGATTCGATGTACCTAATATTATTCTGAATGTTTGTTGTGTAGTTGTTTCGTGCTAATGATACTTCGCGCTTTATTGATGTTCTTATTGCTGTAAAGAAGCTGTAAACATGAGGATCATTACAAGTTTTCCAGATTTTATGTAGACTCCACTTAATTCTTATATCTGCAATTATTTCTTTTGAGTACCAAGTTGGGTATCTACGCATAGGCTTAGTATTCCGGATTTTTTTGGGAACACTTTGATCAAAACAAGAATATAATTTCGAATAAAATATACCTACAGCACCATTGACTTCACTTTCACCAAGGACTTCATTCCAGTCAGTATTAATAACAAGTTCATAAAGTAAGGGGAAATCAGCTTTGCTGAAATTCCAGTCTGTCTTAGTGTCTATATTGCTAGCCTCGAGTGGAATAGTCTTTCCGATGGATAAGATACTAAATGCTATATCTAGTGGTGGATGAAATTTGTCTGCAATCTCTACCATGCCGCTGGCCGCCTCGCAAACGTTCACCTCAATTACTCTACTATTTGCTAACACTACATCTAGTTTACTACCAGTAACGTTATAAATGCTATTAAAGTCATTGAACTCACAAAAATTTAAGAAATAGTGCGTGTAGTTATTGATGTTCAATGAGGCACTATTAAGATTTAAGTCGCCTATTATTATAATATTATTATTATTTTTTAATACGGTGGATATATTATCTTCCACTTTGCAGAACCATGCCATGTATTCTTCATCTTTGGCCGAAGGTTTAATGTACACGACACACACATAAACAACACTATTATTGAAGCAAAATGATGCCCATAGATCCTCACCACGCTCATGGAGTAGGCTTGCCCAGCACCTACACCATCCTCTCAGCTTAACCGGCCATATCCACAGGAAAGACATGGTCAATACGCGTGAGGCTGACGACGCGGGTTTCCTCACGATGTTTTCCATCACCGTTTAGAGCTCGTGTTAATGCAAATATATTTTTTTCGAAACGAAAAATCCATTGATGAACGGCCAGGATTGGAAGCCACGACCTTCGGATCCAAAATCGAGATACTATAACCAACTTGGCCAACACGGTCCAACCACTACAAATAACCACCTGTGTATTACAAACTAGCCGATATTAACTAGCCGACCGACGTTATCCTGTCCAAATGTAAAAAATGAATTTCTCTCTCTCAGATACGCCGGTTTAAAAAGAAGGGACAACAAAAATGCCTTGTCAGGTCTGTTACAGGTAGGGTTGCCATCTCTAAAATTTTGCCACCAGGATAAAAACTTAGGCCTTTACATCTTTACTACATGATTTATACACTATACAGTGTCAGGGGGCAATCCTTTGCCTACATTTAACGGGACATTGTAGTGCCTGGGATAATGTTGAGATGGAGTAGTCTTGCCCAGCACCTACACCATTCTCTCAGCTTCACCAGGATAAGACACGTGAAAACCCCGGATTTTAGAGCCCAGAACCCGGATATGTCAACAGGTTTTTTTAATATAGTCAGTGTAATAAAAAACATTTGAAAATGTCATAAATCACTTTTTTATTTATTTTCAGACCTTAAAATTAAATGCACTCATATTTTCTCATCATTTTAAATGTAAGTACCTAAACAGAATCTTATTAAAATTTGTTACAAATTGTTTTAATTAATCGTTAGAGTCAGACCTCGAGACAGACCACTTGCCCGATGGTCAGACGACATTGAGGGTGGTAGGAGAGCAATGGATCCGGCTGGCACATCCGCCAGGAGTGGCGTGATAGAGAAGAGGCCTTTACCCAGCAGTGGGTGTTACAGGCTGCTTAGATAGATAGATAGAATCAGTTAGAATTTTCATATTCTCGCGTCGTGCGGTGCGGGCACAGTGCGTGTGTCGCGGGCGGCCCAAGACTTTAAAATTTTTAAACCAGGACTTTATATGACACTCCGCCCGGACGCTCCCCGGATTCCCTCTAAACTAGAACAAATAAAAACCTGGACGGATGGCAACCCTAGTTACAGGGTACTTGTGGGTAAAATAATTAGCCTTGCCGATGCCCTTTGTCTCAGCGAAGTATTTTTAGTTCCAAAAGGTCGGGTCCAACACGGTCCGCCGATCTTTATTTTAATAATATTTTATTTTTGTCAATTTATTTGCGGTACGCTTACAAAAACAGATTTTGTTATTGATCTTAATAATACGAATCAAGGCTACAAAAAAAGGGTTCTATTATTACCCGTATGTAGAACCCTTGTTTTTGTCATCATGTAATATCGTCGATATAGATACTGACGATGTTTCAATTTTTAACCGAACTTCAAAAAAAGGAGGTTCTCAATTCGTCGAATATTTTTTTGTGCTTTTTTTATGTATCGTCACATACCTAATGACGCCTGGGCCTGTATTCTACTAGATGACAACCGCTTTGGTTTGGTTCGATCTCTTAAATGTCAGCCATTTGGTGAAATAGTAGAATAGCTTTTCAAAAATTTGTTCTGCCAAAGTTCAAAACCTCACCACAACTGAGTCGTTTGTTATTAGTAGTCATGGAAACAGTCGCTTTAGTTGAGGTTTTGGTTGAGGTTGATAAAAAGTTCGGTGCGTGAATCGACGCCCTGGGCGTCGATGAAAAGCTATTCTACTATTTCACCAAATGGCTGACATTTAAGAGATCGAACCAAACCAAAGCGGTTGTCATCTAGTAGAATACAGGCCCTGGACCGATTTCAAAAAAATTTTTTTGTTAGAAGGATATACTTCCTTACTTTCCGATTACTTACTTACTTACTTACTCCATTGGCTCAGGGACCCAAAGTGAGTCTTGGCCTCCGATACGAGAATTCGCCACTTCCGTCTGTCCATGGCTGCCTCCAGCCAGTTGTCGGCTCCGAGGTCGCGCAGGTCAGCTTCTAGTCTGTCGCTCCAGCGATACTTGGGACGACCAATCGGTCGACGGCCGTTCGGTCGTCCCAGGTATGCCCTCTTAACGCTGCGATTAGGGCTTGCAAATATTCGAAAATTTTGATATTCGAATATTCGATTTTTTTTCGGCTAATATTCGAATTATTCGAATATTATTCGAATAATAGACAAAAATCTTTGTTTTTACTAAAATCACATCTTCTTTTATTCTTTCAAGTGTTATTTGCATAAACAAAAGGTTGTATCGCCGTAACGAGACATTGGCGATTATTACACGCACAATCAACCACAAATTCTCAGTAAAATCAGTCAACAATATCTGTACTTAATATTATAATGAGGTAAAATTTGTTTGTATGTAGGAGATAATCTCCGAAACTACTCATCCGATTTCAAAAATGAACTTTCAGGATGAACAAAGGCCATTATGTTATGTAGGTACCTAGCGGGCAACGTCGGCCGGAAGCTAGTCTACAATAAAATGACTATGCTGATTTTGTATGGAAGGTTGGTGCCTTTTTTTCGCGCAGCATCAACCAAACAAAAATCACCAAATGCTTTAAACAATGCAATTGTCACCATTTTGCACAAAAAGGGAGACTGCTCGAAACTGAGCAATTACAGGCCCATAAGTCTCTTATCTCAGGTGTACAAGCTATTTGCCAAGGTGGTATGCAATTAGCTCACTCGCCAGTTAGATGAGTACCAGCCCGTCGAGCAAGCCGGCTTCCGTAGTGGTTATTCCACGATCGACCACACCCACACCATGAAGCAGCTGATGGAGAAGAGTTCAGAATAAAACCGGCCCCTGTGCTTAGCTTTCGCCGATTACGAGAAAGCATTCAACAGCGTCGAGCACTGGGCTGTGTTTAACGCTCTCTATCGCTGCCAGATTGACGCACGATACGTGGATGTGCTGCGGGAATTATACGGCACGGCAACCATGCAAGTTCGCCTTCACGACACTACCAACCCTATTAACATCAAGAGGGGAGTGCGGCAGGAAGACACAATATCACCCAAGCTCTTCACGGCGGCTCTTGAAGACGTTACGAAGATGCTTGCATGGGATCTTGCGGAATAAACATCAACAGTGCCTTCCTGTCACATCTCAAGTTTGCCGATGACCTCGTATCACCATGGAGATCTTCCAGGTTGTGGGCATACAGCCCACAACCTGGAAGATCTCCAACTCATGATCCAACAACTTTTTGATGCCTCTTTAGCCGTTGGCCTTAAGATGAATATGTTCAAGACGAAGATTATGGCGAATGCTTCAGGAACCTTGAATTTTACCGTAACGGTGATAGGAGAGACTGGAGGTAGTTGACAAGTATCTTTATCTTGGGCATATTCTATCTTTTGGTAAAGAGCATTAGAGTAAGGAGATCTCCAGATGGATACAGCTCGGCTGGGCCGCGTTCAGAAAACTGGCAGATGTTCTTCAGTCAAAGAAAGTTCCACAGTGCCTGAAAACCCGTCTCTTTAACCAATGTGTCTTCCCAACTGTGACTTGACGTGGACGCTTACTGAGGAGACTGTGTGTCAAAGTATAAGCTACACAGAGAGCCATGGAGCGGGCCATGCTCGGCATTAAACTCCAAGAACGAATTCGTAACACCGAGATCCGGCGCCGGACTAAAGTCCAGGACGTCAGAGTTAGGATTACGAATCTTAAATGGAATTGGGCTGGACACTTGGTTAGATGAGGTGATGGCAGGTGGTAATAGCGACAAAACACTCAAAAGAGCCTTGGGTTACCAATTTTGATAAAAAAGTAAAACTGCATCATTAGATTTTAAAATAATAATTCTCCTGGCCAGGAATCAAACATGTAGATTAAAAAAAACTTTTTGTGTGGATTTGCATATTTCTGACAAAGCATCTCCACTGGGTTGCCGGCAAATACGCGAAAGCACTACGCAATCACGCGCGGCACTCTCGAGTGTTTCCGAATCCTATAAAAGTGACATTTTATGCACATCAGAGTTCTGAGTTTGGTGTTATTAATTTTAATCGAATATTCGAATATTGGACTTCAGTATTCGAATATTCGAACGAATTTAATATTCGAATTATTCGAATATTCGAATATTCGAATGCAAGCCCTAGCTGCGATCTTCACCCATTCGCAGTAAATGGCCGAGCCATCGGAGTCTGTGTGATTTGTATTCTCCTACTATGTTAGGCTCCGCCACGAGGTCTTCAATTTCTGCGTTTTTCCGTATCCTCCAGCTGCCATCTTCACGGATTACTGGACCCAGGATTTTCCGGAGAACTTTCCTCTCTGCTACTAAAAGCTGGTTCTCCTCCTTGAGTGTTAGCGTCCAGGCTTTGGAACCATAAATAAGAATGGGCCTTATCACTGTTTTGTAAATGCGCATTTTGGTTTTTCTATTGAGAAGCCTGGATACTAGTACCTTATGTAGTGCAGCACTGCAGCGTAAGAAATTCTGGATGCGAATTTGGATCTCTTCTTCGCGGGTGTTCGTGTCTGTGATAGTGCAACCCAGGTACTTAAATTTGGCCACCCCTTTGAACGTAGTATCTCCAACGTGTAGATTTTGGCGTGGAATACGGGTGTTCTTGTAGCGCTTCATATGAAGATACTCCGTCTTGTCATGGTTAATCCCAAGGCCCACCTTATTTGCTTCTTCTGTTAAAACCCTAGTGGCTTCTACAACTTCCTCGCGACTTTCCCCAAGCAAGGCTAAATCGTCAGCGTACCCTATCACCTTATGCTTTCCATTCAGTGTTAGGCCTGTCTCCAGTGCAAGCACTTTTCTGAGTACAAAGGAGACTGTTTTTAAGTGGTCTATGAACCAATAGCCATACTGCTATGGTATTTCTGTGGGGATACCTCAACTACATCCTTGTGCAAGGGGGCATCAAAATCCAACCCGGCAGTTTTGAGAAAAATAATACTTTAGAATTCACATTTCTTGCAAAAATGTTTTTATTTTAGAAACGTTTTGAACGGTTATTGTGGTTAGTGTCTGTAAAGTTCGGACTACAATGTAATAATATGGTGACAGCGACCTGATCTGATGATGGAGTCAGGAGCTGTTCAACAGAACTCCTCAATAAATAAGCCGATTGAGTTGAAACTCGGCTTGCCTGTTATGTTTCAACTACAATGTAATAATATGGTGACAACGAGCTGATCTGATCATGGAGTCAGGAGCTGTTCAACAGAACTCCTCAATAAATAAGCCTAATAATATTCATTAACTTTATCAAATTGTAGTCGCAACTTGACAGACATGCCGAGTTTAAACTCAATCGGCTTATTTATTGAGGAGTTCTGTTGAACAGCTCCTGACTCCATCATCAGATCAGCTCGTTGTCACCATATTATTACATTGTAGTTAAACTTGACAGACATGCCGAGTTTCAACTCAATCGGCTTATTTATTGAGGAGTTCTGTTGGACAGCTCCTGATTCCATCATCAGGTCAGCTCGTTGTCACCATATTATTACATTGTAGTTAAAACTTGACAGACATGCCAAGTTTCAACTCAATCGGCTTATTTATTGAGGAGTTCTGTTGGACAGCTCCTGACTCCATGATCAGATCAGTTTGTTGTCACCATATTATAACATTATAGTTGAAACTTGACAGACATGCCGAGTTTCAACTCAATCGGCTTATTTATTGAGGAGTTCTGTTGAACAGCTCCTGACTCCATCATCAGATCAGCTCGTTGTTACCATATTATTACATTGTAGTTGAAACTTGACAGACATGCCGAGTTTCAACTCAATCGGCTTATTTATTGAGGAGTTCTGTTGAACAGCTCCTGACTTCATCATCAGATTAGCTCGTTGTTACCATATTATTACATTGTAGTTGAAACTTGATAGACATGCCAAGTTTCAACTCAATCGGCTTATTTATTGAGGAGTTCTGTTGAATAGCTCCTGACTCCATCATCAGATCATGTCGCTGTCACCATATTATTACATTGTAGTCCAAACTTTACAGACACTAACCACAATAACCGTTCAAAACGTTTCTAAAATAAAAACATTTTTGCAAGAAATGTGAATTCTAAAGTATTATTTTTCTCAAAACTGCCGGGTTGGATTTTGATGCCCCCTTGCACAAGGATGTAGTTGAGGTATCCCCACAGAAATACCACTACAGTATCGCTATTGGTTCATAGACCACTCCCCATATAAAAAAAAACAGTCTCCTTTCTACTTACTATTACTTTCCGATTGGTGCCACAAAAATTTGGTGAGGATCTGTCAAGGATGTTCGGAGTTATGAACAGAAATGCACTTCGAGAGCGCAGAAAATTGCTCTGCTAACATTGAAGTCGGTTTTTTTTAATTTTAATTTAACCACTTGTTAGTTGTCGAATAACGCTATTTAGAATCTAAATTTACTTGGAGATGATGGAAAAAGCCCTTAGTAAATCCACTATTCAGCCAAACCTTACAATAAACTCAGCATTACATCCCTCGCATTACATACAAGCCGACGCAGCACCGCCATTCAATCTCGGCGTGACGTCATAACTAATGCAAGACGCGTCGCCATGCTGTCCACCATTATTTAGGGTCCCGTGTCCAAATTGCTGCGTCAAAACGGAACAACTCAATATGGTATTGAATTTAGGAAGATAGGAAGGAAAACATCATGAAAAATCCCGTTAAGATTATATTATATTATAGCAGTGTCCACTGAAATCTTGCACACAAGATAACTTGCGCAAGCGATTTCCAACGTGTAAACGCTCGCGAAAGTGGACTTCTGCAAGTTTTAGTGTGTCATCGAACTTGCTGCAAGTCCCACGTGTATGCAAATAGAAAAATTGCAGTCAGTGGAAACTAGTCGTCAATTGACTTCTGCAAAAATTGCGTTACTTGCCAGTGGACGCTTTGCTATCCTGCCGAAAGTATGTAAGGAAATTCCGACCTATTTAGAATGTAGAAAGGTCGTAATTTCCTTACATACTTTAAGGAAGATACGCCCTTTTTACGTATGACGGCAGTATAGGCCGCAATGGGTTTGCAACCTGTCGAGTACGATTGTATTAATGATTTAGTTTTGAATATAATTTTCTAATCAATTATTATTATGTTTTTGTTATTCCTCTATTTAAAAGTTCTGACTCGGTCTAATTTTGGTTCGTCGAATTACTGAACCGATGTCACAAATTATGTGGGAAAGTTTGGAGGCTCAATTGGACTAGCAATGCGGGTTTAAATTTTGCCGGGGTGAAATTTCAGTACTTATGTATTTTTTAGAAACCTTTAAGTCTTACGTCCGGTGACAGTAATTTAAAAGCGACAAATATACCAGCCGAATTTTGTCTTGAATCAATACGACGTATTGATTCAAGACGCCGACGCGTCAGCGTCGCTTACGTATTCATTTAAGACAAAATTCGGAAAATTTCGGCAAAATTTAAAAAGTAAACCAAAATAATTTATTTACGGAACCCTACAAACTATTTCTTTGGTCACCCCAAAACCTGTCAACTTACATTTTTCTTATGTTCGTACCCTGTCAGATCTCGGCGTTCGGGTGTTTTAGGCAGTTTTTGTAAGTGTTCGGTAGTTTCTGTGCAATTTTGACTCCTTTGGCTGAGAGGGTAATGGACTGCCTGTTTTGTGTTAAGATGTTAGTGGACATGTTTTCGTTTGTACAACAGGCCTCTCTCTCGCTCTCGCCTTGCATCGATTCGCTTTCTCGCTTGCACTCGCCTAGGCTGGCCCAGAGTGTATACTCGTCATAATACAGAGTCAGAAGGCAATCTTTGCCTACACTTAACAGGACACTGTAGTGCCTGGGACATTGAGATGGAGTAGGCTTGCCCAGCACCTAAATCATAGGTACTCGCAGCTTAACCGGCCATAATATCCACAGGAAAGACATGGTCAATACGTGTGGGGCTGACTAAACCGCAGGTTTTCTCACGATGTTTTCCTTCACCGTGTTAATGCGCATTGAAAAATCCATTGATGCACGGCCAGGATTCAAACCCACGACCTTCGGATCGAAAGTCGAGGTACTAACCAACTCGGCCAACATGGCTCGTAAACAGGAATTACCGAAATCTATATCCATACAACCATGGATATTGTAAACAGTCATTATTTCAATAAATAATGTGAATTTAGTCCATAATCAAAGTAATTTAATCTAAACCCGTACCAATGAATTTTATTCGGCATTTTCACCTTACTGTGTGTTAATGGTATTAAAATGGCAGTGAAAATGAGTCTAATTTAGACACAATACTGTAAGTACTCTCTATTGGGCATCGATAGCATTATGTTCGAGGGCATATTCAGAGGATCGATATTATAGTGAATTAGGTATATAAACTTTGTATAGACGTTTTCTTTAGAGGTAAAATTTGGTTATTCAACACACTATTCTTAAACTACTTAGCTTCCGCCCGCGGCTTCGCTGTCTGTCTGTCTGTTTTCCTCTTAGAGGAGAGACGAAAATTGGTTGAGAAATACAACCTGTAGACTACAGTCGCATTTTTCAACCAATTCTCATGAAATTATGTGAGCAGGTTCGATAATTTTACATAATTTTTTTGTAGTCGGGAATTTTTGATTAGAGGGGTAAGTACTTCCTCCAAATAGGGGCAAAAGGGGGCTACTGGTTATCTCCGCCTGTAAATGACATCCGATTTCAATGTTTTTTTTTATTTAAAAGGTTGTAACTTTAAGTTGGTCTCATAAAAAATTGGTGAAGATCTGATGAGGATCTTTGGAATGCAGTAAATTGTCCCCATCGTCGTTTGACATAAAGAAAATTTGAAATAATAATACTTAAAAAATACTTTTATATCGGTTTAATATCGTTTTAACATCGTCCCTCCACATCCTCCTCCCTAGGGACGTGTCAGCGTAAATTGAATTGTCAACTTAGGATTACGCAAATTGTAACCGATATTGATTAGACTGTTATTTCACGGTGGTATTCAAAGTTACCCCATTCCGACTAATTTGTATTGAGTTCGGGTTGTTTACTTTTATTTGCATAATAAATTCTGGTTACCTTTTGCAAAATGTACCTACCTATGTTTCATAAGTTTAGATTACTTCTGATTTTGCTAAATGTAGGGATGTTAAATTTATCTGGACATGCCTCTGCCTATATTTTATAAATAAATAAATAATGCTGGACATTTCATCGTGTAGCCTCAAAATAATCAGAGCTTGTTTATGGGAACCATAATGACTGATATGACTACTTAAATACTTTTTTTTTTGTTTCAGGCGGTTCTTCACCCGCTACGCCATAGAGGTTGTCAAAAAGTAAATAAGTAAGTACCAATAAAATTTTATTTTATTTTAAATAACAAATTATAAACATGGCACATTGAGTTAATTATATCTTGTGCCAGAACTTTGTGCCTAATGTTGCGATACAAATGTGCCCACCACAGACTAGCCTTTACAGTATCAGAACAATACACTCCCAACTAAACCTGTTCTCACCATAATTAACCCGAAAATGCATAATAGGTACCGAGATTATGAAACCAGCGCGGCATTAGCGCTTTGTCCGACAACTCGAAATTCCCGGTACTGGGTAATACGATGCGTCAAAGAGGTATTACGGACGGAACCACAGAGCTTGTATACTCGTGTGAAATTGTATCTACGAGGCTAAAAAGGCTGCTATATCAGAATCAAATTAATAGGAACTGCATTATGTGCCGTTCTTGTCATTCTCAGTCGATGAAAAGAGATGGCAATAGTTCAATTCCTTTAATGAGATTCTGCAATAGCAACCTTTTTTAAGCCCGCTGTATTTAGTTAAGCAGCGTTGTGCGCGGCCACTTTTAGGATGGGTGACCGCAAGTGGTATTACGAGCCGAGCGCTTCCGTGCTTCGGAGGGCACGTTAAATATCGGTCCCGGCTTATGAGTCGTTAAGCCATGACAGAGAACTTTAAGCGGCCTAAAAATTCCGTCACCACAGTTGGCCACTTGCTCATACGAACTTATTTATTTAGGTGGTCCGAAAGAACAACCCTATTATCCTAATTTGGCAAGGCTTTAGAGAGAAATAATAGTTTTTTCTTGTCACTCTTATGTCAATAAAAAGAGATGGCAATAGATTTAGAAGATTATCCAAGGAAAGGTGGAAGGGAGAAGAGGAGTTGGCGGGAGACACCATTCCTGGTAAAAAACCTGCGGGACTGGTTTGGCTGCAGTACCATATCTCTTTTTAGAGCCGCAGTTTCCAAAATCAGGATAACCATGATGTTTTCCAATCTCTGATAGGAGGAGAACCCAAAGAAGAAGATTTAGAAGCTACCTAAGCTCTCCTGAAGCCTCTGCATATGAATTGCATTTGAACTACAAGCCAAAAACCAAACCCTGTTCATTGCATACCACAAACATTTCAACCATTAAGTACGAGTATAACCTGCCCCCTTGTCTATCTTTGATAGCGGCCAGAATCGGTCTCAAACTGTCAAATATGACAGTTCCGTGACCATGCAAGTAGCTCTGTCACTCTCGTCTCAACGAGACCGAACGCGACAAAAGATACTTGACAGTTTGAGACTTATTTGAGGTTTGCAACAAGTTAGAGTCTAACTTATTGCAAACCTCAAATAAGTCTAACTGTTAGACAATCTTGCAGGTATCTTCATAGACACAAGCGATTTAACGTAACTGATACTAAAAGCCGTGTTGAACCGAGACCTCAAGTCCTCACTAATTGCCGGCGCTGCGGTCTGCCAGACCACTTGCAACTCTTGCAACAAATAAATAGAATTCAAAATGAAATGGTAAGGTTTCCTTACATCAAAATGTTGATAAGCAGTCATTTTAAAACCTTTTGTATTACATTTTGTAATACACCGATAATATCGAGAGACTTATTGTGACAGGCAAGATAGAGGGCAAAAGACCGAGAGGACGCAGCCCCAAGCAAAGGTGTGACCAGGTATCGGAGCACCTTGAAATGCCGGTGAAGAAAGCACTGCATCAAGCCACAGATCGCTCCAAATGAAGATCAACTATCCACAAGATCATGAGAAGGAGTCACGATCCTCAACAATGAGGGACCGACTGGAGGAATACATTTTGAGTCCCTGCTGTCCTCCTTGTGTCCTGAAAAATACAACCTAGGCGCCTTCAAAGGTAGAGTGAATAGATTTCTTATAGATGGATGTGATGTGATGACCCTCGGCCTATGAATATCAGGCTAGTTGGTGGCCAAACATAGATCTATTTTCTACAAAAAAAGATTTTCATTCTTGATCACAAATAATGTCTTGGTCTTTGATTATACTTAGGTAAAATAAAATGTCTTGGCCGGGGTTCGAACACAATGTGAAAGCTGGGACACTACCCCACACAGCAAACGAAAGGTAACCAAAACTACCAAAATTTTAACCAAATACAATTATTCCATGGTACTCACCTCTGGACAACTATAATTATATTTAACTCAGATTTGTAATTCCAAGTTTCGACTTTGTACAGTCCTTAGTGAGTTGAAACCAGGTTTAGCGTACAAAGCGCTCCTGGCCATTTCCACCTAAGTTTATATTCAAGCACGTGTTCGCTCTAAATTGCAGGTGGATCTAGTCTGATTGAAATATTAATAGAGGTAGTACTTATATTATGTATTTTCGTATGAGAGCGCCCAACTGTGGTGACAGAGTTTTTAGGCCGGCTAAAGGCTTGTTGGCCGAGGGGTGTAGTACTTCGACTTTCGATCCGAAGGTCGTGGGTTCGATCCTGGTCGTGCATCAATGGATCTTTCGTTTCGAAAAATTTATATGCCCATTAACACGAGCTCTAAACGGTGAAGGAAAACATCGTGAGGAAACCCGCGGTTTAGTCAGCCCCACACGTATTGACCATGTCTTTCCTGTAGATATGGCTGGTTAAACTGAGAGGATGGTTTGTTTTGATGGGCAAGCCTACTCCATCTCAAACAATTTCCTAGTATGTATGTTTCTGTGCTTACCCCAGGGAGTCAAAATGTTGCCCCACCATGTATTAATAAATTACGAATAAACGAATTCGGGGCGTGCTGCTAGTTGCATAATAAATGGTCGTTAGTAGTCCTTTGTATTCAATAATTTGGATTATTTTTGGAATAAGTTGTCACAAAAAAACTATTTCTAATCAGTCGAAAATTGGAAGCTATTGATATTGGTTCAAAACAATTGTATTTAAGGTCCTTTTCCACGAAATGTGCGAGTAATAAGTACCTACACAATAATTTATCGGTCGGCTCATGGCTTGCTAAGACGTTGAAGTTAAGCATCATTGTGCGCGGTCACAATTTGGATGGGTGACCGCAAGTGGCATTACAAGCTTATCACTTACTACTGCAAATTGAAAAAAACTAAAAGTATTGTTTGAAAATAGAGAAAATGCTCTAGATAAAAGTCTGTTCGTATCGGAAGGCTCTATTTGAAGTCAATTTTCTACAGGAATTAAACAGTTGAAAACCGAATATCGTTGAAAATCATAGCCGATAAAGTTTTTGAACCAAATTGAATTGAAAAACTCATTAATAAAAAGTGAAATAAGCCCTTTTGAAAACATACTCCTTAATTATACAGTGTGTTTTATTTAATGTAGTGTTCCTCGCAAGCTACGTCATTTTTATGTAGTTTCACCTAGCACAATGTTATTGATCGGCCTATGTGGTCGAACCACGTGGCCACAGCTTTCCGATTGATCTAACTATGCGATCGAACCACGTGGCCACAGAATGTTTGAAAGAGAGGCACTGCGAGAAAAGGAGACAGAGCGCCCGAAGGTTGGCATTTGAGAAATCGAAGCATCATATTTTTAACTCCCGACGAAAAACATAAGTGTTATAAGTTTGTAGGGGTAGTTCCCATCTGATCATATGATCCGTTTTGTGGTTGCATCTGATCAAACAAAAAGATGCCAATGGATCATTGATCCATTGCAACTGCTTTATTGTGTAGCTGTGTCTGTCTGTGACATCACTGATAGTTTTTTTGGTTGAAAACTGACGTGATCGACATTCTTCTTAGCTATGATTTATGAAGATCCGTTCAGGCGTTTGAAGATCATCAGCTTTTTTCTAGATGATGGAAGGACATTTCGAGGGTTTTTATTAGGGGTTGAATTTCGAAAAATAATGCCTTAGTGGGTGGTTTTACTAAAAATGAAAGCTACCTTCCAAGTTTCAGCTTTCTAGTTTCGTTCAAAGAAAATTATCGCGCCATTTTTGCACCAAAACACCATTTTATTTATTTATTTATTTAACACTTTCACACATGACAAATTGTGCAAGGAGGAGGACCATTTTCGCGCTGGATTTGAACTTGGCTGTAATAGAATTAAATAAAGTACACTCCAAGAGCTTTCATAATGACCTATGTTTCATCGCTGTTGGACAAAGTGGGTCCAGTGTTTAAGCAATGATGCCCAATACCCATGGTCCTTTTTCATTCAATTATTGCCTAAAGATGTAAGAAAATGTCTACCGCGCTTAGGGATACAGTCGTGATTATTTTCGTTTTGTCGACATTAGTGAAAACGATATCTTCGGTACGAACAGACAAAACACTTCGTATCCGTTCATAATAGGAAACATGACCAACAGATCTGAATCGATACCGGCCTTAATAGGCCAATAACTCAACTAGACAATACTACGTTAACAATTAGTACGTTTACGTGCTGTGTACGTTCTACGTGCTCGTAGTACGTGAATTGTTGGATTTGGGACGTGTGGAAATTGTGTTACTGAGATGGAATATTTTGAGTGTAAATCCAATTCAAAAAACATTTATTCAGTATTATGCTTGGGATCACATTGAAACGTCTTAAGAGCTAGGTGATTCTACTCATGTTCTTTCGCGACCAACACCGTGAAGAATCAGGGCAACAAACACGGTTTGGGGCATATCTTCTATGGACTGTAATAATATATTTATTTATAGAAACTAAACTACTACCTAATTACATAACATTATAAAATACAAATGGAACCAGTTGAGCCACCTAAGGATCGTTGGAAACGATCTATAGGTAGCTCAACTGATCCAAGCCACTGCCAGACGGAAGCGTGCCCAAGACACTGGCAGCATTACCGCGCTGGATGGCAATGCTGATAAGTTGAGCCAAAAAAGTGCCAGACTTGGGATCTTTATTTTATAAAATACTAGCTGCTGCCCGCGGCTTCGCTTGCGTGGTATCCGGATTAAAAGTAGCCTATGTTACTTTCCAGCCCTCCAACTATCTCTACACAAAAAATCACGTCAATCCGTCGCTCTGTTTTGACGTGAAAGCAGGACAAATAAACAAACATATAAACACACTTTCACATTTATAATATGGGTAGGTACGGATTTACTTACATCAAGTATTTTAAAATACACATTTCCAAACAGCGTTTTACTAATAAAGCTCAATTTTACCGAACTATTGAACTAAGAAAATCCCGGGGAAATCCGTGAGCACATTTATTAAGGCCCAGATGGCAGTGATGCGAGTCGCATACTAATTCCACGATAAACGAATTAATTTCTAAAATTAATCGCTAAGGGAGGGAAGAATTAAGATTTTTCTATAGTAAGCTTAATAAAATCATTATTTACACATTTTGATGCAATAAGTATGAGTGGTCAACTTTGGTGACGAAGTTTTTAGGCCGCCTAAAGGCTTCCTTCATGGCTTAAGCCATGATATAAGTGGTTAACGACTTAAAAGCCGGGACCGACAATTTATCCTGCCTTTCGAAGCAGCGAGGAAGCGCTCAGCTCGTAATGACACTTGCGCAAAATGCTTAATTTCAACTATCAATCAAGAACGTCTCGGCAAGCTACGCCACAACCACAAGCGCTGAAATTCGTTGTGGCTTAAAATGTAGAATGAATAGAAATGAATTAAAAAACATAAGCTTTTACGATATCGGTGATGATACTTTGGTACGCTGCCCAATTAAATTATCACTAAAACAAACATCTCTTATTTTGTTCACAACAAATTAAATGTTCTTGTTTTTCAATTCAAAATGTCCGTAAAATGTATCGTTCAACTGTGACCTAAAACATACAAGTTCAGAAATATACCCTCGCGTTCGACTAATGAGAGGACAGTCCCTGGCTAATTGCAACGTAACGATGTTACTGTGACGTAGGCTTGACGGGGGCCTGACGGACTGACGGACTGATGGACTGACGGCAACGCGTTTTGCCACTTTGGGTGATTAGGATATCCTATTTGTCCCACTTCCGATTCATAATCGCAGTAATATTATAAATGCGTTTGGATGGATGTATGTTCCTCTACAACTCGACAACCACTAAACCGATTTGGCTGAAATTTAAAATGTAAATAGTTAATGACCGAAAATAGGACATAAGCTACTTTATCGGCGGAAGCTAGTTGTAAATAATTTTGGCTGGGTGGCTTAGGTGCTGGGCAAGCCTACTCCATCTCAACACTGTCCCAGGCAACACTGTGTCCCGTTAAGTGTTTAGGCAATGATTGCCTCCTGACACAAAAATCATCTAGTAAAAGTGTAAAGGCCTAAGTACCTATAACAAAAGCGGAAATAGAATATTTCGGACGCATAAGGCTGAAAATTTTAAGGGTCAGCAGCGCGAGTGTGACTCCTCTGGTGTCACAGGCGTCCATAGGCTACGGTAACCGCTTACCATCAGGTGGGCCGTATGCTTGTCTGCTACCTTAGTAGTATAAAAAAAAAAAAAAAAAAAATAGCAATAATAAATTTACCATCGTAGCTTTGTTATATTAATGACTTCCACTTGCATTCTAAGCTTACCCTAACAGTTTCCCATAACCCACATTACAATAATACAATTTCGCAAAAGAAAATTAGTTCTATTGAACCAATTCGCTCAAAAAGTTCCAACTGCATTATTCTCCACACAAAACTATCCCCGAACATCCTGAAATTAAGGTTAAATTTACTTTGACACGTCATAATTACATAAGCCCAATCCCTTTTCAAAGTTCCGACCGAAACGATGTAACAACCACTAGATCGTGAGACAGAAATGAACTCTAAAGCGATGTACTGAGGATTAGATTCCTATAAACGAGGCTTACCTTAGGATCTATTGATGAGGGTTGATAAGGAAATACAAGGGAAATGCGGGTTGCATAGTAATTGAGGGTCAAACGGGATAATTATCTCTTTATGTAGATATATTTAAGAAAACGGATAATATTGGATCGTTTGTGTTATATTGGGATCAGCCACTGAAACGTTTAAACGAGCGTGGCAATATCAATATGAACGTCTACCAGTGCAGCGCTGATGAAGTGATGAATGTCATTTTTGACATAATCTATAGGAGGAAGAACATACATAGTGAGTTTTTGTCACTCTATATTCGAGCAGTCCGACTGGGTAAATACCTTCGCCTTACAAAATATCGCAGACAAATAACATCATTCTTCTCGAACGGTGTTCCTGCGTTGAGTAAGGTTGCCAGAGCTCTGCTCTGAAGGTTACAACTCGTAGACCAGTTTTATCCATTGTGTTGTCGGCGCAGTGATTCCTCTTTAAAAGGGTCAGCAAACCATGCCCTTTAGATCGCCAGGATACTATCCCATTCGGTCAACAAGACTGAATCTTCCTTCCTTTTTGTTCTTCGATACCCCCTTTTATATTTTACCCCATTTTTAACTCCTACCCCTCTCGACCCCCTGTTTTCGAACGTAATGAATCGCGCGTCAAACCCAGACGGTAAATATTCCCATTATTGACCGATCGGTTGGAAAAGAAGCAAACTTTTTCAAAAACATGTTTTTCAGAGAAAGGTTGATGAATACAGAGTACCTATTGATTGATAAAACGGTGGTGTTGAATACAACGAAGTTGGTAAATTTGTATTTCACTAAGTCTCGCGGTTTTAAAAATGTAACAGAAAGTGTTTTTGATAATATAAAATACTTAACTAACCACGAGCTGATCAGCCTAAGTACAGTTATTTTGACTTTTGAGTAAAGTCTTAAAAAGTGGCATTACGAGCTGAGCGCTTTCGTGCTTCAGAGGGCACGTTAACTGTCGGTCCCGGCTTTTAAGTCGTTAAGCCATGACGGACGGAGGCCTTTAGACGGCCTAAAAACTCCGTCACCAGAGTTGGCCACTTGTTCATTCGAAAGAAGAAGAAGTACCTAAAGTCTTAGTTAAGACCCTGGGTGAACATTTTTTTAACCGAACTTCAAAAAAAGGAGGAGGTTCTCAATTCATCGCAAACTTTTTTTTTTCTTTTTTATGTATGTTCACCGATTACTCGAAGACGCTTAGACCGATTTGTATTTTTTTTTTTTTGTGTGTATAGGTAGTGGTGGTAATGTAGGTGATGTACTGGGAGTATCTGGATAGTCCGTCTTCGGAATGAAATCCACAGGAACACGCAATAACGTATATTCGCAATTACTTACTACCTATTTTAATGTACAGAAGGAGTGTAGAAGATAAGAGCAATACAATACAATGAGTACGAGAGCTAGGCTTGTTCTGCTTAGAGAAAGGTCTAACGCAGTGGTCGTCACACTTTTCTGGCCAAGGGCCGCATAGGACAATGTGGGGTATCACTGCGGGCCGCACATTCTTGAATTATTTATTTGATGATTTTTCGAAATTCTACCTACTAACAAACTTGAAACTTAGCATAATTTTGCGGTGCTCAAAGCTTGTTGGTTCCTATTCTATGGTCTGACATAACTCACTTTGCTCGCAATATACCTTATATACCTACTCCTGAAGTTATAGTGCAAGCGAATAGAGCTCCAAACCAAGCGAGCGAAGCGAGCCGAATTTTTGCAAGTCAAATGCAATATGTTACACTTTTTTTTGTGGTGATCAAAGAAAAAACTCGCTGCTTATCGGTTCTTATTTTGTGGTTAGACTACTCACTTTACTCGCAATACATACCTTACTCATGAAGTTAAATGCGAGCGAAGCGAGCCGAATTTTTCAAGACAAATGCAACATGTGACACTTGATTTTATTTGCGGTGATCAAAGAAAAAACTCGCTGCTTATAGGTTCTTATACTTTACTTAGACTTTACTAACTTTTCTCGCAAAATATCTGACTCATTAAGTTTTAGGCGAGCGAAGCGAGCCGAATTTTTTAAGACAAATGCAATATTGTGACACTTGATTTTGTTTGCGATAATCAAAGAAAAAACTCGCTGCTTGTCAGTTCTTATTTTGTGGTTAGACTTTACTTACTTTACTCGCAATAGACCTTACCCATGAAGTTAAATGCGAGCGAAGCGAACCGAATTTTTTAAGACAAATGCAACATTGTGACACTTGATTTTGTTTGCGATGATCAAAGAAAATACTCGCTGCTTATCGGTTCCTATTTTGTGGTTAGACTACTCACTTTACTCGCGATATATACTTTACTCGTGAAATTAAATGCGAGCGAAGCGAGCCGAATTTTTTAAGACAAATGCAACATGTGACACTTGATTTTGTTTGCGGTGATCAAAGAAAAAACTCGCTGCTTATAGGTTCTTATACTTAGATTTTACTAACTTTTCTTGCAAAATATTCTACTCATGAAGTTATATGCGAACGAAGCGAGCCGAATTTTTTAAGACAAATGCAATATTGTGACACTTGATTTTGTTTGATATGATCAATTAACAAACTTGCTGCTTATCGGTTCTTAGACTTTACTAACTTTTCTCGCAAAATATCCTACTCATGAAGCTATATGCGAGCGAAGCAAGCCGAATTTTTTAAGACTAATGCAATATTGTGACACTTGATTTTGTTTGCGATGATCAAAGAACAAACTTGCTGCTTATCGGTTCTTATTTGGTGGTTAGACTTTACTCCCTTTATTTGCAATATATACCTTACTCATGAAGTCATATGCGAGCGAAGCGAGCCGAATTTTTTAAGACAAATGCAACATGTAACACTTGATTTTGTTTGCGATGTTCAAAGAAAAAACTTGCAGCTTATCGGTTCTTATTCTGTGGTTAGACTTAACTCACTTTATTCGCAATATAGGTACCTACCTTAGTTATGAAGATAAATGCGAGCGAAGCGAGCCAAATTTTTTAAGACAACTACAATATGTGACACTTGATTTTGTTTGCGGTGCTCATAGAAAGGCTCGTTGCTTGTCGGTTCCTATTTTGTGGTCAGACTCAACTCAACTCTGAAACTAAAATGCGAGCAAAGTGAGCTCTAACTAAACCAAGCAAACAAAGCAAGCTTCCATATCTCGAAGTTTTTAAGTCAATTACAATTATTATTGTAGCAACGTAGGTAGCATCATTCATCATCACCATTTCCTTGCCCTTTTCCCACTAGGTTGCGTCGGCACAACATGTTCTCCTCTAACGTGGTAGAATCATTATCTACTTAAATTGTTTGCTTGGTCGCGGGCCAATATCGTCCCGCGGGCCGCACAAATATCGCCCGCGGGCCGCATGCGGCCCGCGGGCCGCACTTTGACGACCACTGGTCTAACGTGTTCAACAAGTAGTCCCAACGAGGTGGAAGCTACTCGCTTGCGACGTAGACTGAGCCTGAGCTAGAGAGCTACAATCTATATAATCTATATAATATTCGATAGATTAGAATCGAATGTGAATTTGAATTTTGAATACCAAACGAGAATTCTACTGTCGGTGTAAGAATATTAACAAAACACAACGATAGCGCGTTCTAACTTTTCTAGTGGCGCCATCTAGTTTGAAATTAAGTTACTACAAAGTGAGACTAGTTGCTTACAGAAGTAAATACTGTTATTCTAATATTGATAACGAATAAATAATTAGGTGAAAATTTTATATATTTAAATATTAATATTATTATTAATGAAATAAACATATAGGTTCACCACATGTGAAAGGGTAAGTTCCTATACTTTCCTATTGGTGTCACAAAAAATTGGTTAGGATCTGTTAAGGATTTTTCAAGCATATCAATTTCAACCTGTTTTAACACTCAATTTATAAAAAGCGCACAGCAAAATCAAGGCAAACCACAGAGTGATAAAGATAATTTTACAGTGACAGCTTAATGGTAGTGAAGTTTGGAATATTGATGAAAAGACTGGTTTTTGTTTCGTGTTCAATTTGCTCTGTGGAGGATAAATTGGTGGGTATTAATAATTTTCAATATTGGAAAACTCTGGACTACAATTTTTGAGGCTTTGGTGTGATATTTTCCAGGATAAGTCTCATCATCATCAGCATCAGTCTTGTCCTCCCACTGCTGGGTATAAGCCTTTCTTCGTTTCTGCCATTCACCCCTGTCTCGCCCCAATCTAACCCATGTATCACCTGCGGTTTTAACTATGTCGTCGAACCATCTTTGGGATGGATCTGCCAAGCACCAGCTCCAAGCAATGGAGTCGACCGAGAGGCGTGCCAAGAAGCTAGCATAGGTGACGACTCCTTGGTTGTCTCGGCTGCAAAGCCTTGAGCATCGCCGTAGAGTCACTAGTTTGTCGGTTTTCTATCGGATACATTTCGGAAAGTGTGCTTAGGAACTGTACGATTTGGTTCCGCCGTCCCCTTTCTTCTATCGGACCTCCAGATACCCAAAAAGGCGCCATTTGTACATGGTTGATATTCCCAGTGTTCGTACAAAGCGCTTTGAGTCTACATTTTTCATACGTAAATATTATTATCAACGGGATAATTACCATGATTATTGAGTTTTCTTGCTTCCCGATATTTCGACGCAGTTGCATGCGCCATGATCACGGGTAACTGAAGTCTTTGCGAGGTAGAGGGTAGTTATGTGCAGACTAATAATATTTATGTTCGTAACCATGATAGTTTCAAAAGTTATATTTTTCATACGCACGGCGAAAACGTGGAACTCCCTGCCGGAGTCTGGGTTTCCAGAAAGGAATAAGTAATTTGGGTGTTTTCAAATCGAGAGTCAGATGCTTTACATCAGGCAGGGTGTGGTCAAACGCAAGCCTATTTTAGTAAAAAAAAATCTTGCCGTTGTCCAATCAGAAGACGCAACTGATCGCCACCTTGCACGCCACCGCGGGCGTTAGCTGAACGCTTTGGTTTGGTCTTACCTTTAATTTAATGAATTTTGTAACGGTAACAGTTCATAAACTCATTTTTCTAAATTCTGAAAAAAAATCAACCTCGAATACAAAAAAGACATTTCTGAATAAGATACTCCGCCGAACCTTTCAATAACTATTTAAGCATGAGAATTATTAGAGGCTTCTATCCGGGCAGGACAGTTTACGATCGGCGGCTATCCCCTTATATCCCGCGCCTGATTGCTTATCCCTTAGGGTAAGGCACAGCCTGTTGGTATTTCAGCTAGGTAACTTAATAATGTTTCATTGACAATTTCAATACCAATGTTGCTCGGCAGCGCAGATGTGATGAAACTTTGGAAGGGTCTTCTAAGGACGCCTGCGAAGGTTTCTGGTCTAAAAAAATTAGGTACCTAGGTATAATATAAAAACAGAGGTGGTAAGAAGTTTGCCGGCCAAGCTAAAAAAACAATGTAGGTAATATGATCACTGTATTTCCAAGGTGCGATAGACATAATTATTCTTTAAGGCTTTTATGCTTTAAAGATGTCTAAGGGGGTAGTCAGATGTATGTTCAACGACATTTGGTACATTCCCACAGTATGCAAAAGTTAACATTCCTTATTTGACATGTTGGAAGCCCATCGACGCTATAATTAGAAAGCTTTCTGGTCTCCTCACGGTGTTTTCCTTTAACGTTTAAGGTCATCGCTCACTGCGCAGTATCATAAGCGGGCCGAGCCATGACCGAGCCCGTCACGAAAATAGCACCTTACACAGTAAGACCGTATCATACTAGGACCGTCGCATAACCGTTTTGCGAAGCGTAATCCCGAGCCTATACCACAGTAATAGACATTTTGTTGGTTTTATGCTAAACACACAATTATTCTGAAAGCCCATTTTAAAACTTATCACTCAATTTTTTTGTAAAATACTATCGTAAATATAGAGCGTTTACAAGCTAACCCACACTAAAATACATATTACACACATTTTGTCGGGCTTACTAGCAAAGTGCAATATTTCATCATATTTTGTGTAACTTTAAATGGGAGTTTTATCTACAAGGTTTAAAAAAACAGACTTTTAAGAAACCTTTTTAAAAACCCAATTATAATCCATAGTGATGGCATAATAATTATTGCGATCATGATGATGATGATGAAAAGTAGCTTATATCCTTCCTCAAAGCTCCTGAGATTAGCGTGTTCAAACAAATTAACAAATAAACTTTTCCGCTTTATTACTGGTTGGTTGGTATAGATTAAGTGTACTTTCACTCTACATTCAAGGTTTTATGAATAACTGGATATTTTTTTAATTTGTAAGCTTATCTTTTTTCTCGAAATCGTGTTTTTGCTGTTACTACACTTTGATTTCGGAGGGCAGTATGGGATTTTGACGTTTGATAAATGTCACATAACGTGCGGAACGCATTTAGTGATGCTAGATGGGGGGTTTTCAATTCAAATTTGGGGTATTTACCGACTCAGAAGGAAATCCTTTGGGAGAATTTTCGTAGGTAAAAATTATAAATTATATACCTACTTGATATTTAGGGGTGATATTTGATAGGTTTAGAATGTGTACATGTATATGTGTATAAATGGGGGTACTTGAAAGACTTTGTGAAGTGAGAAAAATAACTGAATTATTATCTAACCAATATTGGAGCGTTTCCTCTTGCTCCTACTCGATTCTCCTACTGCTCCTGCACGAGGACCAATATATCCTTATAAGTATATCCTCGTGCTCCTACTAATGGACAGTCAAGGTACAATACCCCAAAATAAAACTATCAAATAGGGGCACAGCCGCGAAGCCGTATTTTGATAAACTTCAAAACAAGATAACATCTTCATCATCAACAAAAAATAAAATCGTTATTCTTATAAATAAATACTTAAGCTATGATCAAGATCTACATTTAAAGTGACAGCTGTCACCAAATGTACCAATATAATGTATAAAGTAGAATGCTGACTGACATTTAATGTACAAAGGATTTTGAACCTTATCACGACTACACAACGATCTATTATCATTTAATCTTGGTTATAAGGATTGTTGGTCTTGTTGAGATGCTTTCTTGGTAGCTTTGTCTCTTTCACACTCGTTGTTGGATTAGTAGTGTGCCCATGTCATTTAAATTTCAGGATATTTTTACCTTATCGCGCTCAACAAAATCAGCGCTTGATTTCGATCCATGGTTTCGATCCTTGAATTCGAAGCTGTCAAACTTCAAACGGCCATATCTTGGAAACTACTCATCCTAGACTCCTCATTCTCAGTTCAAATGAAAGCTATGACCAAGATCTACATTTCAGATGACAGATGTCATTTTGACAGCTGTTATTGAAAATGTAGATCTTGGTCATAGCTTTCATTTGAGCTAAAAAGGAAGAGTCTAGGATGAGTAGGTTTCGAGATATGGCTGATTGAAGTTTGACAGCTGTCACTTTAAATGAAGATCTCTTCAATAGCTTTCGTTTGAACTGAGAACGGGGAGTCTAGGACGAATAGTTTCCGAGATATGGTGCTTTGAAGTTTGACAGCTGTCACTTCAAATGAAGATCTTGGTCATAGCTTTCATTTGAACTAAGAACGGAGAGTCTAGGACGAGTAGTTTCCGAGATATGGCCTTTTAAAGTTTGACAGCTGTCACTTTGAATGTAGATCTTGGTCATAGCTTTCATTTGAACTGAGAATGAGGAGTCTAGGACGAGTAGTTTCCGAGATGTGGCCGTTTAATGTTTGACAGCTGTCACTTTAAATGTAGATCTCTTCAATAGCTTTCACTTGAAGAGAACGGAGAGTCTGGGATAAGTGGTTTACGAGATATGGCCCATCTGTCATTTTAATATACACCTAATCTGTCTTTTTGACGTAATCTGTCATTTTGACATAATCTCTCATTTTGACATGATCTGTCATTTTGACATAATCACGGGCAGACTGCCCGCAACCACGGCTATTGTAACAGCCAAATCGTCGCGTCGTGATAAATAAGGTAAATTACGCGATAAAATCCCGTGTACATAAATCAACATCCAGTACCAACAATACGAACCAACTCGGTGGCGCAGTGTGCGAAGGTCCAGCTAAAACACAGAAAGTTGCGGGTTCGATTCCCACTGCGACGCAAGTGTTTGTATGATCTGCAAATATATGTATCGGGTCTGGGTGTTTTTCTATGTAATATTATGTATTTACAAAAAAAGGATAGGTACCTACAAGTAGTTTATCAGTCATATAGTTTCCATACAAGGTCTATTTACCTTGGAGCTAGATGATGCTGTGAAATATCCAGCATTATTTATTTATAGAAAAAGGCTGAAAAGCTGCCCCTAGGGGCTGACCTGGCTACGCTACTAATATGATGGTTACATGGATTGACAGATGGGCGGGGCTTGTCATTGATTGTCAGCAAAATAATCATGGCGGCCGGAGATTGACAAGACGGCCATGGCACGGGCAGGGCACGCGACGGTGTAGGAACGGTGTGGTGTGGGGCGTCGCATACATTTCAATACAAAGAATATCATTTTTGCCGGGACGGTGTTGCTACGGTCATGCTATGCGACGGGGTAGAGACGTGATAATGTGGCAGCACCCTTAGAGCTCGTGTTAAAGCGCATATACATTTTTCGAAACGAAAAATCTATTATGCCGGGTTCAAACCTCCGGATTAAAAGTTGAATGACTTTAGGGTCGGTTTACATCTGACGGAAGATCCGTCGGGCGTACCGAGTTTTGTATGCGCTCTACGCTGACGTCTAATCGGTCGAGTGTGAAAGGTCGAACGTTTTATTATGTACTTGTCTGTTCTGGCGTTACGCAACTGACGATACGCGATGGATCTTCCGTCAGATGTGAACCGACCCTAACCCACTCGACCAACACTGCTCTCCAGACGGGTCAGCTAGTTTATAAACCAGCTATTTACAAGTGAGCTGTGTCCGACTCCGGCAAATGAAATTGGGATACGAATTTATGACGATACGTATATTTTTCGTTAACACTTCGACACGACTTATAGTAATTGATGATTTGGTGTTAAAAGTAAACACAACAAGCATTTTACGAGAGGGTTATTACTTTGTTTACTTACCCGATTGCGTAGTTTTATGGGTTTATGTCACTTTAGTTTAGTAAAATTCGCTTTTTATTTATTTTTTCAAACAAAGTGTCCACTGGCAAACAACTTTCGCAACTTTTTGGAGAAGTCAATTGACGACTAGTTTCCACTGACTGCAATTTTTCTACTTGCGTACGTGGGACTTGCAGCAAGTACGATAAGTCACTAAGGCTGGTTTTAGTGTCACGCATACCGTCGGCGCTGATAGACGAGTGATCTTTATTACATTGAAACAAGGATACTGATTGTTTAGTAAAAATGGCAACGCTGATTGCACTCGTCAGTGCTGAACAATCAGTATCCCTATTTCATTGTAATAAAGATCACTCGCCTATCAGCGCCGACGGTACGCGTGACACTAAAACTAGCCTAAAACTTGCAGAAGTCCACTCGCGTGAGCGTTTACACTTTGGAAGTCGCTTGCGCAAGTCAACTTGTGCAAGATTTATTGCCAGTGGACACTTTGCTTTGGACATAATAAAAGAAAATAATACTTAACGTTTTTTTTTATACGTGGTACTAAAGTAGCAGGCCAGCGTAGCCTTATCCGAAGCATGGGTATTCCTTATGATCGAAAACAACAAATTGTACGAATAGAATTTTCTTAAATTTTAGTAAATATGGAAAAATTGAGCCTTTCTAAATATAAAATACTTAGTGAGTAAAAATAAAAAAGCGATTAGAAATAAGAATAATTAATAGACTTTCGTTTGACGGTATTTTTGAAAACGAAAAGAGAAGTCACAGACATCTAAACGGACATCCATTCGAATTATTCTCCGAAGTCCCAAATAATAGAGCTTAGTTATGATGAATGCGTACGATCATTACCACTGTACGCTGCCATATATCACTGCTGGGCTCCACTTTCAATACTATACATAAATTTTCGTTTTGGTGCAAGTATGAAACAGCCCCCCTAGCCATATTACAATCGCTCCGTATCTATTCTATTTCTATCAGCGCTGTCGCTCGATCTATTCTACAGTAAAAATCGCTCAGTTGCATCTTTGGATACATCTCAGTTGACAACAAGGAGAATTTATAGTAGAAATTGTTTATGGTTAGTGCTCTGCACTAATTTTGTTTTGACCATTTTTACCACAATTTTAGGTAAAAACTACACTAAACTGCTTAATAATATCGCATAATATACTTCTAGAATAAATAATGGCACTTACAAGGAGAATTTAACAGTTAATTTGTTAAATCATCTTCCATGAATTCAGATGTTGAATAATAACTTCTTTGATTAGAAACTTTTTATAGATCACTGTCGATTCTATTCCGCTGATCGCTGCAAATGCTAGCCATATTACACTTTTTGACAAGCGCTCGCGGAACGGAACGATCGTTGTGATAGCTCGCCGAGCTATCGCCAAACCCAATAGAAAGCGCTGTAACCATGGCAACAGCTACTGCTGCTCGGACTATGTTTCGTGTGATTTTTACTTTTTTCCATCTCACTTAGTTTTTTGACATCAATCAGTTTTCTATTCTACCAATAACTTAATAAAAATGGCCATGCCGATTTTGGAGGTTGATGCCTTTTTTTTCGCGCGGGCATCAACCAAACATTAAAATATAAACTCTATAAGGCCTCTATCGATAAACTCGGATTAACTTCTGTCAAAGTTGCACCACGGATTACTATTGCCATCCTTATTTGTCACTGTCTAACAAAAAAGGATGGCAATAGTTTAATGCGTGGTGCAACTTTGACATAAGTTAATCCGAGTTTATTAATAGAGGCCTTAGGCCATCCTTTTTTGTTAGACAGTGACAAATAAAGATGTCAATAGTAATCCGTGGTGCAACTTTGACAGAAGTTAATCCGAGTTTATTAATAGAGGCCTAGACAGTGACAAATAAAGATGTCAATAGTAATCCGTGGTGCCACTTTGACAGAAGTTAATCCGAGTTTATTAATAAGAGGCCTAAGGCCTAAGGCCTCTATTGATAAACTCGGATTAACTTCTGTCAAAGTTGCACCACGGATTACTATTGACATCTTTATTTGTCACTGTCTAACAAAAAAGGATGGCAATAAGTAAGGCGTGGTGCAACTTGGACAGAAGTTAATCCGAGTTTATTAATAGAGGCCTTTGAGTTTATATTTTAATGTTTGGTTGATGGCCGATCGAAACAAATAAAGGCACCACTTTCCGGCATAGGCTTTTACATAGCAGCGCGGCAACCCGATAAGTATTAATTTCACTACGATAATTATAATCCTACTAATATTATAAAGGCGAAAGTCCGTGTGTGTGTGTGTGTGAATGTTTGTTGCCACGTATCTCCATAACTACTAAACCGATTTTGATGAAATTTGGAAAGTAGATAGATAATAACCGGGAATAGGACATAGGCTACTTTTTATCCCGAAAAATTGCAGGGTTCCCGTGGGATAAGAAAAATAATAGTCCACGCGGGCGAAGCCGCGGGCGTCTGCTAGTTTACTATAATTAAATAAACATATGACACATTGAGAGAGATTTACAATAATAACTTAGTAGAAATTAAAAATGACTTCTAATGTAAATATAAATCATCAAGGCCATAATTTACTTACATTTGACTTACATAGATACTTTTTATTCCGAAACTATCGATTCTCCCGCGTACACACACATTCACACAATTCACAAGACGTTTTGACGTTTAAGATCGCTGACCATAAACAATTTCTGTTCTATATCTATCGGCGCTGTAGATTGAGCTATCGGCACAAAATTGTAATATGGCTAGGAACTTATCTCGAGCTATTATCGCGATAGATGCAACGACAGCGATGATATTTGACGTTTCAAGTAGATGAGTCACGTGGTCAGAACGTCAAATCCTATACATTTTGAAGTGTTCTATTCTACAGCGACGATAGATCGTTCTACAGCGACGATAGATAGTGTAATATGGCTAGGGCCGCAGGTTACGCTGCAATGATGTTTTCAAACGGGGAAGTTAGGTGACTTGTTAAACTTTCGCGATTTGTTAACATAATGATAATTATTATTATCATAATAATATAATTATTATTATTATACATAAAATCCCGTAATAATGATTATCATAAAGATAGGTGACGCACTAACGTCACACGCATAAACATGGACTCGGTGCACCACTACATACACACATTGCTCCGCACACATTGCACTATATTACGAATTTGGAAAGTGACTTTTTCTTTTTCGAAGAAAATCTTCGAATCGGATGCGTTCCGATTGAATCGCACTGCACTGATATTAATAGAATACGAGTAGAATAGAATAGAATATTACTTTATTGTACACCATAAAAATACAAAAGTAAAGTAAGCCTAAACAAAAAAAAGTGTATCAATGTGCGACCTTATCGCTGAAAGCGATCTCTTCCAGGTAACCTTTGGATGGACAGGATAAAAATGAACTAGTAAGGGCGATGGCTTACATAATTTAAATATTATTGTGACAGTAAAAAATAAGTGGCAAAAAAAAATCACTAGTGCGTACCTACTTTCAATGAGCTCATACAAGGAACTTATCAAACAGAGAGCGGTCACACGGTCAAGCGTTCAAGCGGTCAGTTTTGCGTTCTTTGTATTCTATTACGTTACATAGATATACTCACACAGGAGGCATTCTGACCGCGGCGGTCAAGTAGAACAGATCAGTAGAAATCAGTAGAACGCTCGAACGCAGAAAGAGAACGCAGAATGCTTGACCGCGTGACCGCTCTCTGTCTGATAGGTCCCTGAGTTCGTAAACTTTAACTTGGACCAAACAGTAAAATACATAGAGGCGTAATAAATAATTCCAATAATTCACTATCTTGTATTTTGTTGTGATTACAGTTGTTTTTTCTAAATTGTGCTTTTAAAAAACGGTGCTCGTCATTAACCGCCAACCATAGTAGAAAAGTGATGTCCATACCTACCCATATTATATGTGAAAGTGTGTTTATTTGTTTGTTTATTTGTCCTGCTTTCACGTCAAAACCAAGCGACAGATTGACGTGATTTTTTGTGTGAAGATAGTTGGAGAGCTGGAGAGTGACTTATGCTACTTTTTATCCGGGTACCACGCGAGCGAAGCCGCGGGCAGCAGCTAGTATTTTATTAATCAAATGCAGGGTAAACAAACGAACGCCTGTTATAAAAGTATTTTAAGGTTTAATTACGACGAACATGTTCATCAAATAAATATAATAATTCATCGCATAAAATTGAGCGACGAAATTATCGGTGAACCAATATAATTTGCCACTTTCCACACGCTCAAAATTCAATGAGTGTATTGTTTATTAAAAGTGTTTAGTACTATCACAGAATAGATAATAATACTACGTATAGAATGGCCACTGTCTACTATACTTATATATTGTAAATCCATACATAAAATAATTTATAACACCCAGACACAGAACAAACGTCTATGTTCATCACACAAATGTTTGTCCTGGATGGGAATCGAACCCACGACCTACAGCGCAAAAGGCAGAGCTACTACCAAAAGTCAAAAGTCAAAAGTCAAATTCGTTTATTCAATAAGATCACAAGTGTATCACTTTGAAACGTCTTAAGAGCTAGGTGATTCTACTCCTGTTCCACCTGACTAAGTTACCAACTGAGCTAAGAGGCCAGTCATTATTATACATAGTATTATTTCATTGAAAATGAAATAAAATGAAAATGTAGATGGCGCTAATCGATGCTTTAATCGATAAATGAGCTTATCAAGATTTTCCCAACGAATATGGATTCCGTGGCCGAGTTGGTAAAGGCATCGGCTTAAGGAGGATCGCTTGTATCAGTGCGGTTTAAATTCCGTCGGAATTGAAAAAATTAGATAAGACTTCATTTTCAATTAAATAAACCAGTATTCATAAACAATTATTCACAGTGAAAAGGTGTTCTTATTCAAAATCCCAAATAAAAGGTATCAGTCCCAAAAGATTAATTATGGCCGCTATATTACGATCATCTTAAGGTCACTGTCTTTTTAGAAATCTCGTTTTATAACGCCATTTTTTATCATGTTTTATACACTCATTAATAAAACAAACTTTTATACATAATAATTTGGAATTTTAGAATAACTAGGTGTCGAATTTAATAGACGATTCATCAAAACTGGTTAAGCCACGAAGGGCTTTTAGGTTAGCCGTATCATGTTATATTTTTATTAACACAGAATAATTTAGTCTTAAATACTTAATTTAAATCTTTAGTAATTTAATAATTTTCTGCCTTTTGGTGTAGAGACGTTAGGAACATGGGGTCCAGAGGCGCGGCTCCTATACAGAGAAATCAAAGATATTGATGGATGAGATCAATGACTAAAGGCTGGTGCTTACCTCGGAGAGACAATTAGACAATTAGACAATTATTTATTTAATAAAAATTATCATTACAGATTTTAATCCAATTCGATAAGGATAAGTTACGCAGCGTTACCCCGTTGGATTGCTATCCAACGGGGTAACGCTGCCAACCTTTTGGGCACTTTACCTGCGGTCGGTGATCTGAACTCTGTCTTCTATCTTTAGTCATTTAAAGATGGAATACAGAATTCCTTTTCATTTCGTTGTACCAATATTAAATACAAACGCCGCCAAGTAGCACTTCCGAAGCAAGGATGCTTCGGAAGGCACGTTAAATTGACGGTCCTGGCTTTTAAGTCGTTAAGCCATGACGGAGGCCTTCAGGCGGCCTAAAAACTCCGTCACCAGAGATAACCACTAGTTCATACGAACATACATGCATCGTCCTGACGTCTTACAGTATGACCCTGTCCTTACTGTTCCAGAAATTGCATTTCCTCCCACTTTTTCAGCGCAAATTGAAAAATCTCCTAAACGCCAATTACACAAAACTCCATTTAAGTAATGGATGATGGAAGCGACCATTACGTGGCATTAGCTACGTCTGAGGTGTGTCGGCTAAATCGTGGCAATAACTCCCAATCCGATGGTAGCCATCAAATTAAGCTTGGCTTAAGGGAAGGGAGCTCGCGATTTTGTTTAACAAGGCTATTTATTAACCGCCGATGCAAAAAGAGGGATCTTATAATGTTTACGTTTGTAGGCATTTGTGTATAAATACACAAATGTGTATCAATACAGACTATCTGTGCTGTAGCATCTTAGCTGTTAAATATATTTTATTATTTTTATTACATTTTTATAGGCCTACTAGCTTCCGCCCGCGGCTTCGCTCGCGTGGTACCCGGATACAGTCTATTTCCTATTCCCGGTCATTATCTATATATATTTTAAATTTTAGCCAAATCGGTTCAGTGTTTGTCGAGTTATAGAGGAACAAACATACATCCATCCATCCATCCAAACTTTCGCATTTATAAATTAGTGTGATAGTGTGATTTAGCTTGAGTACCTATTTGTAACTAACCAATTATTTAGGCTTTAAGACACTATTTAACAGACAAAATATGTATTGTGTTGATGAATAAAATATCTATCTATCTATCTATCTATCAATGTAAAATAAATAAATTTAGTTTCGACTTCTATTTCTACATCCTTGCACCACACCATCTGACCCCTAATTCTTGGAAGGTAATCGCGAGGGTACGTGGCGAGGTGTGAACCCACACCCGATTATACCCTGAGCTGATAAAATGAAATGAGATTTTGTTATACTCAGGACCACTACTTATTTTTTTACTTAACTCTTATAACGGAATATTGGAAACACCTAGATATTAGGGACTGTTGGGGCTTTTTGGCGAGAATTTGAGAAATCATGTTTTCGTTTTTGTTTTGTTTTCCAAAACTTGTGTTTCTTCAAATGTTAATGTGTAATAATGGTGGATTATCTGTTGAGTGTTCGTGAACGTGCATAAGGCAATTGAAACAAAATTGGATAGCATTGCATTTCGAGTTCTCCCAAAAAGTCAGTGTTGATGTTTCAGTAAAGCCCCACATCTTTACTGAGGCGCAAGGGGAGAGGTGGGATATTATATTTATGTATAATTGTATTTGTATAAATTGTGTATAAACAATTTGTATATCTTGTGTAGGTATCTAAACTTGAAAAAACGCTGAAGTGCCTAAATTTTTGAAATAGAGTCAGCATATTCGACTTATCCACAAGAAAGACATACAAAGGTACATCAAGTTAAAAGTTGAAACTTAAAATCTTCAAATTTATTATTACCGTAATCCAGGGTATGTTACCAATTAAATAAATTACTTTACACTTACGATTTCTCTAAAACCAACTACCGATCGATAAGGTCGATGCATTTCAACTAATTGTTTTATCAAAGAATCTCGGTGTACCGATCTACGCCATCGACATAAAGTCTCATTGGGAAAAGAAAATAAATCGAAATCAATAAAAATAAATGTCCTACCAGATATTTTGACCCGCGGCACCATGAAACGATGGTATGTTCTCAATCGCTCTCACTTTTATTAACCTAAATAACACTTTTTTTTTATATTTATTTATTATTTAAAAAGTTAACATCAAACTAAACATAGAACTTTAAAAACCACTGAGGTTTGTAGGGTATGCTATGGGGTGGTGAGTCTACACCATAAATACCTACTTACCTACTTACTCAAAAGTTAAGACTGAAATATTTTGTAATTTTTATCTGAATTAACCACAATAACTCAAGGACGGAGAAAAGATACTGAAATTGTTCTGATTTCAAGAATAAATTCAAATTATGAACATGGTATTGTACATGTAAATATTATGTACAGTCAGCGTCATCAATCGGTATCCCCCCATTGATTTTAACAAGGACCCTTTTCATTTCAACTTTGGATTTCAGTCGGATTTGCTAGTATAGGAACTCGAGCGAAATTAGATATCTGTAGCGACATCTACCTGTCGCTAGATGAACTACAGAAAACATGCTACGCACTACAGATGGCGCCACGCTCGACATCAACGACTCGTTTCTGAGTTTCTTAAGGATAACGAACTTCCAAGCTACTCCAAAGCAACTTCTACTGCAAAAAGATGGACAGTATCAGACCTCAGACCAGATTGCAGGCTAAAGGAGCAACGGAATCACACGCAACATCGGAATAACATCGGAATTCCCTAGATCTCGCAAGCGGAGGTTCTACCGAGTTGAAGCTTGTATACAACTATCCGACATCAACTGTTGGTCGAAAGACCACGGGTAAGTGGGCCAGATGGGCCGACCCGTTGCAGAGAACCACCTACTCTGCCTTTGGGGAACGATTCCACCCTGTTCCCCAAAACTGGTGACCCCGACGTGATCCAGCCGTCGACTACCTCGGACGACTCCTGCCGAAACCCGACGACTGGAACCCTCAACACGCAGCACCTTCAGCGCCATCATCATCATCAGCAGCGAGCATATCATCCTTCGTCTCTCTCCTCCCTCAAGCATACCTTCCGGACCAGCAGCTTCTCACCACATCAGCAATCTTCAGCCTTCAGCCTCCGCAGTTCCATCGCAAGCCGCCCCGACTTCCTGGTTCTGCAGGCTCTCTCCGCTCCTCGATAACACTTCGTGGAGTTCCTTCAACCGCAGCATCGTCTGGGTATCTCATCCCGACTCACCGTGGACATCACCCAGAGCACTGCACCGCACGCCGATTCGTCCCGACTCACCGTGGACACGTCTCGACTCACCGTAGACGCACTCGGCGCACCGCGTCGTCCCGACTCACTGTGGACACGTCTCAACTCACCGCAGACGCACCCGACGCACCTCTCCGTCCCGACTCACCGTGGACAGACATCGTCTCGACTCACCGCAGACGCATCCGACGCATCGCTTCGTCCCGACTCACCGTGGACACGTCTCGACTCACCGTAGACGCACCGATGCACCGCTTCGTCCCGACTCACCGTGGACACGTACAATGCTGGTGACAAGATCATATCGACCTTCGGTCTGGAAAGGGAGTGATGTAGCGACATCTACCTGTCGCTAGATGAACTACAGAAAACATGCTACGCACTACAGATGGCGCCACGCTCGACATCAACGACTCGTTTCTGAGTTTCTTAAGGATAACGAACTTCCAAGCTACTCCAAAGCAACTTCTACTGCAAAAAGATGGACAGTATCAGACCTCAGACCAGATTGCAGGCTAAAGGAGCAACGGAATCACACGCAACATCGGAATAACATCGGAATTCCCTAGATCTCGCAAGCGGAGGTTCTACCGAGTTGAAGCTTGTATACAACTATCCGACATCAACTGTTGGTCTAAAGACCACGGGCAAGTGGGCCCGTTGCAGAGGAACCACCCACTCTGCCTTTGGGGAACTATTCCACCGTGTTCCCCAAATATCCAAAGTATACTAGCAAATCCGACTGAAATCCAAAGTTGAAATGAAAAGGGTCCTTGTTAAAATCAATAGGGGGATACCGATTGATGACGCTGACTGTACTAGTGAACGCCCGCGGCTTCGCCCTCGTGGACTACTATTTTCATCCCATGGAAACCATACATTTTTTCGGGATAAAAAGTAGCCTATGTGTTATTTCAGAACCTAAAACTATCTACATTGTAAATTTCATCAAAATCGGTTGAATTGTTATGAATATACGTGGTAACAAACATTCACACACACACACAAACACGGACTTTCGCCTGTATAATATTAGTAGGATAAATTGGCATATAATCCAAGAAAAATACGAACCGTTTTGAACAGAAATAAATGAAATTCTAACTATGCTTCAACAAACCTTTGAAAAAAATAAAAGTACTTAAATATATTTTATTTTTTATTTTATTTTATTTTATTAGGAAAAACAAACAGTTATACAATAAAATTTAGTAAGTAAATATAAAATAGAGCACTGTGGAAGAACCCCAAACGATTATGATCAAAGATAAGGAGATATCTCGGACAGATGTGACACGATCAAACGATAAACACTTGATTTCCAAGTTATTCGAAACGCCTACAGTAGATACTTTTATTGATTTTAGCTTCTGATTAATTTAGGGTTGCCCTCCAGAACAAAATATAAATTAGAAACATGATTAAAATTGTAATTACACTTGTGTGGGATTGAGAGTTAGAATTATTCCTTTTGAAATTCGGGCTTGCAACAGTCACACGGAATGCTTAATTTCAAAAAGTTTATTTGGACGACGATGAAGACTGAAAACAGTCGAATATTTAGGATTTCGTATGTGCCTCTGACCTACACCACCAAAACAAAAACAAGACTGGTCAGTTGTCAGAAAGCTATGGAAAGAAGCCTTCTAAAATTAAAAAAATGCACAAAGTAAAAAGTAAATCCATAAGAAGACAAAAATAATTGACATCCTACATTACAGTCTAAGGTTAAAATGGCAATGGGCTGGCCATGTAGCAAAATACAGAGATAAGTGATAGACAGTCAAAGCGACGAGATCGAAAGGACCTAACGGGAAAAGAAGAAAAGGTCGACCTATGAAACGATGGAGCGATGACATCGTAGCTACAGCAGGAAAGGAGTGGATCGAACGAGCTAAGGACAGAGAAAACTGGATCAAACTGGAGGAGATCTATACCCAAATAGAACCCCTATTTGGTTATCAAAGAAAACCATTACAAACCATTCGAATGAAACAATCATCAATAAAGAAAAACATACCTACTTACTAAATATGGTAGGTACCTAGCTAGAAAATGTAAAAAAGTGCAATGTTAAAAGTGAAATTTCATATAATATTAAGACATGTAATACTTACGTATTATTATTATTTTGTATGTCAATTTGAACATCTCGGGACTATGGAGTCCCGGACCTTTGACAGGTGATTATTATTGTTATATTATTATTATACAGGTGTTTATTATTATTATTATTATATGTGCCTCTGACTAGAAAACTGTCCCACATCTCTAGTCACAGTCTGAGCCTGTTTACCGTTTAGAAATATTTAAGAACCAACCAAGAAAACCTTATTTGAAAGCCATCTACTTCCGTTTGTTGATTTTGGCTCTAAGGGGGAACGTCCACCACAAGATTTATGGAGCTATAACCTAAGAGTAAATTCCCCTGAAATATAGAGCAGATCTTGTCATATTTGGAAGCTGGCCAATATTTTAAGTAGCTTCTTTGTTGTTGTAATAGAATTTTATGAATCCAGCACGAAATTTTTAAATTGTTTGACGTTATCTTCTTGGCTCGTTGCTGTTACAAATTGAAGTAGGTATATTTTAGTTAAAACTAGAATTTTTCACAATTTTGCATCTGTTTTTTTTTTTGTATACATATTCATCTCTCAACCTTCGGATCGAAATATTATCCTATTTAACAAACCTTGCATACTTTACATATTTTACAAATGGTCTTAAAGAAATCACTTCTAACCTATTGTACAATGACCCATTAAAACCATTCTTTTATAATTTACTCTAAAAGGTATAGTACAATAAAAGTTTGAATAAATCTGTTCATAAATTTAAACCTTTTACATACATTCATTCATACATACATAAAATCACGCCTCTTTCCCACAGGGGTAGGCAGAGACCACGTATTTCCACTTGCTACTACCCTGACACACCTCTTTCGCCTCATTCACCCTCATCACATTTTTGATACAAGCTCGCCGGTGTAGGGTACTTTAAACCTTTTCATCAATATATCACTAGATTATTATAGTAAGCGATATACACAATCTCAACGCGCGATATAATCTCGCACCCACACGAGATTCAATAATCGCGATAACATACCCAGAGAGTAATCAATGATGATAAACTGAGCGATATATTATCTACTGCATACAGGGTGTGAAAAGTATTATAATTATGTAAAGTGTTAAGGTCCCGAGAACGAGACCGGAGACCGAGACCAGCGGGCTGATTGTCTAACTTGTCTCAAACCTCAAATTGGTCTCAAAATGTCACAACAATCGCTAGGCATCTTTTGTCGCTTTCGGTCTCATTGAGATGTGTGACAGAGCTACTTGCGTGGCCACTGAACGGTCATATTTGAAAGTTTGAGACCAATTTTGGTCGCTATCAAAGATAGACAATCAGCGGGCTGAGACAGAGACAGTCTCGATCTCCTGTCTCGGTCTCGGGCGCCTCACCTTTACATTTATTTACAGAAACTAATCAAGCACCATTTACAAAACTTTACAAAATACATTAGTACCAGTTGAACCATCTAACGATCGTTATAAACCATCAATAGATATTTTTAACAAAAAACAACGACCCGCCTCGGCTTCGCACGGGTCACATCACACATCACATTAGAAACCTTTAAAATTATCAGTTTTTCTCTACTATATTATGCATGTATTGTACATTATAAACCTTCCTCTAGAATCACTCTATATATTAAAAAACCGCATCAAAATCCGTTGCGTAGTTTTAAAGATCTAAGGACACATAGGGACAGACAGCGGGAAGCGACTTTGTTTTATACTATGTAGTGATAGTTATAAATAGTAATTCACACAATAACACTATTTAATTTCACTTCTCAATCTCAAAATAATTTTTAAACAAAAACTCCGTTTTAAACGCTGTTATTTATGTCACCCTATAATTTGTCTTTTACAGTAGGTAATTAGTGTATGTGATTAGGGGGTATAATGGTTTAATTAGAAGGCATTATGATTTAGTGAAATGTTAACGTCTTTCATTTTGATGTGTGGTTGTTAAACTAAGGTTCAACAACCACACATCATTCAAAGCATCAGTATTTAGACGTTCTTGATTGATCGTTGATGTTAAGCAGCATTGTGCGCGGTCACAATTTGGATGGGTGACTGCAAGTATTACGAGCTGAGCGCTTCCGTGCTTCGGAGGGCACGTTAAATTGTCGGTCCCGGCTTTTAAGTCGTCAAGCCTAGAGGCCTTTAGGCGACCTTAAAACTCCGTCACCAGAGTTGGTCACTTGCTTATACGAACTTACTTAAGTTTACTTATTAGTAATTAACCCCAAGGTTCGGTAGACATTATCGCAGATCTTTAGGCATTTAAGATTTTTTTGAAGATGTCTAAGGGGGTAGTCAGAGGTATGTTCAAATGCATATTTGGTACATGCCCTACCCACAATTTGCGGAAGTAAGCAGTTCATACGTGACAGGTTGCAAGCCCATCGACGCTATTAGAAAGCTAACTGGTTTCCTCACGATGTTTACCTTCACCGTTTAGAGCTGCACTTATCGGTGTTTTTTACCATGTTTTGCTAACAGTTTTTTTTTAGCAATATGATTTTCAGATACTGATTAGTACCTTTCTTTTATTTACAAAGATGATCATGTTTTAAATTTTCAACTTAAAAGCTCTCTAGGTTTATCTGTCACTTTCCAACTTCAATGTTTATAATAGTGCTATCTCTTACTTATTTTAACAAGAACCCCTTAACACAATTCCTTTTCTAATTTCGAAAACAAGACTTTAATTAAAATTTCATATAAACCTTTAGAGCTTTTTAAGCCTTTTGTATTTGTTTCTCGGTGTACTTCTCTTTCATTACAAACCGAAACTTTACACGTGAGAATAGAGTGTAAAATTGTGTAGCAAAATGTTTATGACAAAAATAACATGATTTAGAGGGATCAGCGTAGAAATGAAATATGTAGTTTTAAGCTTTTATTTGTTTGGTGTGTAAATATAATGCTTTGGTGTCGCCGACTAAAATGAAATACGAGTAAAGTGAGACAAAATATAATGTAATATTAAGCTGCTTTTGAGAACTCGACTTTCCGAGCATTCTGTACTAGTAAGTAATATAAATGATATTAAGCAAACCTATTTCTGTAATACTTAATCTATTCTAATTTAATAAAGATTAAGAGTTTGTTTGCATGAACGCGCTAATCTCAGGAACTATCTGTCGGATTAGAAAAATTCTCTCTGCATTTGATAGCTAAACTCTTGAGAAAGATTATAGGCTTTTTTTTTCATCATCATTATCACCATAAACCATCACTACGGGGACAACGCCGCGAGGGCGCTGCTAGTAATAATGTTGGACATTTTACACAGTATCATCTAGCTCCAAAGTTAGCATAATCTAGGTTATGGAAACTTCATAACTGATATACTATTTAATAGTTCGTAATAATATTCATTTGTATAATAATATCATACTTAAAGATCTACAATAGCTCTTGAATAATCCTATTAATAAATAGTTCACCATTTCGTTTGAGCCGTCGAACGAAACGAAATCACTTTCTTTTGGTAAGAAAAAATGTAGTAAGTAAAAAAAAGTTAATAATAGTTACTTACCTAATTGTAAGTTTTTCAAAATAATTTGATGCCTATTAAGAATATATTTTTCAAAATGTAAAACAAATAACACTGCTGGGTTTCGAACTCTGTATCGAAAGAACATTCTACTAAACAAAAATTCCTAAACGTTTGTCATAATCATAAATAGCTGACCTATTTCTTATCAGAAAATGGGAATCAGTAAATCTGAGTTATTCAGTACTTTACCATAACCATTCAAGTTATTTATCTCCGTTCCAATTCCCACATTATAACTACTTTCCATCTAATAACAGAAATGTCTGTATGTCGGCCTGTTTCACTAACTAACAGGTTTTTAAAATTAAATGTTTGCTTAGTTACCTTGCTTAATCGAGCGAAGCGTTATCATGAGAAAAGTTAGACTTTATGTCTTTACTAGATGTTATGGTTGGTTCGAATCCTGGCCCTGCATCAATGAATTTTTCGTTTCGAAAAATTTATATGCGCATTAACACGAGCTCTAAGCGATGAAGGAAAACATCGTGAGGAAACCCGCGGCTTAGTCAGCCCCACACGTATTGACCATGTCTTTCCTGTGGATATGGCCGGTTAAGCTGAGAGGATGGTGTAGGTGATACAAGCCTACTCCATCTCAATATTGTCCCAGGCACAATGTCCCGATAAGTGTAGGCAAAGATTACCTCCTGACACTGTATAAATCATCTAGTAAAGATGTAAAGGCCTAAGTTTAAAAAGAAGTAAGCAACTTTGGAGGCAACTGTGGCTACACAGATCTCTGCAAATAATTTTGTCTGTACGGTGCGTGTCTGTCCGTGTCTGTATGGCTACATACATAAATCCCGTGTCCATAAAAAATTTCAATATAAAAAAGATCTCGAAAGTTAAAAAAAAAAAGACTATTGTATGGCTACGTTTAGCTACCGGTCAATTAAATAGAGAATCGTAACGGGACCATGCAGTGCTTCTTCTCTCTGTCTTTTGTTTGAGAGCGGCCGCGACCGACGATGTCTGTCGTTGTCTGTCGATGTCTGGCACGCTACGTGTCTGTTACGCTCAATCCCCCTTATGAAAGATGTTTCAGGTTGAACACTGGTTAAACAATGTCCTTTCTCTATTGGTCACTATCCACAAATAAAGACAGGACGTTGTTTAACCAGTGTTCAACTTTAAACATCTTTCATAAGTAAGACCCTAAGTTTGTAGATGTAAACAGTCCTTAAAGCTTAGAAAATGTTAAGCCGGGTTGACACGATCAAAGTCAGCTTTGAAAAAGTGGAACTTGGAAGACTCTGATTGGACGCCGTCGGAATCACGTGACTCACTCGGACGACGGCGTCCAATCAGACTCATCCAAGTTGCACTTTGTCAAAGCTGACTTTGATTGTGTCAACCCGGCTTTAGAGGATAGAAAATTTGGTGTTTCCAAAAAGCAAATCTTTTCACCTCGTTAATCCGAAGTGAAATATCACTACGATGTTATAATTTATTCTGTCGTATGTACAGTTGTGCAAACAAATTGTACACTGCGTGGGTGTACGTACAAGTAATGTTAACATAGGTGGGTCGAAAAAATCATGTTCGAATTTAGAATGAATAGAGAACTATTGGGTGATTTGAATTTAGAAGCTGCGTTAATTTTAAAATTCTAATGCAAACAGTTTGTTTGAATCGGAATGAGGGTAACATTTAAATGAGTATTGCTCAATTATCGATGGTTTAAAAAGGTTTTCAATTTTTTTTTAAACTAACAAATCGTTGAAGTATGTACGATTTTTTTTTGTCTGTGTCTGTGTGTTAAGTTCTTGTTAAGTACAGTTCACTTTAAGCACAGAATAGGTACAGTGCGGCGCACTCCGCGCTTAAAGCTATAAGTACATTGGCGAGCCCGCCTAGGCGGGCCTTGGCAGGTAGGGTTCCCACTTACCGCTCGGCTCGTACGCTATACCGTCATACCTATAACTTAACAGGCAACAAGTTGACAACCCTTTGCACCAGACGGTGAATGCGTTAGAAAGAGAGGCAACGTTTATGTGAATATCTCGCTAGGCACTATAAGCGCTTATGCTAGCTGAATTGCACTTTATTGCGTCGCAGCAAGAGCATAGATCGCGAAGAATGGTTCAAATTGGAGGAGGCTTTTACCCAAGAGGGACTACACACCAATAACAAATCATTTTTAATTTCAACTTTTTGTAAAATAATTTAATTTTAAGTGTAGAACAATAAAGCTTTTGAATTTGAATTGCGTCGCAGCAAGAGTCGCTATTTAAATAAATGCTTTCGCGAAGTCAGGCTTTTGTTTATGAACTCTTTCCCTAAGTAATCAATATTCGGACTATCTATCTATCTATCTATTCAGCCTGTATGCACCCACTGCTGGGTATAGGCCTCCTCTCTACTCCGCCATTCTCTGCGATCCCTCGCCAGTCTCATCCATTGCTGCCCAGCCACGTTCACGATGTCATCGGACCAACGAGCGGGCGGTCTGCCTCGCGCTCGTCGGGCGTCTCTCGGCCACCATTCCGATACAGCTGTGGTCCATCTTCCGTCATTCCTTCTGGCCAAGTGCCCCGCCCATCTCCACTTGAGACTGGTGATCCGCATACCTACGTCTACGACCTTCGTGCGGCGTCGTACTTCCACGTTGGGTATGTGGTCAAGGAGGGAGATTTAATATTCGGACTACAAACCATAAACAACCGGAAGCACGATAAAACTCAGTTCATACGTTTAATTAGTTACGCACTAATTTCTATAACAAAATTAATCCCTTTCCGGCGAGTATGGAATAGGGAAGTGCCGTTTCCGCAGATACGGATACGGATGCAAAATTTCCAAACGGCAAGAAAAAATAACGTGTCAGCATCACATAGATTTCTGTATGAATGCTGACAAAATAGAATACAAAAAGCACTATGTCAGTACTATGTCAGTATTAAATCACTATTAAATTACATTATATTAAATAAATTACATACATACATTAAATCACAAAATCAAAAAGCACTATGTCAGTATTCATCCAGAAAAAATGAGTCGTTCCCTCTTAGTTATTAAGTAATTTTATATTAAGAGTCCGTAACGTCACAAACACAATAGCCTCCTTTATTCCCTTCCCTCCTCAATGTTGTCAGTCTATTGACTCATGCGTTTAATCAAACATTTTCCCCTCTACTTATAAAATTCTGTTAAAATTGAAAAACCGTTTAAATAATTGCCATCCCTTTTTGTTAAATAGTGTCAAATAGAGACAGGGCGAATCTTGAGCATTATTTAACCAGTGTTCAAGTTTATAAGTAAGAATATAATAGAATTATAATTATTAAAAAAGAACACATTAACTGATATTAAACTTAGGTTAATAAGGTTCGACAAGACGACATGACGACCACGACCACTCTGTCAAGAGTGTAGCGAAAGAGAAGAGAAGAAGAGAGAATAAGGTTAGTGTGACATCTGGTTCTCGTCAGTTATTTTATTTTACAATTTTGTAATAAGAATTATTATAAGTAGTGTTGAGCAGCAGGGTAATTAGGTTGGTAGGTACTTCACTTACACTTTATAAAGGTTTTGGTAGGTGTTTTATTATTGGTAGGTATTTACATAATTCATTCAGACAGGTGGTTAAGATGCGCTAAATAAACAATGTAAGGACTATAGCTAAAATTATGTTCTAGTTACGGATACGGAGGAAAAGGAAAAATCACATCACTAGCATCGATTAGCAGCGATAAATCTGTATTGATGATAAACAAACCGAAATTAGTAGTTGGACGTGATGATTGCAGGGCTTCCGTTTTAGATAAATTATTAACCGATAATTACTGGGTGTGGAGTTACAATCGGAAATTCAATTTTTATAGGAAAAAATCTCTCCTCTTAAGGAAATAGGTTAAAGGTGGCCCCGCACACCTATCCAAACCGAACGCGCCGAATTTTAGAATTCTTTAAGAAATTGTTTGAAATCTTGCACAGCGCGCGGTGGAATTTTCTGATTCAAACGAATCTGGCGCAGTACCACGAGCGAGTTCGGACCCTATCGTGGACAGGTTTTTGTATTTTTGTTTTGTCTTTTTTTGTGTTTGTTTTTAGTAAATATTTTATTATTGTTTTTGTATTAAAATATGCCTAATATCTGGGAAAAATATACTTTTCTATTTTCACCCAAACAGTCTCGGTCGGCCAGGTGTATTATATTACCATAAATCACACTATCACATCATCACACTAATCGATCGAGCGAGCGAAGCGAGCGAAGATCTTAGTGTCAAGTTAGGCGATTTTGCTTTGTATGTTTGTATGTTTGTATGTTTGTATGTTTGTATGTTTGTATGTTTGTATGTTTGTATGTTTGTATGTTTGTATGTTTGTATATTTGTATGTTTGTATGTTTGTATGTTTCAATTTTATGTTCTCGCATAACTATCGAACCGCTTATCCAATCTGTATGAAACTTGATAGGTCAATAGGTTGTGCTATGGAAATTTGCTGTGAAGCGTATGAGCGTAATCGATGAAGGGGTTGTAAAGATATGGGGTTCCCAAGGGGGTAAATTTTTTTCAAAGTTACCCAAATATATTGAGTGGGGTGTCATATGAAAGTACTCAATTTATACATTCCAAAATGGTTTTTAGTTTTCTTCTAGGTTCTATGGTTTTTGAAATACAGTGAAAAACAAAAATGATGAAAACCAATTAACGGAAGTATGGAAAGAGCTCCCGTTTCATAGAGTTTCGATGTATTCGTAGGTCTGGTTAACACACAAAGAGTGTGGCATCGTTGTGGTTTGGTTTGCAATGATTTTAGTTGCTACTCTTTGCTACTTGATATTTTTTCTTGAGATTGAAAATAATAGCCGTGTTGGCCGAGTGGGAGAGTGCTCGATTTTCGATTCATAGATAGTAAGTTCGAACCCTGGCCGTGCTCATCAATGGATTTTTCGATTAGAAAAATTTAAATGCGCATTAACACGAGCTCTAAACGGTGAAAGAAAACATCGTGTGGAAACCAGTTAACTTTATAATAGCGGCGATGGACTTGCAACCTGTCACGTATGCAAATGCTAACTCCTGCAAACGGCATGTACCTACCAAAATTATAGAGGGAGACGGAGGGGGAGGGGAGGGGGAGGGAATTGTTTTTCTCATACATTTTGTTTTGAACTGCTATTTTAATAATTTCTCGAACTAAGAGGCCTTCCCTGAGGCGCGGTACGAAGTTCGCGGGGTCAACTATTGAATATAAACACGACACGACTTAATGTATTGCATGCATGCCTATAATCTTTACCATACTGAGGTAGCGCATTAGATATCATTTTGTGGTAAACACTAGAAGGAGCACTTAACGTAGGTATAGGGGTAGTCAGGAACAAGTCCAAATTTAGGCTATCAACACAACGGTGCGCGAGATCTCAGTTCGGGGCGAACTACTAGTATTATAAATGCGAAAGTTTTTAAGTCTGGATGTATGTTTGTTCCTCTATAACTTCACAATTCACAACCACTAAGCCGATTTGGCTGAAATTTGAAACATAGATAGATAATGACCGGGAATAGGACATAAGCTACTTTTTATTCGGGTACCATCTGTGCGAAGCCGCGGGTGGAAGCTAGTACAATATAAATTAAAATTATATTGCCATTTATATGTGAGTTAATAACCCTTTCTTGCAGTCGGCTAATGAGTTAGTTCTGTAACTGGTTAGAGTTTGAGCAAACACAAATATTGCTATAACTCCAGGGATTTGTTTAATTTGACGCGGGCGACGCTCTACGCAAAGAGTAGGCAGGTTTCATGCGACAGATATACCAGTAGTTAAGGTGTGTAGGCATGAATTGGTAGCGAAACATTACCTACAACATTACCTATGTTAATTTTTCATATTAAAGGCTTGACTTGAGTGTGCAAGGTGGCGATCAGTTTTTGTCCAATCAGAGAACGCATCGTGACACCAATTTTCATCATCGGTGTCACGCTGCGTCCTCTGATTGGACAACAACTGATCGCCACCTTGCACGCCACCGCGGACGCTCTAGTTTGGTCAAACCTTAACTCCGAAAATCTTTGACAGATCCTCACAAAATTTTTGTAGCGCCAATCGGAAAGTGTACCCTGAATTTATCAAATCGGTCCAGGCGTCTTTGAGTAATTATAATTATTGAATATGCATTAAAAAAGCCACAAAAAAAATCCGACGAATTATTATTGAGAACCTCCTCCATTTTTTGAAGTCGGTTAACACAGACAGAACCAAACAAAATATTTGTTTTCTGGAATGTATTCCCACCCACCCAGGGAGGAAAATATCAAACTAAGATAACATTGTATTTCCACGACCAAAACTGAGCAACCAAATTGCGCTAAAATAACTACTTACTACAGAATTTTGAATAAATAATATTTTCCTTTTTAATTAACAGGAAAACAATGACTTCACAGATGCAAGCTAGACTGAGGCATCTTATCAAACAATATACTCTATGTCTCCCACTGTAGACGAGCGATAAAAGCTAACCAAATAGAGAGGTAATCTCAGAAGAAGGAAATATCATACAAATGTATGATAATATTGTATTTCCACGACCGTGACTAAGCGACTACAAAAACTAAAGTAACTAACTCAGAATTTTGAGTAAATTTTCCTTTTTAATCAACATGAAAACAAACGGTGCATCCACACCGCAGTTACTTTTTGTAGATCAACGTTTCCAAATGTTACTCAGCAACATCCGACAGCAAAAAGTTTTTTATTGTTAGTAAATGTTGCCGTGATAGATATGTTTAGTAACGTTACCTAACTTTTAAAAACAATCAACATTCTCTAACAATCGATAACATTGTTAGAGAATGTTACCTCATCACGGCAACATAAAGGCTCAAGGAGCGGCGCGGGCGAAAAAATTGTTACCGAAAGTTATTATAATAATAATTGTTTTATTTTGTTAATTTATGTTATTGACGGTATGGATGAGTAACATTCAACAAATAGTAACAAGTAGCCACAACAGTTACCGAATGTTACCGTGTTGCACAGTGTTGCTCCACAAAAGTCAACTGCAGTGTACGTAAAGACTTCACAGATGCAAGCTAGATTGAGGCATCTTATCAAACAATATAGGTAGGTACTCTATGTCTCCCACTGTAGACGAGCGATAAGCTAACCAAATAGAGAGGTAATCTCACTTCTCTGCATGAGTTTATTATTAAACAGATAAAATGAAGTATTTTAATTTAGTCGGGTTGGAATGCTTCTAGAAATATTTGATTCAGAAATTACTTTGTGTGGGATAGTGTTTAATTTATTATTTTTGGTGTTAAAATGGCGTTGGTTTTGAATTACATATTTTAATTAGTGTTGCAACAGAACTCTGCTTCCGCTTCCGCAACTGCAGAAGTTCCGCATGTTTTTTCACTTCCGTTTCTGCTTCTGGTTCCGCAAATTTTATAACAGAACTCTGAACGGAAGCGGGGAGAAAGCGAGCGGTGCAGCAGACGCGACGGCCGGCGGCACGGCGCGGGCGGTTGCGGGGGCCGCGCGTGGACGAATGACACGAGCGTCGAGCGTCCAGGCGCGCGTGCTGCCGATAATTACCGAATCCCTTCCGCGTATTTTGGGAGGGAGGGGCGCGCGGTAAACAAACGTGTCACAACGAGTTCGTTCGTTTATTTAATTATTGTTTTTAGTTCACTATGCGCATCTCCGCGCCCCGTGACTTTGAGTAGTGACATTTTCAGTTGTTTTTTCTTCTGTTATTGTTTGCTTGATACCTAGTTGTATTTAGTGCAATAAGAGTGCAATTATGAAACCAAAAACAAGTCCCATTTGGAACTATTTTGATGAAATCGACGACTCGTGTGCCAAATGCAAACTTTGTGAAAAAGTGTATTCGCGAAAAGCCAGTTACTCTTTATTAAATATAACTTGCCGCTGTTTAATTTTGACTACTAACATAGAAATTTAATAAAAAAAGTTTTAAATGTACAATTGTGCTTTTTTTTCATAGTGTTAACGCTTCCGTTTCCGCTTCCGTTTCCGTTTCCGCTTCCGTTAAGATTTACTTTTGACATCTGTTTCCGTTTCTGCTTCCGTTATGCCAGTTCCGTTGCATCACTAATTTTAATGTGTTAGAAGGAAGTTTTCACACGATTTTAATAATTAAACTTTGGTTGTGAGCTTTCTCTTAAAAATAATTGTAATTATAGTTCTTAATAGCCTACTTAAATAACATTTCCAAAGTTAAATGTGAATGTTGTATATAACATTATAATAAAATCATTTATCAATACTATTAATATTTATACATACAATAATAATAAATTTTGAACCTTTGAATCGAAACGTGCCTTATGTGGCTAGGCATAGAGTTTCTGTGGACCGATGTAGCACAGTAATGTAACGGAGCTTTATTCATCTAAGGCTGGATTCGACCAAAAGTCATCTTACTCCAGAGTAACTAGCCGACATAATTTGAAATACAATAGTTTAGAAAGCGCAACCGAATATTATTAGGTGCATACAAATTATCCTGGTTTTAAGGTGTCAACTTTATAATTTCAAAATATTCAAACAAACAGTAGTTTACTCTCTAGTTAAAACTTAATCCAGTGTGGTCAAATCCAGTGTTAGGAGAGTAACAAAACGGATGAGAACAACTAGAAAACCGTCTGTGGACACCAGGCCTTATTGTCGGATGTCACAATGTCACAATGTCGCAGTACGAACACACAGACAAACACAATTTCTTTCTATCGGCAAACATTCGACGGACGCTGTTTTTATTTACAGAGCGTTTGGGACTCGTTAGGTCGGGATTTGTAGACGAGCGGTTTTTAGCGTTTCGTAGTTATTTTTGTAGTAAAACTTCTTTACGCACATTTTACTCGGGGTGGAGCTGATGAGAGCTGGTGAATGTGTAACGAGAGCGTTACGAAAAGTGTGATGTGTGATGAAGTTTTACTTCAGTCGTGTGGTCTAAAGCAGGGTTGTTGCTGATGCAGTTTTTTTACACATCAGCGGATGCTGATGCTGATGCTGATTTTTGACTTTGACATCAGCGGATGCTGATGCTGATGCTGATTTTTAGCCGACTTCAATAAAAAGTAGTTCTCAATTCGTCGGAGCTTTTTTTTATGTATTTTCACGGGTTAAGTACCTACTCGAAGACGCCTGAAACGATTTGGATTTTTTTTTTTGTTTGAACGGGCATACTTTCCGATTGATGCCATAAAAAATTGGTGAGAATCTGATGAGGATCTTCGGAATTATGAACATAAATGCACCTCGAGAGTGCAAAAAATTGCTAAGATAAGTAACATTGAGGTCTGTCTTTTAAAATTTTAATTTGGCAAAAAAAAAATATCCTTATTGAATCTATATGAAAAAGCTTTCTAGTTTTTTTGGTAATTAAATATAATACTACCTATTTTAAAGTTTTTGAGTCATTTATTTTATCAATCAAAAAATTCAATCTGCATAATTTGTAGTTAATTGTATTTTAACCGACTTCAAAAAAGAGGACACACAAAACTGCCAATCTCGCGAGATATCAAATTTGGCGTGATCTCGCGGTACTGTTATTCATAAACTCGCGAGATCTCGCCTGAGCCCCAATCTCGCGAGATTGCATTCCCTAGTTCAGTGGTCGTCACACTTTTCTGGTCAAGGGCCGCATAGGACAATGTGAGGTATCACTGCGGGCCGCACATTCAATGCGAGCGAATAGAGCTCCAAACCAGGCGAGCAAAGCGAGCCGGATTTTTGTTAGTCAAATGCAATATGTGGCACTTGTTTTTTTTGCTGTGATCAAAGAAAAAACTCGCTCCTTATCAGTTCTTATTCTCTGGTTAGACTTTACTTGGAAGATACCTTACTCATAAAGTTAAATGCGAGCGAAGCGAGCCGAATATTTTAAGACAAATGCAACATGTGACACTAGATTTTGTTTGGGGTGTTTAACGAAAAAACTCACTGCTTATCGGTTCTTATTCTGTGGTTAGGCTTTACTCACTTAATTCGTAATATACCTTACCCATGAAGGTAAATGCGAGCGAAGCGAGCCGAATTTTTTAAGACAAATGCAACATTGTGACACTTGATTTTGTGTGCGGTGATCAAAGAAAAAACTCGCTGCTTATGGGTTCTTATTCTGTGGTTAGGCTTAACTCACTTTATTCGCAATATACCTTACTTATGAAGTTAAATGCGAGCGAAGCGAACCAAATTTTTAAGACAAATGCAACATGTGACACTTGATTTTGTTTATGGTGCTCATGGAAAGGCGCGCTGCTTGTCGGTTCCTATTCTGTGATAACTCACTTTGTACTGTGTGTTTCACATTATACCTACTCATGAAGCTAAAATGTGAGCAAAGCGAGCTCCAAACCAAGCAAACAAAGCGAGCTTCATTATCTCGAAGTTTTTAAATCAAATATAATTATTATTGTAGCAACGTAGGTAGCATCATTCATCATCATAATTTCCTTGCCCTTATCCCTCTAGTTTGGGTCGGCACAACATGTTCTCTAACGTGGTAGCATCATTATCTACTAAAATTCACTGCCCTAGTTGGACCTAACTACCTGGAAAACTCGAGGGGAGGCAAAGGCCTCCCCTGGGCAAAGGCCCAGCTGTGGGACAGGGTAGGCTAAAATCAACAAAATATTGTGCCTTCGGCATTATGTTCGCCAATTGTGCTCTATTTTTGTAATTTTGTGCAATAAAGAATTTAAATAAATAAATAAACAACAATAAACATAGGTAATTAGTTTGCTCGTTATTATTAAACGAACGATATACAAAAAGTCCCGCCCCCTGTGTCCTGTCGCGACTGGAACATCAGCATTGAATATCAGCATCAATCAATGCGGATGCTGATGCTGATGCTGATGTTACAAACGATGCTGATCATCAGCGGATGCTGATGCTGATGCTGATATTCGCAACAACCCTGGCTAAAGCACACTCGTTTTTTTTTAAATGAGTATGACTATAATTATGGCGACTTGCGCCATAATTCAAGTAATACGAGTACTATTCTTTAGAAATGAGTACTATTCTTATTAATAATCGTAATATTCTTATTTGTATTTAGCCTACCTAAACGCATTTAATGCATACAAAAGTTGCGTTTAGACTAGCTTAAATACAATTGAGAATGTGTTGCAAGACGTTCTTAGAATTACAATTATTTATTTCAGAACAACAACGTATGAGATATTGGCCAATTCTGGTGACGGAGTTTTTAGGCCGCCTGAAGGCCTCCGTCATGGCTTAGCGACAGTAGTAACAATGATGTTTTATAAAAAAGTATTTAGAAGTACCTACCCATTGGTTTATATAAAACATGGATCTAACCAGCTTTATTTTTTGAGAGTGACAAGAAAAAACATTTTTCGTTATACGTTAAAGTAACAGCTGCCCACATATTTAAATTCGCTAACGCTATAGGTAAATAACATAGGAAAGGTATGGGAAGTTTAATCAAGGAATTTCTATACTACGTACCTGGAATGCTGACTGAGACAGAAAACAAGGTCCGCTTGAGAGATAAAACTTGGGCGGCGTGTCTCTTTCTAAAGGGTGACCATAAACTAAACATTCCTAGTCCCTAAGGGGCCTTTTCCATCATTTTCTGATTTACGTGATGTTTCAGGGCATGATTTTTGAATTAAAATACTGATACAATTTTGATCCTTCATTTTGATTCTTGAATCTTGAATCTTGAATCTTGATTCTTGAATCTGAAAACTGTTGAATCTTGAATCTTTGAAGTGACAGCTGTCAAACTTAAAACCGCCATATCTCGGGAACTACTCGTCCTAGACTCCCCGTTCTCAGTTCAAATGAAAGCTAAGACCAAGATCTTCATTTGAAGTGATAGCTGTCAAACTTCAAATGGCCATATCTCGGGAACTACTCGTCCTAGACTCCCCGTTCTCAGTTCAAATGAAAGCTATGACCAAGATCTTCATTTGAAGTGACAGCTGTCAAACTTCAAATGGCCATATCTCGGGAACTACTCATCCTAGACTCCCCGTTCTCAGTTCAAATGAAAGCTATGACCAAGATCTTCATTTGAAGTGACAGCTGTCAAACTTCAAACGGCCATACCTTGGAAACTACTCGTCCTAGACTCCCCGTTCCCAGTTCAAATGAAAGCTATGACCAAGATCTTCATTTGAAGTGACAGCTGTCAAACTTCAAATGGCCATATCTCGGGAACTACTCGTCCTAGACTCCCCGTTCTCAGTTCAAATGAAAGCTATTGAAGAGATCTTCATTTAAAGTGACAGATGTCAAACTTCAATCAGCCATATCTCGAAATCTACTCATCCTAGACTCTTCCTATTTAGCTCAAATGAAAGCTATGACCAAGATCTACATTTTCAATAACAGCTGTCAAAATGACATCTGTCATCTGAAATGTAGGTCTTGGTCATAGCTTTCATTTGAACTGAGAACGGGGAGTCTAGGACGAGTAGTTCCCGAGATATGGCCATTTGAAGTTTGACAGCTGTCACTTCAAATGAAGATCTTGGTCATAACTTTCATTTGAACTGGGAACGGGGAGTCTAGGACGAGTAGTTTCCAAGATATGGCCGTTTGAAGTTTGACAGCTGTCACTTCAAAGATTCAAGATTCAAGATTTCAGATTCAAGGTTCAAAATTCAAGAATCAAGGATCGAAATCCAGGATCGAAATCCAAGATCGAAACCAAGGATCGAAATCAAAATCAAGGATCAAAATCAAGGATCTAATTCAAGGATCTAATTCAAGGATCGAAACCATGGATCGAAATCAAGCGCTGATTTTGTCGAGCGCGATAAGGTAAAAATATCCTGAAATTTAAATGACATGGGCACACTACTAATCCAACAACGAGTGTGAAAGAGACAAAGCACCCAAGAAAGCCTCTCAACAAGACCAACAATCCTTATAACCAAGATTAAATGACAATAGATCGTTGTGTAGTCGTGATAAGGTTCAAAATCCTTTGTACATTAAATGTCAGTTAGCACTCCAGTTACGTAGTTTAGAATCTTCTTGGTATTTAGTAGCATAATTATTTAAAATATTGAAAATGTGCAAGTAGGTACCTATTTAATACTCCTCTCTTTAAAAATAGTTTCCTAAGATGTCACACATTTAACACCGCCCACCTTTCAATACTTTAGATAATATCTTAAGATGAACTTCCGCAAAGTCACGCCTGAATCAACTATCTGGCACATTTAGTTGACTGCATATCATCTCACTACGAGTTAGCAAATGCATTGTTTAGTTTTTTGTATAGTTTGTAGGCGGGTACCGACAGGCAAGACGTGTGTGAACAATACAGCTGCCTACGGATCACCATACTCGGCAAACTGTATGCTGATGCCTGGATCCTATAACCATTAGACCTTCTTTGGAATTCCCGAACTTTCAAAGTCTATAGAACTTCGTAGACGTTCTTGGAAAAGATTTCACCTTCAAGCAGATATCCTTGATGAAATTACCAGTTCACAACTGTATTATTTAGGACAAATATTATCTTAGATCTTCCGACTACTAAAAGACGAGAAACATGACAAATAAAAGTCAAGAAGTAATACAAAAAAGGTGTTTTGTTAAAAGTAACTGAAATATGTAAGTACGCGATAACATGGAGTTATCGAGTACCCATACACCGAGTAAGTAATTCTATGTTTAAATATGCAGTAAATGAGCTCGGGCTGCGGATGATGAAGATGATAAATATCAATATATTAGTCATGCCAGTTTAATTCAATGACACAATTCAATGTCACGGTGGTTAGAAGTATCAGAACAGACAATGCGATGATAGAAAGATGTTGTAGAAAGTGATTTGATACCAAGCGCTTGAAATTTGACGTCAAAGTAAAAACATATTCTTCTATCATGGACTTGATAAACCTAAGCGAAAAAAACGCCGCGTTTTCCCCGTCCGTATGAACAGAGCTAGTTAGATCCCGCGGACACAAGCGAGCTTTATCACTTCCTTATAACGGTGCACAGTTTGCTTTTCTTTATTTGCTTGTTATTTGGCTAGATGTAACGTTACACAGGTAACTTCACGGCTCGTGGTGTAACTTATTTACTCGACTACGGCGAAGCAAAAAGAAGGGTTATGATTTTTCTTTAAGTAAGTAAAAAAGAGTTTGCGTACACTTTTAAATCAATAGGTAAAACGCATTGATGCCCACGATACAGATTTTCATCTAGTGTAGGTATCATAGGTAATTAAGTTTGGGACTTACATCAGCAAATCAAGAAACTGTTTGATAAAGTTGAAAATTGTATTTAGTGATAGAAACAAAACTACTACATAATTTACATAAAATTACCTATAACTTACAATAAGAACCAGCTGACCCACCTAGAGATCGTTGGAAACGATCTATAAGTGGCTCAACTGACCCAAGCCGTTGGTAAATTAGACCTGGTAGGTACAGAAAGCGTCATTAATTGGTATCCCCCTAGTAAGAGGTCGGTTTGCAAGCCGTTGATCGCAACTTTTGTAAAAACTTTTACATCCTTGCTTACTTATGGATATCTTATTTCGCTCGAGTTCCTAAACAAAAATAGCTGATATAATACCCAACTGAAATCCAATGCTAAAATGAAAAGAGTCTTTGTTCAAATCAATAGGGGGATACCGATTGATGACGCTGACTGTACAAAATGTAATAGGTAGGTACTTAGTTGATAAGCTACTACACCATGTATGTTCACGCCGAAACTTGTTTTTACTGAATAAACATTTTTTCATTTTCTTTTTTTTTTAAGGTAAAATATTTTTTGATTCCTAAAATTATTAGAATATTCTTTGTTTAGATCTTGATTTAGAATTTAAGAATTAAATATTGTAAGTACTATAGCAAGGAAAAAGAAGTCTTTAAAAATTTTTGACAGGATTCGAATCCGCATTGATCAATCCCCCTCAAGCCGGAGTGCCACGGAATCCATATTCGTCGGGTCGACTTGATAAGCTCATTTCATCATCATCATCTTCTTGCCCTTATCCCACTAGGTGGGGTCGGCACAACATGTTCTCCTCTTCCATTCCCTCCTATCACTCGTCATCTCAGTAGTCACTCCACGCATGTCCTCTCTCACACAATCCATCCATCTTTTCTTTGGCCGTCCTCTACCTATGTATCCTTTCACATTCATATCCAACACTTTCCTTGTAATATGACTTTCTTCTCTCCGCATAACATGCCCGTACAACGCTAACATAATAGCTAAGCATACACGTACGGATATGCCCGTCGGATCTGCCTGACAGATTTGCCTGGCAGGCAAAACTGCTGGTGTATGGTGAAAACAGACACGGATTGGCAGGCAAATCCGTGTCTGTTTTCACCATACACCAGCAGTTTTGCCTGCCAGGCAAATCTGTCAGGCAGATCCGACGGGTATATCCGTACGTGTATGCTTAGCTATTACCCCTCATTTTTTCTGTCACTGGCGCTACTTTCAAACTTCCTCTGATGTACTCATTCCTAATATTATCCATTCTTGTAACTCCACACATCCACCTCAACATTCGCATCTCCGTCGCATGCACTCTCTTTTCTTGATAAGCTCATTTGTCGAAATCAAAAATTGTAGTTTAAAATATTTGCTTTTCTTACTCCTAAACAACAGCTTTAGTATTAAAATGTTCGATTCGATATCGGTGGGAATATTGTAATTAGACGCGTGCAGACGACAGCTTCGATCCCGAGGGATTAAATGGAAGAAAATGGGAAAAAAAGTTGCCTAAGAAATATGAAAGGGAATTTCTAAAAGGTAAAGTAAAATTGAGCTCATTTTTCAAGTTAGACGGATCGATCTCTCATTACTGTTTTTCAATAAGTTATTTTTGTAGATGTTTTAGACAATTATTGTTCAATGTTTTATTTTATTTCTTTTCATAAAAAATATGATCACACTGTATCCCCAAGGCGCGGTAAACATTCTCTCAGATCTTTAGACATTTAAGCTCCTTTGAAGATGTCTAAGGCGGTAGGCAGAGGTTTGTCCAAATAGATATTTGGTACACACTGAATGGGTATGATATTAATACGTTCACACAAACTGTATAGATGAATATTATTTTGTCTGGCACGCTACGTGTCTGTTAAGGTGACATCAGACGGTTCATTCGGATGAATGTTCACTGGAGTGATTAATTAATTTTTTTTCAGATACAGACTGATTTATTTACTTTGCGATACAGGGTTAAATAGAGATTAAATGGTACAAAAGCAAGCACAGCCATGATCAACTTAATAGCATGCAAAAATTGTAAGTTATACATAACAACAAAATAAAAACATTCTTTCATTCTATGTTCACACGGCTTAGACGGAATGATATAGAAATGAACATTCACTGTCTTAAAGGTGGGATCAGATGGTTCACTCGAGTGAAAGATCACTGTCAGAATGAATGCTGAGTTTTTCTATGTCACTTTTCTTTCACTTTATGTTCAGACGCTCCATTCCCAGTGAAAGATGCCGAATGAAGAACAGAAATGAACTAAAAGTGAACCGTCTGATTCCACCTATAAATCTGTCATATTCTGTCATTATTTTAATATGTTATCGAATGAAGTCGTGCGTCTTGGATGGCCGACTCCGAGTGAACGTTCTCTTTTGTGTTCAGACGGTAAATTTTTTATTCATTCGGAGTTCGAGTGAAAGATGCGAATGAATTCACTTTTCATTTTATGTTCAGACGCTCCATTCCTAGTGAAAGATGCCGAATGAAGAACAGAAATGAACGAAAAATGAACCGTCTGATTCCACCTTTACGCTCAATGTCTGTAGATATAAACAGACCTTATGTTGGTTTACATTTCCGTGAAAAATAATTCAAAATCCCCAATTGTTCGTGAGTTCCAGCAGAGTGAGTTAATTCCGAGCACAATGAAACCAACTGACAGAATGCTCTACTTATTTCACACGCTTATAAACTCCCGGATAAAGATAATTTCGGCGTAAAATGGTCGACAATAAACATCACTTAATTTGTAACAAAACAATGGGTTATTTTCGCACCAAAAATATTTATTGAGATTAATCTTCCTTTAAGTGTCTGTATAAAATTATGTAATAATAATATTCTATCTATACTAATTTATGTATCACGACGAACCATAAGACCGAGGTTTTACTCGCTTGTCGATCAGGGCCTTAAGAATTATGCATTGATCACACTAATATTGTATATGATAATATTGCAATAATATTGCATGCTGTGTTCTCATCAAGAAGGTCTTTTACTACATGATGTTTTAAAAGTGTATGCGACTCATATTTATATTATCTGTGATAAGTCCAGTTTTGAGAACCATTAATAAAAAATAAAAAATAAATATGAAAAAGTTTGGATGTTTCTTTTTTCGTGCTCCATCTTAGACCACACTATTGCTTTACATGAGGCAGAGTATGGTCAAACCCGAACCTATTTTAGTTAAAAAAAATTGCAAGGATGTTTGGATTTAAGAGATTTTAAAAATATTTTAAGAAATCAAAAAATGACAACTTTTGAAAGTGATTGAAAACTTTGTATACACCATCAATACGTGTACCTACTATCATGGTTATAATTAACATATTCTAACAATGAGAAGTTATAAATAACTCGATGAATTCGAAAAAATGTAATTATCAAACGGAATACCTATTTTTGCATAATTTGAGAATGTGTATCTATAAGTACACATTTTCAAATTCATGACCATCATCAAGTGTTACACATAACATACATGTTATGTGTATGTCTCTGTCTCTCTCGAAAACATTTTCAGAGAAACTCTGAAATTTTCAGAAGATCATCGTATACCTTAGGGATGCAATCGTGATCCTGTATTCCCATGGTAAGGGTCTGATAATAACGATGGTGTAAAAACTCCATAGGTTCCCCACGGCACATAATACTTTTAATTTTTTAGCCTTTTTTATCACACCCATTTTCTTTTTACAACTTTTTCACGGCACATGTGGTTGGCTCGACATGCTAGATAACTTACAACGACTTGTAATCTTGCCCTTAGGGTCGCAGAGAGGGAACTTGAACTAGCTATGAGGAATTAAGCGTGTTATCACAGAGAAGTGAGCTCACACGTTATACAGTTTTTATTCAAAAAACAATTTTCTTTAACAAGCTTTTATAATCGCGATGTGATTTAAATGAGCCTAAGCACGGGTATTTAACAGTTATTCACTGAGAAGATCACTTGAACAGCTTCTGAATCCATCATCAGATTAGCTTGCTGTCAACCTAATATTTGTAGAATCTACAAATACAAACCTAAAATATTATTCTCTTTCTTTTCAGTTAGGTAAAAATACTTCTTCACTTGAAATATAGCGAACTAAAGGGGTAGTTCCCATCTGATCATATGATCCGATTGGGGTTGCATCTGATCACACAAGACGATGCCAACAGATCATTGATCTGTTGCAACTGGTTTTTTGAAATAAATTTTGTGCCAACGGATCATAATTTATATTTTGGCGTGTATTTAGTATACGTTAATTACTGTGACTTGCTACTTAAATGTTAGCTAGTATTTTGTCACAGACATTTTTAAATCACAGTAATTGAAAATAGGTACCTATTAAATATTTTTTTAGTGTACCCATCGCTAGTCTATGGTAGTACTTACGTTTTCCAGGAACACACTCGTACATACACAACACAGAGCACGTAAATATTAACTCTTTAATTTCACGACCATAGTCTAGAAACTTTAAAATGCACTGATGACCTAATTTGCGTGACTTGAGCTTAACTGTCAAACAAAGTATCATAAACAGGAATTTTAAACATAAGGACAGAAATATTTAGCAACCAAGACACCGGTATGACGTCATCAACACCAGTTGCACAGATAATGAGACCGGTCCAGGGAAAAAAAACAAAGTACCGGAGGTGAAAGGGGGTGGGATTGTCTATGTCGGCAATAATTGTCAGGTAACAACTTAATAAATAAGCAGACATAATTTTTTTATGTTTTGTTTTCCAACCCAGGTTGATTTTGTTTAGATAGTTCTTACTGCGAAGGTACAAAGAAGTCGTATAGAAACGGTTGTTATTGCTTAGTAATATTAGACGCTAAAATGTATACGCCAAAATATAAATTGTGATCCGTTGGCACAAAATTTATTTCAAAAAAGCAGTTGCAACAGATCAATGATCAGATAGTATCGTCTTGTGTGATCAGATGCAACCCCAATCGGATCATAAGATCAGATGGGAACTACCCAACTAAAGCTGAGACTCCACAACTCACTCCACAGTTTAAGTACTTTTGGCCGGAGCTCTCCTCTCAGGAAGGGTATGGCAGTACCCACTTGACGCTTGGCTCGCACGCTAGCCGCCATCCAGCCACGTAACATCTATGCGACAAGTCGACAAGCCTCTGGCGCGTCACTCCGCGCCAGACAGTAACAGAGCTATGCGTTAGAAAGAGCTTTATTGTATAGCTAAATGTTTAGATGAATATCGCGCTAGGCACTAAGAGTTTATGCGCGCTGAATTGCACTTTGTTTCGTCGCAGCAAGAGTCGCTATTTAAATATTTTTTCGCGAAGTGAGCCTTCTGTACGTAGTACTATTATTTATTCTGTGACTTCACCAAAGCAGAGACAGGAAGAGATGTGTGTTTAAACAACTAATAGAATTTCGTTATTCACACAGACGAGATGACATGAGTGAATAACGAAATTATATTGATTGTTTAAACACATTTTCTCTATTCTCTGCTTTGGTAAAGTCTCAGCATGTTATGAACATTTTTTGCATGCATGCTTACGTTCAACATTTGTATTAGAGACGCTATATGTTCCAACATTGCTCTAAGACACCATCAGTTTTAAAACATGAGTAAAAAGGTAGAAGTGTAAAAAACTCGAATTTCTCCGACGATTAAGCAAAGATTTGTGGGTAAAGTTGTGAGTAAATTACCATTTTTCGGGTAAATTACTGTTTTAGTGGCGAAAATCGGAACGTTAGACGTTAAGTTGAACTTAATGCGTTGTTTGATTAGCAATCTAGATATTTGAAGATTTACGACTTAATTCGGTTAGAATTCCAAGGCTTATACACCTGAGAATTCACTTGTGATTTATATTTATTCTTACTTTAAGTTACTTTGTAACATGAAGTCATTTGGTATTTACACATAACGATTAGGTCCATTATTTTCCTTGTCATCTAGTTTTGTCTGTAACGAAAGGCACGACAAAATATTTTTAGCATTGTAATATGGAGAGATTGTAATATCGGCCGAGAAAGCGTTGGCGGGACGACCTTGTCACCTTCGCCGATGGATGGTGGGACTCGGCGAAGGACAGGGACGGTTGGAAGAGTTTGGGGGAGACCTTTGCCCAGCAGTGGGACGAAATAGGTTAGGGAAAAAAAAAATATGGAGAGGGCTCTGCTTGGGGTTTCTCTACGGGATCGAATCAGAAATGAGGAGATATGTAGAAAAACTCGGGTCACCGACATAGTCAAACGGATTGGCACGTTAAAGTGGCAATGGGCAGGCCATATAGCACGCAGAACAGATGGCCAATGGGGCCGAAAAGCTCTCGAGTGGAGGCCACGGACCGGCAAGCGTAGTGTTGGACGTCCACCGACAAGATGGACAGACGACCTTGTAAAAACTGCAGGTCGGCGGATGCAGGCCGCTTGCAACCGCAACACATGGACATTTTTGAGGGAGGCTTATGTCCAACCGTGGACGTCCAACGACTGAGATAATGGTGATGATGATGAAGTACTGAATATTGGCACCAAGATAATATAAAGTCCACAATTTTTAAAGTTATGTACAAGTAGGTACACCAGAAACGAAGAAAAATGCAAAAAATGTAAAGAAGAATGCAGCAACTAAGGGAGGCTTTTGTCTAGCAGTGGAATAATAATAATATAGGTTGATAAAAAATTAAAAAGTAAGCAATAAACCATTGAATTTTAGTTAATTTCAGTATCATTAGTTCTATTAATTTCGATACTAGTCGATTGCAAAATCACCTTTTAATTTTTGTTGTGTAAGCTTTGCTTTGTTTGGGGCTGTGTGAAATGTCCAGCAATATTTATTTATTATTATTTATTTACATAGTTTTATAATTGCAATGGTCATTTGCAAAGGCTAATTATATTGTTTCACAATGTTTTCCTTCACCGTTTTGCAAAAGTGGAAATGCTGCAAAAAGCTGCCTTCATTAGAACTTGTATCGAATAAAACGTAATCGCGTCGGTTCGAGCGGACTCGCTGCGAAAGTTAGCGATTTGAGTAAATAAGTCTGTTTTATAAGATTCAAGCTGTAAGCTGAAGCGAGAAATATTCTTCTAATAAAACAAAGTCGGGTTAGTTACTCAAGAACGGATGGAACCATTATTATGATCTTTAATTTGTTGAATTCGTCTCCGCCGTATGAGACCTTGAAGTGAAGAGCCCGTGAATAATTGAATATATTGTCACGGCTTCAGATAGGGCCATAAAGGTGGCTTCATATTAAAGCATAAAAAAATAAAAAACTAAAACAAAAATGTATGTGTTCATTGACACGATGAATGAATGAATTTATTAAGAAATTATTCTTATACATTTTGTGTGGAACTTCTTTTTTGATATCTCGAATTCTAAAGTGACTGAACATGCTTCAACTTCGTTTATTTATATTAAAATCGTAAAATATTGTATCAAAACTATAGGTATCAAACAATTGACGTGTCAAAGTGATTAACCTACACGATCTTATTGAATAAATAAATCTTTGGGTTTTGAGGTACGAGGTTAGGCTAAAAAGGCCGCTATAGTAGAATCAATAAAGTAATTGCAATATAAAATATGCCGTTCTTGTTACTCTCAGTTTATGAAAAGAGACGGCAAATAGTTCAATTCCTGTTGTGATTCGGCTTTAACGGCCTTTATTACCCCGCAGGTCACCAAGTATTTTTATAGTGAGATTTTCGGCTTGTTCGTTCGTTCGTATGAGCAAGTGGCCAACTCTGATGACGGAGTTTTTAGGCCTAAAGGCCTCCGTCATGGCTTAACAACTTAAAGACCAACGTGCCCTCTGAAGCACGGAAGATTTTCGGCTGAAATTCTTGCATATGTGGGCCTAAAATCTCACTGGCTTTTAAAAGAAATCTCTATCTCTTATCCTTTACGCCGCCGGCCAGTTCCAACAATTGCCACAGTTCGTTACACATTTTTTCCTCTGTCTGCTCCTAATTGGCGTCACACGGAGCACTTCTACGTTACTATTCTGTGCTATTGGAATGTCGACGATGTTATTAAAAAGACGTACCCAATCATCATCATCATCATTTCAGCCCATCCCCACTCACTGTTGGGTATAGGCACACCCCGGACACTCGACGAAATCTCTATGCAAAAGCGGCGTCTAACTACCTATTTACACAGACACTACACAATGTCATTTTTGTACACGCGCAACTGTGTGCGTAAAGTAAGGTTGTCACTGCATGAATAATTATTGTGCACTGTGGTCTCGGTCTCATCATCATCATCGGTCGTGTCTGTGCGCGTGGCGCGTCCCTAGCTCAAAGTCAGCCCCTCGCCAGCCCAAATTCGGTCACGCGGTGAGGAAGCTCCGATTGGTGGGGGGTGGCCCTATACGTAGTATTACTATCTATTCTATGGTATAGGCCTCCCCTTTATCACGCCATTCTCTCCAATCCCTTGCGAGTCTCATCCACTGATTCCCGACCACGTTTACGATATCATTCGACCATCGGATGGTCTGCCTCTTGGTCGTTGAGCATCCCGGGGCCACCATTCAGTTACCGCCTTTGTCCATCTTCCATCATCCCTTCTAGCCAAGTGTCCCGCCCAACTTTAGTCATAACACTTTAGTCTCGCGATCCGCATACCTACGTCCACGACTTTTGTACAGCATAACCTTTTATCTTCACCAAGTCGGGTAAATAGATTGCGTAAACACGCCTTACAAAGTTATTTGACCAGTCATTGTATTAAACAAACCCACGGTTTAACTTCAAAACGGCCGAAAGTGACTAAACTCACCATTTTGTTTCTTGAAATAATGTTAAGGTCATATAACGGATTTAAAACAATTTTCATTATTAACCGACTTCAAAAAAAGAGGAGGTTCTCAAGTCGTCGGAATCTTTTTTTGTGTTTTTATGTACCATGTTCTTCACCAATTACTCGAAGAAGCCCGGACCGATTAAAAAAATCTTTTTTTGTTTGAAAGGTATTACTTTTCGATTGGAGCCATAAAAATTTGGTGAGGATCTATCAAGGATATTTGGAGTTATGAACAGAAATGCACCTCGAGAGTGCAGTAAATTGCTCAGTATTATAACATTAAAGTCGGTTTTTTTAATTTTAAATTTAGTCATTTTTAGTGCCATAACTGAGAGTGATGGCGGGACGAACTTGACGACTACTCCACTAAAGGTGAACGCAGACCTGGGCCGCACCGCACGCGCCACAGTCCCCGCATTCGAGTTCTTTATATGAAGTTCTAAGCAACCTCGCAGACCTAGCCGCGCAAGCGGCCGAACTCCCCAATCACATCGCGGCATGAAAGAAATTCAGTACGATGCGTGTGGCGACGGGAACGACTGCGGTGACTGCGGTGCGGATAGGTGTGCGAGGCCATAGACAAAAGCGATGACTGCGGCGCGTGCAGTGCGGCCAAGTCTGCGTTCACCATTATTGGCCTTTTACTTCAACAAAATCTAATTAGAAACATGCACCAAAATAACTTACAACAGAAAAATACCAAATACGGCCGTTAGGGTGACAAATCTACATCGAGCTATGCTGCGCTGTACTGCGCTGTGCTATGGTTACGTCAAACAAAACGTCGTAAACAGAGCGTAGCCTCACACAGCGCAGCACAGCATGGTTTGTTTGTAACGTCATTGAAATATTAGACGAGCGAGTTGACCAAACATAGCACAGCGCAGTACAGCGCAGCATAGCTCGATGTAGATTTGTCACCCTTATAATGGCGGCTGCATTTTTAAGAACCTTCAAACCATGTGACTTGACACATTCTTTTGGATTTGTGCATGACTTCCAAATTAAGTTGAACGTTTTTCATTTTAAGTGCTACTTACTTGTTTTAACATACCTACTTACTTTTACTATAATATATTGCTTTACGCTGCCGTTTCTTTGCTTTCCTATCAATAGTTTACCTGGAAGATATCGCTTATTAACAGAAAAGCTCTAAACTATTTTACATTTTTGTTAATATTGTTTTTATTAAATGAGGGTAAAATTTATTTATTTATAGGAAAACCAACAGCAAAATATTACTTAAAAAATAACCTAGTAAAAAAGAAAGCTAAAAGTTATCACTAGTAGAAAGTTTATTTATTTTCGCGCGTTCAAACAAACAAACTCTTCCGCTTTATTATTTTAGTATAGGTACTTATAGAATTATTTATTTGACAAATAAACTTAATAATAACAGAAAGCTAAAAGTTATCACGAGTAGAATTTATTTATTTTCGCGCATTCAAACAAAGTCTTCTTTTTTATTATAATAGTACCTATAGTTTTATTTATTTGACAAATAAATAACACAAATAGCAAAAACCGTTAACAAATCCCATAAGAATAATGTTTCTTTTAAACAACCCACCAACATTATGACATATTGTAAAGCGAACAATGCCATTTTTTTATACAAAAGGCACCAATTTGGTAAACACGAGAGGAGGGAGAAGGGAGGAATAAAAAATTGAGTGTGATTTGCTCCCCATTTTATGTGCAAAATGTTAGAATTTATTCTCGTTATGTGAAAGATTTAGGAGGGAGCGAGACAACAATTTATGACAATTTCGTCTTCAAATGATGTTTAGTACTTTTTTCTACAACCTACAAATTTTTGAAGCGCTCGTGGCGTAGCTTGCTGGATCTTGATTGATCGTTGAAGTTAAGCAACGCTGTGCGCGGTCACAATTTGGATGGGTGACCGCAAGTTACGAGCTAAGCGCTTCCGTGCTTCGGAGGGCATGTTAAATTGTCTGTCCCGGCTTTTAAGTCGTTAAGCCATGACGGAGGCCTTTAGGCGGCCTAAAAACTCCGTCACCAGAGTTGGCCACTTACTCATACGAACTTACTTTACTTTTTAAAGCGGCGATTGGGCGTGTCACCTCTCACACTGACTTTTACCCGAATACTGAAACACTACCTACTTAGTTTAAGTGGTGCTTATCAGTGACATTAACTGTCACTATCTGTCATTTTTGTATACGATTCTGAAGAGTAGGTAATAACGTCTCAAATAGATAAGTCCGTCTCAAATATTTAAGTAGCGTTTCAGTATTCGGGCATATGTCTGTATATTGTATGAGATAGTGCTTTACTCTTCTAGCCATGGCCTCCGTCATGGCTTAACGACTTCAAAGCCGGGACCGACGATTTAAAGATTAAAGTACCCTTCGTAACATGGAAGCGCTCAGTTTTTACTGCCACTAGCGGTCACCCATCCAAATTGTGACCGTTCAGAACGTCGCTTAACTTCAACGATCTATCAAGAACGTATTAAAATGCAAAAAATTTGTTTTTATAATTCATCCAAAGTATTATCTTCTACTTAGTATAAACAGAATTCATGTTACTTCAAATTTATGATCATTTAAAAATTATGCCTGTCATGTAGTTTTAACATTCACATAAAACAACCAACGACTCGCACTTGACATATTTTTATTGTACTATAAACTGGATTTAATTTATAAACACATGCTTGTTTTAGCCCTTGACTTTACTCGTGTGTCAAGAAAACGTAGCTTCTTTCTTTTGCATTCTACTAAGTGCCAAGAATTTAAAAAGATCTTAAAAGATTTACTTAGATATGTTTAGAGTTTAGATAAAATTCATTGTTTTTTAAACTGTTTATTACAATTTCAAAATTGTATTTTATAATTTTTTAAGCTTCTATTAGAAGTAAGATGGTGACTACGTAGGTACTAATTATAAAAAAATCTAAATAAGTAAATACTTATAGAATTTTAACTAACAGTGTAGAATCTAGGCTAAAAACCTTCACACAACTAGCTAGACTCTAGATTTTATGAAGTCTGGAAAGTTTTTACTGATTATACCTACTTAAGACCTAATAGTGTACCATTAGGGTCTTTGTCCACGGCACGTTTTTTCCCGTACTTTAAAAAAAACGTACCTATCGTGGACAAGAGGCCTCTTTTTTTTTAACCTTACGGCGTGTTACGCTAGCCTTACAATACTGACAAAAATCCACGGTTAATAATGCGTAGACACGGCGAATTAACCGTAGATTTACACAGCTAAAAAAACGTGTGTGGACAAAGGCCCTTATTCTACAAATAAACTAATTCTGAATACAGTCAGCCAACAAGTTTTGTTTGATATATAAACTAGCTTCCATAACCTAAAGGCTATGTTCATCCTGAAAGTTCATTCTAAATACTGGTGAAAGAATTTTTGAAATCGAATGAGTAGTTTCGAAGATTACCTCGTACATACAAACAAACTTTTACCTCTTTATAATATTAGTATAGATTTAATTTAAATATCTAAAATTAAAACACCTCCGCCCACGTGGTCGTTAGTGGCTGTCTTACCCGATCGTTATCAGAACGGAGGTATGCTACTTTATGTGGCGTAGCTTAATTGAGACTCGGTTCGATTGATGGCTTGTGTGATTGATAAGAATAATAATTAAGATAAAATGTCATAATATATGGATACAATAATTTTAACATATTAATTTGTCAAACATTATTATGAATTACAAATTAATAATAATGTTCAAATTAAAAAAATACCTACCTAACACCTGCTAGGATATTTTGTTTTACACGTACTTAAAGTCGCTCGGATTCGTTCTAAGAATATGATTTTCGACGAATCTCAGCCAGTGACCGGTGAAAGAAAACATCAAGGGAAAACTCAATTAGAGACCAAGGCGGTGGCTCCAGTACATCAGCCTACCCATGACCACGAGAGCTGTAACGCACTCGAAACGTCGGGAAATAATTACGCGATAAAGTCCCGTTAGTTCGTTTAAATTAAAAGAAAATTAGAAAAGATTTTGGCTTGAAATCTATCTCGTATGTCGAGAAATGCACATTACTCGAACCCACGAATTTCTGATCTAAAGGTACTAACGCAACATGGCTCTTTAAATTAAAAGGGTGTAATCTTTTCGAAGTCGGTCAAATTTTTTGTCAAAATTAGGGTACCGTACACACTCTCTGTGGTTCCGAGAGCTGGTAAAAACCGATAAGTGCCGCAATAAAACCGCACGACTTACCCGAATGTTCGCCTTAGTATGTACTGGGGTGACATGGGTTTGGTGCATACTTGGGACTTAGGAAGGAATATTTAGAAGAATTTAGTCTGGGTATCAGAGCTTGTGTTACGAGAGTTCCCATAACACAAGCTCTGCTTACTTTAGAGCTAAATATGATGCTGTGTGAAATGTCAAGCATTTTTATTATTGGTCTAATCGGTCTAAGTATAAATCAGTCTAGTTAAACTGATTTATACTACCTACTTGTATACTTTTTTTATAAATACATACCTACATAAATAAAATGTTACATAAAAATACCCAGACCGAACACAAAAAATACCCAGACTAAATTCTTCTAAATATTCCTTAATTATAATCCTTGGTCTAATTAAATATAGGTATTGAGCATTTCGGAGAATTATACTTTAAAATCAAATCATGGGATTACTGAAGCGCTCGTGGCATAGCTTGCTTAGACGTTCTTGATTGATCGTTGAAGTTAAGCAGCGCGTTGTGCGCGGTCACAATTTGGATGGGTGACTGAAAGTGATATTACGAGCTGAGCGCTTCCGTGCTTTGGAGGGCACGTAGGATTGTCAGTCCCGGCTTTTAAGTCGTTAAGCCATGGCGTTTGGGCGGTCTAAAAACTTCGTCATCAGAGTTGGCCACTTGCTCATTGAACTTACTTATTAATAATACAGGACCAAATTGAGTGGCGTAACAGATAGCAGGCCCATACCCTGTAGTGTGTGCAAGCGGGCTTATTTGATTGATATTCTACTTATGTCTTTATTTTTCTTATTTTATCCTGTCAATAGAGTATAAGACAGCCACCCTACCCCGGACCACAGTTGGCGTTACGCTAGGATTTTGACAGATAAGGGATTTGCCAAAACTTGTGTGACTGATGTCTCCAGCTCATTTTCTGGCACATGTTAGAAGCGGAGGCGGGTTATTATTTTATTCAAGTGAGACAATGTGTCTAAACGAAAATTGAAAAGCAAGGGATTTAATCAAAATGTTATTAAAAAAAAGATGATTTGTGTAAACATTTCACTTTTATAAATTAAAGTAGTGAAACAAGATTTTTTTTTTATCTTTTGGTATCCTTTTCTCTAAACTTTTTTTCTTGTGCATTGGTTTGTTTTCCCAAGATTTGAGCTAAACTGCTACATTAAGGCATCGTGGTTCAAAGGATATGCCATGCTATCTGCAGCCATCATCATTATACTTACTAAATAATGTCTCTTAAGATTCAAAATACTTACTCAAAGGCTAAGATTTGTTCGAACTTTATAAATGTTGCAAAGGTTTTGATTTCTTTCGTGTTTTGTTATAAATTTTAAGGTGTAATCTCTTTGGTTCATTTTCATAGCTATTATTATTTTTTTTTTTTTAACAAGTTATGATAATGGAAACTTCGGTTTATTTGTTGTAGTTCCATTAACCAGACCTGAAAAAGTTAATTCGCATTATTTAACAAATTGAACAACTCGCGTTCGTCAGTGCCTTGTGCCATCCTATTTTCATGCCCGAAGGAATTCTAGTGTAAATTGCTGAGAGGCCTACACACGCTTAACGAATATTACAACTTTTTGTAAAACACCTGAAAATTTAGCTTTATTTAGGGAAATGTTTGCTAAAATGTAAGGATAATTATTCAGGAATGTAAGTTTAGGTTGAACCTTGGAATTTAAACGAGAAATTTCTCGGTTAGTTCTAGCTAGTCGGTGTTATCTAGTTAAATTCACAAAATAAAAAAGGCACATATTTTTAAAGAATGCTGTCGCCGGTGGTTTTACTCGCCATTTCAAAATAGCATATAGTATTCATCAAGAAAATGAGCAATCAAAAATGCAGGTGAATTATTTTTAACTCCTCAACAAATTATCGTACACCAATCTAATTTGGTAACATAGAGACTACTGTATTTATTAAGATCTGTAAAAACCTATATTAAACAATAATTGAATTATTTTTATTTTTATAAATGCAGATTTTTTTTATATCGGACTTGCAATCCCAGAGATTAGCGCGTTCAAACAAACAAACTCTTATACTATATTAGTTGGTATAGATAAACAAAAGAGCTTGTATGAACACCAATCAATCACTGTATCTAATTTCCGTAAAAACATTGAAACAAAAATAGAATAACTATTAAAATACCATCAAATCACAATTAACCGCATGATACATTTCAAAATACTTCCGGATCAAAAACACCCCAATTAAGCTGAACGCCTACTGACTCGAGTGCTCAAGGGGTGTAGTGTAATCCGTGGCATTATCTGCCCACAAATGACCAGACACTCAGCCACGTATTATCGATCGAGCGAGTGAAGATTTAAGGCTTGTTTCACTCTTCAGCGTGTCGCCGGTCGCGTCCGCGATTTGACCATTCACAGCACATTTCTCTGTGCTGTGAATGGTCAAAATTATTTTCTCTGTGCTGTGAATGGTCAACTCGCGGACGGTGACACGCTGAAGAGTGAAACAAGCCTTAGTGGTGAGTTGGGCAATTTTGCTTTGTATGTTTCACGAATTCTTGTGCTCGCATAACTGTCGAACCGTTCATCCAATCTGCATGAAACTTGGTAAGTCAATAGGTTGTGCTATGGAAATTTATGGTGGAGCATAATGAGCGTAATCGATAAATGGGTTGTAAAGATAATGGGTTCCCAAGGAGGTGAAAAAAAAATAAAAGTTTTACAATTAAATTTATTGGGGTGTAATATGAAAGGTCTTATTTGTGCATTCCAAAATGGTTTTTATTTTTACTCTAGAATGTATACTTAGTTTTTGAATTACAGAAAAATTAAGAACCGCTGTAACCAGAGCTGCCAGAGCTCCCGTTTGATAGAGTTTCGATGTCTTCGTAGTTCATTTTCTGGTTGGTCTTAGAAAGAGAGTGGTATCGTTGCGGTTTGGTTTGCAATGATTTTAGTTGCTACTTGTTTCGGGAATTATTTTCGGGTGTAGAAAAAAAATACAGTATATTTTTCGATTCTGCACAAGTGAAAGGATCATTTCATGTCACTTGACCCGTCAAGAGGCAAAACAAAGTCGGGTTTTTTAATTAAAACTTCTTTACGCATTGACTTGGGGAGTTGGTGAACGCGTGACGACGAGAGCATTACGAAAAGTGTGATCGGGCGAGGCGAACGGAAGTTTTACTCCAGTCGTGTGGTCTAAACTAAACTCGTTTTTTTTACACCATTTTTTTCATCAAGAACGGCTGGACCGATTTTGATCTTACTTTGTTGGATGCGCCGCGCCATCCGGAGGACCTAACCTTTTTATTTCACTTCATTATCGACAACAGAACAACTGGTGAATTATGATCGGAAAATTGTAGATTCCGTAACTGACCTTACTAATGTATTTTTGAAGCTGACAGTATTGTTTGCACCACAAGACCTTTTGGAGGCAAATTGTAAGCTTATTAGGTTGTATTGGATTACAACAACACGAGCACATAATTTATTTTCTCCTTAAACTTTTGAATAAAAAAAAACCTTGACTGTAAACTCATTATGGGTAGATATTCTGTTAGATCTTTAGACAGACTAGATTCTTAGTAAGCATAGTCAGGGGCAAGTATAAACATAAATATTCCCACATTTTGTTAGTAATATCAGCAGTGCGATTCAAACTTCCGAAATTGCTTAAAAAAAAAGAGCAAAAGAAACAAGATTCCGACGACTTGAGAACCTCCTCCTTTTTTTTGAAGAGGTTAAAAAGGTTAAAGAGGTTAAAGAGGTTAAAGAGGTTAAAGGTTAAAAAATAGGTAAGTACCTACAGTATTTTATTAAACCTACACGGAAATTATTCTCGTAAAAATATCGTCGATTTACTTTCCGAATGTTTTGATTTATCTGGGTAAGATTGTAAGGAGAAATGTTATTACGAGACTGTTATTTCCGTAACATTGTTTTATACAACTCATGAATTTTGTAAAAGGAAAATCGGAGTTGTTTTTTGTAACCACAACCTTTGAATTGTGGAAATACATCCCACTAAACCAACCCAATCATAATCACACTAATACATCCGCAAACATTTCCCATTAAATTCAGGGTAATCCTTCTCATTTTGGTAAAAAATTACCCTCTTTCAGGGTAACAAGATAACGCATTACTTCAGTGAACTTTCAAAAGTTAGACCCCTTATTCACAAATGACTCCGGCCATTAATTCAAAGTAGTGACGTCAGAGGTGACGTCAGCACGACATGCTCACGTGATTGATGACGATTTGTACACTGCGGTGCAATGAAATGGACTGTCTAATTATGTTTCACTTATAACCTTAGATCTAAGGAAATGGTAAACGCATAGGGTTTCCATAACAGTCAATTTCTATATTATATTTGTTGTTTTGCTAAATGTGGTTAAATGTTTGAAATTAGTACTTAGTAAAGACTTAGAAATTAGTATCAAAAATAGTTGTGTATTACTGAACTTTGTAAATAAAATTAAAAATATTTAAAAATCTCAAAATTTAATGAAATACCTATCGGGTGAGAAATAATTTAATTTAATATAATTTTCGCTTTTCAACATAGCAAGGCCATTATAGGAGGTCTCTTTATTGACAAACTCAATATAAATGAAAATAGATAGCAGCAGTTCAAGTTGTCACTAGGTAATCCTAACTAAAATATTTGTTGTAATTTTTTTTCGTTTTTTTTTTTATATTTTCACTCCTAAATAAAGATTTGCTCCTCCTACTTTTCTCGGTCCCACGCCAATTCTTAATCTTAGTAAATAAAAAACTGTGAAAAACCACAAAAACTGAGTTATCATTTCTCTGGCACGCAGTGTAATCCCCGAAGATTTGTGGACTTTATTCTGTGTCCGACAAAAAGGTAGCAAAAACGCATTAGTAGAACATTGTCTACAAAATACTTAAAGCGGTGGTCGGAGTGAATGGGATACAAGTAAAAGATCACGCTGATATTTTGCTGGCAGTATGAATCGAGCTACGGTAAGGAAAACATCTTCGGGAAACCCGTGGCTGAATCAGCCCCACTCGTATTGACCATGACCATGTCTTTCCTGTGGATGAGAGGATGTTTAGGTGCTGGGCAAGCCTACTCCATAAGCTTACGGCTTGCTTGTGATTCACAATGTCCCAGGCACTACAGTGTCTTGTTAAGTATAAGTAAAAGATTGCCTCCTGACACTGTATAAATCATCTATTATAAGATGTAGGTAATAAATAATGTTTTTTTATGATTGAAAAACATTTTTCAGCTATTTTTGTATAAAATTTTAGACTCTCATGAAAACTGAATTGGCTAGGAATAGAATTTAGGTTTTTGTTAATTAATTATAGCCTTCCCAAAACTTGAAAGAAAACTATGACAATTATGTTTAAGAAACTAGCAAATCATTGAACTGCAATAAATGATACAAGTTACCATCAAATACTAAAAAAAAAAATTTAAACTACATTATTTGAGACTTTTATGATATCTAAGTAGATATCAGTACGATTTCAACATCACCATCAAAACAAGATATTTACTCGAATACTTATAATATTATTGTAGAAAGTAAATACCTAAATGTAGCATAGCGTGATCCCATTACGTTTTCCCGTTCACCCCGGGGTCCTCCTAAGGTCAGGGGGTAGTAATGATGCGTAGAGTTTCTTTGAGGAAAAATATGATCATAATTCGCGGAGCTGTTATTCTTTCCGGCAAACGTAAGCAGTTTTTCAAATGAAATCAATCTAAAAACTTTTCTTACCTTTTATAACGTACTAGCGTTCCTCCCCGACTTCACCCGAGCTAATATAATAGCCATGTCTCTATGTACCTTTTATAATCGTACTAGCGGCCCGTCCCGACTTCACCCGGGCTAATATAATAGCCATGTCTATAAGTACCTTTTATATCGTACTAGCTTGCCCCGACTTTGTCCGGGTTAACATTCTGTATATCTAGAATAATGTGTCTTTATAATACCTAGTAAAATTAACTTTCAAATAGGTACTTAAGTTTTCTTTTTTTTATTTACTAATTAAACAAAATTAAATATTTTTGCGAGATGGGCAGACGATATAGCGAGTGTCGTGGGACGAAATTGGATGAGGCTAGCACAGGACCGTGAGGAGTGGCACAGAAAAGCGGAGGCCTATACCCAGCAGTGGGTGAAGCCAGGTTGCGGATGATGATGATGATGATGAAACAAAATTCAGAAAATATATTACTAATTTATAACAGCACTTTGTATTTTATACTTTTATGTAAATATGTAGTAGTTTAGTTTTTGTAAATAAATGTATTTACTTACAGCACTTTAAACAACTGAGATTTGTCTTGTGCTATTGCGAGCCATTTATAATTGACTAGCTGTACCCGGCATGCGTTGCAATGCCACGTGACGTGAAGTAAAAAGTGTTTGGTTTTATATTCTGTACATAAACAGATTTTTTTGGATTTTAAATTAAATAAGTTTGTGTGTCATGTATCCCCGTCCCCATCCCAGTCCCGTCCCGTCCCGTCCCGTCCCGTCCCGTCCCGTCCCGTCCCGTCCCGTCCCGTCCCCGTCCCCGTCCCCGTCCCCGTCCCCGTCCCCATCTCCTCCTCCCCCTCTCCCCCTTCCCCTTCAGCTCGATGTCACCATATCATTACATTATATTGGAAACTTGACAGAAATGCTGAGTTCCGAGTTTCAAATCAATCGGCATATTTACTGAGGAGTTATGTTGAACAGCTCCTGACTCCATCCTCAGATCAACTCACTGTCACCATATTATTACATTGTAGTTGAAACTTGACAGGTTTGCCGAGTTTCAACTCAATCGGCCTATTTACTGAGGAGTTCTGTTGAACAGCTCCAGGATTCCATTATCAGATCCTGACCTGATCTGACCAAGACACCACCTTTCAATCAAAAAAATAATGTTCCAAATCGGTCCAGGCATCTTCGAGTAATAAATAATCGAGTACCTCCTTTATTTTGAAGTCGGTTTAATAAAAAACGTTTTAGATCACGCGTAGACTAATAAGTGACTGCCGCGTGTTTTCATCAGCGCGATTCAGAAAATGGTCATTTTTAGTCCCGCCATCTAGTTTTGATTACGGAAAACCAAGCGTTTATCTGGCTTTCTTTCGTTTTGCTCGGCTTTTGCCTTTTCGTGATGATGAATAGCTTAAAACCTTCCTCAAAAAATTAGCTACTTATCCACAACCAGAAATATTTTTTCAAATCCAACTGGTACTTCCAGAGATTAGCGCGATCAAACAATCAAACAAACTCTTCCGCTTTATTATATTAGTATAGATTAAAGATAAAGATAAGTATAGATTATTTCCAACTTTTCAGATCACGGGGTTTTTTAATTTTTTATTAATATTTTTTTTTGGAGACACACAGCGCCATCTAGCCCTAAACTTAGCAAAGCTTGTAGCTACTATGGGAATCAGATATCACAATCTGGTTTCAGCTAGCTCCAATAGATGTCTCTATGTCCTTTGTTCTTGAAAAAACTTTAAATTTAATGAGTGAAGTTGTCGTATTTAATTACTTACTTATGATAAGAGTTTTTTAATAATATTGAAAATCATGCAAAAAGTTCATTGTAACTTGGATATGCTGGGTAACTGTGGGACTTTAGTTCAGAACAGAACTATGCTGGGTAATATATGACTCATCTCAGCAATGGCTTTACCGATTTTTATGCAGTTTTCACTGTTGTATTGTGGTAAGCCTGGGTCAATTTTTAGTGTTAGTTTCATCAAAATCCGTTCACAAATAAAAAAGATACATCCTTTTTTATGTTATTTTTTTACTAAAGTCACAGTACATTCTTTAAATGGACATATCTTTTTTATTTGTTAACGGATTTTGATAAAACAACCCCTATCTTTTAATCCCGGCTTACCATAATACAACAATGAAAACTGCATCCAAATCAGTTCAGTAGTTTCAGAGATCTTAGGACTCAAACACACAGAAACGAAAATTTCAAAGTCACAGATTACCCAAACAGTTACTATGAACCTCAGAATAAGGACCTTCGAACAAAAAGTTCAAGGACGTTCTAGAACGCGCTTACGACATTTTCGCACGGGTTAGGGTTATATGGATCAAAAACTGACTTCACTTAATTGAATACTTATAAGTTTGTTCTTAGACTTCATTCTTATTATAAGTATAGATTGTACTTATTATAATTATTTTTTAAATAAGTATTTTTTTATCTTGAGGAAACCAGTTAGCTTTCTACTAACGTCGATGGGCTTGCTACCTGTGACGTATGAAATACTAATCTCTGCAAAATGTGGGCATGCACCTCGTATTGGGACGTGCATCTGACTACCCCCTTAGACATTTCAAAGGATTTAAAATGCCTAATAAGTTCTGAGAAAGTGTCTACCGCACCATGGGGATTTTTTTTTGTTTTTTTATTATTTTAACGAAAATAGGTTCGCGTTTGACCACACCCTGCCTGATGTAGGTAAAGCAATAGTGTGGTCTAAGATGGAGCACCTTACCTAGAAGGAACCTATTGACTCTCGATTTGAAGACACCCAAATTATACTTTTCTGGAAATACAGACCCCGGCAAGGAGTTCCACATTTTCGCTGTGCGTATGATAAATGTAGACTCAAAACGCTTACGAACACTAGATACTGAGATACAGTTGTGATCGTATTTCATTTCATTTTTACAAAGAACAGAATAAAAAACCTTCACCTTAAACACCTCACTCCATTTTCATTATCAACTTAAACAAACAATTTGCTAACAAAACTCTAAGTAAATGTAATCTAACCTGACACTTATCTTCGAAATCGTGCGTTATCTCTCAGATAGTATTATCTGTGGATTACGTAATGCTGTGCAACTGAGGTCAATAATCTGTGAACCGTTCTAAGTAAATAGAACTCAACGTTGGAAGGTTGTAAACGGGCAACTTCAGGCAACTGTTGTCGGATGATTCCATTGATCATTTATTTATATTATTCCCGCAACACAGTCTTGCCTCGTGTGGGGACCACCAGCAAACCCTCTCTAACCTAAGTTTCTTTGGTTATTTTTTATTTTTTTTTATAGTGTTAAACCACACTTAGGTTCACATTTGAAAATGAAAATCTTATCTTTTTCTTTGGTAAATAAATAAATTTGTATTTGTATTCACAAGGGAATTGTTTAATTTGTTTTATTTTTGATAATAAGTACGGTATGTTCGCATAAGCCAGTGGCCAAATAGTTTTAAGACCTGAAGTGAGAATGAGGACTTTGGTAGTACAACATTATTATTAATTTCTTAGTATTGAGAAGAAATAGCAACTGAATTTTATTTCTTACTTGAGGGATGTCATTCTATTATTTAAGTCTAACTTAAATAATATTACCGCAATGTTAGTGCAGTCAAAATTCATAAAAAATACTAAAACTATGTAGTTATTTCTGGTTTTTTTTTCTTTTACTCATGTTTTAGTATTCTAAAATAAAAATAAACTTATTTAGTTATTAATGCTTATTTAATATTAATATTGGCGGACATTTCACACGGCGTCATCAAGCCACAAACTAAGCAAAGCTTGTAGGCAACAATCGTTCAAAAAGTTGCCCGTCTACAAGCCTCCTCAGTAAACAGCGTACTTAACGCCGTAAAATCCGTTTTAGTTTGTTTAACAAGTTCGTTAAGAGAATGCACAGCTAAGTGGTTCCGTACAGAGCGTTCAAGAAAAGGTTTTAATATTTTAAAATGACAATAAAAAATTTTCAAAAAAAATACTAAACCGACTTCAAAACATCTTGCACTGAAAAGCAAAAAATAACAATATAAACAGATTTATTTAATTACTAAATATATTATTTATGTTAAATTGTTGAACTCGGTGTGCATAAAATTTAATACCTATTCTTAATCATTGTTTTATTTACACCGACTTCAACAATTTAACATAAATAATATATTTAGTAATTAAATAAATCTGTTTATATTGTTATTTTTTGCTTTTCAGTGCAAGATGTTTTGAAGTCGGTTTAGTATTTTTTTTGAAAATTTTTTATTTTTCCATTTTTAGTGTTTATTTTTTATTTAGAATGACGTCACCTTACTTATTGTGTTGCGCTCATCAAGCCCTTTCATTTGATACCCATGTCACTAAAAAGTTCCATGGAACAGGTCCTGACTCCATCGTCAGATCAGCTCGCTGTCACCATTATTATTACCATATTATTACATTGTACCTAGTCGGAACTTCACAGATTTGCTGAATTCCGAGTTTCAACTCAATCGGCCAATTTATTGAGGAGTTCTGTTGAGCAGCTCTTGACTCCATCATCAGATCAGCTCGTTGTCACCATATTATTACATTGTAGTCGGAACTTGACAAATATGCCAAGTTTCAACTCAATCGGCCTATTTACTGAGGAGTTCTGTTGAACAGCTCTTGACTCCATCATCAGATCAGCTTGTTCATACCATAATATTTCATTGTCACCAAGAATCTATAAGAATGCAAAATTTCAGCCCGATAGTTCTACAAACACAATAAAAACCATAATATTTTGAGGGTTTCCCTTGATTTTCACGGGATCCCTTCGTCAGATCCTGATGTGGTGACGATGGGACCACCTCGGGAGTATACCCTTTGTAACAAAAAAATAATTTTCAAAATCGGTCCACAATTGACGGAGAAATCGCGTAACACACATACAAAAAAAAAATAAAAAAAATAAAAAAAATAAAAAAAATAAAAAAAAACATACAGTCGACTTGAGAACCTCCTCCTTTTTGGAAGTCGGTTAAAAAAACAAACTTGTGGATATAATAATTTCGAGATTCAATCCACGTCTTTTTGATCAAAAATCGAGATAGATTCCACTATAAATTATACTAAAAACGCTATATCCTTCTAAAAATCTCAAAGCCACTTTTGCAAATTCCCTCTTTGTAATCTACGAGTATAACAGAATATAACAGAGCGGAAGAATTTGTTTGTTTTTTTGTTTGGTTGTTTTTTTTTTGTTTGTACGCAATAATCTCTGGACGACTGGATCCATTTTCAGTTGCAGTTAATTTGAAAAAATATATCTGCATTTGATAGCTTAATTCTTAAAGAAGGTTATGGGCTACTTTTCATAATCATCATCACCATATACCATCACTACGCGCCATAAGCCATAGCCATAAGCTACCTTATGCCGCGAAGGTGCAACTACTAAATAATTTTGTAATTGAACATAGATATTTGTCTCAATCACACCTTAAACATGGACGGATTTGAATAAAACTTAAAATTTATTTTATTATTATATTAACATAACACCATAACAGCATATAGCCATAGCGACGTTATATTAACAATAGAATTAATTTAGTGTACTCTACCTAGATCTACACCTTCTAAAACTACCTGAGCTAACTCCAAGAGTTTCGGCAGGTTATAGTGGATAATGTCAACATTATTTTTAGAAAATAGATGATCATCGTAAACTAGAGTAAACACGAGCGAAGCCGTGGGCGGAGACTACACATAAAACCAAAGTGACAACTAACAAGACTGCCTCACACTACATTTCAATTAATTATACAAACCAAATTACTATTTACGATACAATCAAATATTTAACGTCTATTCTACTAAATAAAAGCATTATATTTCGTAAAAAGCTGTTAAAAGTTGACAGAACGTTCGAGTTTGGTTTTATTTGTGTTTTACGACTGTTAAAATCCGTTTTAAATACTCCAAATGACGTTAAAACAAATTCAAAATTGTGTAATAAGCGCTTTTTGAGTTGCGTCAAGTGTGAGACAACATGAGAGTTGGAATGTTACACTCACAAGGAGGTTTAATTGTTAAAAAAAATAAGATAAACCGTAACAGTGTTTCGATTTCTCTCACAACAGACATATTTTACCAGAGGTCGTACTGCCAAGTCTTAGAACAATGTCAAAGTAAGATTACTTTGGCCCGTACTTAGATAAGACTGAAGTAAGACTGACGCAGGCATAACTCCATCCTAAATCAGGCCTAAATCAACCTTGTTTTAATCCTGCCTTAGGACCAAAACAATCTTAACGCAGGGATGTTTTGGTGACATGACATCGACTAGATGCAGGACTGCGCATGTCCTGCTCGATGTCATCAAGCAAGACATGCGCAGAGAGAGCGTCGAGAGAGTGTAATGCGCATGTCCTGCTGCAATCCCGCGTTAAGACCAAGGCAGGAATACAATAAGATTGTTTTCGGACCAAAACAATGATAAAACAAGCTTAAGGCAGGAATGGTTTTCACCTTGTTTTGACATTGCTCTAAGAGCTCATGGTACGGCTACAGATCTCACCATCCGCAGTGATAAGGTCCGGAACTCGCTGCCGTCTTCTGTTTTCCCCGAAAACTATAACTTAGGTCTCTTCAAGTCAAGAGTGAATAAGTGTCTTCTGGACCTTTGTGATCCAACGTCAGCCACATCGTCGCTTACCATAAGGTGAGATTGTGGCTGAACAAAGGTCTATCTAGATTAAAAAAAAAAGATCTTTATGCGTTCTTATTTACGCTATAGTAATACCCATAGCGGAAGAGTTTGTTTGTTTAAAAAATATATAAATCGTAATCCTAAACAAATATAGAATCAACACAAATCAGCCCGAGGGGTTACTATATTCTCAAGAAACTTTGATTTTTCAAAACACAACTTCCGTTATAAAACGTTCGCATTTCTTGGAACTCAACCGAAAAAAAAACCCTGAAATTCAGGTATCTACTTATTTTTGTAACAAAAATGAAAACTGCTAAATTTTTTTGCTAATTTGAAAACTTTACTTTTAAGTTTTTCTATTCTTCTTTACTCTTCATTCAGAAACATAATGTCCCTTTATTTATTTTTTCACTCTTCGCTTGAAAACATACTTGTATGTTACCGAATATCTCCGTAACTGTCCTACATTTTAAACCACATTTTGCATTCCATACTATTGAATAACAATTTGAATAACTTTTGCTAAATTACGGAAGTTATATCGGGTTTTTCATTATTAGCTACAAATATTCAGGAATTAGGTTAAACTAATAAAATAAAAATTATTTATGAAATGATTTTTTTATGTTTTGTTATGAAAATCCCGAGATAATCGATAATGATTATCCTCTCGAATTATTGACCCGTTGTTGCATTTAATAGTCTATTCCATAGTCAAAGGCGAGCCGCCTGTCAATCAAAAAATGGGCGGAGCGATTTGATTGGTTGCCGCCACCTGTGGGGTTGACCTTTGACTTGTGCCCACGCGCCGCCGGGCCGCGAGCGACAGTTTGCGTTCAGCCGCGGTCTGATTACGATCACATAAACACAGAACAGTTCGTGAGTTTGCTAAAACCAACGTACCGCGATGCCGAATTATCGGTACCTACTCTAATCAAGAGTATCTTGAGATGGTGCTTTGTTTCCGAGAAAGTGGTGAGGTGCTCCTAGAGCTACCTATTTGGAGTTGGCTTGCACGGTCACCCAAACTGATACCTACCGCTGGACTTTCATGTGTGGGGTCGTGCAAAAGAGTAGTAGTATGGACGTGACGGTCACACAATATCCAATAGTGAACGCATTGGGCATTGTGAGAAGTGAAAGAGACGAGATGTTCGTGAGAGTTCGAGTGCGTGAACAGTGTTTTAGCAGAGCTAGCCTTTGTATGTGGAACAATCGTTGTAAATAAATCAGTAAGTACCTACCTAACTGTGTTGTAAATATCCATGTAAATCTCAGATGTGTAAATACTGAGCGAACTCAATGAACTGACTTTTAAAGGGTCTTTAGGCGTTTCACACCGCAAGCGGTTCGGACCGCGGTGTGAATCGCCCCAGAGCTCTTTTTGAATGGGTTCTTTCGCACCACGGTGGTGACAGCGGTGCGAATCGCCTAAAGTATCTTTTGAAATGGGTCGATTCGGACCACAGGATTTGGACTCATATCAAAAATTAAGGCTTTCTCCTCATGGACAAACTATTCCTTACGGTTGGTTTGGACTGAATGTCAAAATGTACTGATCTACATATTTCGCCTACCTAACTGATTTGGCTACGAGGACTAACATTTCCTTATGGCCGAACTCGTGTCAAAATAGACAAAGTAGGTACACTCACCACCGCAGAGAGGATACAAAGAACATACTACGGTATCGTCACCACGAGTAGGTAAAGGAATATAATTGAAAAAGACAATTTCGTTTTAAATTGCCAACTCGAATTTTGCACAATGAAACCAGCATTGGACATTTCTTGGAAAAGCTCAGATAATTTTGTTCACTACATTTGTTATTTTTTACCTAATTTTATTTAATTTTGTACATAGTACCTACCTACCTATATCTTTTTGGCAATAGCAATTATGCACTATGTGTGTTGTGTTTTGGATCTAACTTAAAAGACCAGGACACCAGAAACGTTACAGAGGTTTTTTTTACTTGCTTAAATCAAAACACTTCTGCGATACATCTGATGTCCTGGTACTTCAAAACATTTTACCCGTTGTCGTCATGAAGGACAAAATCATGTTTTTGAAATAACGTTGCAAAACCAATTTCCACAATACTGTTAAAAAAACCGTTCCAGCGATTTTCGACCTTATTGAAATTTTAGGTTTCGATTATTTTCCAAGTCTTTGCCAAATTATTTAGAATATTATATTATTAATTCATCCTTCATGACCAATGGATAAAAATTAATGTTTGAAGTAGGTACCAGGGGGTCTAAAGTGGCCACTTTTGATGAAAAATCAGATGTTTCATAGATGCTTCATCTATAGCCGGGTACCCACCTAGCGCACAGGCTCGCGCGGCAGCCTCGCGAGCCAAATGCTCGGCTGATGTGGACGTGCCTCGGGCGGCCTCGGGCGCGCGTTCGCTCGCCCGAGCACGGCTCGGCCCCGAGCCATCTGTTGTCGGTAAACTTGACGCGCTCTTGCTTGCTAGATGTTTCAGATGCTTCATCGATGCTTCATATAAGAAGCATCGATGAAGCATCTGAAACATCTATGAAGCATTTCACAAAACATCTTTTTGCGTTGTCATTTGTTGTTTTTTTTTTGGTTGAAAATGTATTTTTAACCGACTTCAAAAAAAGGGGGTGGTTCACAAGAAAACTGTATTTTTTTTTTATTGAGAATTATTCAATACTATAAACGGGATATTTACCATGATTTTTGGATTTTCGAGTTTCCCGATATTTCGGCACAGTTGCATGCGCCATGATCACGGTAAACTGAAGTTTTTGCGAGTTTGTGGGTAATCAGTGTAATCACAGGCAGACGAAACGGTCTACCCTCTTTCTAAGTCTTTTACTACGTCGAACATCAGTACCACCGGTCTCACTTTCGAACGCAACTCGATCGCGGCACACAACACTCACAGTATCCAACCGCACATCTGATGTTGGACTTTTTCGATTTATGCACAATTGCACCACCGGATTCCAAGCACCCGAGAGTTTAAAACCGTCTTCTCGATTGAAATTCCGGTGTTTGGTAATTTCTATGGCTTCCTTCTGCAGGTCACGTCAGTTGTTTTCTAGTGTTTCTTTCGGACGCGTCATCGTCCTCATTCGAAGCCATCGCAAAAAGAACTGAAGACCGCTCCGGTACACCGGAACGTCCCCATACACGCAACCAATGTTCGGTTGACCTGCGCAGGCATACCTGCATAAATGACCTCTCCGGTAGACCGTAGCGTGTATGGCTTACATAAAAAGAAAACTGTTTTGTTCCCCTCAGGTCCGAATCGACCCATCACAAAAAGTTATGGGGCGATTCGCACCGCGGTGCGAAAGAACACATTCAAAAAGAGCTCTGGGGCGATTCACACCGCGGTCCGAACCGCTTGCGGTGTGAAACGCCTAAAGACCCCTTTTAAACACGCCAAGTTGCAAGTCGTTATTAATTACGTAGGTATATGCGTACCACGCACCAATTTAATTATTTTATTAGGTACCTAATGAATAGGTAGTAAAACAATAAAACCTAATAAAGTTGACGTGATTTAAAAATAAGTTACATAGGTACCTTCCTAGAAAATTTGCGTACATAGGTACCTACCTACCTAGGTAGACAGGTAGGTATGTACCTACAGTGGTCACAATGGATCTTATACCTAGACATTCGTGAAGATAGGCTTTTCGCTGAGTAGAAAATTTTTATGAAAAAGTTGTAGGTACCTACTGCGCATCGAAACAGCTAACTTCACGAATGCCAAATTGCCAAGATCCATTGGAAGAAGTGTAGGTAACCTACCTACGTAATTAATAGGTAAGTAAGTACCTAACTAGTCAACGCTTTCTTGTCAGTCCAAAGCCTGATTAAAGTGTGATGGAAAGTCTAAACTTTAAATTGAAAAAAAAAACACTAAGGTCAATGACATGTAAGCAGGCTACAGCTGATAACCAAGTTGGTCATTGTGGGTGGGACCTAGGCAATAGGGTAGCGCCGATAGGTCATTGTCTTGTTCTCCGTGGTAGTCATTATGCAATATGTCTTACAGAAATTAATAAAAATAAAATTACGATCTAAAAACTTAAATCAGTTTAGGAATTAAATTGATTCGGCCAAACAAATATTTACGACCCCAAAATTAGGCCCTGTCAGTATTTGTAGCTAATAATGAACAACCCTGTATAACGGAAACAGTTAAAAAAAAACTTGTATTTAACGCCTACATCTTGTGCTTTCGTTTTGATTAATGCTACCAGGAAATATCTATTTCCATAAATAGTTTCTTATTTCAACAAAATCTTCCAAATAATAGTATTTTAGACTTTAAAGTAAATAATTTATCAACAGTTATATTAATTGTGAATTTTTAGTTATTCCTTCTATTTTCATTAGCTGGTTATAAGTTATAAAACACAGTTACGTACTATGGAATAAATATTCCTTTTTGAATAACTAGTTACGAAACAATGAAAAAAAAACACTTTCATAAGTTACGAAAAACAGTTACGAAACAAACCAAAGGTTATTTTTCAGCGAAATATTGTATCCCTGCCATCAAGTTAGGCCCTGGTAAAAAAAAATACTAGATGATTTACAACGTCGGGAAACAAGGGCTGTTGTAAGAAAAAAGAAAATATTTTTACACAAATAATTGTTAAACAAAATAACAAGACAGAATATACAGATAACTAAAGATTTGTAAAACTAGTTGTAGTGCCTAGGGCATTGTTGAGATAGAGTAGGCTTACCCAGCGTTTAAATACCGTCTATACTTTGGGGCTGAATAGGTTTCCTCACGATGTGTTCCATCACCGTTTAAACTTCGTGTCAAAGTGCATATTCATTTCCGAAATAAAAATCCATTCCTCACAATGTTTTCCATCACCGTTTAAACCTCGTGTCAAAGTTAATTTACATTTTCCGAAATGGAAAATCATTTGATGCACGATCAGAACTCGAACTTACGACTTTCGAATTGAAATTCGAACCACTATGCCACTCGGTCAATACGCTTGCAAAAACAACATTTTCAATTCTACTTAATATTATATTCAGATTATATTGACTTGTAATCTACTGAAAGGCACACAAATCGTATAAAATTGCGGAGCAAAACGGCTGAGCCAATATTTACTGTGTTGCCGACATGATTTGTGGCCGGCGTGAGCTTAATGTTAAACAATATTATTCTGAACATGTGTATTACGCTTTGGATTTCGTAAATATTGTAAGCTGGACTTAAAGTTAAAAAGTAAGTTAAGTAAGTAAGTAATTTGTCATGGTGCAAACACACGTTGGCCCAGGCTCGCATTGCCTCTCTATCACTCTCGCCTTCCATCGATTCGCCTTCTCACTCGCGCTCGCCTAGGCTGGCCTAGGCTGGCCCAAAGTGTGTTTGAGCAAAATTCAAATATCATTTATTCAGTAGGACCGCTATGACCACTTTGAATCGTCTTAGGAGCTAGGTGATTCTACTCCTGTTCATTCGCGACCAACACCGTGAAGAATCAGGGCAAGAGCCTTATGAGCTAGTCACTAGCTTCTAGTGAACTCTAGTGACGGAGTTTTTAGGCCGGATAAAGGCCTCTATAATGCCTTAAGGGCTTAAAAGCCGGGATTAACTGTGGTGATTTCAATAAATGATTGTTAAAGGTGTGCGGGTAGTATTTCAGTTGCTTCAGTCGTGACGTGGCACTGGAGTGAGACGGTAGTCCCTAGATACCTTACAATTGCCGATATAGGTGTAGTTTCTTTATGTCTTTGGGGAAGAGGGTGGAATCGTTCCCCAAAGGCAGAGTAGGTGGTTCCTCTGCAACGGTGCGTCTTCGGTGAGTCGAGATGCATCGTCACGACTCACCGTGGACAGATACGTCTCGACTCACGGAAGACGCACCGTTGCAGAGGAACCACCTACTCTGCTTTTGGGGAACGATTCCACCCTCTTCCCTAAATTGGTCACCAATTTGGGGAACATGGTCAAAGTGGTGAGGTCCACGAAACTCATGATACTCGCTCGTGTTGAGGGATTCAGTCGTCGGGTTTCGGCTGGAGTCGTCTGAGGTAGTAGGGTCAACGGGCTAATCACGTCGGGGTCACCAATTTGGGGAACGATTCCACCATGTTCCCCACATTTCTATGTTATCCAATAGACGTAGAATATTAAAACGTCCCACCGACTTGAATGCCGGCCTGAATTTGAACCCATTTCTACGATCGGTGCCATCTTTGATAATTACTTAATACATTAATTTTCACTTTTTATCGGCACATTAATACACTTTAGCTAGATATAACTTTACGTAATGACGCTTAACTGACTGGCTACTGTTATTAACCGACTGCGAAACAGTTAATTATGCTCATTAACTAATCTACGTCCAAAACTATAAATAGTAATCAGCTGATATGTTTTCATATGAATTGGATCGAAAGTGAAAGCTTGGAGATACTATTATCTGGAGGTGATTATTTGAGGAAATTCAATTCGAATAAGGAACAATGAATTTTGAATAAGGAACTATAAACATAGAGAATCAATGCTTGAGTATTTTGAAGTGCGTTAGTACAGTCGTAGAGTCGCAAAAGTAGAATATTTTCAGCTATTATTATTATTTATTCACAAGAAAATGATTTTTATCGGTAAAATACATTACTCAAAGCGGATCTACTTTTAAAGGTATCAATATTACAAAATTACCTACTAGCGGATATTAGTAAAATACATCATCGTTTATTTTGACAAACATTTGATCATCGCCTCAACTGTTAGTTTACCGATTAGTGATTAGCTCATCACAAAATTACCTCCACTTCCTATAATTCCAACGGCAATTATAATAAGAATCCAATCAAATCAGTCATTAATTAATTTGTCACTATTAAAATTGAAATTCTCGGTGATTATACACATAAAATCACCATACCACGCTTTCTACTCAGCTTCCAAATATTTTATGTGACAAAATTGGGATTTTGACAAGTTTGTTGCGTCTTGGGTGTCGGAAAGTGAAAAATGTGGCATCCAGTCTTAAAGACCTCAACGAGTTATGATCGAACCACGCTTTTATTGCTCTTAAATGGGAGGTAATGATGATGTAGAATCTAGTCATAAATACCTCAAGATTCAACGTTTGCAAGATTTTCGGCTGAAGGTAGAACTTCTACTACCAGGATTAGTTTAAAATTTTTACCTGAAACAAATAAATATATCGTTACACACACTACACAGTATAAGAGTATTATCAATTTTCAGAATGAGAAAATATAAAAAAATGTTTTGAAGTTTTAGCAGGATTTAGCAGCTAGTTTTGAGCAGGGCGTTCGCATCGCGTTTGTATCGATACAAACGCGATGCGAAAAACGCAGTGTGCCCACTCCCTTAGCAAGCTACGCCACGAGCGCTTCAGTTATATTTCAGTAGCTGATTTTGTGGTATCTGTATCTATGGACTCATTCTTTCACTCGCTCACACTCCTCTCGCTCTCTTCTATTTTCACCAATAAACTGTGCGCGTCGGTCATTTCTAAATAAATCCATAATCATCAATTACAGTGATTTTATTAAGATATCAAAGATTGGTTTTGGAAAACCTGTCTATTTTGTTAGTAGACTGGGCTGATTTTTCAATCGATAAATAACTTTTATCTGAGGAATAAATATGGCGTTATGACATATTTTCAATACAATATCTGTCCAATCGCATATTTATTTCCCTCAGATAAAAGTTATCTAGGTATTGAAAAATCAGCCCTTAGATCCAAATAAGGTCGAAACCTTATTTGGTAAGCTCTAGAAATACCAAAGCGGATTTATGAATGCTCTTGAAGCTATGGAAATATCTTGAAATCTCGTTGGAGTAAGTCTTCATGGCGCCACAGCGGACTGGTTGTCCATGGAAAGATTTACCAACAGTTGTGTTTGTGATCTTATTATAAAACTTAGGCCTTTACATCTTTATTAGATGATTTATACAGTGTCAGGAGGTAATCTTTGCCTTCACCTAACGAGACACTGTAGTGCCTGGGACAATGTTGAGATGGAGTAGGCTTGTAGCACCTACACAATCCTCTCAGCTTAACCGGCCATATCCTCAGGAAAGACAGTCAATACGTGTGGGGCTGACTAAGCCGCGGGTTTCCTCACGATGATTTCCTTTACCGCCATTTTTGGAAATGAAAAATCCATTGATGCTCGACCAGGATTAAAACCCACGACTTTCGGATCGAAAGTCAAGGTAGGTACTATCCCTCTTAGCCAACTGCACGACTCTCAAAACAGTGCTTATGTAAAACACCCATTTTAAATATTGATAATCGAATTGGTGAAAACCGACATCGCCTCCCGTCGCGACAACCAATAAAATCTCTTGATTTTGTTTTAATCGATTATTTAATCGTAAATTAGCTATTATAATAAGTTATAGCTACGCCCTAGTTTCATTTAAATTCGGAATTAGGCAATTTTGTGATGGCAATACCTTTCACAGCTAGTGTAGGGATGGCTCATTCAATAAATATTAATGAAATGAAATCAGTAAAATTCACTACGTTAGAAGCGCTCGTGGTGTGTAGCTTGCTGAGGCGTTCTTGATTGATCGTTGAAGTTAAGCAGCGTTGTGCGCGGTCACAATTTGGATTGGTCACCGCGAGTGGGATTACGAGCTGAGCGCTTCCGTGATTCGGAGGGCTCGCTCAATTATCGGTCCCGGCTTTTTAAGTCGTTAAGCCATGATGGAGGCCTTTAGGCGGCCTAAAAACTCCGTCACCAGAGTTGGCCACTTGCTCAAACGAACTTGCTTTACTGATTTAGCAAATAAATTATTTCATTTCATTTCATTTCATTAAAACAGATGGCCTTGTATCGTGTTTCTTTCCGTGTCTGATACGGTTATAGCACGGTCATGGTTTAATAAATTGAATTGTACAGAGTCTATTATATTTAAATTTTGCTAGCCGTTTAAATGTCCATGTACAACATGATCGGCTTAACAGTATTTTATTTGTGTCTTGTTTCTTTCCTGCCTGATACGGTCATAGCACAGTCAGGGTACATTGTAGTGGGCAGAGTCCATGTATTTTGCTAGCCGTTTAGATGTCGCTGTACCACATGATCGGCTTATAGGGATTAAAGTAATAAGTCGGTTAAATTATGCTTCGCTTTTGAGTTTGTGCTACCACTCGCGATAAAACTACGATTTAAAGAAAATAAATAAATAGACCAAGTCGTTACTTATTGGATGTGATCTGTAAATATTTATAAAACGACTTAAATATTTAATTTATGACGGAACACCTAGGTTTTTGGGCGTTTAAGTTTTGTTGGGATCACCATTTTTTATGATTTTAAGAACTTCATTGGCAAGGCGAGAAGGCTTTTGTCGTTGGAAAATGAGCTGCGAGCGAACCAAAAACCTAGGAAATAAGGTACATTTTTGAGCATATTAGTCATGACAATAATGTTGACGAAACAGTGAGAATGAAGATCTCAGCGACAGCACAGATTTCAGTAATTTTTCTTACATGGTTATATTATTTTTAGGGTTCCGTACCTTAAAAGGTAAAAAAAGGAACCCTTATAAGATCACTTTCTTGTCCGTCTGTCTGTCTGTCTGTCTGTCTGTCTGTCTGTCTGTCTGTCTGTCTGTCTGTCCGTCTGTCCGTGTGTCACCATCGATTATCTCAGGAACGGGTAGAGCTAGCAAGTTGAAATTTATACCATATACTAAAGTCTGTAGTCCCTATTGTGAGTATAAAAATCAAGGTCCTGAGTCAACACTATAAAAAGATATAGGCAAATTTAGGTTTTCGTGAAAACTTGTGAGTATCAAAACTTACCATAATTTTCAATTTTTTTTATTTGTCGGAATTTTTCCTTTACTTGTGCTGGAAGACCTTGCTTGTAACCAAAATTGACAATTCTAGGTCAACGGGAAGTACCCTAGAGGTTTTGGGTCGAAAACCTAAATGGTAGTTCCCGTTGACGTAGAATAACGAAATTTGGCAAAAAGCAAGGTCTTACAGCACAAATAAAGGAGAAATTCCAAAAAGTTAAAAAAGTTGAAAATTAAAGGGTGTTCCCATACATACATAGTTGACGCCAATTAAAATTGTCCTACGAGTTATATGGGCGCTCATACAATTAAGCGGACTAGCTTAATTGGCACCATGGCTAGGTACGGAACCCTCGGCGTACGAGTTCGACTCGCACTTGACCGGTTTTTATTAATATTACGATAGACAAATAACTACAGTACTTCCAGCTTTATAATGGACATGGCCGGTTATTTTCGTGTTTTTCGAATATGTCCGACATAAGTGTATGATTCCACAAAACAGTATGCGACAGAAGTGCTCGTAGCAGCGCAGTTCGCACGGCGCACAACTAATTTGCTTTTCTTAAAAATGGCATTGATATTTATTTGTTTGCGATAAAGTTGAAATTATTTAACTTTTGCAGTTTCACCGTTTTACTTGTATCTATTGTTCACCTTGTGTTTTTGTTCCAAATAAATAAATTTTATACTTTATACTTTTATAAAAAAAAAAAAAAAAAAAAAAAAAAATAATGAGTTATTTTCATTTCCAAATGATTTTTGGCCAATCGTTTTTGTATTTTTATGAGATTATGCGACAACGGTCTCCTGTCACTTTCTCTGCAGGATGATTGTCTAACTTGTATCAAACCTCAAATTGGTCTCAAAATGTCAAAAACCTCGCGTAGGTTTCTATTGTCGCGTTCGGTCTCGTTGAGTTGAGAGTTACAGGGCCTGTATTCTACTAGATGACAACCGCTTTGGTTTGGTTCGATCTCTTAAATGTCAGCCATTTGGTGAAATAGTAGAATAGCTTTTCAAAAATTTGCTCTGCCAAAGTTCAAAACCTCACCACAACTGAGTCGTTTGTTATTAGTAGTCATGGAAACAGTCGCTTTAGTTGAGGTTTTGGTTGAGGTTGATAAAAAGCTCGGTACCGGAATCGACGCCCAGAGCTACTTGCGTGATCACTGTAATGTCATATTTGACAGTTTGAGACCGATTTTGGTCGCTATCAAAGATAGACAATCAGGGGGCTGGTCTCGGTCTCCGGTCTCGGTCTCAGTCGCGAACTGCCAACTTAAAGGTTGTAGAGACCAAAAGCCTCTTTTGTGAACTTCGTCTAACAAAAACGACTAGACAAGCTTCAGCAAGCTTGTAATATGGTGTTAGTTCTCTCACCAAATTATTTCCAGAAACATGAAAATATATTACTTACCTACGTACATCTTCGCTCCTTCAAGTTATGAAGACTTGTCGGAGCCACCTCGAACGTTATACCCATGGAGGCAATATATGGGCACAAGTACTAAGCAAAATTGGTCTGCGGGTTTTTTCGATTTTCAAACGACTTCAAAAAAAGGAGGTTCTCAATTCGTCGGAATCTTTTTTTTTGTGCTTTTTTTATGAATGTTCACCGATTACTCAAAGACGCCTAGACCGATTTGGAAAATTCTGTTTTTGTTTGAAAGGGTATACTTTTTTATTGGTGTTACAAAAATGTAGTGAGGATCTGTCGAGGATCTTCGGAGTTATGAACAGACATTCAACCCGAGAGTGCAGAAGTCAGTTTTTGAAAATTTTTAATTTAGCCACCTATTTTATTATTTAAATACTTATGATATATTTTTATTTAGTTAAGTACCTACCTAGCCTAATATAATATTTATTTAATATTATTTTGTTTGCTTTAATTTCCCGATTTATTATTTATTTTATAGATTCATAGAAATAACAGAGATCGTCAAATATATTATACATACCTAATGTAGGTAGGTACTCGTATATTGTCTGCGCTTAAAATTAGTATCCATGTGTTATATTTCTGAGACAGATTGTAATATGAAAAGACGTGGGGATGTAGGCATTTTCTGATTAATACTTTGTGACATTTGGGGAGTAGAAATGGTGGATAAATTGTATAAAGCCTCTAAATAATATTTTATTATTGTTATTTGTCCTTTTTCCAAAACAACGTAAACACAAGTTTGAAAAGGTGATCTGCAATATTGGTCTCGGGTCTGGATGTTTTTCTATTTATACTTTTCTGCAATAACGTACAAACAAAAGAAAGTAGTCATGTAGTTCCCATTTTACTTATAAATTCATAAAGGAGACTGTTTTTTTTTTTATATGGGGAGTGGTCTATGAACCAATAGCGATACTGTAGTGGTATTTCTGTGGGGATACCTCAACTACATCCTTGTGCAAGGGGGCATCAAAATCCAACCCGGCAGTTTTGAGAAAAATAATACTTTAGAATTCACATTTCTTGCAAAAATGTTTTTATTTTAGAAACGTTTTGAACGGTTATTGTGGTTAGTGTCTGTAAAGTTCGGACTACAATGTAATAATATGGTGACAGCGACATGATCTGATGATGGAGTCAGGAGCTATTCAACAGAACTCCTCAATAAATAAGCCGATTGAGTTGAAACTCGGATGTCTGTCAAGTTTCAACTACAATGTTATAATATGGTGACAACGAGCTGATCTGATGATGGAGTCAGGAGCTGTTCAACAGAACTCCTCAATAAATAAGCCGATTGAGTTGAAACTCGGATGTCTGTCAAGTTTCAACTACAATGTTATAATATGGTGACAACGAGCTGATCTGATGATGGAGTCAGGAGCTGTTCAACAGAACTCCTCAATAAATAAGCCGATTGAGTTGAAACTCGGCATGTCTGTCAAGTTTTAACTACAATGTAATAATATGGTGACAACGAGCTGATCTGATGATGGAGTCAGGAGCTGTGCAACAGAACTCCTCAATAAATAAGCCGATTGAGTTGAAACTCGGCATGCCTGTCAAGTTTCAACTACAATGTAATAATATGGTGACAACGAGCTGATCTGATGATGGAGTCAGGAGCTGTTCAACAAAACTCCTCAATAAATAAGCCGATTGAGTTGAAACTCGGCATGTCTGTCAAGTTCATCCAAATTATAATCAAACGATCATTGTATGTATGTCGTGTCGCAGCCAGCTGGTTGAATTAGCCATTCAATTAAATACCTAGCCATTTCATTGAGTGCCGCCATTCAATTAAATGGCTAGGCGGATAGTTGAATCATTGAAGCGTTAGAAACGTTCAACACTCTGCCTGATTAAAAGGCCGCAATTTCATTGAATTAGTATGTTTTTCTGCCAACGCGGCGCTACTTTCGCTTTGTTCACAAGATGGCGTCTACAACTGGTGTTTCTTGAATATTGTGTGTTGTTTTGTCGTGAAAAATAAACAAAATAAGTTCCCAGTGTTATTCGTATGCCACAAAATAATGGATTTACCTTCGAGCAGCCTTTCTGCGTGGGTGTGTGATACGTGTGCTATAAAAAAAACCAAAACCTACTTACTTTTTCCGTGTGCAAGTGAACCGCCTAGCCATTTTATTGAGCGCTGCATTCAATTAAATGGCTGACCTTCGTTTAGCCGTAGTGTGGAACGTAGTGTTCAACACTACGGCTAAACGAAGGTCAGTCATTTAATTGAATGGCAGCGCTCAATGAAATGGCTAGTCATTTAATTGAATGGCTAATTCAACCAGTTGCCTGTGACATGTACATAAGAATAAGTGAATTTATAATTTATTGACATTGTCTAAGAAAACGCAACATTCTAGTTACAAACACTGATAAACAAAATCATGCCAATAAATGAGGTTACTAGCTTACTAGTACAATAAGGATTATTATAAAGATATAATTCAGCACCCCCAATATTTCAAATAATCACAAACATCCATCTATGCAATACAATAATTCTACACAATAGTTAAATTAAATTAAATAAATAATAATAAAAATATTAATTTGTTAAATTCCATAGCAGACTTATTCTTTTCGAAAAGCCGTTGTCATCAAATAATTGCTGTAGTTTTTCCCACAATTCTTTCGCAGTTGTTACATTTTTTACATGCAGTACAATGACTGATCACTATCAATTGTCATTATCAATTATGCTCTCGTTTTCTGATCATCATAAAAGTTAGGCTATTATAAAAGTCTATGTTAGACGACTGTTTCTCTGTAGTTGTCTACTCATTTAAGTACACTAGCATTATTATTTTTATAGTTTTCAAGTTTGCAGTCCCTATTAGTTGCAGTTTCGCGTTGTCACCATATTATTACATTGTAGTTGAAACTTGACAGGCATGCCGAACTCAATCGGCTTATTTATTGAGGAGTTCTGTTGAATAGCTCCTGACTCCATCATCAGATCAGCTCGTTGTCACCATATTATTACATTGTAGTTAAAACTTGACAGGCATGCCGAGTTTCAACTCAATCGGCTTATTTATTGAGGAGTTCTGTTGAATAGCTCCTGATTCCATCATCAGATCAGCTCGTTGTTACCATATTATTACATTGTAGTTGAAACTTAACAGGCATGCCGAGTTTCAACTCAATCGGCTTATTTATTGAGGAGTTCTGTTGAACAGCTCCTGACTCCATCATCGAATCAGCTTGTTGTTACCATATTATTACATTGTAGTTGAAACTTAACAGGCAAGCCGAGTTTCAACTCAATCGGCTTATTTATTGAGGAGTTCTGTTGAACAGCTCCTGACTCCATCATCAGATCAGGTCGCTGTCACCATATTATTACATTGTAGTCCCAACTTTACAGACACTAACCACAATAACCGTTCAAAACGTTTCTAAAATAAAAACATTTTTGCAAGAAATGTGAATTCTAAAGTATTATTTTTCTCAAAACTGCCGGGTTGGATTTTGATGCCCCCTTGCACAAGGATGTAGTTGAGGTATCCCCACAGAAATACCATAGCAGTATGGCTATTGGTTCATAGACCACTTAAAAACAGTCTTCTTTGTCCTGTAAATATACAAATTACCAATAAATTTATTTTAACTGATTACTGATTAGATAATGCTGTGTAGCCCCAAGCTAAGCAGAGCTTATGATATGGGAACTACATGACTGATATTACTACTTACATACTTTTTTTTTAATAAGTACAAAGAAAACACCCAGACCCGAGACAAATAAATTCAAAGTTAATTCGTCCCACTGCTGGGCAAAGGCCTCCCTCCATTTGCTTCATTCCGTGCGGTTTTGTGCATTCTTTGCCCAGCATTGGGACATAGATGGCCATAATAATAAGTTAATTCGTATTATCTGAGTGGCCATCTCTGATGATGAAAATTTTAGGCCGCTTCAAGGCCTCTTTCATGGCTTCAACTGAAAAGTAACTAGCGAGCAAAGCGAGCAGTATTGTAAGTAAAGATATGTAAGTAAGCGAGCCATATCAATCAACGTTGATTAAGTCAAAAACTTGTGCCTTTAGGTGTTTAAAACGCAATAATCAAGACATTAAAATGTATGAATCACATTAATTACTATTAAAATATAGTTTCAACCATTTAGTTGTAAATCTTTGTAACAAAATACATGATTTCACAAACCCATTAAATTCTTATGAATTCTCATTAGATTCTTATGAATTTTGAATGTGGATTTAATAACTGATTTTGATGAATAATGAGTACCAATCAATTATTGCTAAATTATTTTGAAACTAATCTAATACGGCCAGTAGTTCATACATTATTCATCATAGTTATGATTTATTATGCGAAAGTGGAAACCTTAGCGAGCGGCGGAAAATATGAATAATATTTTGTTGAAAAGCCACATTATAAGCGTGTTATATGTATATCACGGCCGCAGCAGTAGTTTCTGCCCCCTGACTGTCTATTGAAATATAAAAATGCTATCTTTGAGTAGTAGTTGGGTCTTCTTCCTATCCCGTAGAGGGGTAGGTAAGGGCATTGCATGGTCGCTTTACCCTGGCTTCAACGCCGGGGGCAGCTGCCTGCTGAGACCGACACAGGAGACCGTCGGTCGTCATATAAACTGACGTTTCTCTGTCTTGTGTCACTTTCGCGCGCCCCTATAAAGCCTGTCTCTGCCCCTTGATTGTCTATCTTTGATAGCGACCAAAATCGGTCTCAAACTCTCAAATATAACTGTTCAGTGACCACGCAAGTATCTTTGTCCCTCTCATCTCAACGAGACCTACGCGATCGTTTTGACAGTTTGAGACCAATTTGAGGTTTGAGACAAGTTAGTCATTCAGCCTGCTGTTGCCAAAAATGCTAGCGAGTGTGCTAGGTATAACAAGTTTTTTCTTAAAAAACATTTTTCTAATATCAACCTTCTAACAGGTAATTGCGAGCTGATTCAAGCTCCAGATCCAAATCCAGCTCCTGATCAATGGTTTAGGAACGCAGGACAAATAAACAAACATTCAATTTTATTACTATAGAACTGGCGTACGTAGCAATAATTTTTCTTTTATAATAAGCATACTCGTATGTTACAATAAATGGTATTTTCCTACCAATACCTTTACCGACAATACCTTTATCCAACCGGTATTGTACCGCTAATAGAAAAGGAACCAAGTATTTATTGAATGAACTATACAGAGTAAACATAATAATATGATCGTAATAGTTTTAGGGTCGACCATTTTAGTTAGAGCTTCACAACAGTAAGTTTCAATAGTAATAGTTTTAATGAGTAGTGTTTAAAGGTTCTTAGTAAACTGGTCGTTGATGTCAAAGTTATGAATTCAAATTCTTCACAGCTAATATAAAATAGCTTGAACAGTTTACTAATTCAAAACGTATTCTCCGTGAAGTGTCATCATCATTTAAAAATTAGTGAACTAAAGGTACCAAACTGCTGAAATGAAATCACCAAACAATATTTAGATAAATGTGTTTTATTTAAAAAGGGCAACGGAAAAAGTCTGAAGGTCTTATCTTTTTCTCTACGAACGAAACCAATTCTATCTAATTTTTTACCACCCTTAGCTCACAGAAAAAATGAACGTATATTTTTAAAATTCTCACCAACGTTTGTGACTGTGCAATTTGACTTAGGCTGGATTCGACCAAAAGACCACACACAATTACGACCAAATGGACTTTGTAACATAGAACAACTGTACCAGCCGGATAGCTCTCACTGTTGCTCAAATTTCTGAACGAAATAAAATTAATTCTGTGTAGAAAGTGTAATGATATTAATCACCATAAAGGGCATAGGTGGATGTTCCCTGGTTATCGATCGAGCGAGCGAAGCGAGCGAAGATCTTAGTGGTAAGTTGGGCGATTTTGCTTTGTATGTTTGTATGTTTGTATGTTTGTATGTTTGTATGTTTGTATGTTTGTATGTTTGTATGTTTCACGAATTGTTGTTCGAGCATAACTGTCGAACCGTTCATCCAATCTGCATGAAACTTGGTAGGTCAATAGGTTGTGGTAAGGAAATTTACGGGGGAGCATATGAGCTTAATCGATGAAGGGGTTGTGAAGATATTGGGTTCCCAAGGGGGTAAAAAATTATGAAAGTTACACAAATAAATTGAGTGGGGTGTCATACGAAAGGGCTTATTTTGTACATTCCAAAATGGTTTTTATTTTTAATCTAGGATGTATAGTTTTTGAAATACGACCAAAGACCAAAAACTACGAAACCAGAGCTGCAAGAGCTCCCGTTGTATAGAGTTTCGATGACTTCGTAGCTCATTGACTGGTCGGTCTTAAAAAGAGAGTGGCATCGTTGCGGTTTGGTTTGCAATGATTTTAGATGCTACTTGATTTATTTTCATGATAAAAAAAATTTTGATAAAGAATGAAAATAATTGGGGTAAAAAAAGTTAAGTAAACAAATATATTGAGTGGGCTGTCAAATGAAAGGTCTTTATTTGCACATTCCAAAATAGTTATTATTTTTATTCTGGACGTATACTTTTAGAAATACGACGAGAATTCACAAATATGAAATACCTAAATGAAAAATTAGACGCGACATTATGTATTGCATGCATGCCAGTATTTTTTACCGTGAAGAGCTAGCGCAATAGGCATACTCGGCAGTATCAGTAGTAGCACTTGAAATTATAGGGGTAGTCAGAAGAAAGTCCAAATGTAAGCCATCTACGGTGCGCGAGATCTCAGTTCGGGGCGAACTACTAGTAACTTATTGTCAACTTGAAATTGTTTGTTTTTCAATGGAATTAAATTAATAATTCTACCTCTACGTTGACAGTTTACGTGGGAAAGAGGTTATGCACATAAAATATTTTATTCGACGGATTAGTTATGATATGGGTTTTGGTAATGACTAAAGAAATAAGGCCCTATAAGTATAAACACCTACCTCCTTACTTATGAAAGATATTTAAAGTTGAACACTGGTTGAACAACATCCTGTCTCTTTTTGACACTATCCGACAAATAGAGACAGGACGTTGTTTAATCAGTGTTCAACTTTAAACATCTTTCATAAGTAAGACCCCTATAAGCCTCTTAACTTGAACACTGGTTAAACAATGCTCAAGATTCGCCCTGTCACTATTTGTCACTATGGCAATAATTTAAACGGTGTTTCAATTTAAACAGAAGTTGAGTAGAGTTTATAATTAGTACGGAAAATGAAGTGCAATAAGATTACAAAATTATATGGGTGAATTACCGTTTTTCACACTTATCTTCGCTGAGGAACCGCTAATCTTCCGAAGAAAATCATCGAATCGGATGCATTTTCAGAAGTCTGAAACGCACTACAGGTGTCATTTATCGATCGAGCGAGCGAAGCGAGCGAAGATCTTAGTGGTAAGTTGGGCGATTTTGCTTTGTATGTTTGTATGTTTGTATGTTTGTATGTTTGTATGTTTCACGAATTGTTGTTCGAGCATAACTGTCGAACCGTTCATCCAATCTGCATGAAACTTGGTAGGTCAATAGGTTGTGGTAAGGAAATTTACGGTGGAGCATATGAGCTTAATCGATGAAGGGGTTGTGAAGATATTGGGTTCCCAAGGGGGTAAAAAATTATGAAAGTTACACAAATATATTGAGTGGGGTGTCATACGAAAGGGCTTATTTTGTACATTCCAAAATGGTTTTTATTTTTAATCTAGGATGTATAGTTTTTGAAATACGACCAAAGACCAAAAACTACGAAACCAGAGCTGCAAGAGCTCCCGTTTCATAGAGTTTCGATGTCTTCGTAGCTCATTGACTGGTCGGTCTTAAAAAGAGAGTGGCATCGTTGCGGTTTGGTTTGCAATGATTTTAGATGCTACTTGATTTATTTTCATGATTAAAAAAAATTTTGATAAAAAATGAAAATAATTGGGGTAAAAAAAGTTAAGTAAACAAATATATTGAGTGCGGTGTCAAATGAAAGGTATTTATTTGTACATTCTAAAATAGTTATTATTTTTATTCTAGGACGTATACTTTTAAAAATACGACGAGAATTCATAAATATGAAATAAATGAAAAATTAGACACGACATTATGTATTGCATGCATGCTAGTATTTTTTACCATGAAGAGCTAGCGCAATAGGCATACCCGGCAGTAGTAGCACTTGAAATTATAGGGGTAGTCAGAAGAAAGTCCAAATGTTGGCCATCTACGGTGCGCGAGATCTCAGTTCGGGGCGAACTACTAGTATTTTATGTATGTGTTATTGGTGGCGCAACTGTGGTGGCGCCATGGTATACTAGTAAGATAGAGCCCTTGGGCTTCTTAAAAAATTAAATTCAATCAAAAAAAATGTGCTGTTCCTGGGATAATTGCAATGTTAAACTGATGTTTTACAAAAAAAAATATTCTAAGTACCTACCTAAGAATTCGTACCCATATTATAAATGTGAAAGTGTGTTTATTTGTTTGTTTATCTGTCATCCTTTCACGTCAAAACAGAGCGACGGATTGACGTGATTTTTTTTGTGGAGATATTTGGAGGGCTGGAGAGTAACATAGGCTACTTTTTATCCGGGTACCACGACAGCGAAGCCGCGGGCAGCAGCTTATAAAATTATAATAGAATTTTGTTTCCAAAAAATATAGCCTGATGCAGTAAATCATCATATAAATAGATAGATATTACATAACTTTAATAAACTACTTTTACGTTGAAACAAAAAACAAAAAGGTAATGCCCAAAATAAGGTTGAGTGTAATTGTAAAACTTTGACAGCGGCGAGGCTCGCTGAGCACAAGAGTGGTCTATGAAACAGTAAGTTCATTCATATTGCGAAGAAAAAATAAGTCATTAAATAAATGCAAATATTTTAAAGATTTTTGATAAGGTCAATCATTATACTGACATAACATTATATAGAGACTAAAACACAATCATAAAGATCTTTGACTTTGACCATCAAAACGAAATTTTTGATAATAATTTGTTAAAAAAGTTTGACATGATTTTTAACGAGAAAATGGTTGTCTGTAAAGTCAGTTTATGACACTTTTTTATGCGTGCAGTCGGCGCCGGCGTGCATCAATTTATAAGACGTTAGCACGTCAAAAATTAGCCTACATCCTTGTCACATTTTATTTTTAATTCATAATTTCAGAAATTTATAACTATGCACTGCTTTTAGGACTGATTCTTAGTCATCCTAGTGATACTCGGATTATCGTTGACTTTGGATTTATCTTTATCTTTAATTTCGACATTTGGAATCGGAAGGTTACACAGGCTGTAACTTACAGCGTACTTTCTGTTTGCTTTTCACTCTTGTGCTTGTTCGGCGTTTAAGTAATTTTGCGCTCACTTTTCGTACTAACTACCAAATATTCTATGTTTCGGATCTGTTTTTGTCGTAACTTATTTTCTGTTGGTAACACTAGTTTTGTTTATCGTGTTCGCTTAATGAGGGTCACTTGTTACAAAAGAGTGGAATGGGGTAAATTAAACAGAATTTAAAACGAACCCGTGACCTTGTTGGCCGATTGGATAGTGCTTGGTCTCCTGATACGAATATTGTAGATTGAAATCTGGTTGTGCATCAATAGATTTTTAGTTTCGGAAAAATTATAAACACTTTGACACAAGTTTCAAACGGTGAAGGAAAATATCGTGAAGAAACCACGGCTTAGTCTGTATTACACGATGTATTTTCTATAGGACTAAAGCTGATTATGCTGAGAGGAGATGGTTTGATTGGCAATCCTACTCCATCTCAACAATGTCCCTGGCACTTCAGTGTCCCCTTAAGTGTAGGCATAGCTTATCTCTTAACGTAGTATGAATCTAAGTTATTTGATGTGTATGTAGGTCTAAGTTAATTTTTTTAGTAAAACAAAAAGTAAATGAAGCAAGGCCACAAAAGCTGATTAAAAAAGTTTATAAATATAAAACTTTAGAACTCGTTGACTTTTAAATCAGAATTTGAAGCATTAACTCTGTTTTTAGTTATTTGGAAATCAAAATCATTTTCCTAAGAAACTAAATGTTGATGGTTAGTAGGTTCATACAAGCTAGCAACTCTGCTAGGCCGCCTGAGGGTCTCCGTCATGGCTTAAAAGCTTAATAGTCTAGACTAACAATTTAACTTGCTTTCTGAAACACCGAGCGGTTATCCATCCAAATTACCTACCTATGATAGTTCAGAACTTTAGCTTAACTTGTAAACACTAATAATTAGGCTACAGAACGAGCGCTTCATGATTGGTGAAAAACTTGCCCATAATTTTTCAACAATCTATGCTTCATCATTATCATCATCCGCAACCTGACTTCACCCACTGCTGGGTATAGGTCTCCACTTTTCTGTGCCACTCCTCACGGTCCCGTGCTAGCCTCATCTAATTTCGTCCCACGACACTCGCTATATCGTCTATCGTCCGCCCATCTCGCAACCGGACGTCCGACATTCCTGTATCCAGTTCTTGGACGCCATTCAGTAGACGCCTTACTCCACCTGTCGTCATGTCTCCGTGCTAGGTGTCCTATCTAATCTATGCTTAATAAGATCTATTGAAGGTGCTCACTTTGGGCCCTCCTCCTCTATTTAATATTTCCGAACATAACACATAGTGTGTCCATTTTATAAGGTATCAGCGCTTATCTTAAATATGCTTAATGGCCCTTACAAATATGGTTCGAATGTACCTATTACAAACATTAAAACCGAAACAAGAAAATTATCATTATAAAAACTTAATCATAAACATGACACATTTCGGATGACAAATTGTTATATTTACGACTTCAAACCACATAATTTGAACGATAAAATTAGGATTTACAAAAATAATCGCTGCTCAAAATGAATTTGACAGTTCGACAACAAATCAATTTATTCGGTGTGGCAATGTTAAATTGGATGCAGAATTGGTGGGAAGAAAACTTTTGAGCTATATTTTAACATATTTAGTTTACTTTTAAAACTTTCGTGAGTTGTACTAGACATTATTATTATTGCAGTGTGAGACTCTCGCGCGAGGAGTAACCTTGCCGCAACTCCCTCCTTACCCATATGAAGATTCTCCGGATGAATCGAAACATTGTCGGTATCTGAATCGACGATATTTTTACGTGAGTAATTCCCGTGTGTTAAAAGAATACTAATTGTTTATTATTGCCTAAAGTACTTAATAGTACATACAGTAATATTACTGCCTCGGCCCGCAAGTGCAGCATTGACGATCGTGATTCGTGAGTATGCGACACATAGCACTAATATTCCTACAGAGTATGCTCTGAGGCATTTATCTATTTGGATTCCATGTGTTCCTAATTTGACCATCAAGCCAAGGGCAATAGCATTTAAATTATATTATTACATACTTTAGAAGATGAGTTGAGTGATAACGTGAGAATTATAATTATTTACATCGATATACATAATAATATCATCTATATAACTTTTGAAACTATCATGGTTATAAAAACTATAAGCATGCATGCAACTGTGCCGAAATATCAGGAAACTCGAAAAACCAAAAATCATTGTAAATATGACGGTGCTATATTATAATATAGCCATGACGGAGGCCTTTAGGCGGCCTAAAAACTCCGTCACCAGAGTTGACCACTTGCTCATACGAAAGAAGAAGAAGAATTGTAAATATGCCGTTCATAATGTTTATTAAATAAATGCGTCGATGGGCTTGCAGCCTGTCACGTATGGAATGTGTTGGGAGTAGCCTATAGCACTACAGTAGACTTTCCGATTCGATAACCTTACAAACTCGTGCTCACGTCTCTGCGGCTATTCATCAAAGTGTCGATTAAAATATCGAATATAAATCGATGTATTTACATAACTTGCCGATTGAAATCATATCTTTGAAATGACAATTCACAAAATATTGTGACAAAGAATAAGTATGGTTGTCTATAATATAAATAAACTTGGAAAGTTTGCCTACAGAAATACACTTAGGTACGTACACTAATATCAATCAAGAAAACTAAAAAATAACAGAGATTTGTCAGAAAGAGATAAATTATGTGCGTGCTGCGTGTAAATGCGTGTAACAACGGAGCAAGACAAAGTGCAACTGAGTTGACTCTGGCTAATTAGCTTGACTTTTGTTCGCCACGCAGAGCGGGGTACATCGCATCGAATTCAGTTTATTTGTAAGATCATTGTCGTAAACCAACTTTAGGCTGTGTCCCCAGTAGGCAAACTGTGAGCGGCCGACTGAGTTTGCGGCGTATCGGCTTAGTACGCTCTTCCATATTTGAAATGGTGTGTCCACAGTTTGCTAGTTTGCAGCGTTACGCTGCAAACTGCGTACAGTGAGCGCAAAACTAGCAAACTGTGGACACTCCATTTCAAATATATGGAATGGTATACTAAACCGATACGCCCGCGCCGCAAACTCAGTCGGCCGCTCACAGTTTGCCTACTGGGGACACAGCCTTAAAGACAATGAGTTTTTTTTTCCGAAACGAAGAGTCTTTGAATTCAAACTTACAGCCTCCAGATGAAAAGCGGAGCCAAAATCCAACACCCACTCGAATTATAAAACCCAATAAGCTCAAGTTACTAAAACATTTTATCGATTCTCTAATCGAGTTGGTCAAAATCGATAGCACTCTAATTAAGCTAATGTTACGTGATAGCCACCAGCTTAGCTAATTTCACCTATTAGCTATTAAACGGCTACCATTGGGTTTTATTGACTCAACAGATTTTGATTAAGCTTTTGTATTATGATATTAATAGAATCATTTAGAATTAATAGATTTGGATATTCGTATATTTTAGTTAATATTGCGTTCAGTTTACGCAATATTTTAGACGTGAATAATTGAATATTGGTAGTTTATTATTGCGAAATTATGCGTATATTTCAACATTTGTTTTTAATTAACTTCAATAAGGATTCTCAATCAAAGTCAATACAAGTTTTTCAAATTACGTTGAGTTAGGTTCGTTTTTAGGGTTCCGTACCTCAAAAGGTAAAAAAGGAACCCTTATAAGATCACTTTCTTGTCCATCTGTCTGTTCGTGTGTCACCACGGATTTTTTTATTTGCGATAGTCTTTTGTTTGTCCACAATCACCCCTAATGGTCAGCGACGATGTAGCCCATTTTTCTTTAAAAACAAGCTTAACCTGATTTAATTTTTAACCGACTTCAAAAAAAGAGAAGGTTCTCAATTCGTCGGAATATTTTTTTTCTTTTGTTATTTTTTAATGTATGTTCACTGATTACTCGAAGACGCCTGGACCGATTTAGAAAATTCTTATTTTGTTTGAAAGGGTATACTTTTTGATTAGTGCCACAAAAATTTGGTGAGGATCTGTCGAGGATCTTCGTAGTTATGAACAGAAATGCACCTCGAGTGCAGAAAATTGCTCAGCAACATTAAAGTCGATTTTTTTTATTCCTAATTTAGCTACTTATTCATCAAAAACAAGCTTATCTTGTTTTTATTTTTAAGTATAAGTAAGTACTTCTAATAAACAAATTGGACGAATGAAAATTTAGAAGAAAAACAGTTTTAATAAGTATTATCTCTGTATTTTAATCTTTGTCTCAAACAACCAATAAAGTAGGTTTGATCATAAGAGGCGCGTCCTATTATGTTAATAATGTTAATATATAGTCTAAATTATATATTAATATGATAATATTCAGTCTATATGCATTAAACATTGTTAGCTAATGGCGATACGATAATTTAAATGTTTTTTAAACGATGGCGACAAAAATCCTTGTACAATTTTCCAGTTTGTACGTAAATTATGAATATTTATAATAATAATGATGTTTTCAAAAGTAACATCATTGGTTTGTTCATTAATTATGTTTAGTGTTCATTTGACAGATTCTTGTTCAATCGCTGTTAATTAAATTGTTTTTTACATGTTTTTTTTAATAAAGAACCATGGGCATCATTGCTTAAACACTGGACCCGCTTCGTCCAACAGCGATGACACATATGTCATATGAAAGCTCTTGGAGTGTACTTTATTTCATTCTATCACAGCTAAGTTCAAATCGAGCGCGAACATAGTGTTTTGGTTCAAAAATGGCGCGATAGTGGTGGTTTCTTTGAACGAAAGTAGAGAGCTGAAACTTGGAAAGTAGCTTTCTTTTCTAGTAAAACCACCTACGAAGTCATTTTATTTTCGAATTTCAACCCCTAATGGGGTGAAAAGTAGTGAAAACTTTTACTTTTCACCCCTTTAGGGGTTGAAATTCGAAAATAAAATGCCTTAGTGGGTGGTTTTACTAGAAAAGAAAGCTACCTTCCAAGTTTCAGTTTTCTAGTTTCGTTCCAAGAAACCACCATTATCGCGCCATTTTTGCACCAAAACACCATGTTCGCGCTCGATTTGAACTTAGCCGTGATAGAATGAAATAAAGTACATTCCAAAAGCTTTCATATGACATATGTTTCATCACTGTTGGACAGGGGGGCCCAAAATGTCGCAACGTTCTTTAGGTTTTTGTTTTTTATATTTCAAAGTGTTTATTTTTTGTTAAATTAAAGAAGTTAGTTTAGTTTGATAGCATTGATGTTTTTAGATATTTATTTAGACAAAGAATACGTACTAGTTTTAAGAAAGATTTTTAGAGAACCCTATTCTGATTCGAATGAACGAGAAAACTATTGCTAGAAGTATTGCAAAACTTTTTTCATTCCATCTATTCGAAAAGGACGACTTTGTTCGCCTTTAAGTGCGCCCAAAGTAGATGATTCCTCTTCAAGGAACTTTTAGCGGGCAGTAATGAGTTTTTAATCCTCTTTATAAGTTTAGCGGGCAGTAATAAGTTTTTAGTCCCCATTAAGTGCGCCGGAATTATCTTTGCCGCGCACCTATGAGGTACAACTACTTTGCACTGCAAAGTAGTTGTACCTCATAGGTGCAAAGATTCCACATTCAAGTCTCGAATCTAGCTAGATGAATGAGGACTCTTCCAAAAACACCACAATAATTGTAATCACATTTAGAGATTTATTACTCTGCGGTTTAAGCATAGCTATAGATAGCTTGCTATCCATACAAAAATTGTAAGTCCAAGCTCATAAAATCCTGTGCGTTTTCGTCAGCGCGATCTAGAAAACCGCCATCTAGTTTGTTTTCGTGGAACTATTGATGGCTGTTCTAGTTTTTTTGTTCGAACGCGCTAATCTCAGGAACTACCAGTCCGATTTGAAAAATTATTTCTGTATTTGATAGCTAAACTCTTGAGGAAGGTTATAGGCTACTTTTCATCATCATCATCATCACCATAAACCATCAGATAAACATACCGCCCACCATTCAGCCGGCGCGCGGCCTAGTCTGAATAAAAAAAAATTAATCCCCGATTACTCTTCTCAAGTGGAACTTCGTCGATTTAACACATTCTTTTCTCTTCCCTTTTATTTTCTCATAGATTGTAATGAAAAGTAGAGTGTATCACTCGGGCGCAAAATATATTTTTGGCTCGGGCGACGTACTTTAAATCCCTCGCTACGTTCAGGATTCTACCAAAGAATCCCTCGCTACGCTCGGGATTCTACTCTAGAATCCTTCACTTCGCTCTGGATTCAAAAAAGCGCCCTCGCCGTCAAAATATTATTTTGCCCCCTTATAATACAATCTACTATTGTAATCTATTCCACGAGTTTAAAATATTTTTGATGTATGGCGCTACATCCTTTCGGCCATGTCATTGAAAAAATCTTAAAGTAACATTGATACCTAATCATTTTTTTCTTGTTTATTAATTTGTTTGTCGTTACATTTTATTCAGTCTCAAAATTGTGCTGATATGTTTAAATAGGTGTATTTATTATCAAAATAATGCTACCGTACTTAGTAATAATGTCGTCAGTCTATTTATATTGAAAAGTTTCTATATTTATAAGTAAGTTATGCAAACAGCCAACGCAACCGCGATCATTATAACATTCTTGCGACATTGAGGTGTTCAATAAAACACCGAAATGACTATTAAAATTCTTATGGTTTTTAAATTGGCTGCATTCTTCAATTTTATTATGAACTATCATTTAGGTCATCTGAAAATCGATCATAAAATAACTTATGCTTAGGGAGTGGTCACACTGCGTTCTTTGCAACGCGTTTGTATCATTACAAACGCGCTGCGAACGCGATACGAACGCGCTGCTCAAAACTCGCTTCATAAAACGCGATGCGAGGCGTTTGTATCGATACAAACTGGGATTCTTTGACTGGCCTCATAGCTCAGTTGGTAGTAGTTCTTCCTTCTGCTCTACAGGTCGTGGGTTCGATTTCCATCCAGGGCAAACATTTGTGTGATGAACATACTCGTAGATGTTTGTTCTGTGTCTGGGTGTTTTAAGTAGTCTATGTTATAGTATTCTAAGTATGTATATAAGTATTCTATCAGTTATCTGGTTCCCATAGTACAAGCTTTGCTTAGTTTGGGTCGAGATGGCGCTGTGTGAAATGTCTAGCAATATTAAACGCGTAGACAGCTCCCTCCTTTCCCACCATAAAGTGCTAGCCACTTCTAGCGGAATTTTGGAAACGATTTTTTCACAAAACCGCAAACTAGATTGCCCTGACGGCAACACGGGCGCGGCGCAAGCCCCTCCTTACACACGTTACTATACATACAAACGCAATGCGAACGCGCGTTTGCATCGATACAAACGCGCAGCTCAAAAACGCAGTGTGATGACTCCCTTATGTATTGTGTAAAATTGTAGATAAGACTTTTATGGTTTTCGAAAGGGCGGAAAAATATTTGGTCTGTTTTACTATGAGTAGATTAGCATAATTAATAAAATATATTTTATTGGAAATATTTATAATGACATGACCCGATGACCTTTAATTTATACTAATATAATAAAGTTGAAGAGTTTGTTTGAATACGCTAATCTCTGGAACTACCAGTCTTAAAAGAAAAAATATTTTTGCATTTGATAGCTCATTTCTTATTTAAGGTTTTTTCTTTTTTCGATCGAGCGAGCGAAGCGAGCGAAGATCTTAGTGGTAAGTTGGGCGATTTTGCTTTGTATGTTTGTATGTTTGTATGTTTGTATGTTTGTATGTTTGTATGTTTCACGAATTGTTGTTCGAGCATAACTGTCGAACCGTTCATCCAATCTGCATGAAACTTGGTAGGTCAATAGGTTGTGGTAAGGAAATTTACGGTGGAGCATATGAGCTTAATCGATGAAGGGGTTGTGAAGATATTGGGTTCCCAAGGGGGTAAAAAATTATGAAAGTTACACAAATATATTGAGTGGGGTGTCATACGAAAGGGCTTATTTTGTACATTCCAAAATGGTTTTTATTTTTAATCTAGGATGTATAGTTTTTGAAATACGACCAAAGACCAAAAACTACGAAACCAGAGCTGCAAGAGCTCCCGTTTCATAGAGTTTCGATGTCTTCGTAGCTCATTGACTGGTCGGTCTTAAAAAGAGAGTGGCATCGTTGCGGTTTGGTTTGCAATGATTTTAGATGCTACTTGATTTATTTTCATGATAAAAAAAATTTTGATAAAAAAAAAGTTAAGTAAACAAATATATTGAGTGCGGTGTCAAATGAAAGGTCTTTATTTGTACATTCTAAAATAGTTATTATTTTTATTCTAGGACGTATACTTTTAAAAATACGACGAGAATTCATAAATATGAAATACCTAAATGAAAAATTAGACACGACATTATGTATTGCATGCATGCTAGTATTTTTTACCATGAAGAGCTAGCGCAATAGGCATACCCGGCAGTAGTAGCACTTGAAATTATAGGGGTAGTCAGAAGAAAGTCCAAATGTTGGCCATCTACGGTGCGCGAGATCTCAGTTCGGGGCGAACTACTAGTTTATACTAGTTAGTAGACAAGCATACAGCCCACCTGATGGTAAGCGGTTACCGTCGCCTATGGACGCCTGAGACACAAGAGGAGTCACACTCGCGCTGCTGACCCTTTAGAAGAGGAATCACTGCTCCGACTGTGTGGCGCCGACATCACAATAGACAAGACTTGTCTTTCTGCATTGATAGATAAACTCTTGATGAAGATTATAGGCAACTTTTCATCATCATCATCACCATAATACTATCACTACGGGGGCAACGCCGCGAGGGCGCTGCTAGTTCGCACCCATATTATAAATGTGAAAGTGTGTTTATTTGTTTGTTTATTTTTCCTGCTTTCACGTCAAAACAGAGCGACGGATTGACGTGATATTTTGTGTGGAGATAGTTGAAGGGCTGGAGAGTGACATAGGCTACTTTTTGTCCGGGTACCACGCGAGCGAAGCCGCAGGCAGCAACTAGTTAATAAATAAAAGCGTGTTAAAAATAATGACATCATCAAATAAAATACACAAACCTTTATTTTACAGTCATTAATTTAAAACCTAAGAGAAAATCAATTTACAAAAATATCGGGAACCCAATTAGGGCTGATTTATTCACGCTTGACAAACTACTTCCCCAAACAAACAAATTGTCGAGTTGAATATAGAGATAACTACTGTTGAACAAACGCGCCCGGGGCGAACCTTAGCAATTACATGCCTACACAGAGGAGTGAAGGAGCACAAGTCATAACTAAAACAGATTAATGTAAACAGGCTCGCGAGTATAGCCTTTTGTATGGTAAAAGTAAGTAAGTTCGTATGAGCAAGTGGCCAACTCTGGTGACGGAGTTTTTAAGCCGCCTAAAGGCCTCCGTCATGGCTTAACGACTTAAAAGCCGGGACCGACAATTTAACGTGCCCTCCGAAGCACGGAAGTGCTCAGCTCGTAATATCACTTGCGGTCACCCATCCAAATCGTGACCGCGCACAACGCTGCTTAACTTCAACGATCAATCAAGAACGCCTGAGCAAGCTACACCACGAGTGGTAAATCCTACTATTATTATAAAGGCGAAAGTCCGTGTGTGTGTGTGTGTGTGTGTGTGTGTGTGTGTGTGTGTGTGTGTGTGTGTGTGTGTGTGTGTGTGTGTGTGTGTTACCACAATGTTTGTTACCACTTATCTCCATATCTACTGAACCGATTTTAATGAAATTTGGAATGTAGAAAGTTAGGTTCTGGAATAACAAGGCTAATTTTCATCCCGGAAAATGTATGATACCCGTGGGATAAAAAATAGTCCACGCGGGCGAAGCCGCACGCGTTCACTAGTTACAAAATAAATATAACATTATTATTTCGTAATCAAAGCTTTTAAAACTTATTTCAGTCTTCTCCAAATCCCTGTTTAAAAAGGACGCTCTAGGTATAAAACAATTAAAACTTTATTACAATTCGCTCGTGAAAAATTAAGCCCGTGTGTCGCTAACTGGGGCTCACAACTTTTTCCATCTCACCGTGCCAGTGTTTATGTTCCGTCGCGGTCTGAACTGTCAACTGTCGAGAGGAGACTTGGCTAGAGACCGGCTAATGTGTAATATTTAAAGACCAGCTTTTCATGTCATGGCGAAAAATGTCATGTACCTAAGTACAGTGTTTTTGTCCGTCGCGGCCTGAACTGTTAAGTGTAAAACTGTCAACTGTCGCAAGGAGAGTCACTTAAATTGGAGACCGGCTATAAAAGTGTTGTATAAGTCCAGCTTTTCGTGTTATCACAAGGATTTGAATCGTCTTAAGAGCTAGGTGATTCTACTCCTGTTCTTTCGCGACCAACACCGTGAAGAATCAGCGAAACAATCACGGCCCTAACTACATAGTTTTATTGATAATTTTTGTATGTACTTATATATTAGTAGTCTGTAAGGTATTTACTCTGACTCCCGCGATACAGGCTTGTCCTAGTGCGGGGTCTTTGTAAATTATTTGCCCTATTTGTTTAAACTATTTTTGTCCTATGTGTGTATGTAACAATGTATTTATGAAATAAATATGATATGATACGGTATTGGACCTAGCTATCTTTTCGTTGATGCATATTATCCGCTATCTTAATAGTCAAGTCAAGCTCCAGTGAGGAGCCAGCCGAACAAAGTGAGGTTCGTCAAAGTTGTCAAAAGAAAAACAAGGATTAATACCTCAGCAAAAATTCGCCTGGTATCACACGCTACACTTGGCTAACTTAGGTGGTAACCAGGTGTTACTTAAAAAGAATGACAAAACTAATCAAGATAGTAAATACATAATTATCTTTCAATCGTTCGTCTCCAATTGTACAAATACTAAAAATTATCTAACAATTTGGTAGGAACTGGTTTATTGTACTTTACAGCCTTATCTTAAGGTGCAAACACACCTAGGCGAGAGCGATAGAGACGCAATGCCCCCAGGCATTCAGGCATTCAGGCAGGTTTTGCGTCGATTCGCCTTCCCGCTCGCGCTCGCCTAGGCTCGCCTACTAGGCCCAACGTGTGTTTGAGCCATTACCGGTAATATTCGAACGGATATGCTTGGGTAAGCTCAAATTCTTCTAGAGTACAGTTTTTCCGGCTTTTTTAAATTTGCATACACAGCCCTAAGGTGTTTTAATTTTTATCCCCGGTCCTCGGTATTTGCCGTGATGAGAGTTAAGTTTTTATTGGGGTATCAGAGTTGGCGAACTTTGGCAAACTTTGACAGGACCAGTATAATCGTTTGGTTTTATTTTGACAAAATTGTGAAATATATTTTCAGACGCTGCTGGCGCGTAGACTTTATTTTCTTCATTAAAGAGCTCGTCTTTGTTGTTTTTTTTTTTGTTTCCTTGTCTAGATTTTATTGTGTTGATTTGCGTTGTATGTTGCTGCGTTGCAACACACGACAAATGTATTGCATGCCTGTAATCTTTACAATACCTACTGAGCAAGCGCTTTAGACATCATTGTGTAGTGAACTTAGCAGAAGTAGTTAAACTATAGGGGTAGTCAGAAGCAAGTCCAAATCTAAGCTATCAACGCAACGGTTGCGCGAGTGTCAGCTCGGGGCGAACTACTAATTTGAGTAAGATACGACCATACGTCCTTACCATAAAATTTCGTCATCTATTCATTAACTAGCGACCCGCCCCGACTTCACACGGATCACATCACACATCACATTAGAAACCTCTAAAATTATCAGTGTTTCTCTGCTACATTATGCATGTATTATACATTAAACCTTCCTCTTGGATCACTCTATCTATTAAAAAAACCGCATCAAAATCCGTTGCTTAGTTTTAACGATCTAAGCACACATAGGGACAGACAGCGGGAAGCGACTTTGTTATAAACTATGTAGTGATTTGTTTTCAAAATTGGCTTTTATTGATTTTTTCAGCTATTAATGTTATTTTTCATCCCTTGAGAGTTTTCGAGGTCATCCTTGAGTACAGCTCGAGGCAAAATCAAATTCTCCATGACGCAAACCTATTATGGAAACTCCCAAGGATGCCACACGAGTAAGAGCAAAACAGAATAACAACTTCTGCTATTGTATTTAGTATCAAAAAGCGCTTTGTAATAGCATGACTATCTGTGTATAAATATACGTGGTATTTATTTATTTTTATTTTATTTTATTTTCTAGGGAAATAAAAAGCCTTAAAAACGAATAACAATCAAGTCCTTGTGTCAATGGACCATTTAAAAGTTTCAGCATATCAAAAAGAACTTTGATGTAATAACTTATTACAATAATAACCTAAAAATAAGCAAAATATCCATTTGATCCACTTTTTTTTATTCCAGTTTCATTACATAGGTCATTGTAGGTATGCTAGCGATGCTGAAATACTTGCACTACTGCGCCTGTAGCTTTTTTACAAATATTTCATGGAAAATAAAATCACTAAGTTTAAATGGAAAAACTTCCAAAAGGTATTATAGGTACTAAATGTAAGACTTGCTTGTCTACTTCACTAGAGTTTTAGGTGATTTTATCCTATATCAAATCTATTAATTTGTATGTTTTAAGATTGTCCGATGGCGGGATGAGCTTGACTTCTACTGCGAGGACTGGCTCCAGCAGGCACAGGATAGGGAGATCGGTGGAGAGAGGGAAGAGAGGCCTTTGCCCTGCAGTGGGAAACATCAGGCTTATAAATAAATAATAAGATTGTCCAGGGGATACATCCATGTGGCTGTTTTACATTGAAGTTCAAGAATTTGTAAACAAGAGTTTAAGCATAACCGTATCTACTGCCACTGTTCCTCGTGTGCTGCAGACAGCAAACATTGGTTTGACTTATCGTCTCCGTGATGGTGGAGTATAACCATATACTGTGCTTATTTATTTCCTTTATGGCCGATTTTATTAGTTTACTTTTATGGAACTATACAGAGAGCGCTCGCGACTTTGTCTGGAAATGTTTTCACTATTTTAACAAAAAGTATATTAGACATTGTTTTAATACACGGGAATTACACACGTGGAAATATCGTCGATTTAGATACCAAAATTTCCATTTCCTCCATCGATGTGGCGACAAGAGTTGTGTCATCAGCGTATCGGAGATTTGAAATTCTTTTTCCGCCAACAGCAAAACCCCCATTCCATTCCTCCAGTGCTTTGCGGATGATGTATTCTCCATATATATTAAAAAGCACCGGTGATAATATGCATCCTTGACGCACCCCTTTTTTCGTTTGGAACACATTAGAACAATCGGTGTCAATACGAACAAAGGAGCGGTTGGTGTTATACAGATTGGCGACGAGGCCGATTAAGTGTTTAGGCACTCCCATTTCTTTCAGCACCATCCAAAGTTTGTCCCAGCGAACGCAATCAAACGCCTTGGCGTAGTCGATAAAACATAAGACAACTGGGGTGTTGAACTCCCGACTCTTTTCTATGAGTTGTCTTATGTTTAGGATCTGTTCACGTGTACCTTTTCCCTTGACAAACCCCGCTTGTTCTTCTGGGATTTGGCGGTCAAGGTAACTCCTTAGCCGACGATGTAATACATGGAGCAGAATTTTACTCGCGTGGGAGATAAGAGCTACAGTTCGGTAATTACCACATTTGCTGGTCGAGCCTTTCTTGTGTAAGGGTATGAAAACTGATTCAGTCCAGTCAGATGGCCAGCGTCCCGTTCGCCACACCGAATTGCATAGCTTAGTGATGATGTTTACACCAGCTGGTGGGAGAGTTTTTAGAAGTTCGGCTGGTATTTCATCGTTGCCTGGTGATTTTCCGCTTTTCAGGGCCCTTATAGCTAACTCAACTTCCGCTGGGAGGATGTTAGGTTCATGTTCCGACATGTCCCATTCAAGGCCGCTGCTCGCACTCACGTCAGTTCCGGAGTCATAAAGTTCTTCACAGTAGCTCTTCCATCGTTCCAGAACTGGTTTCAGTTCAGTAAGCAGATGCCCATCTTTGTCTTCTACCACGTAAGATTGAATTCTGCTTGTGCGCGTCAACTGTTTGAGCTTACGATACAGGTCCTTCGTTTCGTTTTTCAGTGAGTGAGCTTCAAGTTCGGAGCAGATATGGTTCAGATGGGCATTCTTGTCTTGTCTGCAGCGTCTCTGTATCTCTTTGCTTAGTTGGGAGTAGCGTTCTTGGTCGTCTTCAGAACTTATCCCGCTCTCCTTCAGCTCTCGCCTTTCCAATATAACGTTCGCTGTGTCAGGAGTTATGAAGTCTTTCATAATCGCTCGAGGTTGCTGGTTTTCGAGAGCGGTCTGTATTATAGCGGTTTTTAATTGTTCCCAAAGTTTTCCGCTATCTTGGTCCGTTGCTGTTGAGAGTCGGTTTCCGATTTTTTGGCGATACTCCGGGATGTCCACTCGCTTTAATGGCTTTGGCAATTTCGGTCTTTGTACCCTCTTTAACCTTATGTTAATCTCTGCCATTAGAAGCTGGTGATCGCTACCACAGTCTGCACCAGGGTACGTGGTGACATTACGGATCGATGATCTCCACCGGGTTTGTATCATGATATAATCAATTTGATTCCTATATCTATCCCCCGGGGATATCCAAGTGTATAGGCGCCTGATGTGATGTTGGAAACAGGTATTCATGAGCGTGAGATTTTCATCGTCGCAGAACAGAAGCAATCTTTCACCTCTGTCGTTTCTCTCTCCTATCCCGTACTTGCCCACAACTCGCCTAAGATGGTCATCGTTAGTGGTTTCGCCCACCTTCGCATTTAAATCCCCGATTACAATAGTAACTTCGCGCTTGGGAATTTCTTTCATGGTTTGTGAGAGCTGATCATAGAATTGCTCGATTTCTTCCTCCGTGGAATTAGTTGACGTGGGAGCGTAAACCTGGATGATGTTTAACTTACATGGTGTTGTGTTAAGTTTGATGGCTATGATCCTGCCGTTGACTGGTTTGTACCCTATCACATACTTGTCAAGTCGTTGAGGGACAACAAATGCAACCCCTTCAAAGCTTCCCGAGTCTGGTCCTGAGGAATAAATCTTGTTGCCCGAGTCGGATACGCCTAGAAACTGAGAGTGAGGCCATGGGGCTATCCATTAATAGAAGTAAGACGAAACTGATGGTGGTCGACCGAGCTGGAATCCTCTCAGGCCCCAATACCTGTCAGGGCATCGAAGCAGTAGACAGTTTCATCTACCTAGGCTCTAATATCACCAACGATGGGAGTTGTGTCCCGGAAATCAAGCGTCGAATAGCCATGGGCAGAGACGCAATGGCCCGCCTGCAAGGCATCTGGAAGAACCGAAGCATAACGGAGAGAACGAAGATGCGTCTAATCCGAGCCTTAGTTTTCCCAATATTCTTATACGGCGTCGAGACATGGACTATCTTGGCTAGAGAGAGGAAAAGGATTGATGCATTCGAGATGTGGTGCTGGCGGCGGATGCTACGGATACCGTGGACAGCTAAGCGCACCAATGTATCAATCCTTACGCATCTAAAAGTGAGAGATAGACTTTCCACAATTTGTCACCGCCGCATACTTTCTTACTTTGGCCATATAGCGAGGCGTGGCGATGACAGTCTCGAAAAGCTGGTCATCGTTGGGAACGTCGAGGGAAAGAGATCGCGCGGGAGATCCCCAACTCGATGGACGGACCAGCTCCAAGAGAAGAAAGCCAAGTTCTATGATGTGGTCCACCTAGCCACTAATAGAACTCGTTGGAGGCAAGCTGTCCACTTTATCACGAAGACGACCAGTGATCACGATCTTCAGGCATGAAGAGCCGACCACAGAGAGAGAGATACCAAAAATGTTTCGATTCATCTGAAGAATCTTCAACTGGGAGTTGCGGCAAGGTCGCGGTCGCGTCTCACACTGAGGAATTCCCGTGTGTCAAAACAATGTCTAGTAAGTACAACTCACGAAATTTTTGAAAGTGAAGAAGTATATTATCAAGAGAAAAGAAATGAAAACCGCGCCGAGCGTTACACTGCTCGCAGTGTGAGACGCTCGCGCGAGGAGTAACCTTGCCGCAACTCCCTCCTTACTCAGATGAAGATTCTCCGGATGAATCGAAACATTGTCGGTATCTAAATCGACGATATTTTTACGTGAGTAATTCCCGTGTGTTAAATAATGTCTAGAAATGAAATGCTTTTAAAAAAAATGGTTGTGTTTAAATTCGGTTTACGGACGATAATTTTGCGTGATAACGTCATAAGAAAATATTGATGAACGATCGTGCCTCTCTATCGCTTGTTCCGCGCTCTCGCTTGCACGCTCGGAATGTGACAATAAGTCATGCTTTTCGTGCGTGCAGTTCATCGATTTATAGGACGACTAGCTGCTGCCCGCGGCTTCGCTCGCGTGGTACCCGGATAAAAAGTAGCCTATGTTACTCTCCAGCCCTCCAACTATCTTCACACAAAAAATCACGTCAATCCGTCGCTCTGTTTTGACGTGAAAGCAGGACAAATAAACAAACAAATAAACATACTTTCACATAATTATAATATGGGTACGAATATCACGTCACGTCACAAAAATGAAACATAGGTACGAACGAAACTCATAAACTTTTGCAATCCTCTCCTCTCCTTTCCACTTTTCCTTCAATGATGTTCTTAATGAAACTGTCATCACGTCATATTTTTCAATTATGCTCGTATTTGTACAATAGTAGAAGTTACGCTCAAATACCTCAGTGGGTACACAAACTCACAAACTTTTGCAATAAACGGTGGGGCGCGGTCCGAGTGATGGCTTCTAGCGGTTTTCACAAACTTTTCGGTACTTGTTTTTGTTTATGCTGTATTGAATTGTTTGGTGTTTATGGCGAATGCTTTGTTTGGAGGTTGGTCTGGTGGGATTCCCCTCAACTTTACTCGTTATGGGTTCGATAGATAGATAGATAGCTCTTTATTGTATCCATCTTGATACTAACACAAAAATATAAATAAGGGAAAAACTAAAAACAGAAGGTACAATGTGCGGCCTTATCACTATAAGCGATGTATTACGATCGAAACTCGTGCAATATTCATTTTCTGGCTCAGAAAATGTCGCCATTAACACTTTATTGCCACTTCATGCTAAGAAAGTGAATTACTCGTAATTATCCTCTATCAAACGATAGGTCTGTTCCGTTTGTAAAAAAAATTATTGTAATGTGTTAGAAATTGCCAAATGTGAAAGTAATTGGACGTACGTAATAATTATTATTGATACATACATACATAAATTCACGCCTGTTTCCCATCATAGGGGTAGGTAGAGACCACAGATCTCCACTTGCTACGATCCTGACACACTTCTTTGGCTTCATTCACTCTTATCACATTCCTCATACAAGCTCGTCGGTTAAGGGTTATTATTATTGATCTTATTTCAAAATTCGCTATTATATTAACCACACCTCACTTCGGGACATTCTTCAAATCACCTAACGTCTGCACAATACTTGTCCGATTGCCTGATCTTAACACTGAGCTTCTGAAAACCGTGGATCGTTATATTACAGCCGTAAATACCGGATTTAAACATTTAGATAACAACAAAGATACAAGACGAAAGTGACTTTAAAAGAAAGACTGGTGGAAATTATTAAAATTGAAAAGTCTTATCAGAATTTACGATTCCGACGGGATTCAAACCCGTATTGATACAAGCAATCCCCCTCTAAATGATGGAAATTAACCTGCATGTTTTTAAGTGACGGAGAAAACAAAAGACTTAAAAAAGGTTCGATGACATCTCTTAGTACAAAACTAGCTTCTGGCGTAATTATTCCGATGTGTAAGTAATAATTAAGTTAGTCGCAGTATGTTTGTTTGTAAGAACTAGTGGCTAACTCTGGTGATGGAGTTTTTAGGCCGCCTGTAGACCTCCGTCATGGCTTGGCAGCAAGTAAGGTAGGCACTTAGTAGGGTTAGTGAGGCAAATGAACTGCAAGGTATTATGGAATAAATGTTTTTGACTTTGATTAAAAACCTTACTGTCATTCCTTAAGGTGGAATCAGACGGTTCACTCAAGTAAAAGATCACTCGAGTCAATGCTGGGGTTTTCTATGACATTTTCTTTCATTTTATGTTCAGATGTGTCACTTTGAGAGAAATAAGCAAAATAAACGACGGAAATGAACAAAAAAATAACCATCTGATCCCACCTTTACGGCCGTGTTATTACAAGTACCGCTTTTAAAGAGACTAGTCTTGTATTTTATTATCGTGGTGTATTGGAAGGATCCAGTTTACAATGCGGGTAATCTGATAGAGTTTACGATTTCTTCTCGTCTTTTCACGTCAGCGCGCCTCTATTTTGATCGTGAATAGCGAATATCTGTTGTAGTTAAATTTACAAGGAATGTAGATGGGATATTTACCATGATTTTTGGTCCTAATAACCATGATAGTTACAAAAGTTGTAGTAAATGTCCTGTAAATTTTTATTAGGTAGGTAGGTACTACTTATGTAAATAAAAAATCTAAATTACCTAATATAAATGTCGAAAACATGATTTTATTACAACAGCAATTGCACTGATACATTAAAATAACAACTATTATAAAATATCCTTTAATAAAGGCAAACAAGATAAAATATTTCCAACATATTTTATAGAATAGAATAGAAAAAATATTTTCTCATAAAAAAAAAACATATTTAACAAATTCAGTTACAACAATAAAATAAAGCTACCCCTCAGCATTTGCTCCAGCAGCACCATGGCTGTTGCAGCTCTGGTTTTTAGTTATACCATTGGTACTACTTAAACTTTGTTCACGCCAGCACTTTGACCACACCCATTAGCTCACACTGGCACCACGCCCTCGAGGCATTCTTCAATTCGTACGTCCGACAATACGTGTTCGCTTTGAACGATTGCCCTCTGTTTATTTTGTACGGAAGCAATTGTTTAGTGGACGTTCTCACGTTAAATAATGTTGAAAAATGTGCTTACCATTGGCAAATGTTTTGAAAATACCTTAATTGTTGTAGAACAAAGACTCATGGTTGTGTTTTGATCGCTCCTTGTTTTTGTTCAACAAAGTTTGTTTAATTTGTTTTCACAATTTATTTGGCTTCAGCGTCAACTTTTGTGTCTACATTTAAGAGCCTGCGACAGACGAATGTCCATACATACGTCGTACCAAAATCATTTATTTAAGCATATTTTAATCAGTTTATGTCATTATTTAGATTAAGGCAGTACCTACCTATTTATCTAGATTCCTGTTAAACTTTAGTTCCAAAAAAACTAATCTTAAACGAAATGTAAGCAAATTGCATTGAAACCTTTGTAGGTATAGTCCGACACAAAATAATAGAAATAAATGGGGGCGCCACTTTGCAAGCTAATACGCGAAATAGATAAATTCTCTTTTACAAGTAAATTATTACTTCTGACTGACGTCTTCGGCACCTGTACCATAGACAAGAAACCTGTACTTTACCATAGATTAGTAGAGAAAGGGTTTCCAAAGTACTGAAATTTTAGTTGCCGTGTCTACCCGTTTTTGCCGGACTATACAGCGAAAAAGTCATATTTTCTTTTCATTTGTTCTATAGTAAGTTTTTTGGAACAAAAGTGTTACGGGAACCTAGATAAATACCTACTGCCTTAATCCAATAACATAAAGTGATAAAAATATGCTCAAATTTTAAATTATTTTGGTAGGTATTACGTTTCAATCAATCATTCATTCATTCGTTTGTAGGGACAATTCGTCTGTCGCTGGCCCCTTAACTCCGAATTCTATTCCAAGAATCTTTATAGGGCTGGTCAAGAACTCCTTATCTAGTTCAGAACTCCGAATTCAGTGCAGAGAGCTCGAGATCAAAGCTATCGGGACGTCAGACAAGCGAAGTTGTTAGTTTTTATTGGAAAACTTCTAGCGGTCACTGCTTCTGTGACGTCAGAGGGTCAGGGACAGATTTAGGGATGTATTGTTTTTTTTTTTTAACTTGACTGATTAGAAAAGTCGGCTAGCAGTGAAATGTTCTTAAAAAACATAAGTAATTACATAAACATTATAATACCTACATTATCATAATTCACAATTAACCACATTTTACTTTCCCACATGAATGACTCTCCTATGAATGTATCAAAAACCATCTCTTAACTTCAAAATTTCAATTTCTAGCAGAGGCGTCGAAATCTATATTATAATATAACCTACAAGCAATAGGTAATATTTAATGGTTAAAAGAACTTACCTGAAGTGAATTTCAACCATAATTATACTAGATGCTGCGTCCGAATAGATTTAAAGAAGACCATGTAGTACGCCTTCCATGTATAGCATCGCAACACTGTTTAGCGCTATTTTTTAGGCTAATTTTGAAGATCTGAAAAATATTCAAACAGAAAAAATGAGAGTGTAACACTCGTTTCTGTTACTGCTACCCGCAGCGCGCACGTCATTCTTTTCAGAGCACGTTCAGCACGATCAGCATTCTGCAACATTCATTTATTTATTTGGGTTTGGCACAATAACCGCGAAGCACGCAGAATTGTTGTGCCTTTCAGGGTGGGCGGGAGTTTAAATCTATTCGGACGCAGCATCTAGTATAATTATGGTTGAAATTCACTTCAGGTAAGTTCTTTTAACCATTAATTATACGTCGATGCTGCGTCCTCTAGATTTAAAGAAGACCATGTAGATGTTTAGCGTCTGTTGCAGAATGAACATAAATAAAATCACAAATATAAATTCATATACCTACTTAAGTATATTCAATATTTATAAGCATCATACGTAAGTATACCTTTATTAGTACTTATCAGTACTTCATCGATACAGCCTTAGAAAAGGGCGTGTCTTCAGTAGAAAGAAAGAAAGAAAAAATTATTTTAAAATTTTTGCGAAACAGAGAAAACGTTCTGTCCACCTGACCGTACTTTTAATAGTGTTTGTCAAGTGTCGATGGAAAACCCAGCCCGGCTGGTGGCGGAGGTGGCCGAGAAAGAAACAAATAAACACGGACACGTTCACTCCGCTCTCATGCAACGTATTTGTTTGATCCATCGAATAATTATTTGAAAGGTTGCGTTGTGGACAGGTTATTTCACAGTTAATATCAAATGGTTTGTGTACGGAGGAGAATTCGACAATTTATTTCTAAATAATGATATACCTACTAAGGTAGAATAGAGAATATAATATATGATAATACGTAGAATAAAGTCAGGGTCTAATAGTAATATTTGTATATAAATTGATAAAAAATATGGCAGATAAAGTCTGCGAGCGTTGTCTTGTTAACAACGTAGAAAAGGTACCAATTTTCTCGACAGTACATCCAGTGAGGTACCTAGAATGGTTGGTTATTTCGATAATTGTTTTGATATAATAAGTATATTCCAATGCAATGCTCCTGCCAAGTCGAATGATATTTCGAAAAAAGTGGGTTGTCTTTTTTAAAAAATACCTGTAAAGAATCTACTATGTGTACTATGTAGTGCACGAGTGTTCTTACCAATAACATTTATGATAACGCTGACCGTTACTAATTAAGTTCCTTCAACAGCTCCTTTTGAACTGTTCTGTCGAAAAAGTATTTCCCTAACAGCTAGATAGATGATCTGTAACAATCTAAATTATTTGATTGACAAAAGATATACCACTGCTTTAAAGTTAGATTATAATAAATTCAAAACGTTTTTTGTTAAGGAATTATAAATTTTGTCAACGGAGTCACTAGGAATATGCCGTGTTTTAGATAGGTAGGTAGGTACGCCTGCTGCATAATATGGCGCACGCCTGGGCAAGGTTGCGCCAAAACGGGTGATGTCCCCTTGGTTGACTAGGAAGAATAAGTATACCAGGAGCTTCGTCTTCTACAATTTAACAAAAAATATTTCAGTACCAATGCTTAGAGGAAATGCGTAGAATCAGTAGGTACTTTTCCTAATTTATAGCAAAAGACGTATCGATTACATTTTTCAATTTAACCTAGACGCAAATAAATTGGTATTTGGTTGACCTAACATTATAGAACATAAATATTATTAAAAAATAAAGTTATTATAACTACTCCAGATTTTTATTTGTTATAGTGTTAATCCACACTTGGGTATTTACTCCAGATTACCTAGATGGCAAGTAAGTATTGCTTAGGATCCCGGTCTGAATCACTAATATTGCGGGATTATAATGTAAGAAGCAAAAAATAGATATATTTATAGCTTGACAATTTTAAATAATAAATAAATATTGGTGGACATTTCTCACACAGCGCCATCAATCCCCAAACCAAGCAAAGGTAGTATCAGATAACTGATAGAACACCTATTGTACTTTAATGCCAATACATTTTATATTTGAAATTTGATTGAGATGTGGAAATTATAGGTATTCCATCCATCCTATTTATATATGACAGCGGTACCTGTTATTGATTTTTAGTACCTATGAAAAATATACTATGATAATAGTAGGTAATAATAACAACAATAATTTATTTAAAACACATTGTATGTAAAGATTACTGCAGTAGGTATAGCAGTAATTTTGACGAAATTATGTTTAAACCTAAAAAGGCGGCTATGGTAAGCCGTTTCGGTTGCAGATCAGCGATTGACCTATAGCCATAATTATATATCATCAATCACCACTTATGACACCCCAACCATTAACTGACGGATCAGCACTTTATAGTTTGTAAATTGTAGATGTTGAAGAAGATATCTATTTTTGGGCTTTATGCTTCGAGCAGATATTTTTAAACACTTTCAGTGATTATAATAATATCTTTAATATCTAATACATTATTAACAATGAAATATTTTTGACATAATTAAGTCTGATTTGTCTTTTTCTTTGTTGAAATACCTTTTATTTTTCGCGTTAAAAACGCTTTGTGTACAGTAGTTACACCGAGCCGTATGCTCTGTACAGAACAAAATGTAGTGATTGTACATACTTATAAATTTAGCAAAATCACGAAAGGTATTAGAATCTTCGGTAATTGCAGTGACATAAAAAATGTATAAATATATATATATATATCATTATGTTGTGTTGATTTAAGCCTCATTTTTAAATATTTACGCAATTGAGTGGTTATCAAATAACGATCCCAAATGAGTTTACTTTATGTTATGTTTTTCATTCTATGTAGGTTGGTTGAGCTGATATAACATATCATCCAGATAAGCTACTAGTCTGCGACTTTGGGCTCTTAGAAATGATAATTATGATGTAATAAAAAGAAAAATATGCCTTTTTAAGATCAGTAGTAGTCATGTAGGTAGATACGTCCATTATTTACCTACTAGCTTTTACAGTGTAAATATCCTCCATATTAAAATGGGGCGCAATGGTAATTACCATTATCAGTATTTGTTAAATGTTTTGACAAAATATAAATCGCATTATAGAAGGTGTCCTGTTTTGTTTATATAACAATCAAAACTAGTGAAACAAACTGACCCACCTACTCAGTACATGCTGATTTGCAACTAAAAGTCACCGTTGTAAAAGTTAGGTACAAGTTTTGATACGGTGTTGCTCATTTCAACTTTAGGAAATGGTGGGTCACAGGCTTCAATATACTATGTAAGTATAAAATTTTTTAAAAAGAAGTTTAAAGGCCTTGCAATACAACTGGGTCATCAGTAATTGATAATCAGTTTTTCACGCTGGTCAAATTAAATTTTACCAGCGTGAGGTACCTCTATTGTCGTCGATGGTTGCGGGACTTGTTCAGTAGCGGCTCGCGATGTAGCGGCGGCGGCGGAAGGTCTGACGGCCGTGTTGAACTCAAACTCCTCATCGTCGACGTGGACGGCTGCTGCTCGTAGTAGGTACCGGTTCTGGACTGCAGTTGTCTTCGCGGTGTTTTGACGACGTGGGAATCGCAAAGTTTCCGATCCAGAAAATTTAAGTTGGGATCTGTTCTACGAGGTACTGGATTTATTAAGTTGTCAGCTTGACGTTTTGATGACCTTTGTCATGGTGAGAGACTAACAACATTTATGGCACTTCCGACAATTTCTTGATGATCTCAAGTTTGGCAACGTCATACCTACATACAGTGTCGGGTAGGTATTTTGTGAGGTTAACTGGACCAGGTGATTCGTGGTCCCAGCGGCTTTTGGGAATCTCTTATCGGTTCACAATAAGTAAATCATAGTAAATAATTAAGTAAGACAGCACTTACCTAAGGGATGCCTTTCGGAGTACGTACTAGCAACAAATCTCAGGAATCAGCAACTTTTCTTTCGGGGCGTCCCTCCAGCTCCTCTTCCCGTCAAGACCGTCCAGCAGTGTCTTCCCCAACGTTTGGAGATTTTTAGTGGGGTTTTTTCACCCCATTTTTCATCATAACATTTCCAAGATTTCATCTGGTACTGGCACCGCATGGGAGCCAACCAACTGCCGTGCAGTTGGCACGCTCTTGCGAACTGAGGCTGATGAAGCCTCACCCATCACGTGGACGTCGTACTTGGCTCTGGCTAATTTTCCTCTAGGAGGCCATCATCCGATCGGCATGTCGGAATATTGGACGAGTTTCTCTCGTCACTTAGGCACATTTTAGACGGACACCGGAATTTGTATTATGTTCAGGTAGCATTTGTGAATAGTCAAATTGTGCTTAGTAGTAACCACACCGGAGTTTCTGATCTATGATCTGTAGGTATAGAAGAAATAATTCCTCTAAGCTCCTTACTTTCTGGATGGCATCGCGTACCACCACGTTAAGAAAGTAAAATATATTATTCCAGGGTAATATCACGTATCACCACGCTAAGGAATAAAAAATGTATTATTCCAGGATAATATCACGTATTACCACGCTAAGGAATAACAATTTTGTAACCATCAGGATAATATCTCGTATTATCACATTAAGAGGTACGTAAGTGTGGGTAGTTGTGCATTGCTAACCTTTATTTTGCTCCAATTTTCTTTCTTCGAATCGTAGAATTCTTTGGACGAATATCACTATCACTCCATAACAACTTTTTTACTCTCCATAAACTCCATAAACTCTATAATAACAACATTCACTTTGCAAAAATTATCACTTTGAATAATCGAGTCGATGTTGACGATGCGGAACACGAAAAACGAATGACGTGCGCGCTGCGGGTAGCAGTAACAGAAACGAGTGTTACACTCTCATTTTTTCTGTTTGAATATTTTTCAGATCTTCAAAATTAGCCTAAAAAATAGCGCTAAACAGTGTTGCGATGCTATACATGGAAGGCGTACTACATGGTCTTCTTTAAATCTAGAGGACGCAGCATCGACGTATAATTAAAATAAAACACTTTTTTTTATGGCCCACAAAGGCGTAAAAAAAATGACGTAAAAATACCAGAATAGTTGAATCATGAAATAATAATTAAGATTCGTTGAACTATTCACAATATACAGTGTGATTTTTTTTTTCAGAAACAATTAAGAAAAGTTTGAAACACTGAGAGTTATAAAAAGATAATGTTAGGAGTTACGGGCTCGATTAAAAAAAAAATAAGCCCGTGTACACGTTTAAGTTTCTCGAAACGTATCTTTTAAATAAACGAGCTCTAATCCTCTTTTCATTTTATAAATCTCTTCTAATTTGGTTTATGTGTAAATCCATGATTGACAAACAAACGGAAATACAAAGTTTTTTTTAATAATTACAAAATGACTCAAGACCGACAGAATTTGTTTAAACTGTCAACTTTGATTTATGACAGTTCCAGTCCAAAATGGCGGATGGACCATCTAAAATGTCAAATGGACCATTTTGACTGTCAAATGGGTCATTTGTTTAGTCGAAATGGTATTTTATAGACCCATTGGTTTTGGAATGGGCAAGATTCATATCATGATGAATATGTAATTTGTTATTTTGATTTTCTCGAAATTTAACCATATTATTGGCATAGAATAGATAATAATACTACGTATTATTGGTCTAGTCGAAGTTAGTTCAAGTCTATTAAAATCCAGGTCATGCATCTATTATGATTTTACTATTTCAGGAATTATTATTAAGTGAGTATACCTAAGCAAACACTAAACAGTTAAAGGAAAGTGCATGCGACGGAGATGCGAATGTTGAGGTGGATGTGTGAAGTGACAAGAATGAGTAGGTCGTTATAGTGATTCTTTCGCCTTTATATTAGTAGAATTCTGTTTCTATACCGCTAGTGCTTCAGCCGCTACACAGGGTGAATTTTAGAGACGGGGCAGTAAGGGCAGCTATCTTATTAACCATTTTAGCTATAGGAAAACCCTCCTTACTGCTCCGTCTCAAAAATACAGTTTAGCAATTTCTGACTTTTCTAGTAAGTACTTTATCCTGAGTTGGACCGATAGAGCTTTTTGATCCTCACATGAAACAGGATCGATTGGCATCAAAAAAGGTTTTGTGTAAATTGCCCATTTTCTCGCTGACTGTAAGTACATTTTTTCAAAATCTGTGAATGCAGGTCGAAATATCTTCAAAAGTTTAGGATAGTTTCCTAAGAACGTTTTCCTGTAGCTACAACAGTTAAGGTAGGTAGCTTACTGCCCCGTTTCAAAAATTCACCCTGTATTGTTGTGCAATAAAATAACCTCTTAAGATGCGAATAAATTCTAAAGAAACACTTAAACATCTTTAAACAAAGACAAATAACTAAAACAACCCGTTAATTACCTAAAATCCCTTTATAAATTATCCAATCTTTGCAAAAAGACTTGGGTCACAGCAACAGTTAGGTTAGCTTGTTCATTACATGTAATAATTTCAAAGCTTTATTTCTAAACAAAAAAAAATTCAAAAATTCAAATATCGTTTATTCAGTAGGACCGTTACAACCACTTTGAAACGTCTTAAGAGATAGGTGATTCTACTCCCGTTCTTTCGCGACCAACACCGTGAAGAATCAGGGCAAACAATGTAATTATTACCTACTCGAGAGGAAGGCGGAAGAAGTGGTTGGGTTGTGTGAAATATGATATGAATGTGAGAGGAGTGGATTCTGAGTTGACGAATGATAGAGGTGAGTGGAAGAGAAAAACATTATTGTGCCAACCTAACTTAGCGTGGGATAAGGGCAGGAGAATTATGATGATGATCTTACTTTCACTACAATGCGGTTTTCCCCAGTGACTACAGTATGGGGTTCTTCAAAAAGGGCGTTTTGAAATTTTTAAAGGGTCAGCAGCGCGAGTGTGACTCCTCTCTCTCCGCAGGCGTCCATAGGCTACGGTAACCGCTTACCATCAGGTGGGCCGTATGCTTGTCTGCTACCTTAGTAGTATTAAAAAAAAAAAAAAACAATAAATCAGTTTCGACACTTTCGAAAAACACAAAAATCCGTGAGCCAATCAATGCTTTCAAAATAAATGAATGGGGGCAGGGAATTTTAGGAATTATTTTTGAACTAGTCCAGCTGTCTACTCCCAGACTGCGTCAGATTCGAATCACGCCGTAAAAGTGTCCATTCGAGGCATTAGCATAATAGATGTGTGCTATTCCGTTTAAGCGATTTCGATTAAATGCTAGTTTTACTACTAAACTACTACTATCCATGGATAATTTCATTTTTAAAAGAAAAACACTTAAGTTTTATTTTAATAATTGTATAAACATATAAACCTAGCCTCGTGCTCGTGGGTAGGCATAGACAATAAGACAATTATATAAGTAATTATTTATTTATATTCTAAAACTTAAAATAATAATTATTATGGATTGACCACTTACTACGATCTTAACACATTAACACTGTATAAATAATCTAGTAAAAATGTAGAGGCCTAAAGTGTTTTAAAGACCGTTTACAACAATCGGATCCATAGATGGCTATAATGTAATTTGTAAAGTTTTGTAAATGTAAAGTAGTTTAGTTTACAATAACGTAAATTGTTTACAACATCAAAGATCTTTTTAAGTGTCTGGTTGTCAAATAAATAGAACATCTCACCATCTTATATCAACAGTTAAGGGTGTACGTGCTCGCTGAAAGTCATCTCATCGCCATCTCAACCAATAAAACCCAACTCTGACGGAATCGATACTAGGGATGGGAGCCGAATTAAATTGATTGCTGCTCTGCAAACAGGAAGATCTTTACGAAGTTTCTTTCGATGTTTGATTGGCATTACTAGTGTCTCTGTGAGCCGTGTTGGCCGAGGGGTATAGTACCTCGACTTTCAATCCGAAGGTCGTGGGTTCGAATCCTGGCCGTGCATCAATGGATTTTTCGTTTTGAAAAATTTATATGCGCATTAACACGAGCTCTAAACGGTGAAGGAAAACATCGTGAGGAAAGCAGCAGCTTAGTCAGTCCCACAGGTATTGACCATGTCTTTCCTGTGGATATGGCCGGTTAAGCTGAGAGGATGGTGTAGGTGCTGGGCAAGCCTACTCCATCTCAACATTGTCTCTGGCACTACAGTGTCTCGTTAAGTGTAGGCAAAGATTGCCTCCTGACACTGTATAAATCATCTAGTAAAAGATGTAAAGGCCTAAGTTTTTTTTTTTAGCTCTAGACTTCACGAGTGAAGCGCTCGTGGCGAAGTTTGCTTAGACGTTCTTGATTGATCGTTGTAGTAAAGCAGTGTGTATTACGAGCTGAGCGCTTCCGTGCTTCGGAGGGCACATTAAATTGTCGGTCACGGCTTTTAAGTCGTTAAGCCATGACGAAGGCCTAAAAACTCCGTCACCAGAGTTGGCCACTTGCTTATACGAACTAAGTAACTATCCAAAAGTGAGCAATTTACTGCATTTTGAGGAGTTATTCTGCTCATGACGCTGAAGATCCTCATCAGATCTTTACCATTTTTTTATGAGATCAACCTAAGATATAACCTTTTAAAATAAAAGAGAATCATTTAAATCGGATTTCATAAGGCGAAGATATCCTGTAGCCTCCTTTTTGCCCCTCTTTGGAGAAAGTACCTTCCAATCAAAAATCCCCGTTTTTATAATCAAAATCTCGTGAAGGATTATCAAAAACAGAGAAGATCATTTGTAACGATCCTAAGATGACTCAACTGATCCAGATAACTTCATAATTGCTTAACTGTTCCTAAACTTTCGGAAATTCGGAATATCACGATCTCAAAGAGCATCTCTACTTAATAGTACATTACCTTTGGCTTAGAATCCTTGAACACAGATGCGGCTTTATCACAAATACATTTTGATCTTTATTACCAGTACGTAAGGGCGAGTTTTGATCGTGGCCAAATCAAGGAAATGGGTTCCAAGATGACTGAGAAAGTGGTTTTAGTAAAAGCAATGATAATGGCGATCGTAATTTTCATTTAGATAATTGAACAGGGTCATGTTCGCCGAGTAGAATAGAATGCTTTGCGACGTTCTGAGCGGTCACAATTTCGATGGGTGACCGCTAGTGGCATTAACAGCTGAGCGCTCCCGTGCTTCAGGAGGCACTTTTACTTGTCGGTCCTGGATTTTAAGTCGTTAAGCCATGACGGAGGTCCTTAGGCAGCTTGAAAACTAAGTCACCAGAGTTAGCCAATAGCTCATACAAACCTGCATACATTCCATATGGAGCTGACTAAGGGGGTTTCATCACGATGTTTCTTTTAAAAGTTCATCTGCCCCTGATTGTCTGTCTTTGATAGCGACCAATATCGGGCTCAAACTGTCAAATATGACAGTTTAGTGACTACGGAAGTAGCTCTGTCCCTCTCATCTCAACGAGACCGAACGTAACAAAAGATACCTGAATTTAGTTCCGGGTAAAGAAAGATATTTCAGCATTCGCAACCTATTACAAAAATTAGTTGCGGAAACGGCCGGAAGGGTTTTGACAGTTTGAGACCAACTTGAGGTTTGAGACAAGTTAGAAAATCAGCCTGGGACCTTACTATGAACTCATAGAGCAATGTCAAAGTAAGATTACTCTGATTCCGTGCTAAGATAAAACTAAGGTAAGGTAAAAGTAAGCCTAACGCAGGAATGTTTTGGTAACGTCTCTTCGTGGAGTGTCAAGTGTCAAGTCATTGACGCGATGCAGGACTGTTTTCACCTTGTTTTGACATTGCTCTAAGAGTTGGTGGTACGAGTAAGCCTGCTCGTGTTTATCTCAAGCTGTTTGAATAATAGTCAGTCTAAAACACAATACGATCATTAACAATAATCGAATTTATCCCTTGCTTCGTGGTTTTTGATAGATCGACTTAGTTAAGCGATGTTTCACGCGGTCACGTAATGAATGGGTGACCGCCTTTACATCTTTACTAGATGATTTATACAGTGTCAGTAGGCAATCTTTCGGTTAAACACGGGACACTATAGTGCCTGGGACATTGCTTGAAATGGAGTAGGCTGGCCCAGCACCTAAACCATCCTCTCAGCTTAACGCGCCATATCCACAGGAAAGACATACTCAATACGTTTGGGGCTGACTAAGCCGCGGGTTTCACTAACGATGTTTTCCTTCGCCGTTTAGAGCTCGTGCTATTGTGCATATAAATTTTTCGAAACGAAAAATCCATTGATGCCAGGATTTGAACCCAGGACCTTCGGATCGAAAGTCGAGGTACTATCCCCCTCGGCCAACACGGCTCTATAATAACACCATATTATTCATTGAATCAATTATTTTATTACTTCTACAAAAACAAAATGGATACCTAGATCAAATCAAACCAAGCAATCTCATTTCAAAGCGTAGGATTTCTAGAATCCTACCTTTTCTCTGTAATTGGCTTATATTCTCAGTAACTTAATTTTTATTGAAGCCTAAGTAAATTAGAAATTGTAAATTCAGTGAATTCAGCGTTATCGATTGGCGGCTAAGAAACTATCACCGTCATAAAACAATTGCCGTTTCTACCCGAGTCGTCTGAAGGAGGCTTATGTTTTTTAACTGTATGTATGTGTGGCACACAAAATAGGTTATCGTGGTATGGGCATGTTATGAGGAGGGTAGAAAGTCATATTACAAGGAAAGTGTTGGATATGAATGTGGAAGGATACTTAGGTAGCGGACGGCCAAAGAAAAGATGGATGGATTGTATGAGAGGGGCATGCATTTATTTATTTTATTTTTTATTTTCTCTCACAAACAGAATACAATATACTTAAAGTAAATATAAATACAGAAAAATTTATCAAAAAGTAGGTTATTATAAAAACCTGTTTTGTGAGAGACTGGTGCCTGAAATAGGTATAGAAAAACCTGTGCTACAGGTCACCGGTGCTCTATAACTCCACTGATTTTATATAAATTAAATACATACTATACAATTTGGAAAAAGGATAAAATGGGTGGAAGTGGGTACTTAATAATAAAAATGGTTAGGGATTTTTTGTTTTCGGTTGCATGTTAAAGGAGTGACTACTGAGATGACGAGTGATAGAAAGAAATGGAAGAGGAGAACATGTTGTGCCGACCCCGTCTAGTGGGGAAAGGACAAGGAAATGATGATGATGTGCGATTTCACTGCTTCAAAGATTAAAATTAACATGAGAGGTGTTAGATTCGTTTTGTTTGTGGGGTAGTGACATGGGCAATAAAATTGTAATACAAGGGAGAGTTAAAATAGTCTAGACACAATCTGTTTCAATCAATACCGCCAACATAGCAGATAAATAACAATTAGATTAAACATTTTATGAAAACCTCCGAAATTCCTTTAAAAACTAGATAAAAATATTAAAAAGTACAACTCACGAAAGTTTTGAAAGTGAAATAGATAAAAATACTCGATTTTTAATAAAACTAATTAGCTGATTAGATTTTCTTTAACCTTCTAAAGGTTGCGTTAATAATTCATGTTGGACTCTTGACCTGCGTGTAACTTTGGACGTGGGTTACAGATGTTACATGAATTATAGCGATAAAGAAACTTAGTAAGTTACCTTTAGTGAAGTTTAATGAAAATTTAAAAGAATCCTGATCCAACTAGGTACAGGTAAAGCCAACCAGTAGTGTGATTCAGACCTTCTCGGAATGTATTAGACTGGCCTATTAGCTCAATTGGTAGTAGCTCTGCCTTCTGCGCTGCAGGTCGTGGGTTCGATTCCCATCCAGGACAAACATTTGTGTGATGAACATAGATGTTTGTTCTGTGTTTTGGTGTTATTAGTATTATAAGTATAAATTTACAAATATATAAGTATTCTATCAGTTATCTGGTTCCCATAGTACATGCTTTGCTTAGTTTGGGGCTAGATGGCGCTGTGTGAAATGTCCAGCAATATTTATTATTTCATTTATTTATTCCGAATTCTGAAAGTGACGTTTTTTCGCTGAAAAAACATCAACTTTTCGAAGAAAATCTTCGAATCGTATACATTCTCGGAAGTCTGAATCGCACTGTTTGAATAATTTGTTTGTTTGTTTATTTGTCCTGTTTTCACGTCAAAACAGAGCGACGGATTGACGTGATTTTTTGTGTGGATATAGTTGGAAGGCTGGAGAGTAACATAGGCTACTTTGTGTCCGGGTACCACGCGAGCGAAGCCGTGGGCAGCAGCTAGAAATAAATAAATGATTTAATAAATACCCTCGCATTAAGTTTCCATCGCAAGCGGACCCCATTAATTTTCTTTAAGTTTTATAATTTGCAATTGGGTCCTGCCCTTAAAAAACTGATTATTTTAAGTAAACTTAGAGTGAGAGTATTTCTAACTATAGTCGGAATCCCGTAAGTATATAAAAACAATCACACTTTTATTTCAAGACAAATAGAAGAAAATTTCAGTAAACAGTTCGCCGTCCCCGGGGAACAAAATGATAACTGCTATTATCTTAGTTTTAGTGTTATGCCATATTTGTAATCTTTGGGTGCTAATACATCTGCTCAATTTTTTTCGTAACTTTCATACAGTTATTCGCGAAGTTACAAAATATTACAATACTATTCCACGATTTGACCCATGCCTGAAGTTACAAGAATAAAGTTGTACTATAATCTTATCAAATTGTATTTACACCTGTTAATATGACAAACAATCATTATCATTATGTTCTCGTGAAAAATATTCGTCTAGATAATGATAACCACATGTTATCATTTTATTCTCGTCAAAACTCGTCCTTGCATTTCGTATAATACACTATTATCATAATCGCTTCCACCCTGGTAAAGCGTCGAATAACATGATAGAACAGTGGTACAATATTAGGTTTTGCCTAGAAAATACGAGGAATAAAATGATAATCGACATTATTGAACTTAGATGGTGATTGATTTTGGATAACTTCTTATTTTTTAAATATCTCTATTTTGGCATTTCTTACGCGTGTGTCATTAAAACATTCCGAATGCATAAAAAATCAGCATTGCTTAAAATTAAAAATCATCTGTCTACGTCCAGTATTTGTGGAGTTATTAACGAAAACATGTTTTTTGCTTCTCCTGAAAAGTTACGTTTTTGTAGTTATCATTTTGTTCTCCGGGGACGGCGAGTTGTGATTCAACCCGTTTTCTCAATTTAACCCCCTAATTAACCCCACACACGCTTTTAACTTCCTCTAAAATCTAAAAGCTGAGCTAATTAATTAAACTACTCTTAGAAGAGAACGGGTACAGGCTAAATAGGATAGCTGGTTTAAATTTAAGATTTTAAAACTACATCCAAAAAACTCAATCAGACGAAAGAACCTTGTGTGTGCAACCTCATCAATGGCCAATATTATTATAATGTTGATTACCGAATCAGCTGCTGAGGAATTACGTTTGAATTTTGATAGCCCAGTAGCTTAATTGGTAGAGTGGTAGTCACGGTAAGGCCACAGTTACAGGTTTGAAATCGCTCTCTCTCTTTGAAATCTGAGTGAAATTTTGGGGTTGTAATTTAAAAAAACTTGAAGATCAGTCACTGATTTTTATTTTCATAATACGAGTACACTGACACTGATGATCAGTGTCAGTGTATTATGAAAATAAAAATTTAAAGTTCAACACGAATTAATTTAAAGGCATTTGGAAGCAAACCTTTTGCTTGAACACAAATTCATAATTCTTTTTATTTTTTTTTATTTTTTTTATTTAAGATAGGTTAGCTCTTGACTTCGCTCCTTGCCTGGGCATGGATGAAGTCGACGATGGAGCGAGCTTCCCTAGAAAATGCCTATTAACTCTCCGTTTAAAGGTGTTCGGGTTTGCTATTTAGTTTTCTGACGATGACTGAGAATACAATTTAAACGATAGTGGGCAAACTTCACCCAGCTCCGCCAACAATGTAATTAATATGACTTGAAAGACCTAACAAAATTAAGCATTTTTTATTATCGACGCATTAAAATCTATCCCAGGGGTCACTAGATAAATCCATGTTTGTACCTAGCCTGAGTACTAGATTGTATGAAAACTATGACAAGGGAGCAATTAGTAGAGTCTTACAAGTTGGTTGAAAGTAACCTATTCAGGCATGAGATGGTTTGGCGCACGAGCGTAGCGAGGGCAAAAATAGTTCGAGTGCCTAAATAGGTCTTTCACCCGAAGTAAACACTCTGCTTTTCATTTCGAATATGATGAAAGTAATTAACAAATTCTAACTTAGATACGCCTCTGTTTTTTATCTTGTAAGAGCTATATAATACGCTGAGACGCCATGGCCACGTCGCCGGCCAAGTGGCCAAACAGTTCGTATTGAAATGTATGGCAGATAACTCACTTGACTACGGTCTGGCGTCAGGATCCAGATCTCGTGATCCTGATTCCGTGATCCTAATCCCGTTAACCTGATCCTGTCATCCTGATCTAGTGATCCTGTGATTCTGATCCCATGATCCTGCGTTATCATGATCCCATAAACATAATTATGAATCATTACTCTGATTCATAAAAGGAATTGCAGTAACGGCCATTTTAGCATCTCTGTAAGTTAAACCTATTCGACTTAAAATAAATAGAGAACCCTCAGACAGAATTTGATGCGCATTGGCACAGAGAAACATGGCAGTGATACCTTCTAAACAAAAGTATTCTAAGCTGTGGCGGCCATGGTGGGTCCATACATTTATGACCAAAATACGGTAACGGCCATTTTAGCCTGTCTGTAAGTTAAACCTATTCGACTTAAAATAAATAGAGAACCCTGGGACAGAATTTGATGCGCATTGGCACAGAGATACATGGCTGTGATACCTTCTAAACAAAAGTAGTCTGAGCTGTGGCGGCCGTGGGTGAAGTGCCCATACATTTTTGCCCACACTCCTTTACCGAAAAGAAACGACCAAGCTACATCTATTCTTAGCTGCGACAAGGTCTTAAGAGAAACGTAGCTTCTAATGCCTAATAATTGGGGCCTTATTAGTGAACACTTCTTACCTTTAGTGTAAGGGTCTTTTTAATGAATCTACTAGTTACTAGACAAAAGTAGTTGTTCCTAAGTAACTCACTCTTAACAAGAGAGTAAAAAAACCGACTTTGAATGAACTTGCTGTTATTTGTTGCTGTTCTTGTAATTTTTAGATGGGAGCTGAAGGGTTCGGAAAAACCTGGAAATTGAAGAGCTTGGGCCTAAACACAACATCCTTGGTGAGACTAAAGCTCACCGACTTCGCTGGCTTGGCCATCTGGAAAGGATGGGGGAAGATCTCATGGTGCGGAGAGCAAATCTTGGCTGTCCTATAAGGCGCCCCGTTGGACGTCCCCGATATCACATTTTAAACTTTCGCGATCTGTAGACATAATTTAAAACGAACTAACGGGACTTTATCGCGTTATTACCTTTGTTTATTATTTCACGACCCTAAAGTGCTTTCCAGTGAACGCCACTACTACAAGCGGATGGTCCGGGAGGCGATTGAAATCAAATAAAACCGGTCAAGTTCGAGTCGAACTCGTACGCCGAGGGTTCCGTACCTAGCCATGGTGCCAATTAAGCTAGTCCGGTTAATTGTATGAGCGCCCATACAACTCGGAGGACAATTTTAATTGGCGTCAACTATGTATGTATGGGAACACCCTTTAATTTTCAACTTTTTTAAGTTTTTGGAATTTTTCCTTTATTTGTGCTGTAAGACCTTGCTTTTTGCCAAATTTCGTTATTCTAGGTCAACGGGAACTACCATTTAGGTTTTCGACCCAAAACCTCTAGGGTACTTCCGGTTGACCTAGAATTGTCAATTTTGGTTACAAGCAAGGTCTTCCAGCACAAGTAAAGGAAAAATTCCGAAAAATAAAAAAAGTTGAAAATTAAGGTAAGTTTTGGTACTCACAAGTTTTTACGAAAACCTAAATTTGCCTATATCTTTTTATAGTGTTGACTCAGGACCTTGATTTTTATAGTCACAATATCGACCTTAGTATATGGTATAAATTTCAACTTGCTAGCTCTACCCGTTCCTGAGATAATCGATGGTGACACACGGACAGACGGACAGACAGACAGACAGACAGACAGACAGACAGACAGACAGACAGACGGACAAGAAAGTGATCTTATAAGGGTTCCATTTTTTACCTTTTAAGGTACGGAACCCTAAAAACATCGAAATTTCAATCGTGAAGATGGGTTTCGTCTCTCGGCCTCGTGGAATCCCGTAATTAGTGGTTGCGCGAAACGTATACGCGATCCGGTATTACCGCACCAAGATACTGTCAGTGTTGTGTGTCGTCGACTGTCCATTCCTGATTCTGATGGTGAATTGAGGGTAGTCGCGGATCCTACCCTCAATTAGCGACGGTGACTCCAGTACATCAGTCTACCCGTGACCACGAGAGCTGTAACGCACTCGAAACGTCGGGAAATAATAAACAAAGGTAATAACGCGATAAAGTCCCGTTAGTTCGTTTTAAATTATGTCCCCGATATCGCTGGAGGGACATAGTAGAGAGGGACCTACAAGCTCTCTACAATGGAGATTGGCGCGAACTAGCCCAAGATAGGAGTAGATAGCGTCTTCTTTTGTCGGAGGCCAAGACACACTTCGGGTCACTGAGCCAGCGGAGTAAGTAAGTAAGTATCTAATATATATCTATTCTTCTATTCAAACTGTAACAGGTTCAATTCTGTACATAAGGTATTTTGAATTTTGTTTTCTCTATAAGTAATCGATTCAAAATCTAAAATACCAATTTTTGTTTCATTTTTGTCTGCCAGTCTCGTTGTCTGTCTGTCTGTATCTTAGCCGCGCATCACGTCATGAAACTTGGCATGGTTTCACTTCATACTACGAGGTAGGTTATAGGATACTTTTTATCCCGAAATTAAATACACACAAACATACATAAAATCACGCCTCTTTCCCACAGGGGTAGGCAGAGACTACGGATTTCCACTTGATACGATCCTGACACACCTCTTTCGCCTCATTCACTCTCATCACATTTTTCATACAAGCTCACCGGTTTAAGGTACTTTTGACCGTATTATTATCCTGAAATTAAACCAAAGTTAAACCGTAGTATTATTATTCTGTGGTTAAACCCACAATTTCAAAGCAAAACGAGACAGTATTTTCTACTTGGAAAGGGAAATACGGATGACGGAGCTAAATTTATAACACCTAGGTATTTGACTGTCCTAGATTCTATTCGGGGCTACATTTCAGCCTAGGTCCCTTGTAAAACGGCCACCATTCTATAATGACCGTCAAAGTCAAAAATCATTTGACACGTCTTAAGAGCTAGGAGATTCCACTCCTCCTTCTCTCTTATACTTATACTTTGTTCTCTCGTATGAATGAAAAAAGGAGTGCGGGCAATCTTGACCTTCTTGACTAAAGTTAAAAACAAATGCTCGCACAGTATATTCTGAATTTTGTATTTCCATAGAAAAATAACGCAATAAAATGTAGCGTGGAAGAGCTACATTTAATAAAAAAAGCGTAAAATAGCATTTTATTGATAGCTCGAAAGGTGTTTCATAGCAGGCTCTTCGAGAATTCAGCACTCGAAGTAGCAGGCTAGGTTTTTGTCCACCAGAAAGAAAAATGGTAAAAAAATCAGTGAATTTCGAAAAATTAAGCTGATTTTTTGTAGAGAAATGTTTAAAGTGCAAATAATTTTTATATCAAGGTAAGTTCGTATGAACTGGTGGCCAACTCTGGTGACGGAGTTTTTAGGCAGCCTGAAGGCCTCCGTCATGCCTTAAAGATTTAAAGCCGGGGCCGAACTTTAACGTGCCCTCCGAAGCACGGAAGCGCTCAGCTCGTAATGCCACTTGCGGTCACCGATCCAAATTGACACCGCGCACAACGCTGCTTAACTTCAACGATCAATCAAGAACGTCTAAGTAAACGACACGAGCTCTTCTGCCCCGATCGCCAGTATGCACGAGTTTACTATTCTATCCGTGACTATAGTAAAGTATCCCAATTGTATTATTATTATTATTGTAGTATTCAGTGCAGCGCCTCTAGCGGTAACTTGACTAAACTAAGCTCAGTCCATACAATTGTCCATACTTTACTATAGTCACACCCCGGACACTCGACGAAATCTCTATGAAAAAGCGGCGTCTAACTAGGTAGGTACTTATTTTTACACTACACAATGTCAGTTTTATACACAGTAAGGTTGTCAACGTATGAATAATGTACCTACACTGTGGTCTCGTTCTCGTCTCGTCTATGCGTCTGCGCGTGTGGTGAGTTCCGTGCCCAAAGTCAGCTTCTCGCCAGCTCAAACTCACAGTGTCCATTCTATACGTAGTATTTTTATCTGTTCTGTGCTATAGTCACGGATATAATAGTAAACTAGGGGATTCTATTTAGCTTGTTATTTAACATGCATTGATTAAAGCATGTTGAATACCCAACCAAGGCGGGTATATCTTTGGTTCCACGAGCACTATCCGTGACTATAGTAAAGTATCTCAATTTTATTATTATTATTGCAGTATTCAGTGCAGCGCCTCTAGTGGTAACTTAACTAAACTAAGTTCAGTCCATACAATTGTCTATACTTTACTATAGCCCCGGATAGAATAGTGAATTAGAATTAGAATGTCATTTATTGCAAATAGGTACAAATTAGATGACAATTTATGTTTGTGTTACTCGGGGGTTTTTATTTAGCTTATTTAACATGCATTGATTAAAGCATGTTGGATACCCAACCTAGCCGGTATTCCCAACCTAGCCGGTATACCTTTCATTGGTTCCACGAGCACACATACCCTTTTATCTGAGCTCGTACGAATGAAATATAAATTAAGCTTCAATCCTTTACCTTTTTAATAAAATACAGGGTATTAGCATATTAATGCGGATACGGTGTCTATTAGGCAGGTTGGATTTTTTAGCAAAGGGTTTTGTGTTTTTAACGAAAAGCGATATCTACTTTTAGCCGATAAAAAACACGGTACCTACCTACTTGATTTTTTTTTAATTGTGTAGAGATAAAACCAAGATTTTTATAATGTTCTTAAGTTCAAACAGAATGTTTTTGCTGTCATCTTTTTTATTGCCATATGAGCAACAAAGAACCAGGGGCTAAATAAAAAAATTTAAAAACCGACATCAATGTTACATAAGCTGAGCAATTTTCAGCACTCTCGAAGTGCATTTCTGTTCATAACTTCGAAGATCCTCGATGGATCCTCACCAAATGTTTATGACACCAATTGGAAAGTATACTAACAAAAAAATATTTTCCAAATCGGTCCAGGCGTCTTCAAATAATCGGTGAACATAGGTACTTAAAAAAAGCACAAAAAAGAAAAGTTACGACGAATTGAAAACCCTTTTCCTTTTTTGAAGTTGATTAAAAAAAATAACCTTTAAAACCTTGCTAAATTGGCTTCATTATAATATTATGAATAGTGTGTTACTAAATCACTTTAAATTATAATATAAATAAACAAGACAAAGAAATCAGCCGTCACATCATGAGCAAAAAACACGTAGTTTTTACACAAATACGTTTCAAATAGAAAAAACCTCCGACAAAGTTTAAAAACATAGTCGCATAAGAAATAAAGAAACATTACCGCTCCGTCATCGGCAAACATCGCTCCATCACATTAGGACGTAGTACAAGCTCAATAAGACGGCAATCCGAAAGCATCAGAGCACATTGCCGGCGATTACGTATAACGGAACGTACAAAGAAAACGTTTTACCAAAAAAAAAATGTTTTCGCTTTGAGAGAATAACACGAAAACACGCCGCTTGTTTGCCGAAACGAGAGAAAAATTTACGATAGACAGGCTAGGGTTCCGCGGGGTGATGGGGGAACGGTAAGCTTTATGTTTTCAGCGGAGAAATGTTTTTAAAGAAAACTAGAGGTACTTACAATAACTTTTAGAGCGCTCGTTTGTAAAAGGAGTGTTTATGAGCTCGAACATTCGCCCGATCCTTGGTGTACTAGACTAGAACGCGATGTTCCAAGACCCTTTTTCAGTTGTATTCTAAAATGCACATAAATGTACACAGACTTGCAACTGTATCTCCAGAGACACCAAATTGTTTTGAGTTGACTGAAAATCCTACTAATATTATAAATGCAGGAAGTTTTTGTATGTGAATGTTTGTCACCTCCGTAACTACTAAACTGATTTTGATGAAAGTAATGTAAATAAGCAGTTATAAAAAGTTAGTATTCCACGTGAGTTTCTGGTCAAAAATAATTGGCATGGCGGGCACTAACCCACTCTGCGAAAACAGTTACCTATTCATAAAACTTAGTGCGCCGACAAAAGCTCACTAGAGCGTTGTTTAAAAACAAAATAGCGCTCTAGCGAGCCTGGTCAGCGCACTAAGTTTTATGCATAAGACGGTTAGTTTCTTTCTCAAAATACTAAAACCTAGAATTATGTAAGTACATGGTGTAATAAATAAATAAATGACTCATCAATATCATTCACACAGTCACTTTACCTGTTATTGTTTTTAATTCGCCACAGTCCCTCCAAAGTACTAAAGTATTGAAAATACGTAGTTTAGGACAGTACCTTTTAACTGGTCACCTGTAACAAAGAAAAAAATTATTACTTTTTAGGCACATGAGAATTTCAAACATGTTCATCAAATAATTGATTTTCCTAGGAATCGAAGTCACAACCTATTAGTCTAGAAGGCAGAGAATGAATTATTAAGCAAGGATTGTAACAAGTTTACTATACCTACCCTTTCGAGAAATGTCGTATTTTATATATCTTTCTTTACCATTTAGGTAGATTTTCTATACCAATACTAAAGCGGATGAGTTTGTTTGTTTGTTTGTTTGAACGCACTAATCTCAGGAATCTCCACAAGTCGGATTTTAAAAATCTTTCTGCATTTGATAGCTAAACTCTTGAGGAAGGTCATAGGCTACCTTTCATCATCATCCTTATCACCATATTCAATGACTACAAGGGCAACGCTGCGAGAGGGCTGCTAGTCTGTAATAGTTGTGGTTTGTTTTTTACAATTCCCTGTGTAAAAACAAGGTGCAAAAAAACGCTCAGAACAAACGTTTGCAGCAAATTGCAGCCCATAATACTTTCGGACACAAAAGTCGCACATCAGACGGACAGACAGATAAATCTTTGGCGACCAATTTATTTCAGGTGACATTTAATTCACTACGGAACCCTGTATTGTAACTGAAGGCAATCACTCTTGTCCATTCTCTCGGAATTCAACAGACATTGTAGTATCATTTGTTTCCTTGTCGCTAAGTGATGTTAAGCACTACTTATGTAGGTATAGAACTTAATAAGTAGGTAACGATTTGTTGGGATGTATAGACGATGTACTCGTAATAAGTTAGACTTTTGTGTTCACGTCTTTTCATGTTGATGATTTTTTTACTGACTTTAAAAGTTGAAATAATATAACAAAATATAAATAATACTAGCTGCTGCCCGCGGCTTCGCTCGCATGGTACCTGGATAAAAAGTCTATGTTACTCTCCAGTCCTCCAACTATCTCCACACAAAAAATCACGTCAATCCGTCACTCCGTTTTGACGTGAAAGCAGGACAAATAAACATACAAATAAACACACTTTCACATTTATAATATGGGTACGGATAATATTTTACATCTTATACGACATGACAGCTAAATAAGGAACATCATAGAAGGAAAAGTAGAAGGGAGACGAGGAAGGGGAAGACCAAGAATCACATGAGTCAGATTAAGAAGAAGGTCGCTGTAATGTCGTATGAAGAAATAAAAGAACTCGCTTTGGAAAGATATAGATGGAGAGAAATGCATCGCTGCACCGACAAGGGCTGATCTCTTTTAGATATTAACGATTTGTAAAACGAAGCATAGACGAAATAAGCATAAACTTTTCGAGACAAAAATTCCAATGATGCATGATCGGTATACCTATCTTCGGATCGAAAGATACAATCCCTACCAATACAACTCTTAACCATGCTTTAAGTCGGAAAAATGGAGCATCGAGAAATGAAGCTTTTATTTTTCCAATTTGTACAAATTGCTACAAAGAATCGGGTAGAGCTTCAGTCCTTTATATAAATTGTATTTATTTGATTCTCTTCAATTCGAGTTAAGTGTATGAAAATATTTAGTAACAACCCAAACAGAGACAGTTTTAATGTTCTTTTTTTTTTGCATATTTTTGCAGGCGACTGTACATTATTCCAGTACCCCTATTTTGTAACACACGGTAAGTCGCTAACTCGGATTCGTTAAAACAAATTGATTTTTTACGAACAACATTAAAGTTATTTAGTGCAAAATTACTTCACATATTTTACACAACAAACATGTCTATCACTTTTTTCAACCATCTTCTACCATTTCAAAGTATTCATCGTAAAAAATTAATTTTTGTTTGAACGAATCCGAGTTAGCGATTTACCATGTGTTACAAAATAGGGGTGCAGATACCTAAGGCGCGGTAGAAATTTTCTCACATCTAGCATTTAAGGTCCTTTGAAGAAGACTAATGCCCGACATGAGAAATGAAAAATAGTGTCATCAAAATTCCTATCAAGAAAAAACTCTACGAAGTAACGATATTACCATGCCTGACATATGGTTGCCAGACCTGGTCACTGAGAAGAGAAGACGAAGAAAAAGTAGCCATCTGTCAGCGTAAAATGGAAAGAAGCATGCTAGGACTAAGATTATCAGATAAGGTTAGCAATAACAACATAAGGAAGATAACAAAAATGATAGATGCAAAGAAAAAAACGAGGCTACTCAAATGGCACTGGGCAGGACACATCTGTAGGATGAATAACAATAGATGGACAAAACGCATAACAGAATGGTTACCAAGAGACAGAACAAGAAAACAAGGAAGACCGTGTAAAAGGTGGAGTGATATCTTTAGTCAGAGATGTGGACCTCATTGGATGCGAGTAGCGCGAGACCGAGATGAATGGAAAGGTTTAGGAGAGGCCTACGCCGCAGAGGCGACTACTACTAATTTATAAGCAATAAACATAAATGAAAACAGGAACATATAAATATAAAAACATCTGAACATTTGTAAACAGATAAATAGATATTAAAAATTTATATATATAAAGATAGAGATAAATACAAATAGTTAAGAAAATAGAATATAAGTAATTATGATAGTTAAGATTTAGATTGTAGTAGAAAATAAAGGCTATTTTTATTTTTTATTTTTATTTTATTTTATTTTATTTTATAATGCCCGACTTCGCGAAAACGTTTATTTAAATAGCGACTCTGGTCGCGACGCAACAAATTGCAAATCAGCTCTCGCAAGTGCTCATTGCCTAGTCTACACGAGACCTATACAAATCCTCTCTTTCTAACGCATAACTCTGTCACTGTCTGGCGCGGAGTGACGCGGAAGGGTTGTCGAGTTGTCGCGTGATTGGTATTACGCGCGACGCGGCTAGCGTGCGAGCCGAGCGGCAAGTGAGAACCCTACCTGCCAAGACCCACCCGGGCGGGCCCGCCAATGTACTTGTAGCTTTGCACCTAAAGTGCGAAGTGCGCCTTCTGTACTTATTCTGTGGTAATACGTCAATGAAAGCGTTAAAATAATAAGTAAGTAGGTACCTAGATATTGATATTTTAAACAAAACAAAAAGCAGACCAGAGTCCGGTCAATGCGGCTGATGAGATACGTGTGCCAGTAATTCAATATGGCTGTGAAAAAGTTTCTCGCGCTTTCCATCGATCGTGACCTAAAAATTCGAATATTCCGCAAAGTTTTAATAAATTCGCAGCTTAATCAATGTGCTTTTGCAATGGAAATATTTTGATAAAAATCGTTGAATTTTTAAACAATTGTTCAAAGGTTGAATTTAAAAATCCCACTTCCTGCCGAACTCATTTTATGAATGCGAAAATGTTTGTTCAACTTTTGCGAACACAACTCATATTTAGATGTATTTACGAACAAAAACTCAGGCTACAAAAAAACTATGTCCGATCCGTGAGGGTGTTCTTAGGTATCAGTTTTAGTTTCGATTTGTGTGATTAAAATAAGTAAGTATGTAAGTAAGTTCGTATGAGCAAGTGACTCTGGTGACGGTTTTTTTTTAGGCCGCCTAAAGGCCTCCGTCATGGCTTAACGACTTACAAGCCGGGACCGACAATTTAACGTGTCCTCCGAAACACGGAAGCGCTCAGCTCGTAATACCACTTGCTGTCACCCATCCAAATAGTAAAAAACTCTCTGATAAAAAGTAGCCTAAATGTCCTATTCCTCACTACTCATTCTAATTGTCTTTATTTATAATTTCAATCAAATCGATTCAGTGGTTGTTGAGTTATAGAGGAACAAACATTATCCATCCAAACATCCCAACTTTTTTACCCGACTGCGCAAAGCAAAGGAAGGGTAATGTGTTTATCAGTCTATGTATGTTTGTTTGGATGTTTCTATGTGGCACTCTAGAGGCCAAACGCGTGGACCGATTTTGATAATTCTTACGTCAATTGATTCGTCTCAACCTTGGGAGTGCTACTAAAGACATGACAGTAAACAAAATTCACCAGTGCCACAACCAGACGCCATATTGTCAAAATTAAAAAAACCAAAATCGTCACACTATATTAAGTGGGGTATCGTTGAATAGGTATTTCAAAATCAACTTTAGGTTTCTTTTACCATTTTTCATTTTAAGTAATAGTTTAGGAAAAATAACGGTTTAAAGTTGATTAATAATAATTCTCGCTATGGATGTTTCTATGTGGCACTCTAGAGGCCAAACGCGTGGACCGATTTTGATGATTCTTACGTCAATCGATTTGTCTCAACCTTGGGAGTGTCACTAAAGATATGAAAGTAATCAAAATTCACCAGGGCTACAACCAGACGCCATATTGTCAAAATTAAAAGAATCAAAATCGTCACACTATATCAAGTGGGGTATCGTTGAATAGGTATTTTAAAATCAACTTTATCATAACTAAAAAGTGTTAAATAAAAAAATATTTTAAAAAAACAAAAACCCGACTGCGTCAAAACTAAAAAGAAAAAAACAAGCCTGCAAAGAATTACTCACAGTCGGGACCCATAACATTGGGAAGATTTGATTGGTAATAAAATGAATGGGTACCGACTGTGAGTAATTCTTTGCAGGCTTGTTTTTTTCTTTTTAGTTTTGACGCAGTCGGGTTTTTGTTTTTTTAAAATATTTTTTTATTTATAATATTAGTGTGATATTATTAAAAATACTGAAATATTTTCCAAATCATCGTTAAACCATTTTAGCTTAACATATTCATTAGGGTCTTTTTTGTAAACCCTTACAAGCTTCAATCCTAATATAATTGTATTTAACAAAGGATGCCCTACTTGCACCATTTTACTAAGGGGTGGTTAGCTTCGGATTAAGAAAGCAGTTTTCTGTCAAAATCATTGACTACACGTCGCGTAAGTTACGTGGGTAAAGGTAAGGCATGATGACTACTTTACTCAAAATGTTAAAAGCTTGTGTGACATCCATTAATAAATATTTCTTAGTAAAACAATACAAATCTGAGTATAAGTTAACAATCAGGAAGTCTTTCGTGCTTCGGAGGGCACCTTAAATAATAATAATAATATAATATAAACTTTATTTCAGGCAACTTAAACTGTCGGTCCCGGCTTTTAAGTCGTTAAGCCATGAAGGAGGCCTTTATTTTTACTGAATTCTTGATATTTTAATATCCTCATTTTTATATGAATTTATTTTGACATGACCTATTATTTTTGATTTAGTTTGTGTAATTGGTTATGCCGTACTATTAAATTAGATCCTGTACCTACCAATCAAATTAAATGCTTGCCCGCCGCCCCGCGACAATATCATCCGACCATCTGTCTAATGGTCCTTAACCATCAAGTTAAGTATTTCTTATTTCCAAAATGAATACGTTAACCCAAGTAGACACAAGTGGGGCTTAGATTCGCAGACAGAGACGTATTATAGAGACATTAGGCACAAAAACTGATTGTATTATCGCAAAAACTGATCAGGCATTGAGAAATACCTAGGTGACCTAGGGATGACCGATCACCTGACCTGATGACCTAAGGAGCTAGCACTAGAATCTGAATCATTGTTTGAATCGACATTTATCATGTTACAAGCGAACGCCCGTGGCTTCGCCCGCGTGGACTACTACTTTTTATCCCACGGAAAACAAAGTAGCCTATGTCACTCTCCACACAAAATCACGTCAATCTGTCCCTCTGTTTTGACGTGAAAGAAGGACAAACAAACACACTTTCACTTTTATAATTTGAGTATGGAGTATTGAGTGGCTTAAATGGTTCTAACGTAAAATGAAATACATAAGAACCAGTAGTACCATCTAAAATATATTGTTAACGATCTATACATAAGTACAGAATTCTTAGTTCGTTGAGTTGTTACTAATGCTAGCCCGTCAGGACATCAATTACAGAAGGTTTTGAAATGAGGGGTGTGAATTGTGCCCTTAGTCGAAGTTTTTCGGGAAAATTGAAAAGAAAATTGAGAAAGTTTTCAAACTAAAATATAGTTATCTTATTTCCAATTTCATATGGAGCGATTATTTTTTATGAAAACACTAGCTTTTGCCCGCGGCTTTGCTCGCGTGGTACCCGGATAAAAAGTAGTTTGTGTCCCATTCCCGGTCATTAGCTATCTGTATTTTAAATTTCAGCCAAATCGGTTCAGCGATTGTTGAGTTATAGGGGAACAAACATACATCCATCCATCCAAACATCCAAACTCTACCCTAAATGGCCCTGAAAAAAAACTCATCCGGTATAGTCGCTTTTGACGTTATACGACTCGCTCTCACGCGCACACTGCAATAACAAATGACTCATGTAAAGCGCATAGTGCAATTGTTTTATTTTTGACTAGTGCGCTGTACATCTCGCGTCGCCAGCAGACCTGTAAGTGCGAGTGAGCACGCAACATGCTCTGCTCACACGTTTTATGAAACTGCAACGAGTATTTTACTATAACATGTAGAAGGGTTTTCGCTTTCTGACGATGCCCTAAAAGCATTACCGTTATGTTTAGTCACTGGTATTTGTTACGGGTTCCACACTTGGAAAAACTGAAACGCTGACTGTGAGTATATTACCCTGTGAACATGAGTCAGCTAAGGGCGGGGTTAGAGTGTTGGCGAGGTAAGAAAAATGTTTAACTTTTGGGCCGTACATTTTTTACTACCTTTTTTTGCTTTCGACCACAGCTTTTATTGCATATCATTTTTAAGATATCATAAGCGATGAATATCGAATAGCATAATAATCAATATGCTAATCTAGGTTATGATCTTTACTTGAACTAGAAAGGTATTTTACTGTAGTATTATTGAAACAAAAATATCTAGACAAAAAAAAATTCAAAAAATAAAAAATATATTCGAAAAAGAACAAAAATAAATTGACAAAACAAAAATACAAAAAAAACCTGTTAATGGCTGGGATTTGATGGCGTCTCAGGCCGACACTGTGACCGCTTAGCCACTGAAGCCGTGGTTTCTATAGCGAAATTACGAACCACATTGCACTGGTAAATCTTTTTGCGTGAAAATGCTTCCCAGATTATGATACCCAGCTAGATCGATTTTTCGCCCCGTAAGCCTCCGTACCGCAAATTTCATATAAATCGTTGGAGCCGTTTTCGAGAACGTGATTACAAACTAACAAACAAATATTGCTCGTTTAATAGTAGGTTAGGTAGGATAACAAAGATAATTCTTAAAATAACCTACCTAATTCTTCTTTTGAAATGTAAATAAGTATTTGATTTGTGTTTCATACATATAAGCTAATTTACTAACAATTTTAGTATTCTAAAAGCTCCCACGCTCTCACACACGGCACACAACGCACTTCACTAAACAAGCAAGCGATTAGCAGTACAATTGAGACCCGCCATCTCGCCAAACGAACGTGTAGCCGGGGCCAGGTGGCGAGCCTATAGTACTTATCACCTGTGCTGGAAATGAGGTTTCACATAGACTTCACATACTTACGCATTATTTTATAGCCACACACACACATAACTCGAAGAACCGTAAAGGCTCAAACACATGTTGGGCCAGCTTAGGCGAGTGCGAGCGAGAAAGCGAATCGATAGAGAGAGAATCGAGAGAGAAATTAAACTGTCATGCGAGCGAGGCAGGAATAGCTAGCGGCCGGCTTCTGTCAGCTCCGGCCGAATGGAGCCGATAACGATAGAGCCCGGACACTCTGCAATGCTGTCTCGCTCGCATGACTGCTTTAGTTGCTCTCTCTAACCTTGTCTATAAGCAAATTCAAGGTGCGGTCGAGACGATGTTCCATGAGGCACTGAGAGCAGGTTTGTCCCCAGGACTCACTCGAGTAGGAACAGGCATTTTGGTGAGTCACATATTTCCACTTTTTGAAAAGATCATTGGTTTGAGACCGATTTTGGTCGCTATCAAAGATAGACAATCACTGGCCTGATATCGGTCTCCGGTCTCGGTCTCGGGCGCGAAGTGCCACGTTTACACTTCTAAAACTAACTCCGAATTTCTTACATAAAACAATGAACCATCTCGAATTCTGTGGCGGTACGAAGTTTTCCGGTTCAGCTAGTTTACAATAAAATAAAAGCTTACATTGGGGCTAGCGGCGTGTAAAATGTCCACAAAATGTATTTCTTATGGGTATAGTTGATCTTATTATAGATTTTATAGTCGAAAAAGTATCATAGAAGTCACGACAAGGTCAAAGGTCGCTTAAAGGTCACAAAAGAACATGAAACAAAGACATAAAATATATTCTTCAATATTATATATCTGGATTCAATCGAGCGATTTATATTACGTTAGTAAAGTTGATTTTGTAGGATAAATGTACAGTCAGCCGTAGAAGTTGATTGATATTTCAAGTTTTGAAACTCTAGTAACTTGAACCTAGTAGGTTTTGGTTATAGCGGACACCTAGTGGTCGAAATTCAATTCAAAATTTCATTTTAAACATTTGTCTCGTGGCGGGAATCGAACCGCTACATGTTTCATGCGGGCCTTATCAAATACTAGCAGCGCCCTCGCGGCGTTGCCCCCGTAGTGATGGTTTATGATGATGATGATAGTGAAAAGTAGCCAATAACCTTCATCAAAAGCTTAGCTATCACATACAGAAATATTTTTTCAAATCCAACTGGTACCTAGTTCCTGAGATTAGCGCGTTCAAACAAACAAACAAACTCTTCCGCTTTATTATATTAGTATAGATAGATAGGTAGATATAGATATGGATTATTAAATCTTCTCACTAGACGATCTTAAAGAATCGAACGTCGAAAAATTTCAAAAGCTCAGTCAAGGACCTTTAACAGTAATGCTTTTCGATACATAAAAAGCCTTAGAAATCCTTCTAATTTGAAGTATCATCCTAAACAATTCCTAAAACCCCCTAAAGTTGGCTGAAGCTTATAACAATACCCACTTGACCGATTTTTTCTACCATGAAAGCCATGCTTCAAAAATCTTTTGCAAAGAGTTACAATTACCCATAGCTAGCATAATTTTGGGCGAGAAACTTGTGTAGAAATAATCACGCCTATAATAATTTACCTAGTAGGTAAATAAGTTAAGATTTTTTCACTAAAATAAAAAGTTTTGTCAAAATTTTCGATTCCGATAGGATTTGAACACGCATTGCTACAAGAAATCCTCTTCAAGCAATCAATTCGTAAGAGTTTTACAATCCATACTTACAATATCAATTAACAAGAATTTTAATTTAAATGAAATGACACATAAGTGTGGTTTAAAAATTTAAAACCAATGATTTTTTTGTAATGTTGGAAGTAGAAAGATTTTTGAAATGACCTACTGAAATTATATTAAATTAAATCGTGAATGAAAAACTAATTATAATTCCGAGTGTCATTATACGTATAGCAAAAGCGAAGCGTGGAAGTCAGTTTAATAGTAACTGTAGTCAATTTCGCTATTACAAAAAATAACAATTATTACAAAACTACAAGTTTTGTATTTATCATTTTTTAACAGAAATAATATTTTGCTATTGTAAACCTAATAAAATTGTAAACCTTGTAAAAATTAAATTTTATATGAACTAGTGAAATTAATGAACACGTTTTGTTCATACCACGCCTATCATGCCTATAATTTATTTTGACTCTCCGATTTCGTCCTATTTCCGCTATCTTCGAACCCTATCTAACGTTATTTAATGTTATTCTATACATTGAGCTGAGTCCCGAAAATACTTATATAAATATTACGAAAGTAAGTGCTGTAACTGCTGATAAGAATTCTTTCAGAAGTAGTTCAGATACGTAGTACTAGTATCACGGAGAAATGAACTACAGAGAAACAGCGGTCTAACATCGACTTTTATAATAGCCTATTCTTGTAGGGCTGTCACATAAGGAAATAAACTAACTGCGCCGCGCGGTGTCACTCGCGTAGTGTTAAAATAATAAACGGACAGCTGGTACTGCTGACGGACGGATGGTAGGTATTTGCTAGAATAAATAGGTACGTTAACTTAATTTAGTTAATATAAACACGTAAGTAAAATCGTATTTTTAATTTATTAACGTATGTTTTTAATTGTAAATAGTTTTAGGTAATGTAATGAATTTATTGTTTTACTTTTTACTTTAATTGTGTACTTATATTTTAGTTACTCGCTCTAAATACTCATTGCATGTTGTCTTCACTTTTAACTGTATTGACATTAATTCTAAAATTCAATCGCATGTAACCATTTTAAATTGTGCTGGTGTACTCTACGTAAGTGATCAATTAAATAAATAAATAAATTAAAATTACAAATGGCCTACTCCTGACTCCATCATCAAATCAGCTCCTTATTCTTACAGTGTAGTCGGGACTTGACAGACATGTCGAGTTTTAACTCCATCGGTTTATTTACTGAGGAGTTCTGTTAAACAGCTCCTGACTCTATCATCAGATCAGCTCGACAATACCGAATTATTGTAAGTTTATCCAAATTAGGTACATACAAATGCAAATTTTCAAATCGATACGACACTGGAAAGTAGATTAAAACCTACTTCAAATATTATTAATAAATACGGATTAATACATACCTACATAATAGGTAGGTACTTACAGAAAATTTCTTCAAAAATATTTCAATAATATGGTAGTAGGTACATAAACTAACCTGTCACGTTCTTTTGAGTAGGTATGTGAAAAATGATAAGTTTTTATTTTTCTCTGCATGACTTTGCCTAGCTAGATGTAAGTACCTACTTACCTTACCTACTGACTGAATGAAAATGAACCAGAAAAAGATCGCGCCACAGATTCATTAATAGTTACTACGTAACCCGTGCGGCCGCCGCATTCGCGGCCTCCGAGCGCCCCTTACCGCATAGCCGCCGGTCGGCCGCCGGAGTTTGCCGAGACTAGCCGAGAGCTCACGAAGCGGCCGCCCGCCGCTCGTAAGTGAACCTGTCGGTGAACGCGCACGCACACAACGTTGCGCATGTAGTGAAGTACCTACTTTCGCGTGTTGTTTGAGTTTGTCTCTCTGGTTACTCTGTGCTAGTATTCTGTGGTTCAGATAACAATCGGATGTTAAGAAGGTAAGTAAGTTCTGTTGGTAATTTTTGATGTCCTTTGTTTTTAACCGACTTGAAAAAAAGGAGGGGTTCTCAATTCGTCGGAATCTTTTTTTATATTTTCAGGTGAGATTCGAAATGACCACATCAAAAAGAGTTTGCGGTCAGTTCGAAAACATTTTTTTTTTTATTATGTAGAATAAAAAAAAATATTTGATCACGACTGTATTCCCAAAGTACGGTAGACATATTCCTTCAGATATTTAGGCATTTTTAGGGTTCCGTACCTTAAAAGGTAAAAAAAGGAACCCTTATAAGATCACTTTCTTGTCCGTCTGTCCGTCTGTCCGTCTGTCCGTCTGTCCGTCTGTCCGTCTGTCCGTCTGTCCGTCTGTCCGTCTGTCCGTCTGTCCGTCTGTCTGTCCGTGTGTCACCATCGATTATCTCAGGAACGGGTAGAGCTAGCAAGTTGAAATTTATACCATATACTAAGGTCTATAGTCCCTATTGTGAGTATAAAAATCAAGGTCCTGAGTCAACACTATAAAAAGATATAGGCAAATTTAGGTTTTCGTGAAAACTTGTGAGTACCAAAACTTACCTTAATTATCAACTTTTTTTATTTTTCGGAATTTTCCCTTTATTTGTGCTGTAAGACCTTGCTTGTAACCAAAATTGACAATTCTAGGTCAACCGGAAGTACCCTAGAGGTTTTGGGTCGAAAACCTAAATGGTAGTTCCCGTTGACCTAGAATAACGAAATTTGGCCAAAAGCAAGGTCTTATAGCACAAATAAAGGAAAAATTCCAAAAAGTTAAAAAAGTTGAAAATTAAAGGGTGTTCCCATACATACATAGTTGACGCCAATTAAAATTGTCCTCCGAGTTGTATGGGCGCTCATACAATTAAGCAGACTAGCTTAATTGGCACCATGGCTAGGTACGGAACCCTCGGCGTACGAGTTCGACTCGCACTTGACCGGTTTTTATTTGATTCTAAGAAGATGTCTAAGGGGGTAGTAGGTAAGAGGTACGTCCAAACACATTATATTCCCACATTTTGCAGAAGTTAACATTTTATACGTGACAGGGAGCAATTAATTAAGTAGGTAGGTATATTATTTTTAAAATTTAAGTAAGTACCTAATGAATTGTTTCCTTCTTAAAGGGAAACATTAATTTAATTAATTGTATTAAAAAAATAATATTACCTATCCTTAAATAGTTTTTTAAAAATTTAGGAATCAAAAAATAATTCAACATTTCATAGTAAGAACATACTTTCTTTGTGTGTACGTAAGTTAACAAAAATCTGTACCGGACTTTTATCAAAATTCGGTCTTTTCTTTACCATTTTCCTGGCCTATCAGCGAATCAATACCTATATTATCGAGGAGACAATCTCGTATATCCGAATGACGGACAGCCGGACGGTAAGAGCGCCCGGGGGAAAATAACCGGATAAATTACGTTATCCGGACAATACGTGTGCTTGAGCACTAGTTGTGTGAAAGGGTTTTTGAAACGAGATAGCACGAGTTTTGACCTAATGACGTTATACAAGAAGTGTACCACATAAATGGTATCAGAAACAATCTTAAAAAAATACAAAAACAATTGATAAAAAATAATTTGAAAATGCAAATTACTCACAATTTCAACTTTATCGCAAACAAATAAATATCATTGTAAATTTTAAGAAAAGTAAATTAGTTGTAAGCTATGCGTGCTGTGCAGCTAACGACGTGCACTTCTGTCACATTATACACAGCTTATGTATGTTTATTCTTCTATAACTCGACAACCACTGATGAACCAATTTGGTTGAAATTTAAAATAAGTATTTATAGATTACCCTGATTACGTAAAACTTGCAACAGCAATGCGACAGCAATCACTACGTGACAGGTCGAAAAATATCACTAAAACTCTTATTACAATCGCAAAATGCACTATGGCCAAAGTGCATTTTGCGACAGGCGAGCAATAGACGTACGATTAGCAGCATTTACACGCAGAGATATCTGTGCGGATATCTGTAAAGATATCTGTACAGTCCAGATGCCGCGGGAAATAGCACGCGCCATTCCAACCTTTGACAGTTTTATCCGCGGTTATCTGTAAAGATATATGTACGGATATCTGTACAGATATCTTTACAGTCCAGATCCGTGGTAAAAACTCTACCGTGTAAATGCCGCTATTGGCTTCCGTAATACGATTTTGAGTGGTATTTTTCGACCGGTCGCGTAGTGATTGCTGTTGCATTGCTGTTGCAAGTCTTACGTAATCAGGGCGCAGGAATACGACATCTACTTTTATCTGGGAGCGAAGCCGCGGGTAGCAGCTAGTATTTTTATAAAACGAAGTAATTCAGATTCAATCTTTTTTTCAGTCGTCGACCCATAAACCCTTTTAAATTACCCTCATTTCTAACATTATAACCGAGACAACTACATTTTCTCCGCTCAAAGCGTTCTTTCATCAAAGGAACTATAGTTTTTTTTTTGTGTCGCCGTTCACTCACTTGCTTTGATTAGGTTTAAGCTTTGATGTATTTTTTCGGCGAGGAATGGAAAGATTAGAGTAAAATTATTGTTAATTTTTTTTTGTGTGATATTTTTGAATTTATACGTTCCTACTACTTAGTGTGCCACAGTGGCCACACTGTGACACCTATTTTCGTAAAAAAAAAATTTACTGCTTACCTACATTCTTTTAATTATTAGTATTTTTTTTTTGTTCATTGTTAATCCTTTTTAATTTGATTTCAGTTTATAAGACGACATTCAAATACGATTGTGAAATTGTTAATGAATAAATAAATGAATGAATGAATGATTTCGTAATTTTGAAACTATTATTAGTTTTTAAAATCTTCGATAGATTTGCTCGATGAAATGAAATACGTGTGTTCAGGCGCGGTAGACATCCTCTTAGATCTTTTTTAGGCATTTTTAAGAACCTTTGAAGATGCCAAAGGGGGTAGTCAGAGGTACGTCCAAATACTTTAGTACATGCCCACATTTTGCAGAAGTTAGCATTCCATACGTGACAGGTTGCTAGCCCATCGACGCTATTAGAAAGCTCACTGATTTCCTCACGATGTTTTCCTTCACCATTTCGAGATTGAATTTTCTTTTTTCGTTTCAAAAAAATATATATACTTATGCGTATAAACACGTGCTCTAAACGGTGATGGAAAACATCGTGAGGAATTAAACCAGTAAGCTTTCTAATATCGTCGATGGGCTTGCAACCTGTCACGTATGGAATGCTAAAGTCTGCAAAATGAGGACAAGTACCAAATATGTATTTGGTACCTCTGACTACCCCCTTAGACATCTACAAAGGATCTTAAAAATGCCTAAAGATCTGAAAGAATATCCACCGTACCTTGGGAATACAGTCGGTCGTGATCTTAATTTTTTTTTCTATTAAATAAGTACCTACCTACTTTAAAAAGTGGAACAAACATGTGAAAGAAAACCGCAAACTCCTAACAAAATGTAATTACCGAGTAAAACTTCTACCCTCATATTACTTACTAGTGCTGCGAACTTGTCGATAGTTTGCATTGTATCGATAAGACTGCACTAGTGATGTTCCAATTGCTCGATGAACTTCAAAACTTTGGTTTTCTATGAAAGTTCAATAACTTTAAAGTGGTTTTGTAATACAATGCACGGAGCTTCGCTGCGTACTTTCACCACACTGGTTCTTTGGCTATTCATTTACATTGTACTTTTTTATCTTATTTTTATTTTATTCTCAAAAGTTTGAGTGCGAGACGATTGTACCGTGGTGGGTCACTGGGTATAAGTTTGTTTGTTACGCTTTTACACCTTAAGGTGGCGGTTTGCACTTGAGACCGAGACCGGAGACCGAGACCAGAGACCGAGACAGGAGACCGTTGTCGTATAAATTGACGGTTCTCTGTCTCGCTCGTGTCACTTTCGCGCGCCCCTAGGCGCAGGCCAGATAGAAGAGACGGGGCGCAGACACTTGTCTCTTTCGCGTCCCTTTCATACAAAATGTGACAGCACCCCGTCTCTTCTGTATGTTTTGCGGCGCGACGCTTCTATACATTTTCTATGAAAGGGACGCGGAAGAGACATATGGCTGCGACGCGTCCTCGTCTTACGTCTTTTCTGTATGTCCCGCGCTCTACAAAGTCTGTCTCTGCGAGCTGATTGTCTAACTTGTCTCAAACCTCAAATTAGTATAAAACTGTCAAAACGATTGCGTAGGTATCTTTTGTCGCGTTCGGCCCCTTTGAGATAAGATTAGCAGAACTATTTGCGTGTTCACTGAACTGTCATATTTGAGAGTTTGAGACTGATTTAGGTCGCTATCAAAGATAGACAATCGGGCTGGTCTCACGTCTCCTGTCTTGGTCACGAGCGCCACCATTAGGCTAAGGACTTTTCTATGAAAACAAATGCAGCAGATATTACGCGACTCATAACTCAAAAAAATGCGCTTGTTTGGTCTCAGCCTTAGGGATGAGACGTTTTTTTTTTCTTTTATCTATTTTTAATTTATGTAATTTTTCTTCAACAAAAAGTACAACGGTAGATCCCACGATATTTCGATCGAAAGTCGTGATACATACAACTAAGCCACGGCTCCATCATTTTCGAGCCATTAATTTTGCGCAACAGCAGAAAACCTTTTGACGAAAATTGAGCAATCATCTCTCACAATTTCAGAGCAATCACAAAATGTCAAAATATCTTTAAACTCCGTTCTTTAGAAAGCTATAAACGGTTATTAACTAACTACAAAAAAGAAGGTTCTCAATTCGTTAAAATCTTTTTTTTTGTATGTTCACCGATTACTCGAAGACACCTCAATCGATTTGGAAAATTATTTTTTTGTTAAAAAGGTCAGGTAGGTAAACGGGAGTGAGTGTTAAATTAAAAGCTTAAGGACTTATTTTTCAATCGATAAAAAACTTTTATCTGAGAAATAAATATGGCGTTATGACATATTTTCCATATTTTCAATACAATATCTGTCAAATCGCATATTTATTTCATCAGATAAAAGTTATCTAGGTATTGAAAAATCAGCCCTAAAAGACGTAATTTTTTGTTAGTTTTGTAATCAATTTTTCTAGATGGTGCTGTGTAAAATGTCAACAGTAGAATAGATACCTACCTATAAAATGTGGATCACAAATATAATTTGACGTTCCTCGTTTCATGAAAAGGGAAGAAAACGAAGTAGGTCAAATCTATAACAATTAACAAAAAATGCCTTTCGACGTTTCAAACGAAACTCATCATCTTCCGAATTAAAAGAAAACACCCCTAAATTGAAGACAAAAGGATTCCTTCTTGTATTTTTTCCTTTAAAATAATATTTATTCAAGATGAATTATTAAAATGTAAATATTCAGCAGTTTATTTTAAGCATCACTTTAATATTAAGATCTTGTTATAACCATATTTTTTGTACCTAATAAATGATTGATTGATTGATTTAACTCTTGTATAGCTTCGTTTTTTATTCCATAGGTAAGCGACGATGAACGTAGTCACCAAATTAGTGGTATTTGAATCTTCAATTCTGTGAAGTTGTGAAAGTGAACTTACAGATATTAATCTCGAATGTGTAAAAGAAAAGAGAAGTGCCTCTGCACTGTAGGTCGTGGGTTCGATTCCCACCCAGGACAAACATTTGTGTTTTAATAATAGATGTCTGTTCTGTGTCTGGTTGTTATAAAGGCTATATGGCGCTGTGTGAAATTTCCAGCAATATTTATTTATTTATTTATTTATTACGCGTCTATTAATCACCCCCTAATGTTTTTAGGGTATGTTTTAAATAAATTTACCTACTGTTTGGACGAAAACATTCACTAACTTCTCAAAATGTCACGTAGCAAAATCAATTAGAAGTAGTAATAAATTCTGAAAGCGACATTGAGGAGAATATTTAATTGTATCAAAGTTTCTACCCTTCTGTCCGGGTCACAGAGACGGGGCAAGGGGTATTCTTACCCCTCTTTTAGGGTATTACCTTAAATTAATTCACTAAGATGTCTGCTTAATGAATGAATTTAAGGTACCTATTTAAAGGATTAGCTAAACCTTTAGGTTCTTTTGCTGTACAAGAAAATATAACTCTTTAAAAGCCCGTTCAAATGAACCCTGCACTCATTTGTTTTTCTATCTTAATCAGAGCTCACTAAATTTTTTTGTGCCCCTTATACCTTTTACCCGACTACGGCGAAGCAAAAAGGAGGGCTATGGTTTTATCATAGTCCCGTCTTTTAAGTCGCTAAGCCATGATGGAGGCCTTTAAGCGGCCTTTTTTTTTAATCTAGATAGACCTTTGTTTAGCCACAATCTCACCTGATGGTAAGTGACGATGTGGCTGACGATGGATCACAAAGGTCTAGAAGACACCTATTTACCTCTTGACTTGAAGAGACCTAGGTTATAATTTTCGGAAAAACAGAAGCCGGCAGCGAGTTCCAGACCTTAGCAGTGCGGATGATGAAGGTGGAGGCGAACCGCGTGGTACGAGTGGATGGAATGTTCACAAGGTAAGGATGGTACTGCGCCGTGCGTCTGCTTGTCCTGAAGTGGAATGGAGATGTTGGTATCAGGGCGGGAGTTCTTGAGAATATTCCCCGATGTGTATCCTATAAAAAACTTCGTCATCAGAGTTGGCCACTTGCTCATACGAACTTCCTTACAGAAAGCTTATACCGTTTGGTTCGCCCCATTCCTAGCAACGTATCTGAATGGATGTAAAGTTTAATGGCAAGTTGTCTGAGGGCACTGAATCTGTCGTTGTGGATCTCGGGACCGGCTTTCAGGATTTTGTGGTTTTTGTTCCAAAACTTCTACCACTATTCATGAACCGTCGTCGTTACAATAAATATTGAAGCGAAATCAGTATTTGAGCTTTAATTTTAAGGTACTTATACTATACTAGCTGCTGCCAGCGGCTTCGCTCGCGTGGTACCCGGATAAAAAGTAGCCTATGTTACTTTCCAGCCCTCCAACTATCTCCACACAAAAAATCACGTCAATCCGTCGCTCTGTTTTGACGTGAAAGCAGGACAAATAAACACACTTTCACATTTATAATATGGGTACGGATTATACGTGTATGGCAACTAAAGTCTTCTCATAATGATAATTATTATTACGGGATTTTATCGCGTACCTTTTATTTATTTTGTTTCCCGACGTTTCGAACACGTTGCAGCGTTCGTGGTCACAGGATGACTGAAGTACTGGAGCTACCGCCATTTATTATGTTATGTTAACAAATCGCGAAAGTTTAACAAGTTATAAAGTCTTCTCAGTCAAAGCTTTAGCGAATTTTTATTTGACAACTTTGACAAGACTTACTTTGTTCGACTGGCTCCCCACTGGAGCTTGACTATTCAGATAAGCGGATGGATCACCGAAAAGAAAGCTAGGTTACCGTGTTTATTGCCCTGATTTTTCATGGTGTTGGTCGCGAAAGAACAGGAGTAGAATCACCTAGCTCTTAAGACGATTCAAAGTGATCATAGTGGTCCTACTGAAAAAATGTTTTTTTTTTTGTTTATACTATCCCAGACTACTCAAGATTCAAAGAGAAAATCTCACCAATCTATTTAAAAAATCTTTCTTATCATCTTAAAGCCTTGAGTCAATTACAATTGAATATCTATCAAACTTTATACTAACGTGAAAGATTTCATCCCGATCAAACTAACAAGTTCCTAACTCCTGCCTCGGGGGATAGTTTCCAGTTAGAGAAGTAAAGCTTCGTCCAAGCCCGTCGCTGTCAGTTGAGAACTTCTATTCTTTAAGAATAAGGCTTGTTTGAAACGGTAGATACGTTTTTGTATAGTGTTAAACCACACTTATGTATTATTTCATTGAAAATGATAAGTCTTATCAAAATTTGCCTCAACCTTGCCTAACACCTAAACCATCCACTCAGCTTAACCGGCCATATCCACAGGAAAGACATGATCAATACGTGTGGGGCTGACTAAACCGCGGGTTTCCTCACGATATTTTCCTTCCCCGTTTTGAGCTCGTGTTAATGCGTACATACATTTTTCGAAAAATCCATTGATGCATGGCCAGGTTTCAAACCCACGGCCTTCGGATTGAAAGTCGAGGTACTGATCCCCTCGGCCAACATGGCTCTGTATACAAAAAATCAATACTCCGTGTAATGCATTGACATTTAATAGAGAATTTGTGACATGAGCGGCTTTTACACGTAGAGATCGGACCGCGGGAAATAGCACGCGCCAATCCAACCTTCGCTAAAAACCTTACGTGTAGATGCGCGATGCTGACAGTTCGATCTGGCAAAGTTTTTAGCACAGTTTTTGTGACAGTTTGTTGCACGCATCACCGTTCATAATCGTACCACGCGCCAGTCTAAACTGTGACAATAATTAGCACGACAGTTTTATCCGCGGTTAAATCTGTACAGATTTACCCGCGGTTCAGAACGCAGTCCAGATGCGTGGTAAAAACTCTACCGTGTAAAGGTTTATTTTTTTTTAAGTTGAAGCATGTACTTACAATGTATTTTTTACTTAATATGTATTTAATAATTTGAGTAAATTGTACTATTAATATTGCATGCGATCTACGCTGAGTATGGCTGCACAAAAATGTATCGCTACAAAACCCATATTTACGCTATAAATTACTTTGAAGTTTGAATGCACCTTTATATATAAGCTAGCGTCAGATTGACGCCGTCACTAAATTGACGCCACGTCAGACCAGTGACGTGGCTAGATGGAAGCTGTTGAAGTTCCCATCAGAATCGATCAGTGACTTCAAAGGCACAGGCGAACAAAGACGGCTAGTTAAGCATGAGTTTCTTGGGCTGTAGAGCGATACGTGAGATCGTCTAAATTGTTTTTGGAAAAACTCTGTCACCAGAGTTGATTGCTCCGAATGGCGAATTACAATTGAAGACAGAAAATGGCAGATATAGAGTGGGCTTTAGAAATTGATTAACATTATCATTAAAATTAAACCCCCCTATATTGTACACTAGCAGCGATCTCGTGGCGTTGCCCCCGTAGTGATGGTTTATGGTGATGATGATGATGAAAAGTAGCCTATAACCTTCTTCAAGAGTTTAGCTATCACATGCAGAAATAATTTTTCAAATCCGACTGGTAGTTCCTGAGATTAGCGCGTTCAAACAAACAAACAATTTCATCATCATCATCACCATATACTATCACTACGGGGGCAACGCTGCGAGGGCACTCGTATAACCCTTCAACAAAAGATAGTGTTAAGGGTACATTTCAACTTTTGTGCCCAATTTTCTGAATGTAGCAAAGCGAAACTAGAGAGCCCCGTAAATTGGATGGGTATTTATAGTTCCAATACAACCTACGTCTAACACAGAACTACCTTTGAACTATTTGAATACTATAGTGAGCTTCAAGTTACTATATTAGGAAAGAACTCTTGTTGGAAGTTGTACTTATCGATTATATAAATAAATATATAAATATTGCTGGACATTTCACACAACGCCGTCTAGCCCCAACCTAAGCAAAGCTGTACTATGGGAACCAGATAACTGATAGAGTAATGGAATACTTACTTTTATACTTTTTTTGTAAATATACATACATAGAATACTTTATATAGATTATATCTCTTGGCAGACCACTTGCCAGATGGATGGACGACATAGTTGCCGTACAGGGTAAGACTTGGATGCAAAAGGCCCAGAATAGAACCTTTTGGCGGGTAGAGGAGGCTTATGCCCAGCAGTGGGTCATTAAAAGCTAACGATGATGATGATGATGATAGATTACATATCAATATAGCGTTCAGGGCACTGTTGGGGCTCCCGCGTTTCTGTAGCGCCTCAGGCATGTTGACAGAGGCGCGTGTCGACACCTTTGATGCCGTCTGGCGTAAAAAGACATCCTCACTGACACCAGAGGAGTCACACTTGCGCTGCTGACCCTTTATAAGAGGAATCACTGCGCCGACAACACAATGGACAAGACACCATCAGTTGCCACCGCAGCGCTTCCTCACAGAGCTCTGGCAACCTTACCCACCGCAGGAACACAACACCATTCGAGAAGAATTAGGTATGTTATTTGGCTGCGATATTCTGTAAGGCGAAGGTACTTCCCCAGTCGGTCTGCTCGAATATAGAGTGAGAAAAACTCACTACACTACACAACCTACTCCCATAACTAAGTTGTAAAAATTTGGATGTGCCTTTGACTACCCGCTTAAAAATAATCTTCAATTTCTTGAGAGACTTTTCTTATGAATTCAATTCCTGTTTATTTTTATAATACCTATAGACAATTTGTAATATAAACAACAGAAAATAACCTAAACCCCGTCAGGCCTACAATCTTTTAACATTTCCACTTGAGCAAACCGTGCAATAAAATTATACAACGCCGGCAAAGTGCGTGTCTACCCACGTACAGGGGGTTCTGTACGTTAGCGTAAGTCACGTAACATGTGAAAGTATTTTTATTGCCAGCTACATCATTTTTGAAGTGCGATGGTGTAAATCTTCGTAGAAGGCTAACCCTGTTAGGTATTCAGAATGGACTCCGTGACCAGAGCTAGCCACTATAGCTCTTATGAACATACATACATGGAAGTTTAATTGGAAATGTGAGTGACAAGAAAATATTATCTAAAGCTTTAGGAGCTATATGAACAAATTGAAAGTTAAATTAATTATACAAGCAATAAAATTAAAAATGATAGTGGGCAAACTTCACCCAGCTCCGCCAGCAATGTAATTAATATTACTCGAAAGACCTAACAAAACTAAGCATTTTTTATTATCGACGCATTAAAATCTATCCCGGGGGTCACTAGATAAATCCATGTTTGTACCTACCTAACCTGAGTAGTAGGTACTAGATTGTATGACAACGGGGCAAAATATTATTTTTTCGACGAGAGTGCTATTTTGAATACAGAATGGAGCGAGGGATGCTAGAGTTGAAACCCGAGTGCAGCGAGGGATTCTAGATTAGAATCCTGAGCGCAGCGAGGGATTCAAAGGACGTCATCGGAAATAGGAGATTGTTACACATGGGTTGAAAGTAACCTACCTAGGCACGAGATGGTTTGGCGCACAAGCAAAGCGAGGGCGCTAATAGGTCGAGTGCCTAAACAGGTTATTCACATCTATCTTGTAAGAGCTACTAACACGCTGAGACGCTATGGCCGCATCGCCGGCCACGTGGCCAAACAGTTCGTATTGAAATGTATGACAGATAACTCACTTGGCTACGGTCTGGCGTCAGGATCCTGATCCTATGATCCAGATCCCGTGATCCTGACTTCGTGATCCTAATCCCGTAATAATAATCCCGTAATCCTAATCTATTGATCCTGCATGATCCTGATTCCGTGATCCTATTCTCGTGATCCTGATCCTATAATCCTGAACCCGTGATTCTGATTCAGTGATCTTGATCCTGTGATCCTGATCCTACGTGATCCTAATCCCGTGATCCGGATCCAATGATCCTGCATAATCCTGATCCCGTGATCCGTAAACCTGATCCTACGTGATCCTAATCCCGTGATCCTGATACCGTGGTCCTGATCTTCATCTAAAATATCTAAATGGTAAATAGAAATGTCAAATATAGCTGACGAAGACGACATGGCTCAATAGAAATGTCAAATAGTAGAATGTGATTTATTTAATACTTTGTCAGCACGGAAAATCGTTTCCCAGGGAGAATTGCTTCCCAGGGACGCAAAAGTACTGTTTTCATCCCTCTGTTCAGGTAACTTCAAGCGTACTTTCCGAACATGAGAAATGAAAAATAAATACTTAACGAGACTTTCTGATAAACCTCACATTATTTTGAAATAAAAAAACATCCCAATAAATCGAGACTTTCATCGCTCTAATCATAATCATTTTAGCTTTTTTGTAAGTTAAACCTATTCGACTTAAAATAAATAGAGAACCCTCGGACAGAATTTGATGCGAATTGGCACAGAGAAACAAGGCTTTGATACCTTCTAAGCAAAAGTAGTATAAGCTGTGGCGGCCGTGGATCCATACATTTATGCCCAAAAATGCGGTAACAGCCATTTTCACCTATCTTTAAGTTAAACCTATTCGACTCAAAATAAATAGAGAACCCCGGGACAGAATTTGATGCGCATTGGCACAGAGATACAAGACTGTGATACCTTCAAAATAAAAGTAGTCTGAGCTGTGGCGGCCGTGGGTGAAGTGCCCATATATTTTTGCCCACACTCGTTTAATGAAAAACCTCCAATGAAAAACCCTTCACCAAATAGAAAAGAGCTGATGATCTTCAAACGCCTGAACCGATCTGCATAAATTATAGCTAAGAACCATCTCGATTACGTCAGTTTTCAAACAAAAAAAACCGCAATAAAATCGGTTCATCCGCTCAGGTACATGATGCCACAAACAGACACACAGATATACACTACAAACTTATAACACCCACGTAAGCTCTTTTTCGTAGGAAGTTAAAAAATAGTAAGTTTTCTTCACATTTTTCAAATTATACAGTCTAAAAATTTTTGTTTAATATCATAAGTATTTAAAACCTTTGAAGATCCATAAAAGTATTAAGTAACTTTAGAAGAATAAAATCTATAAATCATGGAATAACCGAGTTTACAAATCCTAATACTCGTAAAATCCATTACAATAAACCCTTTACCTTCTTCACAGAAGTTAGAATACTACCTCTTAATCAAAGTCCACGCATTTCCAGTCATAAACTTTAAAACTTACTCATAACTTCTGAAGTTACGACGTTCCGACGGATGGACTGGATGGTTTTATAAGGGTTTCTTATCGGACTGCGGAACCCTATAATGTTACAAAGGTAGGCGGCTAATCTTCGTCTAATAAAAACATGATGTTCTAGTAATTTTGAAATGGCTAGACCAATAAATGCAAATCAAATTAGAATATTGTACATTTAAGATCCATTGGGGTCAATCTTCAGAATCAGCGCACCTGGTTGATCGTTATGGCGCCCTTAAATATCGAAATCATTGCTTTTCTGCTCCTTCAGGGGCCAATATGAAAATATGCTTATTTAGACACCTCCTTCTCGAAATAAAAATACAGAAAAGCAATAATATCGATATTTAAAAAGCACCATAGCGATCAACCAAACACTCTGATTCTGAAGATTGATCCATTTCTCATATTCATGCCCTTAGGTGGGCCAAGTCGAATCGGCACAGTTGGATCTCATTCTCCATTCTCGTCATCTCCCTATTCTAACTACAATAACTATGAATGTGAAAAAAAAAATACAAAAAAAAAATACAAAAACATTTATTTTGTTTCAGAAAGTACATTGTTTTCGTAACATAATTTAACATAGTTTAAACAAGGTAGGTAGATATAAGCTAAGGTTGATAGTAAGTATTTAGTTAAATCATGTGGGTACGGTCACTAGCCCCCACACTAGGATACCCTGTGTCGTGGGTGTCTAGATAAATGAAAAAAGCTTTAGGTAGGTACTGCAAGTATTGCAACACAATTAGAAAGGTAGTAGTATAACGTCCAAGCAAGCAACAACACTATGTCATTCTGTAAACTATTCTTTATGACAAGTTGACCATCTGTTTATGCAACGCTGTGTCCATAATAAAATGTTCGAGATTGCTTTCCATATCCTGCGTACGTTTATTGCTGGTAAAGTAATATGAAAACCTGAAGAAAGCCTTTGTAAGAGTTGCGAACTAGACTGGTAGTGGCAGAGTGCTAGCGAGTAGGTAACGTTAAGTTCCTCTCAGCTCAGTTGAAAGCTTTCTTCTTTCATTTCTCCTTCCATTCTCCTTCGGTAGTTCGTGAGTTCATACCCATAGATTTGATTTCTATCCACAACAATCACACTATTATAAATGCGAAAGTTTGAATGTTTGTATGGATGGATGGATGTGTTTGTTCCTCTATAACTCGACAACCTCTGAACCGATTTGGCTGAAATCAAAGCAGGACCAATTAACAAGCAAATAAACACACTCACATTTATAATATGGGTACGGATTTCGCTACTTTTAGCATCCTGATTGCCCTTCGATTTAGGGAGTGGTCACACTGCGTTTTCTTCAGCACGTTTTTGAGCTGCGCGTTCGCATCGCGTTTGGTATCGCGCTTCAAAAAACGCAGTGTGTCCACTCCCTTAGTACAGGAGCATAGTCGTGACCCGCTTCCGCTTCTGTCAAAGAGACTTTCCGCTAATACTAGCACTATACCACTTACAAAACTCTGGCACAACCGCTTTGTCCCACAAGCTAGTCTTACTCGACGGTGCGATATCTCTTACTCAAGACACTAAACTTCAGTGATACAGTCGTGATCCGCTTCCGCTTCTGTCAAAGAGACTTTCCGCTAACACTAGCACCATACCACTTACAAAACTCTGGCACAACCGCTTTGTCCCACAAGTTGGTCTAACTCAGTGGTGTGAAATCTCCCACTCAACACGAATTTTGTTGTTTGTCTTTTTATTTGTGTTAGGTATGGTTTGTTTGACTAAAACTGAGCTTTAACTAAAGAGTCTTTGGACACGAGTCTGGTCAAGGAGGGTCTTTGACAATTACTTTGTTTATTTGTTGTAAAAATTAAAAAAAGGCCTTTACATCTTTTACTAGATGATTGATAGTGTCAGGAGCCAATATTTGCCTACACGTAGTGCCTGGGACAATGTTTAGATGGAGTAGGCTTGCCCAGCATCTACACCATCCTCTCAGCTTAACCGGCCATATCTACAGGAAAGCCATGCTCAATACGTGCGGGGCTGATTAAACCGCGGGTTTCTTCACGATGTTTCCCTTCCCCGTTTAGAGCTCGTGTTATTATAAATTTTTCAAAACGAAATATCCATTCATGCACGGCCAGGATTCGGACTCACGGCCTTCGGATCGAAAGTTGAAATACTATTCCACTCGGCCAGCATGGCCCTGATGATGATGATGATGATGATGGCCCTAAATGAAGATAACGGGACACTGTAGAAATAATGTAGTAAGTAAAAGATGTAAAGGCCTAATTTTTTTTTTCTGTCTTCTTTGTCTTTGTAATACCTCTCCAAAAGTTGCCCATAAACTCAAAACATCCCATTCTCAGGTACATACATACATAAAACGTACATTTAACTTAATAATCATACCGTCTGTATTACACTACATTAATTTACTAAAATGTCCATAACAATTAAGCTCCTTTCAGGCAGGGCTATAACAGTGAACGTTAGGGTCCGTCCGCATATTAAAACACGTGTCAGCACTGAGTTGTCACTTTAATAAACGCAGGAAAAAACGGGCACTGAAAAGAAAGTGCTTGTCCAAAATATAAAGTTTAAGTATTTTATCCAAAAGAAACCAGACAGAAGTTAAATCAAGTACGGGCTTTTTAAGCCCGTAATTGCGCAAAACGTAGCTGAACTTCACGATCAAGAGCGTCATTTTCAGTTACAGCTGTTCTATCTCACGAAGTCCGTTCGGTCTTAATTGTGTGTGTGTTTACATGCACGTTGTTTCTGTGTACGTAAGCTCGGGAGCGCTCAGAATCGGCCCACGCACACAGAAACAACGTGCATGTGCATCTACACACACAATTAAGACCAAACGGACTTCGTGAGATAGAACAACTGCATATTCTAGCTGATGTGTGACTTAATATGTTATGCGACCCTTACAATATAATAATCTTGGCTTAATGGAGGAAGTAGGGTTGGGATCATCGATATGACCGAACGAGGGGTTTATCGATAAAGTTATCGACTTTTGCACTTCCCGCAATATTATGTACCCCCGACAAAGTTAGAGCAAGAAACTCCTTTACATATCAACATTAGGACGATGTGTCTACAGAACTGTTCTCTGGCTGTGTCAATGTATTGGGAACATTTGGGGGCGTCCATTAATTAGGTACGCGAGGCGATTATGGCGATTTTTCGACCCAATCAAAGACTAAATATAAATCAATAGGTACCTAAATATAAAGATAAATACCGGTTGCGCTAAGTCTAATGTCACTTGCATTTAACGCACTTGGTCACCCATCCAAATAGTGACCGCTCCGTCGCTTAGCTTCAAAGATCTATGAAAAACGTCGCATGCTACGACTGACCTGTAAAATTTGTATGTCCAGAGCCAGCCAAACTTGTCACCACGATGATTGGATTGAAGGAGGCCTTCTGAGGGCCTAGCCAACCGGCATTCGATATGAAGCGATTCGATTTTTATAATTCGCCAACACTCGAACGTGACGTTTCATTGGTCGAATGTAAGGTCACGTGGTCTTCGTGTCATTTATCCACCAATGAAACATCGGCGATAGTAAGCGAAGCGAAGCGAATTGTAGAAATAGAATCGATTGATGCCACCTGGCTAGAGGCCCAGGCTCAGGTGGCTTAAGATATCGTCTTCGATGTTGACCACATACGAACTCAACAAAACAGAACAAAATGTTTATCAATTGTCGCATCTCAATTAATTCAGTCACCAAAACATTTCTACATTCCAAACAGATTTCTAAACATTACATCAACTTGTTATAACAATTTAATTCAAATATTATCTAAACTGCTTCGGATACAAGACAAATCGATATTCGTTATCAAAATCAAAGATTCTATAATAGTGAAGAGCAGATAAACTTTCACTTGATGTTAAAGTAAATATATTTAAATGGTATGGTCCTAAAGGGTGTATCATTTGTACTACCAGTTGAACTTCAGCGTTATAATCTGTACCAAAACCCGAGTGAATTTATCTTTGTTATTGCCTATCGCCATTTGAAAAGGAAACGCGGCAGGCCATCCAGAAGATGGGCTGATGAAATTAAGGCAGTGGCTGGCGGCATCTGGACAAGAGAAGCTGGCGACAGAACTGTGTGGAGAAAGAGAGAAAGTTGAGAAAGGGGGAGGCCAAGGGGCAAACAGATGTGGGTGTCAAGGCAATCGAATAATGAAATTAATTATCATTAACATCATTCAGCTGTGTGAAATGTCCAGCAATATTTATTTTAAATTTTAACGTCCTACCTATCTGAAAAACTCCAATTTACGCTTTATAGCTTTCGGCGGTTCATCTATATTCCTAATCTCTCACAGTTACATGACATTCATCATTTTCATTCACTGGAGCCACTTTTACACTTCCACTTACAAGTTTAACACAGTTGAATACAATATTATGTAGGGGCCATACGACGGGGATATGTTCCGCCTTTTTTGCCTAAATCAAAGCTGGAAATGGGCGCTCATACTACGGGAATATGCCAAATTGTTCCTTGAATTCACGAAAAATGGACTAGGTACTATTTTACTACCGGATTTTTCTCATTCGACCGATACTAATCCGGTCAAAAGCAAAATTTTTCTAATGGGCGGAGTGTTGTATACCACAGAACTTCGACAAAACTTTTGCCATATCCCCGTAGTTTGGCCCCTACTTTAGAAGGTACCGTATTCTCGCTACATCTAAAGTAGGTAGTTAGAAGCTCATGTAAAATTGAACGCTAATTATAAGTGACAGGTCGACTGCGAGGGAATCCGCGATGCATAATTAATGACCCGCCCTGCGTATGGTAATCGAAGTACTGTCTGACCCTTGGACCTTACCAGCGTTTCTAGAAGGTTCGAGAAATTTCTAGAAAGTATAGAAAGAAACGACGAAATTTACGTGATATAACTTTTGAAACTTATCATGGTTACGAACATAAATATTATTATCAACAGGATAATTACCATGATTATTGAGTTTTCTTGCTTTCCGATATTTCAGCGCAGTTGCATGCGCCATGATCAGGGATAACTGAAGAATACTCAATAATCATGGTAATTATCCCGTTGATAATAATATTTATGAAATATACATGTTTTTGAAAGAGGTTCCAAGTAAAATAACTGTCAATTAGTGTGACTAACCAGCCGACATTTTTAGCTTTTCCGAGAAATGTTATTTATCAAGTAACAAGCATTTCTTCCACACAAAAATTGATACATATTGTGCACTTATAAAAAATCCTCTTCAGAGCTAGCAAATAATTCAGTGACCACGCAAGTAGCTCCGTCACTCTCATCTCAACGAGACCGAACGCAACAAGAGATACCCACGCGATCGTTTTGACAGTTTGAGACCAATTTGAGGTTTGAGACAAGTTAGACAATCAGCCTGGTAGTCTCGGTCGCCACTTTTACTAAAGTTTTCTTAAGAATTCTCACGATTGACCTTGTGCAGACTGAATTAGGAGACTACTTAGTATTTCACATTCCCTTTCAGATCACATCCATATGCTAATCCAATTGTACTGACCCTTGGACCCGTATAGAAATCGAACACTTTCTAGGAAAACCTACAATTTTGTATTCCTTTTAGACCTTACTAAGGTTGCGTGCCCACGAGAAAGTTTTAACACGGTCCGGTTTTTTGCCGGCGCTGGGGGCTCATGCCCACGAGACGGTTTTAACACGGTCCGGTTTTTTGCCGGTGCCGGGGGCTCATGCCCACGAGACAGTTTCACGGCCCGGTTTTTTGCGAGGGCGAGCGCCGTGCCCGGTTGCCGGGGAGCCGGCTCTAGCGCCGGCGTCGTGTGCTTGGCTCCATAGTGTCCCATACATTACTGTGACGGCCCGGTTTGACGTCGGGCTTAGACCCGGCTAAAAACCGTCTCGTGGGCATGCTCTCTAATGGTTCGATTAATAAGTCTTACTTAAAGAGGCGGTTTGCGCACGAGACCGAGACCGGAGACCGAGACTAGAGACAGGCTTCGAAAGTGACACGAGACAGAAAACCTTTATAAAAAAAGTTCATATGACAACGGTCTCCTGATTATATATCTTTGATAGCGACCAACATCGGTCTCAAACTCTCAATTATGATAGTTTAGAGACGACCCAAGTAGCTTTTTTGTTGTATATAGTTTTAATTTCAAAGCTCGTGGCTTAGCTTGCTTAGAAGTTCGTGATAGATCGTAGAGGTTAAGCCATGTTCTGAGCGATCACAATTTGGATGGGTGACCGCAAGTTGCATTAACAGCTGAGCGTTCTCATGCTTCGTAGGGCCCGTCAAATTATCAGTCCTGGCTTTTAAGTCGTTAAGCCATGACGGAGGCCTTCAGGTGGCCTAAAAACTCCGTCTCTCATAAGAACATACATACTCAGCTCATAAGAACATACATACATGTGAAATTGTCACATTTTTGAGATTTCTGAGACAGATGATATTTATCAATCATTATGTAAACTACAAAAAAACATTTCAATCTTAACTAAATTCGAGTGAGTTACAATCGAGAACTAGTTACAGAAATAGGTCAGCGTTTAAATGATTAATTATAACGCGCTGCCAAATTACCTGGAGAAGGTTCACTGACTTTATAACACTAATTTTGGAGTAATTAGGTAAACTTGTACTTTATGCAAAAAAACAGATTGATAAATGTATCCCCTGGTACGGTAGACATTTTGGTATAAAGGTGCGGACCCACCGCGGTCCACGGAGAGGCTACGCACGTGCGTCAAGCTTCGCTTTGCAGGAGACTGTATGTAATTGTGTCCACTGCAACCCACAGATAATGCTACGCATGAATCGGCGTCATTACAGTATGTGTGGCTTGCTCTATGGTGACCACGCAGCTCAACTCTTTCAACGCTATGCACGCGGTACACGAAAACGTGCGTAGCTTCACTTCTGTTCCACAAGGCATGATTCTAAACCATAGTTTCTCAACCTTATTTGGCCCACCGCCCACTTTAAGAATATATGCCCCCACCCCCCCCCCCCCCCCCCATATCTTAATGCGCCATCTAAATGTCCCCTAATTTTCTCTGGGTCTTCTACTGCCCCCCTGAAAGTCTCAAACACCCACAAGGGGGCGTTATCGCCCACGTTGAAAACCTATGTTCTGAACTTTGCTGCGCTATAGTTGTACATAGTTGCGGGTTCATATTTGTGTACTGCAGTGGAAACGTAGACCCATGTTGTCAAACAAATGAACCCACGCTGATAAAATGGGCCGTGTGCCCGTGCACTGCACAGTGGTGGGTCTGCGCCTTTAGGCACTCGTGTTCATTTAAAAATGTCTAGGAGCAAGTCATAAGAAAATTAACTTTTACGTCAATTATAGTGAATGCGCGGGCGCTGAATTATAGTGCCTCTTGGTGAAAATTATCCCAAAAGATTATTTTCTTTGTTTGTTCGTTTTAATTTTATGTGTTATATAAGTAGTTTACATACTTACATACATAATATACATAAAATCACGCCTCTTTCCCACAGGCATAGCAGAGACCAATTAATTAATTTGTATAAGTACTACAAATACAGTTGGGCCGACGGATCTAGGCGTACCTACGTGAAGTCAGGCTCTTCGCTGCGCAGTAGAAAATTTTGTATGAAAAAGTTGCACTGCGCATCGAAACGGCCAACATCACGTTCGCCGAGATCCGTTGGCCCTACTGTACTTACTTAAAACTTGTAAAGATACAAATATGTAATCTGTTGTAAAGACCTCACGCGACTGCGCGCTGACTCTCATTCTCGTAAGAACTTAAACTCACAATCCCTCTCAGATTTTCGGTACTTGATGCCCAAAAGACAGTTAAAAATTAAACATTAAACAAGTCACCCATTTATTTGTTTATTTCGCTGAACATTGCTTAACTTATATAACTTTTTAACCCAGAATATCAAATTACACGGCCGTGAGTTTCATGATTATGGAAATCTGAATTTACAAAATTAAATATTCTTTTTACTTATTTAAAACGTAAATTCTGATTTACCTAATTTAATAAACTTAATGGAGTAAGGTTTGGCATCATCTAAGGTTTTTTTTTAAGAAAACTCCACCGTTTTGTGACGTCATAATCAAAATTGGTCAATGTTTTCGTGAATTTTCACCGGTTGTTTAGCTGCGGTGTCTAAAGAGCTAGTCAGAGGTATGTCCAAATACATATTTCGTACATGCTCACATTTTACCGAAGTTAACATTCCATTTGTGACAGGTTGCAAGCCCATCGCCGATATTAGAAAGCTTATTGATTTCCTCAAGAGGTTTTTCTTCGTTTCGAACAAAGTTTCTCAACCTTATTTTGCCCACCGCCCACTTTGAGAATATATTTTTCCCCCTTCCTCATATCCTAATGCGTCATATCGATGTCTCCTAATTTTCTCTGGGTCTTCTACTGCCCCCCTGAAAGTCTCAAACACCCACAAGGGGGCGTTATCGCCCACGTTGAGAACCTATGGTTTAGAGCTCATATACTGTACGTACATTTGTTTATGTCATACATTTAATTTTCTCTATAACCATTCAAAAACGCCAACAATACGCCAACAACATCTTAAGAAACCTAAGTTTACGTAAACATGCAAATATCCATCGAAAAATAATGAGAAAAACATTTTTCGCTTAAGAAAATGTGTCGGAGAATAAATAATGGGTATTGGGTTCCATTGATTATTTAATTTTCAATTTCGGAAACCCGAAAAGAATATTCGGGGAGAGCTGATTTAGGTTCAATATCAGTGACAGTTCATTTTTCTTTTACAGGTCAAAAGCTTTATTTTCTAACTGAACTACTGAACTGGTAGGCCTTTGTAATATTTCTAGGCTTAGCGATAAACTTCGGACTGTATAGGTACCTACTTACATTATTATTTACCTACTACATAAATTAAACTAATGCTAGATTCGACCAAAAGTCATCTTACTCCAGCGTTACTCTAGTTAGCCGAACGCAAACTTTTTTTGATGTGTGGATATTCGAAAATATCCATCAATGAAAACAATTTCAAATGTCACTTCAAGTTTTAACTTATTCTATAGCTATTTCTGGTACTAAAAATTTACTATTGCTCGGTCGAATCGTCCCTTATTCCTATTATTAGCAAAGTACACCATTATGTCAAACCTACTTTCTCAAACTCAAACCAAAATCGACCTTAAGCTTATTAAACAAGGCTAATTTTCCACTGTAACCCGTTTCAGGGTTCCCCAGGAAACATTTCTCTTGCTACGGAAGCGGAGTGAAGGGTTAATATTTTATTTCTAGCTTAAAATTCATCCCTAATGTCGACTTTCCCTTTGAGCATTATTCTACGTATTTTATTCATTGAGCGCGATGATAAGGAGAATATTACTGTCGCAGATATCAATAAATGAATGGGACAGACACAATGATATTTAAAAATAATAGACATGTTTCATTCAAGATGAAAAGTCTTCAATTCCGACGGGATTCGAACCCGCAATGATACAAGCGATTCTCCTCAAACCGGAGTGCAAACCCGGCCACGGAATCCATATTCGTCGGGTTGAAAATCTTGATAAGATATTTTATCGATTAAAGCATCGATTCGGGCCATCTACAGGAAAACTATTAAGTTAAATCCTAATTTAAAATAATACTAAGATGATAACACTCCAGCTTGAAGAGGATCGCTTGTATCATTGCGGGTTCGAATCCCGTCGGAATTGAAAATTTTGATAAGACTTTTCATTTTCAATTAAATAATATTATCTAAGTGTGGTTTAACACTATAAAAAGTATTAAAGTTTCTAATGTGTTACTTATAATGTTTCTAGTGCGCGAAATGATGTCTTGTCAACTTAAAGCCATATTGCTACTATTTTGTCGGCGACATGATTCTTGTCAAATTTTGTCGCATGTGTAGATGTGTGTATAGACCTTTACAATAAAATTCACAGTAGCCATATTGAAATTGATTTGATAATGGAATATAACCTTAATTAAATAGATATAATAAAGGCAAGTTTGATTTCTGATCTACTTTATTGGAGTTAAGTTAGATAAATTACCACGTTTAGGCATAGTTGCCCAAATTGTTTGTAAATTAAATTTCGAATTGTTAATTGTTGGTTTTATGGACCCTAAAAGTTTTGATATTCATTTAGTCCATTATAAGAGATAAAGTTAATATTTAGACAGCTGAATTAATAAAATTTTCAGGGAATTGTTTCAAAAATTTATCTAACAGGATAGATACTTTTGCCGTATATTGTGGGTAGGTGTAGGAGTCGTGTTGGCCATGGCTTTTGACCCAAAACTAGTGAGAAAACCAGTAAAAGTCATAGCTGACCAGTCAACTCCGGGTGCGGGTGGTTGACTGGTCGCATCGCCTTTTTGCAACAAAGTGTTTTATAAATCTGTGTTCATCATCATCATCTCAGCCTGGTTGCAGTGCTGGGTATAGGCCTCCTCTTTATTTCGCCAATCCGGTCCTGTGCAATCCTGATCCAAGCTTTCCCTGCCACATTTACGATGTCATCTGACCATGGTCTGCCTCATGGTCATTTCGCTTCTCTAGGCCACCATTCTGTAATCGCTGTGGTCCATCTTCCATCTTTACGTTTAGCTAAGTGCCCTGCCCATCTCCACTGAAGTAAGTTTTTATGAGTAAGTAGCCAACTCTGGTGACCGAGTTTTTAGGCCGCCTAAAGGCCTCCGTCATGGCTTAACGACTTAAAAGCCGGGACTGACAATTTAACGTGTCCTCCGAAAAACGGAAACGCTCCGCTCGTAACACCACTTGCGGTCACCCATCCTAAAGCGTGTTTTACACGGTTTGAAACCACAGCTTCTACCAAGGTGACCTTGCTAGAATTTCGCATGACATCTAAGACGCCATTGGTTGACAGTAAATTTCGATAACGCCATTGGTAGAAAGGCGTGATCTTCTGCCAAGGTCACCTTGGTAGAAGCTATGGTTTCAAACCGTCTAGAACACGCTTAAGAGTGGCCGCACCCAACGTTGCTTAACTTCAACGATCAACCAAGAACGTCTAAGCAAGCTACGCCACGAGCCCTTCACTCCCATCTCCACTTGAGATTCGCGCTGCGCATACCTAAATTTAAATCTAAATCTGTTTTAATAACAATAAAATTTATAGTGTCAAAAGTATAATAATTTTGAGAATAATGGAGTCGCACCTTACTATTTCGGTTGCCGCCTAGTCCATTATGAATAGGAAAAGGAAATTGAAATTCCGAATTTGCTAATCCACTTTTGATGTTGACTACGGCCTGTCTAATAAAATTTTCATAACAATACAATTTACAAAATTTATATATAACAGAATGTGTAAGTTCTTGTATATGTATGCAAATTATTCAGTCTGCATCATCAAATTTGACTCAATCATTCAGATAGGCATAAGATCTCGATTCCGGTGGCGAGATAAAGTATAACAAACTTATTTGTTCACATAACAATAACATCACATAATATTTTAGGCCATACCACCTTTGTGATACAGGTTAGTTTCGTTTGAAAGTGATGAGTGGGAGTGACAAAACGTTATGGTGTTTCGTAAACCATAAAATTCTAATACCATTTTAAACTGAACGCTTCAAGTTAAATAAATATGAGTGTTAATTGTATCGCTATCATAAATCTGTAAATGGACTGGTTTGTTAAGAGGAGATGGGGTTTGGCTGGTCCGTGTTAAGAAATGGAGTAGCTAGATATTAAAATACGCATTAGTAACATGCCCTATAAAGCCGGCATTACACCATGCTGTATTCAGTGCACTAACTACTTGTTCATTCATATATGAGTGCTCTGTCGCGCTCATTGGCCTAAGAATTGCGTATTGTGTGTCCTACTTTTACCGATGCTAACTAACTGAAGTTAGCCACAGTTAGCCAAGTAGGATGCACAATAAGCAATTGTTAGGCTAAAGAGCGAGATAGAGTGCTAATTTATGAATGAACAAGTTAGCACACTGAATTCAGCATCGTCTAATGTCAGCTTAAGCCGCATTCAAAAAGCACACACGACTAGACATCTAGACATTCGTTCATCAATGATTTTTACTTAATTTCGTACTTATGTTTAATTAATCATGTTTATTGAGTCCATTCGTGGGCCGGCCATATCTGCCGAAGAACTGACAACCGCTGGGGTAAACGAATTCTCGAGTGGAGACCACGTCTCGGCAAACGTAGTGTAGGACGCACGCCTGCCAGGTGGAGTGACGATCTGCGAAAGGCTGCCGGCACAAGTTGGATGCGTTAAGCTGAAGACAGGGCGCGATGGCGCTTATTAGGGGAGGCCTATGTCCAGCAGTGGACTGCTATAGGCTGATGATGATGATGATGATGATGATTGAGTCCATTCGCGAATTTGCCCAGTCTCCTCTAAAGTACAGTGATAACTCTATATGATAGCATCTAACACGGTGACTGACTGTGAATTTATTCATAGTTGGATCATGTATCGAGTTTCAGAATAATTTGTGGAGCATAAAATTAATCATTGGATAAGTGGGACGTAAAAACATGACTAGAAAGCTTAGGCACATAATACTTTATTCATCACCATCATCTCAGCTGTAGGATGTCCACTGTTGGACATAGGTCTCAAAGATTTCCATGTGTTGCAGTTGGAAGCGGCCTGCATCCACCACCGACTTGCATTTTTACAAGGTCGTCTGTACATCTTGTCGGTGGACGTCCAACACTGCGCTTGCTGGCATATTTTATTATTATAGCCAAATACCTACTAGCTTCCACTGCGAGTTTTACGTGTTCTGAAAAATACAAACGTATTTTTTCAGCATAAGCTTAATTGAGAGATTATTTTCTTTATGTGAGAAATCACAAGGGGTATCATTATTGTCATCAAAACATACTGTAACACGTTAAATTGTCGGTCCCGGCTTCTAAGCCGTTAAGCCACGACGGAGGCCTTACTCTAAAAACTCCGCCATCAGAGTAAGCCACTAGCTCATACGAACTTACTTACTTACTGTAACATGAAAAAGGCCAGGTCAAGAGTACCCTAAACCGACGAGCTTGCATGAAGAATGTGATGAGAGTGAATGAAGCGAAAGAAGTGTGTCAGGATCGTAGCAAGTGGCGATCTGTAGTCTCTGCCTACCTATGGGATACAGGCGTGAGTTTATGTATGTATGTAGGTAACATGAAATTTGCTATGTTGATACCACGTGTTTTGGGATTTTCTCCTCGTTGAGGGCACTCCAGTAGTTCGTTTGTAGTTATAGTTCACACCAAACCACTGTTTTATAGCAAAATATTTAGTAAATCTGCTGTATGAGCAATATAGGCTCGTAGAGTCGGATTCAGCACTGAAGCCCGATAGACGCAGCGCTGCTATCGCAGAACTAGGTTATGTAAAAAATTGATTGTCCAAATAAGGCTTGAACAATAATAATTATGCTAATTTGTACGTTCGTTAGCTTTTCACACCAGAACAACTGAACGACCTTGATTTTATGAGCGTAATAAAGTAGGTACTTAAATAAAACAATTAGTTCCTGCTTTTGCCGTAGGACTTGAGTGCTGAATCCTACTCTACAACGTCAGTGAAGCCAGGAGTACTAGCTTCCGCTCCTGACTTCACTCTATTGAATGAATGATGAAGGAATGAATGACTTTGACTACGTCGACCCATCTCACCGGACGTCCGTCGTTTCCCTGACCATCCCTCGACAACCATTCATTCGTTATCTTATCAGTCTTACCTAACTGTGTACTTACCTACTTCTTATTATAGTAGGTACCTACTACTGTTATTTTATATAGGCTTATAGTCACGCGTACCGTCGGCGCTGATAGGCGAGTGATCTTTATTACAATGGAATAAGGATACTGATTGTTTAGCAAAAATCGCAACGCTGATTGCTCTCGTCAGTGCTTCTTCTTCTTCTTCTTTCGTATGAGCAACTGGCCAACTCTGGTGACGGAGTTTTTAGGCCGCCTAAAGGCCTCCGTCATAAGTCGTCAGTGCTGAACAATCAGTATCCTTATTTCATTGTAATAAAGATCACTCGCCTATCAGCGCCGACGATACGCGTGACTGTTTCTTTCACACAAGTTGCAAAAGGTAATAATAAAATTGTTCTAACGAGTCGGAAAGGTAAAAAAAATATCCGTATTTCTTGCACCTCCTAACTTATTTATATATATGAACTAGTGGCTATATCTAGATATAGTCACTAGTTCATTCATTCAGGCGACCTATGAACTCCGTCACTAGTGACGTCATGCTGGGACCGACAATTTAGCGGTCACCCATCTAAACTGAGACAACTCAGACAATCGCTTAACTTCAACGATCTATCAAGTAGGTATAGTAAAATTAAATTGCCCAATTTTTTTATAGGTTTTTAAAGATGATGCGCGTCCGCAATATAGTCCATTTCAATACTCATAAAATGTTGCCCGTTTAAATATTTTACGTAACAACGTTTAATTATGGCAATATTGAGCGAATCTACCTTTTCAATCAATGTCTACTGTTGGGCCTCTGCCAAAATTGCCAAATGTTATTCAATTTCGCGAAACTTAACAAATAGTTTGAGCTCTGAATAAATTGTGGCAGAACGCTGAGTTAATTAGTGCTATAAATTATTATAATTTACTAGCAGCGCCCTCACGGCGTTACCCGAGTAGTAAGGGTAATGGTGATGATGATGAAAAGTAGCCTAATAACCTTCCTTCAGAATTAAGTTATGAAATGCAGAAAGATTTTCGATTCTTCGCTGAAAAAACTTCAAATTTCGGAAGAAAATCATCGAAACCGGATGCATTTTCGGAAGTATGAATCACACTGCAGGTGTCCGTTTGGTTGCGCAACCAAGCGGTACATTTAGGTTGCCTGGAAGAGATCGCTTTAAGCGATAAGGCCTCCAATTGTTTTTACCTACCTATGTTTATTATAATTTATACTTAAGGTTTCTTTGTGGTAAAAAATTAAGTGTTATCTATCTATCTATCTACATTTCATTTGTGGTGTACTACAGATTTTGCCAGGAAATTTAAAACATCTTAGATCTCGTCAACAGCGCCGGGACATGTGCGAAATAAAACATTGGAAAAGCAGAATTACAAACACACGCACACCGAATTAAAAAAAAAAGACTATTTATGTATTATGTAGGTATTTATTTATATACGTACTAAGTACTAAGTAATTTGTTTAGAAAGGGTAGTCTAAAGTATAAAATTATAACAAATTAAAATAAAAAGTTTTAACTAACCCACAATTTTTTTAACAACCCTTTGTATTTTTACAGTTTTTACCTACTTTCACAGTCACATGCCTATAATTTCTAAGCATTCACTCAGTAACATGGTAACCTATATTCAGACTCTTAGGCCTGAAGTTAAACCTACTTAGGAAATGGCAACCGCTTTACGACGGCCGTACAAAACTAGTTCTGTGTTTATTATTCTAAAAACGTAAAAACGGCTCATGACCTGCGGTACAGGAACGGTAGTCACTCTCAAAAATCAAAATCAAAATTAAATATCATTTATTCAGTAGGACCGTTATTTGGGTGAGGCAAAAGTGCAGTTGAGGTGGCAACCTATTATTCAAAATTAATCTAACCGTGTGGCATCGACACGATAAGAAGAAGAAGTAGGACCGTTATGACCACTTTGAAACGTCTTAAGAGCTAGGTGATTCTACTCCTGTTCTTTCGCGACCAACACCGTGAAGAATCAGGGCAACAAACACGGTATGGGGCCTAGCTTTCTTTTCGGTGATCCATCCGCTTAAAATCTAACTCTACCGTCTCGCCGTCCGTCGGCGTAGTCCAGTAGGGTAGACCAGTGTTCCGCAAAGAGTGTGCCGCGGCACACTGGTGTACCGTTGTCATTATTTGGTGTGTCTCGGAAAAATAAGGTTACCTATCTCAGTTAAGCTATTCCAAAGGACCGCATAACACGCTCAACTAAACAAACTCATGTTTGGCATTAAAAAAATGTTTTTTCATTTATGGTGTAGCTCCAAGATTTTCCGATTTCTTAGATGTACACAAAAAGTTTGCGGAACACTGGTCTAGTGCACAAGGGTACTAAAACTAGCCGTAAGTTGTGAGGCCAGTGAAATCTTTCGTCATTAATATTACTGCTGCCGTAAAACGAGGACTAGCGCTTAACCCCGCCTTGGGCCTTAGAGCCGGAACGTGGCGTGCTATAAACAATTAAATAAAACTACAACATGGCTATTACCAGCTGTTTCAGCGTGTACTATTTACTATGTTGAACCGAATATTACTATTTTGTTGGAAGAGTTATTTTGCGTAGTAAAGGCAGGTTAAACTTAATAAATATTTAAATATATAGATTACTAGCTGCTGCCCGCGGCTTCGCTCGCATGATACCCGGATAAAAAGTAGCCTATGTTACTCTCCAGCCCATCAACTATCTCCACACAAAAAATCACGTCAATCCGTCACTCCGTTTTGACGTGAAAGCAGGACAAATAAACCAACAAATAAACACACTTTCACATTTATAATATGGGTACGGAGATACCTACGGATGGTAAAGTCCAATATGAAAATCGATATTTAAGTTATATATTTGCCTGCACATAATTTTAAAATACTTTGGCCACATTGCCCGCAGAAGCACCGATAATATCGAGAGACTTATTGTGCCAGGACAGATAGAGGGCAAAAGACCGAGAGGACGCAGCCCCAAGCGCTGGTGTGACCAGGTATCGGAGCAACTTGAAATGCCGGTGAACAAAGCACTGCATCAAGCCACAGATCGCTCCAAATGGAGGTCAACCATTCACAAGATCATGGGAAGGAGTCAGGATCCTCAACAATGAGGAATCGACTACGGAAAAGGAGGATGTATGTTTGTACACACCATGTGTTCAAAAATTGTGTGACTGATTTTGATAAAATTTTCAGGCAATCTTCTTCAGAGTAGCCAGTTTCAGAGTAGTAAGATAGACTTTTTGAAGGTTCTCACCCAGCGGTCTATCTTACTGACACATTTGTCCTACGACAACACGAGACCATTTATTTTAATTTCTCCTTCATATTCAAAACGCATAACTCAACCTGACTCAATATTGATTTCAATTCATAGAAATGCACAATAAATTACATTACAATGTTAATTCATACATCGAACTATAGTAAAGGTATGGATATGGTTTTGTTGACCACTTGACTACCTGTATTAAAAGAAAGCTGGACCCGAAACCGTGTTTGTCGCCCTGGCCCCTTCTCTACAGTAGAATAGACGACACAGTTTCTTTTGCTGGACATAGGCCTCCCTCAAAAATTTCCATGTGTTGCAGTTGGAAGCGGCCTGCATCCACCACCAACCTGCGGTTTTTACAAGGTCGTCTATCCATCTTGTCGGTGGACGTCCAACGCTTGCCGGTCCGTGGTCTCCACTCGAAAACTTTTCGGCCCCATCGGCCATCTGTTCTGCGTGCTATATGGCCTGCCAATTGCCACTTCAACGTGATAATCCGTTTAGCATATAGGTATACATACATCATCATCCACAGCCCGATTTTACCCACTGCTGGGTATAGGCTCTCTAAGTTTGTGCCATCCACCACGATTCTCGGCCACCATTCATTCACATACATACATAGGTACTAGAGTGTAATCACAGGCGGGTCTATTTGTTTATCAACACCACAAAATCAGCTTTTAGATCCATTTTCTCTCTCCATTTAGGAACTTACACTTGACTTAGCAATCGATAATGTCTCCCACGTCATTCCTTTACGTTATTATAATCGGAATCTTAGCGTGTTATGAATATTAAACATTAAATACCTTTTAACATGCTCACGGCCAACATTTCCTACTAAGTTGGCATACCAGGCGAAATGGTGTTTGGTTTTCTTGATTATCTCAGCTGTTTGAAAAGTTACCTAACTTTATTATGAGTGGAACACAATGGTGACAAACTTTTTATTAAATACTAGCTGGTGCTTCGGCTTCACTCGCGTGATACCCAGATAAAAAGTAAGCTATGTTACTCTCCAGCCCTCCAACTATCTCCACACAAAAAATTACGTCAATCCGTCGCTCTGTTTTGACGTGAAAGCAGGACATAAACAAACAAATAAACACACTTTCACATTTATAATATGGGTACGGATTACCTTCACAAGTATTTTAAAACAAAGTAAGTATATTAAAACAAACTACTAAATTACTAAGTACATTTTCTCATGTGAACAGAACGTGTAACGCCGGCTCCATACGTTGGGACCAACGTTGGTCCCAACGTTGGGGCCAAGATTTCGTGAACCATCCACACGTTGGCGACACACCAGTCTTGTTCCGTCAGAGCCAACGTGCAGACGTCCGATGTCTGCGCGTCCGATACAGAAATTGAAATTTCTCGAAGTGATTTTACATTACTGAATACCAATTTTATCACAATCACATCACATCATGTCACTATCACACTTCACACAACACACTATATTATAAAAGCGAAAGTTTGGATGTTTGGATGTATGTTTGTTCCTCTCTAACACGACAACCACTTAACCGATATGGGTGAAATTTAAAATATAGATAGATAATAACCGGAAATAGGACATAGGCTACTTTTTATCCCAAAAAATTGCACGGTTCCCGTAACATAAAAAAAAATAGTAGACTCCATCATCAGATCAGCTCGCTGTCACCATATTATTACACTGTAGTCAGAACTTGACAAATATGCCGAGTTTCAACTCAATCGGCCTATTTACTGAGGAGTTCTGTTGAACAGCTCTTGACTCCATCATCAGATCAGCTTGTTGATACCATAATATTTAATTGTCACCGAGAATCTATAAGTGTGCAAAATTTCAGCCCGATAGTTCTACAAACACAATAAATAAGGAATACGATGACATTCTCGCTCGTCAGTCGACACGTGCGCTCACGATGCGCGTCGAAACGGGACTGAGCATAGCGCCAACGTGTGGACGGATCCCCAACGTTGGCGCGCCAACTTCCTTTGATAAAACCGACACGGCACGGCCAAGCCCCAACGTTGGCCCCAACGTTGGCGCCAAGCTATTTTGTCAGCACCACACGTTGGTGAGAGGCATTGGGACCAACGTTGGCCCCAACGTGTGGATGCGGGGTAAGAAGCTTCGCATATTGCGAGCTCACTCACACTTATGGGTCTTACGCCGGCTCCATACGTTGGGACCAACGTTGGTCCCAACGTTGGGGCCAAGATTTCGTGAACCATCCACACGTTGGCGATACACCAGTCTTGTTCCGTCAGAGCCAACGTGCAGACGTCCGATGTCTGCGCGTCCGATACAGAAATTGAAATCTCTCTAAGTGATTTTACATTACTGAATACCAATTTTATCACAATCACATCACATCATGTCACTATCACACTTCACACAACACACTATATTATAAAAGCGAAAGTTTGGATGTTTGGATGTATGTTTGTTCCTCTCTAACACGACAACCACTTAACCGATATGGGTGATATTTAAAATATAGATAGATAATAACCGGAAATAGGACATAGGCTACTTTTTATCCCAAAAAATTGCACGGTTCCCGTAACATAAAAAAAAATAGTAGACTCCATCATCAGATCAGCTCGTTGTTACCATATTATTACATTGTAGTCAGAACTGGACAAATATGCCGAGTTTCAACTCAATCGGCTTATTTACTGAGGAGTTCTGTTGAACAGCTCTTGACTCCATCATCAGATCAGCTTGTTGATACCATAATATTTCATTGTCACCGAGAATCTATAAGTGTGCAAAATTTCAGCCCGATAGTCCTACAAACACAATAAATAAGGAATACGATGACATTCTCGCTCGTCAGTCGACACGTGCGCTCACGATGCGCGTCGAAACGGGACTGAGCATAGCGCCAACGTGTGGACGGATCCCCAACGTTGGCGCGCCAACTTCCTTTGATAAAACCGACACGGCACGGCCAAGCCCCAACGTTGGCCCCAACGTTGGCGCCAAGCTATTTTGTCAGCACCACACGTTGGTGAGAGGCATTGGGACCAACGTTGGCCCCAACGTGTGGATGCGGGGTTATGGCAACGCGTAGTGAGTGATGTTAACGCACGGTTCATAAAACAATTGCACTATGCGTTTTACATGAGCCATTTGTTATTGCAGTGAGCACGTGAGAGTAAGTAAGTAAGTTTGTATGAGCAAGTGGTCAACTCCTGTGACGGAGTTTTTAGGCCGCCTAAAGGCCATGTGAGAGTGAGTCTTATCGATAGCGCGTGCTTGACGGGCACTTCATGGCACTATCCTCATGCCCAGTAGGTTATAATACTACTCACGAAACTAGAAGACTAGAACTAATAGAGTAGGTGATAGAGTTGCAAAGCTCTCAGAGATAAGGCCGCCCATTGTACTAAATTAAGACTATATTATGTTGTTATATTTTACTTTTCTTTGTGTACAATAAAGTGTTCAATCAAAGCTCTTACTTTTAGATGAAACCGAGTGTTTGTAACCAGGCTCATACATATAAACGTTTCCGTAAATAAACAATGATGCAAATTATGCAGATATTATCTGCTCACGGGCGGGGTGATGTCATAAGGGAAGATTTTACACTATAGGTACCTCTGTGTATTAGAACCACACGAGCCCACGGGTACAGATCCTCATCAAATTTTTGTGGAACCAATCGGAAAGAAAGTATACCCTTTTAAACAAAAAAATAATTTTCCAAATCGGTCCAGGCGTCCTCGAGTAATAGGTGAAAATACTTAAAATAAAAACCGGTCAAGTGCGAGTCGAACTCGTACGCCGAGGGTCCGTACCTAGCCATGGTGCCAATTAAGCTAGTCCGCTTAATTGTATGAGCGCCCATACAACTCGGAGGACAATTTTAATTGGCGTCAACTATGTATGGGAACACCCTATAATTTTCAATTTTTTTAACTATTTGGAATTTTTCCTTTATTTGTGCTATAAGACCTTGCTTTTTCCCAAATTTCGTTATTCTAGGTCAACGGGAACTACCATTTAGGTTTTCGACCCAAAACCTCTAGGGTACTTCCGGTTAACCTAGAATTGTCAATTTTGGTTACAAGCAAGGTCTTCCAGCACAAGTAAAGGAAAAATTCCGAAAAATAAAAAAAGTTGATAATTAAGGTAAGTTTTGGTACTCACAAGTTTTCACGAAAACCTAAATTTGCCTATATCTTTTTATAGTGTTGACTCAGGACCTTGATTTTTATAGTCACAATAGGGACTATAGACTTTAGTATATGGTATAAATTTCAACTTGCTAGCTTTACCCGTTCCTGAGATAATCGATGGTGACACACGGACGGACAGACGGACAGACGGACAGACGGACAGACGGACAGACGGACAAGAAAGTGATCTTATAAGGGTTCCTTTTTTTACCTTTTAAGGTACGGAACCCTAAAAAGCACAAAAAAAGGTTCCGACGAATTAAGAACTTTATACTGAACTGATTTATTTATTTATCTATTTATTTATTCCGATAGTTTGACAGCTCTGACTCTATCATCACCTGTTCACTTCGGAGTGCACCTTAAGTTGTCGGTCCTGGCTTGTAGGCCGTTAAGCCATGACATAGGCCTTCAGATGGCTTAAAAACTCCTTCACCAGAATTAGCTACTAACTCATACAAACATACATTCAGACCTCACCAATATAATGAAATGCAGTACGAAATATGTATGCGAATCTACTTATTCGAAAGCAGGAACTAATTTAAAATTCAGTTTCAAGATTTGTCCCAAGCGTACAAACTATTCTACATGTTTCATATCGACTACATTAGTACCTCCTTACTGAAGATATGAATAGAAGTTAGTCTACATTTACTTACATAGACTGGAGATATTCACCAACGATCTTCTTAAACTGAGGTAGATGCGTTGTACCCCGCTCTGCGTCGCGAACAAAAGTCAAGCTAATTAGCTTGAGACAACTCAGTTGCACTGTCTTGCTCCGGTTATACACGCATGTGATTTATCTCTTTCTGACAACGGGGTTTTATAATATCACTGCTATCTTTTAGTTTTCTTGAGTGATACAAACAAAACTGCGTATATTCTACATAGGTAGTGATAACAAAATACCGCGTTTAAGAGCTTTTTATAGTAAGTATAACGTATCTATTGGTAGTATCTCATTGATATTCACTACGATCTCAGGCACGGGTTGTTAAAAAAGTGCTTCTTCAATAAACTTAGGCCTTTACATCTATAAGATTTAAACAGTGTCAGGAGGCAATCTTTGCATACACTAAGTAAGTTCGTATAAGTTAAGCCATGACGGAGGCCTTCAGGCGGCCTAAAAACTCCGTCACCAGAGTTGGCCACTTACTCATACGAACTTACTTACTTACTTTAGTAAGTTCGTATAAGTAAGTGGCCAACTCTGGTGACGGAGTTTTTGGGCCACCTAAAGGCTTCCGTCATGGCTTAACGACTTAAAAGCCGGGACCGACAATTTAACGTGCCCTCCGAAGCTTATTTGGACGTTCTTGATTGATCGTTGAAGTTAAGCAGCAGCGTTAGGCGCGGCCACTCTTAGGACGGGTGACCGCAAGTGGTAATACGACCTGAGGGATTCCGTGCTTCGGAGGGCACGTTAATTGTCGGTCCCGGCTTTTAAGTCGCTAAGCCATCACGGAGGCCTTTAGGCGGCCTAAAACCTTCGTCACTAGAGTTGGCCTCTTACTCATACGAACTTACTGCAATAACAAATGGCTCATGTTTAACGCATAGTGCAATTGTTTTATGAATCGTGCGCTAACATTGGCCAAGTTTCAAAATTCCGTCACCAGAGTTGGCCACTTGCTCATACGAAAGAAGAAGAAGTTCATTATATAACTGGGTCTGTCTCATCGACTCATGAATCATTTGCAAACCATCTCAAGCTGAATTGGCGAAGTTATTCCAAGTTCTACAAAACAAATACCACAGACATTTGAACTATACTTGCGACTAATATTTGTATAGTACCTATTTAAGTTGAAAATTGTATAACGGTAATGAAATTGCAAATTTCAGTGCAAACTTAGTACCAATTTATTTGATTAATGCTGGACATTTTACACAGCATCATCTACATAGCCCAAAAGTAAGCAGAGCTTGTGTTTTGGGAAGACATTAATACGTATACTTAAGTTAACCTTTATTTTTTTGTAAATTCTCACATAATAGGTTAATATAACATCTAGACAGATTTTTGCAAGTCATACAAACATTTTCCTCGCGGCGGGAATAGAACCCGCACCTTCTGTGTTTCAGGCGGACCTTCGCCCTCTTCGCCACAGGTCATACTGTTGTCTTAGTTAGACCGATAAATAAATGAAATAAATAAATATTGCTGGACATTTCACACAGCGCCATCTAGACCCAAACTAAGCATTCAAAGCTTGTACTATAGGAACCAGATAGCTGATAGAATACTTATATACTTTTTTTTGGAAATACAAACTTATAATACTTTGTAACACCCAGACACATAACAAACGTCTATGTTCATCACACAAATGTTTGTCCTGGATAGAAATGGAACCCACGACCTACAGCGCAGAAGGCAGAGCTACTACCAACTGAGCTAAGAGGCCAGTCAGATAAGGATGAAACTTGAAATATCAGAATCGGGAATAGCATTAGTGTTCTAAATACATGGCACTGCTCTTTCTCATTCAAATTGCATTACGAGAAAAACTCATTCTTGCCACTCAGAGCAGAATCTACTTTGTACTTAGTAGGTCAATTCAAAGCCTTCGTTTTACAAGGAGACAATTCACCCCAATTCTCCATAAACTCGGTCGCGTCGCGTCGTTGTAAATAACTCGGAAACACACATAAATTTCGTCGCCAAAGAGAAGACTGGTCCGATTGAAACTAACAGATATCCAAGCTTATTCTCTTGTAGAAATAATGAGAGCTTTTAACCGACTTCAAAAAAAGGAGGTTCTCAATTCGTGACTTGGGGGTAAGCTGGTGAATGCGTTACGCGTTACGAAAAAAGTCTTCAACCATTGGTTTTTTGTTTGAAATGGTAAGTATACTTTCTAATGCCATAAAAATTTGGTGCGGATCTGTCGAGGATCTTCGGAGTTATGAAAAATGCACCTCGAGAGTGCAGTACATTACTCAGCTTAAAACATTGAAGTCAGTTTTTTTTATTTTTTAACCGACTTCCAAAAAGGAGGAGGTCCTATGTTCGACTCAATTCAAAAAATTGGGAAAATGACTTGAATACCTATGTAGAAAGACTTAGAAAAAAAAACTATCTGCTAGTTCTTAAAAAACTGTCACTTTTTGGTTCTTCTTCTTTTATTTAAGGGGTAGCCCCTTGTCGGCATAACTGATGTTTCTTTCTCCATGAAGCTCTTTCCAGGGCAGCCTCCTTGACTTCCCTATACGACATGACAGCAACCTTCTCTTTCACTTGGCTCATGTAGCCTATCCTCGGTCTTCCTCTTCCTCTCTTTCCTTCCACTTTTCCTTCAATGATGTTCTTAATGAAGCTGTCATGTCGTATAAGATGGCCAATCATCTTCCCTCTTCTGTTCTCGACAACTTGCAACAACGATCTTTCCTCCTCTACTCTGTGCAACACCTCAATGTTGGTGACTCTTTCCGTCCAGCTGATCCTCTCCATTCTACGCCAACACCACATCTCAAAAGCTTCTTTTTTTTTCATTTCTTTTTGGTTAGAACGTGAAAAACATAATAGCTTCATTTCGGCAGTTTCTCCTCCCGCGGAAAACGGCCATTTATCGCAGTTCCCAAAAATCATGATTTTTGAATGAGTCACTTCTACTTCTATTCTGGAGGTGCGATATGTAGGTATGTATTTTTTTTTGTAGCCACTTATTTTTAAACCTCAAATAACCTACATCTAACTATATCACAAATATTTTATCCTGGCTGCGAAACAAACCAACAACCTTAACAAAACTCGGTCTATATAGGCACATCTCGCATAGATAAAGCAAATAAGTAGGTGTGAGGGATGAAAATAAGGGTATGTCCGAACCCTACCTGCACGATACAAAACAACCCCTGGATAAACAGGATTCCGGGAATACCTTCTATTCACTATGAATAGTGCCAGCTATGTTGTCGCCGACGCGAATAAACGGCTGTAAAATGCTCCTAAAGTTTTACAGCTGTTTCATTTTTTGACCTGATAACGTCTTATAAATCGATGAACGCCGGCTGCACGCACGAAAAAGCATGACTCATTGTCACGTTCAACCTGAGCCGAGCGTGCAAGCGAGAGCGCGGAACAAGCGATAGAGGCACGATCGTTCATCAATGTTTTCTTATGACGTTATCACGCAAAGTTATCGTCCGTAAACCAACTTTACAGACAACCATATTTTTTTTCCTAAGGATATAATGCCCGGGATACACGAGGCTAGTTTTTCAAGCTAGGATAGCAAGCTAGTTTTCTACTAAACTATCCTGGCTTGCTAACCTGGCTTGGAACATGCTAGTTCTGTTTACATGAGGCTAGTTTATTTTAAGCTAGTATTATTGCAGTGACTGAAGTGACCACACGTCCAAAATGAACTGCATGCGAAAAGAAAAACAATATTCTATTGAAAAAGTTACTTTGAACACTGTGCCAATTTCCACTAGAAACTACCAGATGAATTACAAAACCGGGTGTGGACAAGACCGTGAATTTTAAGAAGAGATGAACGTGGATCACTCTGCTTTACTTTATTTTATTCATACTGCTTTGGAAGAATTTCGCAATCAAGATTTAGGCGAATATCAGAGTATTTTGCGAATGTCAAAATGCGTGGTTACTGCTTACTAGCCAACCCAAAACTAGCTTCGCCGGCCACATGAAGCTAGTACACAAGCCAGGATAGTAAAATCAGTGGTGGGGGGTGCTACTAGCCTGAAAAATAGAACTCCATCCTATTAAAAACTATCCTGGCTTGTAAACTAGCTTACTAGCTTAGAAATGAAGCTAGTTTTGTCTACACGAAGCTAGAAGTACTAGCTTGCTAGCTTACTAACACTAGCTTGCTATCCTAGCTTGAAAAACTAGCCTCGTGTAACCCGGGCATAATGGGGGTTGGGGATGTTTTACATAGCGCCATCTAGCCTCAAACTTAGGAATAATTGGGAACCAGATTGAAATACCGTAAACACCCATAACTTCGCCTAGTGTCTTTGCATAAATTATAAAAAGTACGATACTTATTTATTTTCCTACCACGACAAGTTGCCACGATCAATTATAAAAAGTAAGTACCTACAATACTTTTTATACGTATATTATGTTACGGGCAACTTGATAAGTCCGGTCGCTATGAATAATGACCGGTCTGTATACTAATGTGTCAAGTGGGCAATGTAAGTAATTAAAAGTGTATGATTAGTTTACAATTGCCTTGTCCCAAGCAAGAAGCTGAGAATCGACGGACGTAATTAGAATCACGTATGATATGAATGCGTCGGTTTGGTCGCAGCTTTACCGAAATGCCGAGAATGCCATCCATTCGCAAGTAAACAATTTAAGTGACGCCCTGACCATTTCTGGTCCAGGATATTTCAGATTCCACAAACACAGAACGGATTTTAGGCTTTACAGATAACTTAGGTATTTAGGTCTATTCTAGAAGAGCTAACCCGACAAACGCTATGCCTTCCTTTTGAAGTTTATTTTACAAACCTTTTTCTTTTTTAACTGTTTGAACATGAAAAAAAAACTGGTTGTCTGTAAAGTCGGTTTACGTACGATAATTTTACGTGTTAACGTCATAAGAAAACATTGATGAAAAATTGCATACCACTTTTATGAATTGCCGAACGCTTAGGCCGATCGTGCCTCTCTACTCTATCGCTTGCTCAGCGCTTTTGCTTGCACGCTCGGCTCAGGCGAAACGTGACACTTTTCCGTGCGTGCAGCCGGCATTCATTGATTTATAAGACGTTAACACGTCAAAAGAATTACTTACTAAAATCGATTTAGTTAATATAATGTACAATTCATGATAGTTTTAAAGGATTTATATTATGAATTAAATAACAAAAAATTTAAAAGTACCTAACGAACCAAAGAAAAATAAGTTTTAAAGTAAAATAGTTGTGGTTCAGTTTCGTTTCTTAGTTTAAATTAAAGCAACCGAAATATCTTAATGATGCTTAAAACGGTTTAATGTTTAAGGCTCTAGCCAAACGGAAAACCCATGAAACGAGAAGCAATGAAAGAAAAACTCAGAAAACCATTAAATTAATTGCTTTAAGACTCCGCTTACTGTTTCAAGTATTTGAAAGCTTTTAAATTTAAGATTTAAGATTAGGGCCAAATCATTTTAAAAGCTAAACAAAATTATTCGCCTAAACTTTAAGCGAATACGATTATTCGCCTAAACTTTAGGCGAATAATAATGTTTGGATACTACAATATTATTTAACCGAAAAAGAGGGGTTATAAGTTTGTAGTGTGTATCTGTGTGTCTGTGAATCTGTGTGTCTGTCTGTGGCATTATAGCTCCTGAACGGATGAACCGATTTTAATTGTTATTTTTCTGTTTGAAAGGTGTCTTTGTCGAAAGTGCTCTTAGCTATGTTTCATGAAAATCTGTTCAGCCGTTCGAATATCATCAGCTGTTTTCTAGTTTATGAAGGGCTACGTCGAGGACTTTTTTTCATTTCCAATGAAATAATACCTAAATGTGGTTTAATACTATAAAAAACTAAAATCAATCTACTTATGTTTTTATCAAGCAATACCCTCCTAATAAATTGCTAACATCAAATCTTTCGCGTTGGTAAATAATATATCAATGTAATTCTATGATCAAAATTCCATTAGCAAATGAAATGGGCCTCGTTTTAGTCACGCACTTATCTTCTATTTTTATGTTGTATGTAGGTATGTATGTTCGTATGGCCTAGTGGCACTCTGCTGACGGAGTTTTAAGGCCGCCTCAAGGCCTCCGTCATGGCTTAACAACTTAAGCCGGGACTGACAATTTAACGTGCACGGAGCACGGAAGCGCTCAGCTGTTAATGCTACTTGCGGTCACCCATCCAAATTGTGACCACGCACAACGTTGCTTAACTTCAACGATCAATCAAGAACGGCCCAGCAAGCTACGCCACGAGCACTTCATAAATACAAGTAAAGATAAATAGGCCGCCTGAAGGCCTCCGTCATGGCTTAACGACTTAAAAGCCGGGACCATTGAGATAAAATGGGCGGGACCGACTTGCACGAAGCACAAAAGCGTTCAGTTGTTAATGCTGCTTGCGGTCACCCATCCGAATTTTGACCTCTCAGAACGTTGCTCAACTTCAACGATCGTATGCAACAATACATTAGCGCTATTATTTGGTGAAATATTTAGGTACATTAAGAAATTAGATAGGTACTCGTAGTTTCATGATGAAAATTATGTAAGCTAATCCCCTTTGGTCCATTTTTAACCGACTTCAAAAAAGGAGGAGGTTTTCAATTCATCGAAATCTTTTTTTTTATGAATGTTCACCGATTACTAGAAAACGCCTGGACCGATTTGGAAATTCTTTTTCTTTCCAATTGGTGCCACAAAAAATTGGTGAGAATCTGTCGAGGATCTTCAGAGTTATGAACAGAAATGCACCTCGTTAGTGTAGAAAATTGATCAGCTTATAGCATTGAAGACGGTTTTAAAAAAAAAATGAGCCACCTTTCACAACTATTTTTCATAATAGGTAATAGTGCGAAAGATGATTTTTTTTCACTAATTCGTAAACTATGTAAGTACCTACCTGCTTAGTTATTAAAAAGGAAGATTGATACAATGTAGGTACTTAGGTAGGTATACGTAGGTACGTCACCAATCGTTTGGAAAATTACATCCGAAATTGTTGTCGATTATTATCGTAAATTAATTTTGTGATGCATCATTAGCAATATAAAAAAGAATTAATTATTTATAACATTATAATAAATGTACGGAGGAAATAAATATAATTAGGAACCTAGATACCTACTTATTAAAACCCATTTTTGCTAGTATATCATCTTCCGAATGAAAAACCTAAAAGGAGAATGTGAGGTGGAATAACTAAGAAAACGTTCATTCACCCTTTCACAAATAAAAAAAATTCAAATTAATCCTTCTTCTCATGAACACAAATTACACTTGCTGCCAAAAAAATAGCACAAACTTACCGTTTTCTGCCGCAATACGTTCCAACACAATTTTAAACTAATCCAATTGCAAACTCCTTTACGTTCCGAATTTCCACAAGCACTGCACTGAATTAGTTTCACATACACTTCAGTTCAAAATAATTGCACTTCACACACGGTAATTTATTCGCAGAACTTGAAAGTCGAATGTGACGAAATTGTCACGAATTCAAATCGGGAACGTGTGGCGTTTCGTTAGGGACGCGACGCAGCCTCCCCGCGCGACTCCGAAGCACCGAATGCCTTTTGCGCATGGTTGTGCTTTTAAAACGAAACGTCGTACGTCGCATTGCGTTATTATGTTTGAAACCAGTCTTACGTCGCCGATAGGTTTTTCACGTTTCATGAAGATTGGGAAAGTTCTGAAGAGGATTGGAAAATATGTGGAGGATCTTTTACGATTGTCAAAACCTTATTGACGGACAGAGAAGTTTATAAAATTTCGAAAACTATTGGATTGAGCAATGCGATTTAGACATCTGAAAGCAGTGCGATTCGGACCTTGCCGGAATGTATTCCAAATTCGGAAAATGACATTTCTTCGCTGAAAAAACGTCAACTTTTCGAAGAAAATCATCGAATCGAATGCATTTTCAGAAGGCTGAATCGCACTTGAACACCTTTAAAATTTTAGATATTTTACGTGAAATGCAAAAATTATGAATTATTTTAAAAAAAAAGTCAATTTTTCACAATAACAATGTGAATTATTGTGATCACTGATCAATAACAAATTAAAAAGTAACAGCAGGTGCTTAGTAGAACATCAATAAATACCTACATTTCACTTCAAGGCGATTAGAAGTAATTCTAGTGTATACTCGCCTTTTATGTTAATAAAACTCTGCCACTAGTTATAAGAATATGACTTCGCGCTCTGAGAAAACAATTTTTATTTCAAATATTATAAAATTTGCACTCCAAGCTCTTTTTAAATTAAATTATATCACAAAGTGGAAGCTGAACAAAACCAGGAGAATTAAAGAGCTTTAGACTGGACTTACAATAATTTAAACGAGTACCTTTCCTTTCAAATAGGATTGAGGGCTTATGAGACTAGGAGGATTTCGTTGTAATGGTCAAAAATTAAAATTATGTGTATTCAGATACATGCTGTGCATTGTAACATGAGCTTTTTCGTGAAAATTATTTCTTTGTTTTGATTAAAATAACGTTTACTTTACCTTAACATCGATCTGATGTTTGTACGTCTGTTATCCAAGACTGATAGAATACTTATATATTTGTTATTACATGCTTATAACACCCAGACACAGAACAAACATCTATGTTCATCACACAAAGTTTTGTCCTGGGTAGGAATCGAACCCACGACCTACAGCGCAGAAGGCAGAGCTACCACCAACTGAGCTAATAGGCCAGTCAATATAATATCTGGTAGTGGTGTATATTTCGAATACCCACGATCTTCTCTCAAACACACCTTTAATTACAAACAGGTATTGAACCAAACGTCTGTCAGCGAGTGACGCGTGACAGTTTGCCGATACACTGCGGGACAAAATTAAGTGTAAACATTAATTATAACGTCAATTTGCGTTAACGAGAGCGTGCGCTGAATAAGAAGATATCAGATACAAACAAAGCGGGTAGTCTTCACGTTTATTGCGAGAGTTCAATTTCCAGATAAAATGTATGAAATGAAAAATTTATTCAGGGTATGGGTGTTGTGAGACTGAGTGAGTTAGTGGGTTTGAATCCCGGCCGTATATCACAGATGAGCTCTATATGGTAAAGGAAAACACAAATGTTTGTGCTCGGTGGGAATCCAACCCACGACCCATAGAGCTGCCGGCAAAGCTATACTACCAACTGGCCTGAGAAGCTAGTAAAATTTGAGTTAACCGTCTTGTATTGTCCGTGTATTTTCTCTGAATAAAGTTTATTATAAGAAAACTAATGATTATTTATTATTACGGGATTTTATCGCGTACCTTTTATTTATTTTCTTTCCCGACGTTTCAACAAGTTTTAACAAGTTATATAAGAAAACAGTTTATTTGTTTATTCAGTAAACAGTTTTCTTTCAATATATCAATACAAGCGCTGAATCTGTTTTTCACGTAATTAGGGAAAAGAGCTTTTCCAGTTCGCGAGCTTAATTATTTTAAATCAAAACAACGTTTATTTTGCCAAGTGGAACTGAGCTTGGTTTAGAAAATCAGTATTTGTTAACACAAAAAAAGATTTTTAGAAATAAATCAGGTATATTATACCCAGGCTGTTTTGCTAAGATGGTATGTTGTTTCTTAAAGCGTTTGATCACTATTTGATCAGCAGTGCTAAAAAGGCCGCTACAGCAGAATCCGACTTGCAATAATACCGTTCTTGTCACTCTCATTCCTTATGTGATTCTGCTGTAATGGCCTTTTTAACCCCGTTGTACGACAATCAGTACAATTATGCCATAAACCACCTAGGCCCTAATTCCACCAATTCACAACGTCAACCTATTAAGGTTTCAAGGTACAATACATATTGTATCCCTGTATTTTCTAAGTAAAACAATAAATTAAAAATTAAAAAAACCATTTTGTTTTTTTTTTCTCTTACAAATACCACTTTTAAACTTTTTCCTTGTAAAAGGTATCAACATTGAAAATATATAACTTGTTAAACTTTCGCGATTTGTTAACATAATGATAATTATTATGACGGGATTTTATCGCGTAGGTACCTTTTATTTATTTTCATTTCCCGACGTTCCAGTCATCCCGTGACCACGAACGCTGCAACGTGTTAAAAGAAAATAAATAAAAGGTACCTACGCGATTCCGCGAATTCCGTAATAATAACTACCTATCATTATATTGAAAATATACTTTTTCAGTTTCCCATCCAATTAGCTCACCGCCCACTCGTAACCAGAATCTCAGCAGGCTTCATTAGGTACTCAATTCTAGGTATTTTATAAGAAGAAATATTCTTAATTAATTAAATCATAGATCTTTTTGCACAACGGTACTTTTTCAGGCACTTGTTTCATTGTTTTTTTTTTGTACATTTTTTACTCCAATACAGTGGTTCCGCAAACTTTTTGTGTTCAAGGAATACCTTAGGTTTAGGCTTTGAGTTACACCATAAATGAAAAATCATTTTTTTTTATGCGAAACATAAGCTTGGTTAGTTGAGCATATGCGGCCTTTGGAGTAACTTAACTGAGATAGGTAACCTTATTTTTCCGAGGCACACCAACCAATGACCACGGTACACCAGTGTGCCGCGGCACACCCTTTGCGGAACACTGCTCTTATATCGCGGTGTAAGAACCAGATGAACGTAGGTATCTCCCAAAAATTCGAGAACCAGATGAACGTATCTACCGTATAACGTATGGTAGATACGTTCATCTGGTTCTCGAATTTTTTGTAGATACGTTCATCTGGTTCTTACACCGCGATATAGACTTCCTTGTTTGTCCTTTTTTCACATAATCCGGAGTTATCCGATTTAACTATCCAACATCGATCGGTGGGTTAGAAATGTAAAACTTTAACCCAGGTTGACGCCTCTTGATGACGCAAGGTTGTTAGTTTTTAGTTGTCCAATGAGTAATCAGAGTTAATTTTAGGTAACTAAGGCTGGATTCTACCAAACTGTCATCTTACTCCCAGAGTAGTTATTACGTTAACCGACCGAATTCGAAATACAATTGTTTAGAAAGCGCAACCGAACATTATTAGGTGCATTCAAATTATCCTGGTTATAGGGTGTCAACTTTACAATGTCAAAATATTCAAACAAACAGCAGTTTAATCTGTGGTTTAATCTCTAGATAATACTTAATCCAGTTTGGTAAAATCCAGCCTAAACCGAGTTAATGCATTTTCAGAAGTCTGAATTGCACTGCAGATCAAAAAAAAAAAGCTCTCACTGCAGTGTGATTAAAAAGTCTCAGAAGTGTAAAGTTTAAAAGCGAACACCAAAATAAACCCCAACTTATTTCATTTTATTCTTTCCGACCGCTAGGGGCATTATAAATTCCCTCTACAAAATATATTTCCCGTTCTTTAGTTATCTAAGTGGGTCAAACTGACACAACTTATAAACCAATACGCTATTGAGACTTGGCGATAAAGGTGACCAGGTATTTTGTATTGATTTTGTGTTGATAATGCTGTGATTCGGATCTTTGGCTTGTTATTTCTTGCTGGTTGTAAAATTTTACTTTATGTTTGTTCAAAAGTGCTAGAAATGAAGATAGGTAAGTAATTAAGCTTTTTGAAGTTGGTAACAATAGAGACATGTCTTTTTCATAGAAGTAGGTATGGGAAATGTGGTTTCTTTGCTGGGGTCTGTATTTTCAGAAGGGTGTCTTCAAATCGAGAGTCAATAGATTTCTTCTATTCGACCATTCTTATTCCAATCAGTTTATTTAAAAGAATCTCAAGAAAATACTTAATTATAGAAATATACAGATACAGAATTACTTGACCTAAATAACAGATAAACAAAAATCAAATCGATCCTGTTCAGAAAATAAAATATCGTTACAGAATACGGTTACTGAACATTTACCTACTATTTATAAACAGGACGGTAAAAGGAATTCAGATACTGACCAATATATTTAAAAGGACTCTTTCATACATGACGTTATTCGGGACCCTTCCCACAATACCATTGTGCCTCCCCGTCAATCTTTTATCAAAACGTGGGGACATTAAAATGCAAATGGATAATGGAAGAATGTGAAACGGTACCAAAAACGTTATAAATGTCGTCGAAGTATTAGATACCGTAAGTTTTTCTTTTAATTTACGTGAATCTGTATTTTATTAGCCCTTATTTACCATTTTGGGTGTTATTATAAATTGTTGAACACGAGTTTTATGAATTTTAATTGTATTGTTGTGTTTTTATTTTTATTGTTTCGAAACTTATTGTTATTTATTTTAAATTGACTCTAAATTCATCCATAAAGGCTTTTGTAACATTTTTATTTGTTTTTTATTTGATGTGAATCTGTTTTGTCTTATAATGGTTCATTCCAAGCTATCAACACTACATTTTATATAAATTATGGTCATAAAAAGACATTTTGTATATTAAAACGTTTATTCTATCGAGTCATGTTTAATCCCAAACAATTTAGTCACGAACCCAAAAATAAACTTATCACATATTTTTCGCATTTTCATACATAATAAAAGAACCGTACAATATTCGCATAGGTTAGGTACTCTTTATAAAATTCCCCGCAAGCCACAGAATATGTAGCAGTTAGTTCAACAATTGCCGATTAGTATTCCATCCACGATTCCCACCAATAAGATTGCTTTTTCAGCAAACGTTACCCTAATTTTGTCCTATAGTGTACAGAGCAGTTTATGAACAAAAGTTGTCTGAATAGTGTTTGAATGTCTGGGTCTTGTAAATATTTTTATGATAAAGATTTCTTATAACAACATTTCTAAAAATAAAATAAATAAAAATAAATAATAAGAAAAAAGACGGTCTTTGAAAATTTGGCTTTTTATCGTAAACATTATTCCAATATTAGATAAAGACAAGATTCAGCCTTCGCAGCTTTGCTTAAACTTAAAGCTATAGGCTATTCCAGACCACGATCTATATCTAGTTCAAGTTTCACCCAAATCAGGCGTGGCGTCAACAAACATCCAAAAGGACTCTTAAGCTTTCTTAAGATCTTAGGAAAATAGGATCTAGAAAACTTAGTTCAAGTCACCGATTATTTTTTGATTATTTTCAGAAAAGTCTTGTTAAAATAACAAAATAATCAACTGCGAATTGCTGAGAAGCTGGCGTAATTTACTGAGACGGTTCATATAGATCGTTGAATGATACGTTCTGAGCGGTCACAATTTGGATGGGTGACTGCTAGTTCCATTGCCAACAGCCAGCAGCCAACATGCCAACAGTGTTTCAGCGGGCACAGAATAATAATTGTCGGTCCCGGCTTTTAAGTCGTTAAGCCATGACGGTGGCCTTTAGGCGGCCTAAAACTCCGTCACCAGAGTTAGCCACTAGCTCAAACGAACATACATACATACCTACTGCAAAAAATTACATAAAAAAAAGAAATTATGATCACGACTATATTCCCAAGGAGCGGTAGACGTATTCTTTCAGATCTTTAGGCATTTTTAGATCCTTCGAAGATGTCTATGGTAGTCAGAGGTACGTCGTACATTTGGTACATTCCCAAAAAACCGAAAACTTTACCTTTATAAATTGTTCCAATATTTTGTCCTGTAGTGTAAGTAGAGCTGACAGAAAAAAGCGATGCCTTCGTGAGTCGCGATGTAATGTATCGCTTCGTTTAACTGAAAGTAAGTTAATGTTCATTCGGACGGTCAAGATCGATCGCGTTTCAAAGTCAAGAGTTCCGTACTAACATTATTTAATCTGTGGGTCCTTAGATATTAGGAAGGAGTACCTATGTAGGCTGACTGAATAAGTAAGGGCCAGCTGGCCAATTCTACTAAATGACAACGTCAATCATTCCGCTGCGTTTTGATTCGTTCTCTTAAATGTCAGCCATTTGGTGAATAGTAGAATAGCTTTTTCAAAAATTTGTACTGCCAAAGTTGAAACCATAGCTAAAATGTCACCACAACAAAGTCGTTGCTCATTAGTAGAGGAAACAGACGAAAATCTAAGGTTTAGTTGACGTTTTGCTTGTGGTTGATAAAAAGTTTAGTAGTAGAATCGGCACCATAATCTTCTATCTCGTGTAGGTAAATGCGCACAAAAATCTTCCTAAACGAAAAATCCATTAATTCGGAATTCAAACTTGCAATTGGTCAAAAAGTCAAAAGTAGGTAAGTACATCCCTCTGAGAAAATACAGCTTCATCAATACGGCTTGATTTATACCTACTTAAATTATAATAAATCAAATGTATAATGATCAAAAACGTTAAAATATTATAAAGATAAAGATACCTAAATATACCTTCTTAAAATTCGCGAAAGTTAATAAGTAGGCACACTTAACTTTTCCTGTCTGTAAATCTTTGTTCAGACGAAGCGTTTCAAGAGGGCAAAATTGGTCTAACGATTACCTCCTCCGTTTTGTAAAAGCTAACGCCATGATATTTGAAAATAATGAAACATCGAACTTTTTACTTTTTTTTCGTTTTCAAACACGATTTGTGGAAGTTATCATATTTTTGATAGGTACTTAAATCAGTTTTACGCACTATTTTTTTAGAAGGCGATTCAGGAACAGCTTGATATTTCTTAGTGAATTTAATTTGTCATTGTTTTGTTTTATTTTTTCAATAGGTTCTTTATTTAATTAGAAATAACTGTCTGGAATCTCCACAGGAACAGGAACAGACTTTTATCTTGGAAAAAATAATGAACCGTCATTTGGAAATATTCTTAGCTTTTTGAAAATAAATAAATAAGTACAGTACTTCAAGCTTTTGATTGGATCTCGGTTATTCTCGTGTTTTCCGAATCCTACGTCCGACAGCAGTGTATTATTCCACAAAACCAAAATGCGACCGCAGCTCTAATTTGCTTTTCTTAAAAATGACATTTATATGTATTTTTTTGCGATAAAATTGAAGTTATGAGTAATTTTCATTTCCAAATGACTTTCCGTCAAGGGTTTTTGTAAACGCATTCTTTTTCTGGTTTTACTGTACCTACCTACTTTCCTACTTTTATTCTGAAAGAGTCTTACGATTATAATTAGCAAAATCTTGAAAAGACAATCAAAGAACTCGTTCAATTACAGTTCAAAGTTGCAGAACATTCAGTTCTATAACGCGCCGTCTGAAAGCATCCTTATTCTGCGATTTATATTGAAAAAGTTGTGTCTGTATTTTATTAAATTCGTAGGTACTTGAGCCTTGATTGGGCCACTTGTGCTCTGTCAACTTTGATATTATTCTGTAAGTATAAAAAACATTGTACCTAAGTATTATTTTTGTTAGAAAAATAGAATCTTGTTATAAAGATATAATAGGTAAGCTTGTTTTACTATCCCAATAAGGTCCCAAGTAAAATAACTGATACCTAGTCAAAGTGACGTTGAAAAGCGTATTAAAAAATATCTGATTATTCAAAAACGCTTGGGACTAAATATGTTCAACCTCCGTTTATAATCACACTATCACAACCTATCACACTATCACATTATTTTAATATAAATTCGAAAGTTTGGATGTTTGGATTGGATGTATGTTTGTTCCTTGACAGTCACTGAACCGATTTGGCTGAAATTAAAAATATAGATACATAATGACCGGGAATGGGACATAGACTACTTTTCGTCCTGAAAAAAACGCACGGTTCCCGTGGGAATAAAAAAAGTAGTCCATGCGTGCAAAGCCGCGGGCGGGGACGCCCTAGTACCTAATATTTTTAAGTATCTTAGACGAAGTCAGTTAAAAAATAACAGGTTATTAACTAATCTATATTCTAAAGTAATTTACTAAAAAACCTACCCAAATTACAGTTTAAATTGATTCTAAACATAGTGCCTTAATAACTACAATAAAATAACTTACTAAAAACTAGTTTAGATGTCGGCAAGGATCAAAATTGGATTAAGGTTGATGTTCACCAACAATTTATACGCCCGTTAAGGCTTGTTTCACTCTTTAGCGTGTCGCCGGTCGCGTCCGCGAGTTGACCATTCACAGCACAGAGAAATAAACTTTGATCATTCACAGCACAGAGAAATGTGCTGTGAATGGTCAACTCGCGGACGCGACCGGCGACGCGACACGCTGAAGAGTGAAACAAGCCTAAATAGAATGCGGCTCCAAGAGAACGATCATCACTGCTATTTTAATTCATACTTTAACTCGGATCAATGCCAACAATTTCAGTTTTTCTAAGAATGCTTTAAAAGTTAGAAAATTATAGAAAAAGGTAATAGATAAATGTACATTTTTGCATTCTATAACCAAAATGTCGTAAAAATCAATTTATCGGTGAACTTAATGTACCTAATCAGAGCATAAATAAATAAAAAGATTCCGACTAATTGAGAACCTCCTCCTTTTTTTGAAGTCGGTTAAAAATGTTCTGTTTCTATGCGAATCTCATACGTATAAAACTGCGCACCCCATCATTTTTATTACATTTTCATTATCCCTATCCAATTGCTATAAACCATCGATTAACATATTGGTGTATTTCGTCCAAGGACTTTGTTACAATTATGTATTCTGTGATGTCGGCCATTGGGTCATAAACGGTGATAACGGGACAAAGTTAGGGACATTTTGATGTTCTGTGGCTCTTATTCATAACCTATATCTACATGCTTAATAAACCCCACTAGATTAAGCTACTGCATTGTTGTGAGACAGTTTGAGGGTCGTAAAACAGAACTCTACAGTACTTCCAGATAAATAATGAGCATCGGTTAATTTCGGATTTTCCGAATATGACCGACAGCATCTAGGCAGTATTGATATATGTAAGCCTTTATGATTCCACAAACAAATTGTGACAGAAGCGCACGTCATTTTGCTTTTCTTAAAAATGACATTGATATTTATTTGTTTGCGGTAAAGTTGAAATTGTGAGTAATTTGCATTTCCAAATCACTTTTCGTCAATCGTTTTTTTAATTTTATACGATTGTATCCGATGTTTTCCGAAGCGCATTATTTATCTGGTAGTACTGTACGTCGTGTTGAGAATTTTATGACATTTCTCTAGTTAAATAAATAAATCCTTGTTTGAATCCGGATTCTATTATAGTAGCGTTATGGAACACTTACCTACCTAATGCAATCTTAAATTAAATCAAATTATTGATCCACATACTTACCTAAATTAGTAATCTGTGCCTAAAGGCACAGAACAGACAATAGTAGGTACTACGTACTAAAGGCCTGCGTCATGGCTTGAATTAATACCACTTGCGATCACCCATCCCAATTGTGACCGCGCACAACGCTGCTTAACTTCAACGATCAATCAAGAACATCTAATCCGCTACTACATGTTGGCGGAAGCTTGCCGAGTGAACGCCAATGCCAACATGTGGACATTTGTCTTGCCTTGCCATCGTTCGATGTCGCTTGCCTAGCCTGGCCGAGTGAATACAAGCGCTTTCTAACTTTGAACACAACACTATTAAGTAACGACAGTGCTATTTGGCTCCAAACTTCTGTAAGATGTACTTTTCAAGCATTAACACGTGCTCTGAACATCGTGAGGAAACCATTTAATATTCCATTATGCGAGACGCGCAATGTCAAGTTGAACACTTGCAAAATAGAATAAGGACCATCAGCCCCCAATTCTACTAGATGACAACGTCAATCATTCCGCTGCGGTTTGTTTCGATCTCCTAAATGTCAGCCATTTGGTGAATAGTAGAATTAGCTTTTCAAAAATTTGTTCTGTCAAAGTCCGAACCTTAGCTAAAACCTCACCACAACTGAGTCGTTTGTTATTAGTAGTCATGGAAACAGTCGGTTTAGTTGAAGTTTTGCTTGAGGTTGATAAAAAGTTCGGTACCAGAATTGACGCCAAGGACCATCAGTGCAGTGTAAGTAACGTTCTTATCGATCGCTAATTTTGACATTCAGAATCGACAAAATTCGATAAAATTAAATTTATCAATAAAAAAATAATATATTTATCGAATTTTGTTGATTCTAAATGTCAAAATTAGCGATCGATAAGAACGGTAGGTACTTGTACTGCATGTTCGACCTATGGATCGCTATAGAAGCACTTGTGGCGTAGCTTGCTTAAGCCGCCTATGTTGGGCGAGCCTAAGCCAGCGCGAGCGAAGGAAAACTGATGCAAGTCCTACCGTCCAGACGTTTGGCGAGTCTATGCATGCATGCAAAGACTTTATATAGACATCCGTACCCATATTATAAATGTGAAAGTGTGTTTATTTGTTTGTTTATTTGTCCTGCTTTCACGTCAAAACAGAGCAACGGATTGACGTGATTTTTTGTGTGGAGATAGTTGGAGGGCTGGAGAGTAACATAGGCTACTTTTTATCCGGGTACCACGCGAGCGAAGCCGCGGGCAGCAACTAGTAAGTCTATATAAACTTTTTATAGACATCTTCTTCTTCTTGCGGTGGCTCTCCACTACTGGAGGTTAGCCGTCAGCTCATTGAACCTTTCCCGATCTTGCGCCAAGCGAAAGAGGTCTTCGACGCTGGCGATGTTTGTCCACTCTAGATAGATATAGACATAAGTCTATTTAAAGTCGTTAAGCCATCTTCAAGCATGAAATCTGCATCACCATAGACCTAACCCACACAAACTTACTTTTACAAGAAATATTCAACCCAACCACACCCAGCATACCTACCTAAATGAATATACTTAACTTAGGTCTAAATTGTAACATTTCCCAAATGTACATAAATAAGGTACAGTTCACACGAACTAGATAGTCTTGCACTAAAATGTAAATATTTATGTTAAATCCTGCTTAGATTTTACTTAAGTGTTCCAGTAAAGAGCGTGGTGCAAATGATAAGCGGAGCGGGTAGAGGAGCATAGCAACAAATATTTTTTTCACAAATACAATGTATAAAAAACCCTGTTTCATGAACTATCTTGTGAAAATATTATCACGTCTGTATAATTCGTTTAGATATCCTCAGATATATCAGATCGTTTTAGGCATTTAAGATCAGAACAAAAAACATTCGGTCAATATCTTTGTCTCTCTAACATAACCAACACTAGCTCAATCGGTGCGCTGTGGAATGGAAAACCCATTAGAATACGTCAAAGGGGTTGAATCAAAATCAAAGTGTGATCCAAACAGGTCCTACAAGACCGCTCGGATCTTTGATGAATTCATCAAAGCACATACCTAATAAAGATTCAAAGATGTCTGAGGCACGTCCGAAACAATGAAATAAAATCTCAAAATACTAAAAGACTGCCGAGTTTTATCAATATCGCTGTCTCCTATAAACACCAGCACCATCGGTATTGGTAACGCAGTGTTCTGTGCAGTGGAAAACACCTTTTGAAGACATCTAAGGAAAGATTGAAGTCGTCAGAGGCACCTCCAAAATAGTGTGTAGTGAAAAAAGGTCTAAAATAATAAATAACACTAAAAACATTTTAAGATTGTTTCCAACGATCCTTAGGTGGCTCAACTGGTTCTTATTGTATTTTATAATGTTATTTAAATGTAGTAACTAGTTAAGTTTCTGTAAATAAATGTAACAAATGTTGACATTGAAAAACTACAAACCAAAATCGCTATATTTTATAAGTTACACCAGCACACATCGGTCACGCGGTGCGCTGCGGAATGGAAAAAAAACCTGATCCAATTTCATTACGGGCCGTTTTACTGCTGTGTCCTGTATCCACAGGGTGATGTTATAATTGTAGCGAGTATGTTATTTATTAAATTGTAAGATAATATCATTTATTTTATTGTACACAAAAGAAACAAGAAAACAATAATCTTACACACTGAAAGGATATGTACAAAGGCGAATCATCTCATTGTGTCTAAGAATAAAAAAACAGGTTTAGGACGGATCTATAGAGTAATAAAAATCTTTATAAGGACTTTCTAAAAAAACCAGCCATCAAATGCAGAAACAGTTTCTAAAAGACTGGTAGGTAGTTCCAAAGGTTAGGGCTTTCATACAATGGATGGGTTTTTTGATTATATTTCGAATTCTGAGGCGGTATGATAGTATTAGTAACTATAGATTTTAGAACTAACTAATACAGTACCCTAAAAGGTGCAGAACACTGCAGCTACGTCTCATAACTACCCTCACGTTTAACTTTAAAAGCTTATCCATGTTCGAACCGAAGCTTCTTGTATTTTGCAGATTTCTTGTCATATTTTGCATTAAATTGCTTAGGAAAGTTTTGCTTACGGAGAAGTTACCGAGGGCTGAATGATACACCCAAAGGTATTTGAAATATCCGTAAAAGAGTAAATAAGCCATATTAGCCTAGAGCAGCGGACTTAAAAAGGTCGCTATAACTGAAGCACAATATGAAATTAACTATAATGCCGTCTCTTTTCACTCAGTCAATGAAAAGTGATGGCAATAGTTCAATTCCTATATTGCGATTCTGCAATAGCGACGTTTATATGCCCGCTGAGGTCGGCTTACCGCGGATCACGAGCCGTATTCAGTATTCAGTATTCAGTATATTTATTCACAAAAGACATGGTACATTAGACATTAGGTAGAAATATAAGTAATTGAGCTGCATATCTCGCCCGAGTAGGTACAGGCACGTGAATATGTTAGACAATTAATTATGTTTTTATGTTAATTATGTTTTTTTTTAAATATTACAAAAAATTATAAAAATAATTATTTTTGCCAGTTTTTTTACAGCAAATATCTTAAAAAGTCAAACGGGTTTTATTGTGTTTCTTTCAAACCTGCAGTCAGGTTTTTTTTATATTTTTAATATTGCCCCTCATAACTTGTAACCGCAGCTCACGCAGCAGTTAATTATTTGCGGCAGTTTTTTTTTGCAGCAAATCTTAAAAAAATCGAACGGGTTTTATTGTGTATCTTTCAAACCTCACGTCGAGTTTTTTTATTTTTAATATTGCCACTTGTAAGTATTTTTAATTAGTTACTAGCTGACCCGGCAAACTTTGTATCAAGTAACTTTGCTTCAAGCATAAATGGAGAGAAGCATGAAAGTAGAGAAGTATGTATAAAGAGAAGCAGAGAAGCATAGTAGGAGAGAAGCAAAGAAGAAAGGATGGAGAAAGCATGGGAGGAGAGAAGCACAGAAGGGGAGAAGCATGTATGGAGAGAAGTAGTGAAGCATGGAAGAGAGAACCATACCCATAAACATATCACTAAAAAGTTCCATGGAGGTCCTGACTCCATAATGTAAAATCAAATAATTGACGAGAACCAGATGTCACACTAACCCTATTAACCTACGTTTAATAGCAGATAATGTGTTCGTCTTTTTCAATAAATTATTACTTTACTTTACATCAATAGACCAGCATTGTGTTTCGCTTATCAAGGCCTTTCATTTGATACCCATATCACTCAAATTTTATTTAGGTAGTTATTCTTGTTTACTGCAAAGCTGTAACACCCTGTAGTTTGATTACATTAACTGATAGTTATAAAAGTTTATTATGTCCCTAAGGACATCGTATCTATAGCTGTATTAACTTGTATCGAGTGGGACCATGGCCGGATAGGACCGATGGGAATTACCCCACACTTGTTCTGTTATCACCTTCATCTATGGGAAAATTAAGGTTGCAAACAAATATGGTAGCAATCCTATAAGACGCACGTTCTGAACGGTCACAATTTGGATGGTTGACTTCTACTGGTATTACCAACTGTTTGTTTGTTTGTACCTACTCACGTTCTCGAAAATGGCTCTAACGATTTCGATAAAATTTGCGGTAGGTATGTGGGTTTATGGGGGCGAAAAATCGATCCATATCTGGGAAAATTCATTTTCTCGGCATTTTCACTCAAAAAGACTTACCAGTGCAATGTGGTTCATAATTTCACAATATCTGTTGAGATTGAGACCAAAGTGGCCGAGTGGATTGGGTGTCCGCCTTTCAGCCGAAGGCTACGTGTTCAAATCTCAGCCAGCGGAAGCTTTCTTTGTTCTTTTTTTATTTTTCTCTTTTTGCACCCAGAGCTCGGTCGCCCAGATATTTACTTATCCAACTTATTATCAAGTTAGTCCCAGTATTTGCACCTATGCACCTAATGTTGAACGTGAGTATAGTCTATCAATTATCTTGAGCTTGGCCGTGCAAGTTCCTGCGCCATCGGGTATAATTAGCCGGACGGTGGACAAGTTGGCCTAACTTTGGCCGGTAGGGCAAAGTAAACTGGACAGTACATCACTTTATAGATAAACTAGGAGAGTAACTTTAGGCGCGGGACATACAGAAAATACGTAAGACGAGGACGCGTCGCAGACAGTCTCTTTTGCGTCCCTTTCATAGAAAATGTATAGAAGCGTCGCGCCGCAAAACATACAGAAGAGACGGGGCGCCGTCACATTTTGCATGAAAGGGACGCAGAAGAGACAAATGTCGGCGTCCCGTCTCTTCTATCTGGCCTGCGCCTTAGAGTAACTTTTTACTGAGTAACTTTTACTCCTCTATGGTGTAGTGAAGACCCGCCTGAAACGCATGACACTGCGGGTTCGATCCCCATCGCAGGACAAATGTTTGTATGATCTGTAGCCGTACCATGAACTCTGAGCAATGTTAAAACAAGCTTGAAATATGACAACGAATGTCATTCTTATAGCAGTAGGCCTGTTTTAAGCTTGTTTTAACATTGCTCTAGAACAGTGGTGGGCAAACTACGGCCGGCGGGCCAACTCCGGCCCGCGAACCTTTTTAATCCGGCCCGCCGCGCCAGCATTCTTACTCAATCCGTACTATTCATCTAAATTAAATGTAAACGTCGGGAAACAAAATAAATAAAAGGTACGCGATAAAATCCCGTAATAATAATTATCATTAAATGTAAACACTTTCAAAATTGTTACAATATTTTTAGTGTTTTGTAAGTACCTAATAGTAAAAACCAGTTAAAAAATCTGGCCCCCCATTACATTTCATTGGTTTTGTTTGGCCCCCGATGAAAAAAGTTTGCCCAAACCTGCTCTAGAATAAAACTTTTTTAAACTATCATGGTTGTAAACATTGTAAATATCCAAAAATCATGGTAAATATCCCGTTTATACTGTTTACAATTGCTCTAGAAGTTCATGGTAAGGCTACTGCAAATATTTGTATCGGGTCTGGGTTTTTTTAATATCAGTCATGTAGGTCCCATAACACAAGCTAAGCTCTGCTTATTTTGGGGCTAGATGACGCTGTGTGAGATATCCAGCATTAGGTATTTGTTTTATTTTCTGATTGAAGCCTTCACTGCCACCCTTAACGACAGCCTGATTACCATGTGCGTCGGTGGAACTCAAAGTGATAATCTGAAAAAAGTAACGTAATGTAGGTACTTATCATCTTGACTTCTTGAGCAGCTAAAGTACACCAAGCCGCCAAGCTCTTCTGCGCCTTAGAAATATAGTGGTATTTGATTAGTTCAGTTTCGTTTTTTCCCTTTTAACAATTCCTTTGTCCACCTATCGTACGAAAACTTCAAACATTTGTTAAATAAAAATCTAAAATCTATAATTTTGTTTTTATCTACAGAATCTATCGTAGCCCTTCAATTTCGTTTGTGATTTCGCAAGTTGTCTTACCATCCAGTATACTATGCCTTATCAAGTACACAAGCACTAACTATTGCACACACTGTGTCGGGGGCCAGTTGAACTGTTTGCCGAACTGGCCCGATTGAAAGGGTTGCCTTAAACTTTGCCTTTTGTACCGTACCCTAACTGTCCGAGCCGTGAAATGGCGGTGACTTGTTTTGGCTTAGCAGTAGTTTAATTTTCAATAGAATAACCTATAGACGTTTCGAAAAAGATTGCTTTCAAAACAATTTGTTACAATGTTCATGTTACGGCATAGTAGGTTTTTCTCTCACCCTATACACCGTTTATTTTTGGTCCGTTTAAATCCGGCGCCTACCTAATCTATACTTATCGATAACCTTACTCAAAAATAATAATAGAGATCTTTTTTTTTGCAATTAATAATAACACGAAACATATTCGATAATAATGAGAACCGATAGTAGCAGTACTATTCGTTTGTCGGCTCGACTCTGCCGCCGTGGGCGCAGTCATTCACATCACAGTTGTTTGCTACGGCGTAGAGCTACTCTCATGCAGGGGCCACACTACGAGGATATGGCAAATTATTTGCCACAATACAGAATACCGGCAAATAATTTGCCATATCCCCGTAGTGTGGCCCCTGCATCAGGCAGTAACTATGGCGTAGAGTCTACGAGGTCATTGGCTCTGCGCGCCTACGACACCTTACCAAGTGTTTATCTCACTTTTGTTAATCTTTTCAACTATTCAGTTTCCTATGTAATACCTACTTATCAAATTAAAAAACTAAACCAACGACACGAATACGATTAAGTAATAAAAGCAGTGGGTGCTGGCTTTAGAATGACCCGAATTAACGGTGTATTAGAGCAGCCCGACTGGGACAGTACCTCCGCCTTGCAGAATATCGCAGCCAAATAAATAACATCATTCGTGACATTGGAGGCTCCAAGCGCTGCAGTGAAAACTGGTGGACCAGTCTTGTCCATTGTGTTGTCGACGCAGTGATTCTTCTTTTAAAGAAAAAAAAATACATTTTCAGAAACGAAGTAAGTACCTATCTAAGTAAACATGGCCGGGATTCGAACCAAACATCATAAAAATGTAAGCAAATACGTACAAAATATGACGGTTAGCGTATCTAGAAAACGGTAAACAAACATTTTATTGATGGGTGTGTTTGGGCATGCCCTTGGTCCCTATAAAACTGTACCACTTAAAATAATTACAAGAACTTAATATAGAGACATTATTTTATTTAAATGATTGCTTTGAAATTGGTCATGTTGACATTTTTTGTTCTTTTTTCTATGGTGGAATTAAGCTGACTTTCGATCTGATATTATTCTGCCATATGTACCTATAACTGTGCTATTCTTCTTCTTCTTCTTCTTTCGAATGAGCAAGTGGCCAACTCTGGTGACGGAGTTTTTAGGCCGCCTAAAGGCCTCCGTCACGGCTTAACGACTGCTATAACTATAACTCAAGAATAGCTTGACTGATTTGATTATTTTTTTTTGGTTTGTTCACTTTAATACAGGGGTGGTTTAAAAGAAAACAAAAACCTAGGGAAACCCCATAAAAAGTTAAAAATATAAATTAAAGTAGTGGCTCTATGAGCTGTAGACCTCGCGAGTATGTTTGCATAGCTCTAAAAACTCTAAAAATGTTAGAAATACAATTCGGTAACATTTCGTTACCTAATAAGTTTTTTGAAACAAAAGTGTAACAGGAACCTAAATAAATACTGCCTTTATCTAAATAGTAGTATAAAGTGGTGAAAATATGCTCAAATTTTAAATGATTTCGGTATTACGTTTGTATGAACAATTGGTTCGTCGCAGGCCCCTTAAATAAATCTAAGAGCGCTTGTAGACGTCCGTTTTTTTCGCCGAACAACGGACCGTCAATAAAAAAATTTATTCGCAAAATCGTAAATTGTTCGCCGGACCGATATCCGGCGCGTGTACACACATTCATTAAACGCCATACACCACCGCGAATCCGGTGAAAAACACGGTCCGTTGTCCGGCAAAAAAAACAGACGTCTACAAGCGCACTAAAAGTGAGCAATTGAAATGTATTACCCTTACTTAAGTACATTTTACAAAAAGTTAACAGCATGACGATATTGCAGCATCTTAAAGTCACGATACAGTAAAATTATTAATAACTCAATAGAGCCAGAATTGATACTTTTAATCAACGTCTCGTAAGAAGTCTTGATTAAAAATAATCGGATTAGAAGAATTTCATTCGTCTCATAGCGACGTTAATCCCGGGATAAACTGTGGGACGAACTGGTCTATCCCGTGTGGTAGATACTTAGGTAATAAGTAGTTCTCAGAACCGAGGAAATTGTGATATTATGTGACTTTTGACTTTTTAAGCCGTGTTGGCGAATGGGTTAGTACCTCGACTTTCGGTCCGAAGGTCGTGGGTTCGAATCCTGGTCATGGATCTGTGGATCATTTCGAAAAATTCATATTTTTATTTCGTATTTTTTAAGTTACAAATAAACGCTTTTTCTATCGTAATGTATCGTACATTACAGTTATGTTAACAGCAAATTCTTTAATTGCCTGTTACAGTACATTACAATGTAATGTAACATGCAATGTAACAGGTAATGTAATGATTACCTACATGGTACCTACATTGCATGATACATTGTTGCGTCTTAGTTTAGGTAGTTTAGCCAGTCTGTACGCACCTTAAAAGCTTATAGTTTATAATTTGGAAGTCCATAAAAAGGATCAAAAGATTATTGTCTATTTTGACTCAAAGTGATGTCTCTATTATAAATTAAAATTATAAAATTGTGGCTTCGCCGCATTGGGTAAAAGAGGATTATATTTTTGGGTTAATCCAGTCCGCCATCCAGACAATTAAAGCTATCCGCTTAGTACCTATCGAAAACATTTTCACGTACTTACAGTCGGTAAAACAGTTCAAGTAATTTCTACGGAAAGTGCACATTATAATTGACTAGTGAACGCCCGCGGCTTCGCCAGCCTAGACTAGGTATTAACTAGCTGCTGCCCACGGCTTCGCTCGCGTCTCGCGTGGTACCCGGATAAAAAGTAGCCTATGTTACTCTCCAGCCCTCCAACTATCTCCACACAAAAAATCACGTCAATTCGTCGCTCTGCTTTGACGTGAAATCAGGACAAACAAACAAATAAACACACTTTCACATTTATAATATGGGTAGGTACGGGTTTGCTGTGATATTACCTATGCAAAATTATAAAGTTAATGGAATATGATCTTGAAAGTTAAGCCATCGTTATTACAGTTAAACTAGTTTATTAACTAAGCCACATCGATAATGCTTATCCTGACAGGGCTTAATTTGTTGACGGTACCTTACCGTGGGAATTAATTTAGTATGAAAAATAAAGCAATATTAAAGTATGGTCGATCAAACGATCAAAATTCTAATGTGTGACCATAAATAGGTAAGTAAATAAAAGTGATCATGAACTGCTCGACAATCATGGTTCCTAAATACCTAAACGAGTTGGAAATTTTTGTCATCAAGAATTATAGTAGGTAAACTCTGTATGGAACGTGTCGTTAGCCTGGCTCGCACTTGACCCATTTTTAACCAACTTAAAAAAAGGAGGAGTTACCTACAAACACAAATAAATTAATTATTCACAACAAACACACTTATATAACTTCATCATCATCATCATCCATCACTAACCCGATCTCTCCCAGTGCTGGGTATAGGGTGGTATAGGCCTCCCTTTGTTTTTGCCATTTTCCCGGTCCTGCACTTGTCTGATCCACTGAGGCCCTAACTTAGGTATTTAACTTATTCAGAGAAAACTCAGTAGGTAATTCGAAGTTTAAATGTACTTATTCGAGTAAATCACTTACATACTTACTTACTTACCTAAGAAACAGTCTTGAGAACTAACAGGTGATTTAGCCTATATTTTATTTACACGAATAGTGATGTCAACATATCGATAGTCGCATGTCGTGTTGGCCGAGAGGGACACCACATTCTCCTCGTCAAAATCTTCCAACATCCATCCTTAAAAGTCAAAAGTCAAAGATTATTTATTCAATAAGATCATGTAGGTTGATCACTTTGATACGTCAATGGTTAAATATAGTTTTGATGCAATATTTTATAACGATTAATACATAAACGGAGTTGGAACCTCAACATCGTGAAGAAACCAGTTCGCTTCATAATAGCGGCGATGCGCTTGCAAGCTGTCACGTATGTATTTGGACATGCTGAATACCCCCAAGGATCATAATTGAATAAAAGATCTGAGATAAATTCCCAGAGATACACACACCCATACACACAACCCCAAAACCCTAAAAATCATCAAATAGAAGAGAAGGATTTAGGTACTCTGTCCACACTGTGTGTCCATATTGCGTTCTGCAGCGCGTTTTTGAGACGCGCTGCGAACGCGCGTTCCGATCGATACAAAAGTGCGTTCGCAGCGCGTATCCGCGTTTGTATCGATACAAACGCGCTGAAAAAACGCAGTGTGTCCACTCCTCATGCACACTTTATTTTAAACGTATTATTATGAGTAGGTAGTACAAATAAATACAACATTATTTAAATTTACGACGTGCGAATGATATATCTCATTTATCTAAAATATGTAGGTATAACTATTATAATAAGCATAATAAAAATCAGAAAAACAGAGTTAAATAGGTAGGTACCTAAAGCATAATTATTACGGTGACTTATTAGGTATAACCTTCCTCAAAAAGTCAGCAACAAATTCAGAAAGAAGTTTTCAAATCTGACTGCTAGTTTAAGAGATTAGTGCGTTTAAATTAAACAAAGAAAAAAAAACAAATTTTAATTGTTTTCTTTTTTTGTTTTGGAAGCATGGTACTTTCCCCTCAAGGTACCTACTTATGAAATTATGTTAAAATTAAAACACCGTTTTAAACAATTGCTATCCTTTTTTGTTAGATAGTGTCAAAGAGAGACAAGATGAATCTTTAGTATTGTTTAAAGTTGAGAGGCGAAGGCCCATGTTTTCGAATATTATAAAAAAACTAAAAAAACGAAACAAGATCACTACAGTAGCTATTCCCAAAAAAACAGTAGACATTCTTTCAAATCTTTAGGGATTTTTTTGAAAATGTCAAGTAGGTACCTACTATACCCACTCTAATTAAGTAGGTAGGTAGGTACCCGGTATAAATATTTCGTAGGTAGTTACGTTTTATTCAGCAACAGAATAATTCACGCTATAACGGTTAAACGTTCTATATTAGCATTTTAATAGTTCAAAATTAACTTAAATCTGTCTAGCTGAATAATTATCTAAATGTGCGCCAATTAAATAAATCGCCCGGTTTATTTGCGAGCTACAACATTGTTTATTAACTTTGATTAATCGACACTATTTTCACATTTTTATGATAACATCGGCATTATAATAATGCTCCACAAAAAAATATAGGTAAGTACCTACCTACTAGGTACCTACTTAAAATACTTATTTTTTTATTGATAGGCAAGTATAACATCAGCAATAAAAGCTAAGTATCTAGAATTGGCAGCCGCTAGAGAGCAAAGAAGTATTCCTACTTCCGTGCGCTAGAGTAGCAGTATCAGTGATAGCGAAATGCATGAGTGATAAATATCTATCTCCTCACTTTAGGTAGGTAACATAAACCTCAGTTTAACTGACAGTTACCTACCAGTATGTAATGTAGCTTACTTTAGACCTTACTTGTAAATTATGAAACATGAAGCTCTACTGAATAGAATGGATTAGAAATAGAATATAGAAGGTATAAATAATACTTAGAATAGTACCTACCTAAGTAACTTTAGACCACAGTTCAAATACCTACAACGTATGCGTCAAGCAATTTGGGTCAGATTACAATAAATTTAAATTTATCGATAAAAACCATCGATACTCCCCATCTCTAAAGACGAACCCAAAAAGACAATAACGCCCGAGTGTTCACCTGGATCTTTTTGCAAAAAGCCTCTGAAATGAGCGCCCGATAATTTCTTAAATTACTCTTCGAAGGACTTTGCATAAAGGTTTCTATTCATTCGAAAAAATACTAGCTAATCCTGTGAATTAAATTGAGACAAAAGATTGTTTCTGTAATTTATTTTGTTTACCTTTAGGTACTTTTGTTTAAAATTGGGACCTACTTACGGGCGGATTTTTTTAAATTTGTACATTGCATTTTCAGCGTGTCCATCGACTTCCAGTGCATTATTTTAATACTTCTAATAGATTTGTGGTACGGGTATGGTGTTTTTCGGATAGATTAACAATCTTTTATCCATTTTCAACGTAAACATATTATAGGGTACCATTTAATTTTAATTAAAATAAAGCAAAATAAGTAATACTTTACTGCATTTTTACCATGTCCCCTCGTCAGTTTGCAACTTTCATCGTGTCATTACAACTCAATAGATCGAGTTTTGAGACACATTTTCTAGTCTATTATCATGATAAATTCACTGTTTTTCGAATAATAGACAGCAAAACCATGTAAGTTAATTAAATTAGGTATTAGATATTTAGCTTTAAACCTCAGTCCAGTTTTTTGGCATTTTTGGACATGTCTGGCTGACTAACGGGTTTTGAGCTACTTGGATTATTGCAATCCTACTAATGTGGTATTTTTTTGAATAAACTGGTACTCTTGCTGGTATTCTGACTGCCACTCTGATGTATTGATGTAATCAGACTGTTTTATGAGTCAGTGAAGTGTGTAGGTAGGTGAAGTGCTGTCCGAGGTCCGCTGATGAACTGCTGTTTTTTGAAGGTAAGAAACAACTTTTTGGCATATTACTAGTTCGCAATGAATAGTTTAACTTCCGGTTGCATGAAATAATAGCAGTTCCACAGGATTATGTTATTACATTCGGCAGAAAAGTTAAAAACATTTTCCTTGCCACGGTTTCGTTACTGTCAGCTGAGGAACATTTGCAAAAACGTTAGTCATCCGAACAAATTGTTAGTCATCTGACCTGTAAAGTCAAGTGCATATTGCGGAATTTTTGTATTTTTAACAGACTTAAAAAAGAAGGAGGTTCTCAAGTTGACTCTGTTTTTAAAATTAAAAGCTTTTATTTAACTTACAATGTATGTACCTAAATGTACCTGCTGGATCAAATGCTGAGGGGTAGCCTTATTTTCTTGTCACTGTACCTACTATAACATTTTTGATTTGTGTGCATGTACCGTATAGTGGTGAAAATAAAACTCTTTTCTATTCTATTCTATTATCTAATAAGTACCGATTAAGTGGTATTTAAGTTTTTTTTTTCAAGTTTTTGTTATAAAAGTTACCGGATCTCATAAATAAGATAGAATATATCTTAGATTTAAGTAAAAATGTGTCATAATTGTTAAATAAATGTGGTACCGTGGGGCAGTCCCGGGCATCATCAGTGACTTCACGGTTAAGAGGTAGTTCAAAGCACTATGCAAAATAGACGTATTTTATTAATAAAACGCGCACTCTATAGTTGTAAAAGTCAGAATATCTTACCATTGTAAACACAAGCCTTACTTGTCCTCTGACTAACATCGACGGTCCACTGACTAACTGTCCTCTCGAAAAAGTTTTTTGAAATCGTATTTTAGATATTAAGCCCACTGTTTTTTAACAAACTTTTATGTTCCTTGGTGAGATAATATTAAATAGTATTATGTGTAATTTACTTGATTTTGTACGGGTTCTAAATTCTAAGAAACACTAAAAAGACTGAGACAAATTTGACCAAAAGTTAGTCACCTGACACAAAAGTTGAAATATTTAATATTTCTAGTTAATATTCATAGAATATGCACTGATTATTCTATTGTGATTTTAAATTGGATTCAAATAAAAGGCTTTTTACGATTATACGTCTTTTATTTTTTCATTTATCCAGAAAACAATTTCGTTACTCATTGGACAATTTTCACCACAGTCTCAGTATTAAAATACCAATAAATCAAGTTTTCTTCAGTAAATTACATGACTTTTGGGTTTTCATGAAACTTTACGTATCTTGCTATAAGATCATTATACCCAGAAATAGATATTTGAAGAAAAAAATTTTTTACAACATTTTCAGAATGGTACAAATTTAAAAAAATCCGCCCTTACCTAACAATAAGGACTCTTCTAAGCTAGCTTTTGGCTAAAATAATTTTATAGTAATTTTTTAGTCGTCTGGGATTTTTGATTGGGGGGTTACTTCCTCCAAAAAGGGGCAAAAAGAGGGCTCCGCCTTATGACATCTGGATCTTTTTTATTTAAAAAAATGGTGATTACTTACCTATGTATTTATTTGATGAGGATCTTCAGCGTGAAGAGCAGATTAGTGCCTCAAATGAAGTAAATTAGGTAGATACCTACGCACTTTTACATTTCTACCAGTGGACCTTATAAGGTAGGAATTGATAGAGCCTTGAGACCCCTTCTCATCACAAAACTAGAGAACTGTGAACATTATAATCAGTTTTATGTTATGCAAAAAGAAAAGACAGACTCGCGAGGTCTACAGCTAGTGTTACCAGGTGTCCCGAATTTCGCGGGACGTCCCGCTTTTCAGGTGTCTAGGGACGCGTCCCGCGCAACCCTTGCGCGGGACGCCAAATGTCCCGCTTTTTGGGAATCAAAAAATCACCGCACTAGTTTACACGTTTGAACACAGTACAAGCAGTACGGATCATATGATCAGATGGGAATGGCATCCATACCAGTATCAAATGCTGCTACAGAGAAGATATTTTCTCAAGCGAATATTATTTGGTCCGATAGAAGAAATAGGTTATAGCATGTAAAAGTAGAAATACAAATAAAGACCAACTTCAAAATGACATGTAGTGAATTTTATGACTACGCAATCCTACTATCCTACTAATCCTACTAATATAATAATAATATAATATAATCATACTAATATACTAATCCTACTAATATTATAAAGGCGAAAGTCCGTGTGTGTGTGTGAGTGAATGTTTGTTACCACGTATCTCCATAACTACTAAACCGATTTGGCTGAAATTTGAAACATAAATAGATAATGACCGGGAATAGGACATAGGCTACTTTTTATCCCAAATAAATGCATGGTTCCCGTGGGATAAACAAAATAGTAGTCCACGCGGGCGAAGCCGCGGGCGTCAGCTAGTACTAATAATATTATAAAGGCGAAAGTCCGTGTGTGTATGTGTGTAAATGTTTGTTACCACGTATCTCTGTAACTGCAGAACCGATTTTGATGAAATTTAGAATGTAGATAGATTAGGTTCTGTAATGGGACATAGACTAAATAATGGGACATAGATTAAATTTTGGAAAATCAACCCCTAAAGGGGTGAAAAAGGGTAAATACTTTTGTATGAAATTTTTTAACGCGTTGTCCTATTTACTTAAAACTTTGTTTAGATATGTAAAATCAAAAATGATTAAATACGTGTTTCAGGATTTTTCAAAATAACTCTCAAAAAGGGGTAAAATGGGGTTTCAAACTTTGTACGGAAACTTTTTAATGAGTTATGTGATTAGCTTGAAATTTGGTTCGAATACTTTAAATACAAAATAAATAAACACGTGTTTCAGGGTTTTACAAAATAACTCTCAAAAAGGGGTAAAATGGGGTGTCAACGATTGTATGGGAACTTTTTAACAAGTGGTGCGGTTGGCTCGAAACTTGATTAGAATACTTTAAATACAAAATAAATTAATACTTATTTCAGGGTTTTTCAAAATAACCCTCGAAAAGGGGTAAAATGGTGTGACAAAGTGACTCGCTTCGCTCGCATTTTAGGTTTATGCGTATTTTGCGATCATAATAATTTAATGTTAGGAACCGACAACCATCTATCTTTTTCTTAGAGCACCGTTAGCAAAATCAAGTGTCACATGTTAAATTTGTCTACAAAAATTCCGCTCGCTTCGCTCGCATATTACTTACATGAGTATTTTACGAGCAAATTAATTTACTATTATGAACCGACAACCATCCATCTTTTTCTTAGAGCACCGTTAGCAAAATCAAGTGTCGCGTGTTAAATTTGTGTAAAAAAATTCCGCTCGCTTCGCTCGCATATTACTTACATGAGTATTTTACGAGCAAATTAATTTACTGTTAGGAACCGACAACCATCCATCTTTTTCTTAGAAAACGGTTAGCAAAATCAAGTGTAACATGTTGTATTTGTCTTAAAAATTTCCGCTCGCTTCGCTCGCATATTACTTGCATGAGTATTTTGCGAGAAAAAGAATTTAATGTTAGGAACCGACAAACATCCATCTTTTTCTTAGAGCACCGGCACCGTTATCAAAATCAAGCGTCGCATGTTGAATTTCTCAAAAAAAAAAAATTTGCTCCCACCGCGTGTAACACCGCGGGGCACAGCTAGTAAATCAATAATTTCTTAGGAACAAAACTTTCTAACTACAAGAAAAAGGTAGCTACCCTGAAATGCCCAAAAATTCCTTCATAATTTTCCAGATAGGTACTTATTACATAAATATTAAACTTTGATTATACAAAGCTTGTTTTTTTTTGTCGTCCCGAATTATAGCACAAAGTCCCGCTTTTTGGAACCTGCTGTCCCGAAATATGGCATAACACACCTGGCAACACTATCTACAGCTCACAGAGCCAGTAATAATAATAGGGTCAACTTAGAAATGGTTTTCCAATTTGATCCCTGCTATCCCGTTCCACCCCGGGCATACATCTTCATAGTAAATCTTCTAATAAATTCCGTTTTGTTTATCCAACAAAAACTTTGTATCAAGTTAAAAGGTAGGGATCTCGTAAATTCTTCAAGAGGATTTGAAAGGGCCATCTTTATCCATGGGTACATTTAGGAAAACAACACAATTTAACATAAGCACCAGCTTAAGGTAGGTAGGTAGGTATATTTTTGGAAAACGTTGATAAGTAAAGTACCTACCTACCTGCCTAGGTACAAAGGAATACAGAATACTTAGGTAGGTACCTACTAGGTAAACACTGAGTTGAAGTTTTGTAGGTATTGGTCCTAAATTCAGTTAGGCAGGCAGGCGTGTGGTCAATTTTTATGAAATATTTTGAGAATAATAGATGTAAGTATTATAACAAGAATACCTACATATATTACTGCCGTCATACGTAAAAAGGGCGTATCTTCCTTAGAGTATTTCTACATTCTAACTAAATAGAGATACCTACGCCCTTTTTACATTATGACGGCAGAATAGACGTAAGAGACGACCTCTGTGGCGCAGTGGGTGAAGGCCCGCCTGTGACGCAGGCAGGAGGTTGCGGGTTTGATCCCCGCCGCGGGGCAAATGTTTGTATGATCTGCAAAATATTTGTCTCGGGTCTGGGTGTTTTCTATGTAGGTAAGTATATTATGTAGGTAGGTACCTACGTATTTATTCAATTCAATTCAATTCAATTTCAATTCATTTATTTCAGACAAAATATAAATTAAATACCTACGATTATAATTTACAGTGTCCATATAAAAAGCAATAATAAAACACACACAATTTAAACTAAAACAAAAATTTATAGAAATTTTTTATAAAAAAATTGTATTTAAGTAGGAACCTACCTAGTAAGTAGACCTTAAACCAATTTTATATTGTAAACCTAACGCCTGGTCAATGTATTGGAGCAAAAGCATGACCACGATTCTTTATTACCTATGCTTGCTCATACTAAATCCATAAATCGAAACTGAAACTCAAAGAATTAAAATATCTTGCTAGATGCGACCTAATTTAAAGTGATGTAGGAACATGAGCTTCCTGGGAACTGAACCGTTTCTACAGCAGATCATTTTGCACTGAACACGTTATACGCTATAAGACTTAGTGTCGCAGCGACGACATCGACTAATCGACTAACTTCAGAACACGGCGCATCACTAGACGCAGCACATCCCTAGACGCAGCACGTCACTAGTTCTTCTCAATCATAATGGCCGCGAGTGCGCATGTAGGTATTGTAAAATTCAATTTTACTATAATTAAAACTACAAAGTTTCAAGACAGTTTTTATCATTGGCAGTCCACCCAAACCCAAGTAGAATCATCACCCGTAACACTTAGCAAATTCAAAACATTAAATTATGTAGGTAAGTAGGTACCTATTTCGATAGTACCTACTAAACTTGGAGCAAGATTGTCATTTTTAGTTTCAACAGTTCTGCGTTCGTCTGCGTGATTTTGGGGGAGTCGATCAGTGTTGTTATTGATACGGCAATTGCCGTAATATACGGCAATCCACGTATTTTTTTCAGAAAATACGGTATACGGCAGGCCTTTCAATGCCGTATCAAAAAATACGGCAATTAGCTATAACTGAAACGAAACGTAGAGTCCACGCCAGTACTCAAGTCCTACGGCAAAAGTGGGAACTAATTGTTATAATTAGTAATTTTTGACCTAACCTATAGTCGTATTGCTCATTATACGGACTAAAATTGAAGGAAAAAATGTCATTTTTCCTTCAATTTTGATTAGTTTTGATACGTTTTATGTCAAAATTGAAGGAAAAATGACATTTTTTCCTTCACTTTAGTCCGTATAATTAGCAATACGACTATAGTTCTGCGATAGCAGCGCCGTGTCTATCAGGCTTCAGTGGTGGTGCGTACTCTACCACTCCCAGCCGGGGAAACCCCAACTCGCGACTACTAAAAACAGAGTTCATATCGCCGTATCGTGCCATCTCTTTCGCCTTAGTTAAAAATGAATGAGACAACGTACTGAACTAAAGTAAATTGGGTTATATGAATCGAAGTCGAATAGCTCATTGGCCAGGAATTTTGGGAAAAGATCCCTAACACAAAAGTTTATTTCGCACGTATAAAACTAAAAAGAAGTATTTCAAAAAACACAATTTTTGGGAAATCGCGTTTAAAGTTTTGTGACTTGGAGTGTGTTTATTCAATTACGAATAATTATTTTGTTTGTGTAAATATTTATTTGATTTTTTAACTACGGCATAGTCAATGGATTAATCTTTAAAATTTAGAAAGAAAGTCATTAATTTTATTACTAGTTTTTTATTTACACGGCTTAAAAATTTTTTTTTCTAACTTACTTCTTTTTATGATTAAAAACTGGCAGTTAATTCAGTTGTAAAAATTAATAGTGCTGTTTTCTTTTAAAATATTATTCGCATCTCCAGAAATATTACGATATACTTCCTTTTATTGTTAATGAATAAATGCTTACAATCCTGTATGTCTTAATATTTCTGTTTTGTAATGAATAGGCAATATGCGTCTGATTCAAAAGCGGGTTAAATGTATTTTATTATGAACATTGTTGCTTTAGAGGTATGTGTGTGTAATTATTTTTAAATATTAAACCATTTTCGATTAGAAAAACAATTTTAAAAATTGCAAAAAATAGTAGGAATTTCAAAATACTTGAAAAGGATGTGAAAGGATGTGACGACACGAGTTCATAAGAAAAGTCAAGGACGAGTCAGATATGACGATCCATAGATAAGTTTTTTTTTTAATTTTCACAATTCCTATAGGTACTCGAACTTATTGTTGTCACAGATTACTGTTGTACTTAGTATCAATTTGACGTCACACGTCAAAGTTCACAAATTGTTACTACAACAGTAATCTGTGACAACAATAATAATCGTGTTTCAGATGCGTGAAAATGTTGGTAAATTTCAAAAATTATTTTTGTTATAAAATTTTAGTATTTCGGCGCTGGAATTTTTATGACGGTTATTTGACGATATAACCTATCGTATAAAATCATAAAAAAAAATTGTGGCAGTTCCCTATTGCGCGTTCAAAAAGAATTATTATTTTACTATTAAAATGAAACACAATTACAAATTATAAATGAATAACGTAAATACATAATAATAAAAACGGGATACTTAAATATATTTAGACTTTATAACCAGAAATACTTTCTCAATAAGTAACTTTATCAATAAATAGCGATATAAAGAGTAAAACTTTCATCAAAAAAAATATGTAACTTAGACCTAATTTTAAATTAAACTAGAAATATTTTCGAAGGAACTTTATTATCAAATCACACTAAAAAAGTAAACTTATCAAACAATCAACTTAGGCTCAAGAAATCACAAAGTCTTTACTTTACTTATATAGATTAATGAATTTCATCAGTCATTAGACGACGTCCACTGCTGGACATAGGCCTCCCCCGAAGAGTACCTACCATGAGGACCGAGCTTGACCATCCACCGACTTCCTACAACCGCTGTAATATCATCGGTCCATTGAGTAGAGGCCGTCCTACACTTCTTTTCCTGTTCACGGACCACGAACTTTTCGAAAACCTTTATTCTTCAGTTATCGGTTATGCGAGCTATAATAGCCTGCCCACTGCAACTTCAACTTGCTTATTTTAAGAGCTACATATGTCGGTAACATTGGTTTTTCTACGGATACCAATAGTCAGCGACCACGTCTCAGTGCCATAAGTCATCATCACTGGCAACACGCACTGATTATAGACTTTTGTCTTGAGGCTCTGCGGTATCAGTGTCGAAAATTTGTGCCTTAGATTTGTCGAGTCGTCGTAGAACTCTGCCCATCCTAGTTGGATTCGTCGGCTAACCTGTTTATCACAATTAGAGACGGTATTGAGTTGTTTTTGAGCATAGGGCCAAAGTTTTCTATCGACTTGGCAGAATGACTATTATAATCAGCAGATCAAAGGCGAGTAATGTATTCGCCACTCATGTTGATGCCATACCCGTCCCAGTTCAGAAGCTTGAACACGTCTTCCAATGCAAAGATGAACAGTTTTGGAGATAACTTCTGCCCGTCTTTTGAAACTGGATGAAATTCGTGCTCTAATCCTGGAGACGGATTGACATGGTGGCCTTAGTACTAAACAGACACTTCAACACCTTGAGATATAGTTATAGTGATTTTGACATCGCCCAAAGACCGCAGTACTGACCAGGTTTCGAACGAATCAAAAGCTTTTTCGTAGTTCACATAGTACGCTAGACATAGCGGCCGATTAGAATGTTCAGTCTTCTGTATAATCTGCCGGAGCGTATGAAAGTGGTCTATGGTACTAAATCCTTTTCGGAAACCGGCTTGTTCGAGGGGCTGGAAGCCGTCGAACCTTCGAAGCGACCTTCGAAGTGAGACGATTGGACTACTCTGGAAAACCGCATAGAAGCGTGGATTGGAAGTGAAATGGATCTTTAGTTCTTCAAGAGGGCTCTTCTTCTTAAAGAAAAGAACCACTGTCCTTCTGTACCACGCCTCTAGCGTTGTGTGTGCCCTCAAAGATAACGGAATCAAAAAGCTTCTGAAGGACTTTGATTACCGGTGTTCCACCCCCTTTTAAAAGCTCAGTCGTAATTCCGTCTTCCCCCGGTGCCTTGGTGCCGGCTTCTGTTTTCCGCGAAAACTATAACCTGGGTCTCTTCAAGTCAAGAGTGAATAAGTGTCTTCTTGACCTTTGTGATCCATCGTCAGCCACATCGTCGCTTACCATCAGGTGAGATTGTGGTTAAACAAAGGTCTATCTACAATAAAAATAAAAATAAAAGAATCAATCATTACCCTATTATTGTAAGATATTGTTAACTTCTTACAATAACAACAGAATGTAAATAAGCCTAATGGAAAGCTAATATAGCAAGCTAATAGAAAGCTAATTTCAAGCTAATCTAGATTTTAGGTAGGTGGTAACTGACCTCCCTAGTAGGAACCACGTCTTTGAATGATTATGCTTGTGCCCATTGGATGGTACTTAGATTCATTTACAAGCATAACAAGCTTTTAATCCTCCAATACAACTTTACCTATTAATCACTTATGAAGTAATTTAAAATATTACAATCTAAATTGTTATGAGATGAATCGAAAAGAGAAATAAATTTTAACATTACCCATGTACTCGAACCAGATTTACTAAAAAACGGAACTATATTGTATTGCTTCTCCAAGGCACTAAATTTTTTAAAAATAAAAGGAAACTAAACAAAAAGTTACTAGGGATCCATCAAATGTTTTAATAATAAAAGGAAATAAACCTTAGTCTGACGCAAATATTAACATCAATTTTAAAACTAAAACGAAATAAAACACAATGGCCCACCTTAAGATTAAATGAAATACAAAATAATTATTTACCTTAGTTACTAAAGAGAATTATTTCGTTCTATTCCCGCACAGCATACGTTTTTAATCAATGACTGAGGGCACAAAACTGAATGTCGCTCTTTACCAGAATTGACTTGAACTTCGCGTTTTATGGAAAAGAGACGAGTGATCGTTTATTTTCTTTCTATTGCTCGTTTCGCTGTGGCTGTCGAAGCCATCCTGTGCATTGCGTTGAGATAATGCTTTTTATGTTAAAATCTCAATTCACCCGTTTTTTGAGATACTTCCCTTTTGTTTTAAACGTGCGATTTATTTATTTATTTATTGAATAGGATCGCACAACAGCATTATGTATCAAACAAAATGAGAAGCAAGGACAAGTACACACTAGATAAACATGAATATGAAGTAATTGAAACGATAAGAAACCTTTATGGGCAAGAAACAAGTGAGGAATAAACATTTTTAAATGATATACGGTAATTTAGTATTTTTAGGGTTCCGTACCTTAAAAGGTAAAAAAAGGAACCCTTATAAGATCACTTTCTTGTCCGTCTGTCCGTCTGTCCGTCTGTCCGTCTGTCTGTCCGTGTGTCACCATCGATTATCTCAGGAACGGGTAGAGCTAGCAAGTTGATATTTATACCATGTACTAAGGTCTATAGTCCCTATTGTGAGTATAAAAATCAAGGTCCGGAGTCAACACTATAAAAAGATATAGGCAAATTTAGGTTTTCGTGAAAACTTGTGAGTACCAAAACTTACCTTAATTATCAACTTTTTTTATTTTTCGGAATTTTTCCTTTACTTGTGCTAGAAGACCTTGCTTGTAACCTTTGACAATTCTAGGTCAACCGGAAGTACCCTAGAGGTTTTGGGTCAAAAACCTAAATGGTAGTTCCCGTTGACCTAGAATAACGAAATTTGGCAAAAAACAAGGTCTTATAGCACAAATAAAGGAAAAATTCCAAAAAGTTAAAAAAGTAGAAAATTAAAGGGTGTTCCCATACATACATAGTTGACGCCTATTAAAAGTCCTCCGAGTTGTATGGGCGCTCATACAATTAAGCGGACTAGCTTAATTGGCACCATGGCTTGATACGGAACCCTCGGGGTACGAGTTCGACTCGCACTTGACCGGTTTTTATTTCCCATAAAATACGGTAATTCAGATTGTGACATACGGCAACCCAGATTTTTACGATAACAACACTGGAGTCGATACAAGCGCGACACCGTGACGCCGACCGAGACGTCTCGCGCGTCGTGGTGCCTGGAAGAAAAATTAAATCACCAACAGTTATGTAGGTATAATTTAAAAAAAAACTGAAATGTAAAGGCTATCTTTAGAAACTTGTTAGTACCGTACCTACCTATAAAAATGACATTTTTTCCTTCAATTTTAGTCTGATTTTAGTCCGTATAATGAGCAATACGACTTTATGTACTTCTTTTTATATGATTTGGCGAAGACAGCTTTTGCTTTTTCAGTGAAATGGAAAACGTTCAACGTTTTGAATTTTAAATATTGTCTCGTTTTTGCCGCTATAAATTTGATCTTTCCGCCATCTATGATTGAGTAGCAGAACCAAAATTGGAAAACTTTTTGTATTGCCATTACAAAAAAAAAAATTATAACAGCGCCATTAACGGACAGTGGCCACAGATTAGGTAGAGATACTACGTATCAGATGGAAATGTCGGGAACATTTTAGTGTGGACTTGTGTTCACAGATTATATAGATGCTACTCGCTCCTGATTGGCTATCAGAAAACGATGTATGACGTTTCTTTTTTTTTTTCTGCTACACCGGCACCGAGCAGAATTGTCATTCTACCAAACAAATTAATTTGGTAGGATTGCTTTTTTCATTCAATATTTCTAAGGCATTGATCTCAATGTGTACTATTGAGATCAATGCCATAGTAGAGGTCAGTGGCCTAAGGGAAAGAAGGTGTTGTTGATAGAAAACAACGAAACATAGTTAATCATTTATTATTATTTTTTAAATTTTTTCTTAACACTACATAGTAGGTATAGGTATTGTATAATAAACAAAGTTGCTTCCCGCTGTCTGTCCCTATGTAAAAAAAAACATCATCAAAATCCGTTGCGTAGTTTTAAAGATTTAAGCAATGCTTAGATCTTTAAAACTACGCAACAGATTTTGATGCGGTTTTTTTAATAGATAGAGTGATTCAACAGGAAGGTTTATATGTATAATACATGCATAATATAGTACCTAGAGAAACACTGATAAATCTTAGGTTTCTGTGATGTGTGATGTGACCAGTGCGTCTCGTTCTCGTTCTCGAAATCTCGTTCAAACTCACGTTTCTCAACAAATCACTGCATAAACAATCGAGCCACTTTTTGAGTCTGATTACACTACACACTGGGAATATGGAATACAGCGGCTTTTCGCAAATTTGTACAACCTGGTACAACACAAGTTAACACAACACATAAAATACATCGTAGGTACTGAAGGTACAAACCGTTTGCAGCTAATAAGGAACAGAAATAGGCGGGGAAAATCAACAAACTAAATACACAATGATCGTTAGACATTAGACCGCAGAGCACAGACTACCCACATCCACAGAGATACCTACCCTCAAAGATCTCAATCATTCATTGACATTGACATTGTCATCAAAATAGCAACTCATTCGGAATCGGAAGAGTTGAGGAGCGGAGAACGAAATGTCATACATCGTTTTCCAATCAATTTCCAATCAAAGCACAGATTATATACAAGTCCAAGCTTCTGACTAGGAACATTTCTACCCGTGACAGTGGCTGTTGAAATTCGAGATAAAAAAATTGTCTATGGTCCTAAATTGTGAACGCGTCTGTTTCTTTCTTGAGTTTGTTGGTTTCTAAATGTTGGCACAACGTATTCATTCATTCATTTCATTCATTCACTTCGTTGAATTTCAAACGGTTTTCGATTCGATTGATGGCGTTTGTGAAATTTGTGAGGCTTTTTCAAAGTTTTCCCTACAAATATGTCAATCTTTAGTGAACTAATACCGAAAATCCATGAGATAACTAACACTTATTCAAAAAACTTCAATGAAGACCTCAAGGTAAACCCATAAACGTGTGAATCTAAAAGTTTGTTAGTCCACTCAACAAAATGCTCAAACTGTGTTTTCTATGTATTTTCATAATATTATCAGTGAAATAATGTGTCCTGAGTGTTGTTTGGCGTCAAGTTATGTGCAGTGCTGTGTGTTCTTATAGAAAATGTGATTTTTTCAGGTTGCGTTGGAATGTTTTGATAAATTTGAGGAAGAGTTTCAAAATGGAAGAAATCGAGGGAGGGAGAAGCCCCCGAAGGATAAAATTGGGATGACGACCCTTCAAAGTATCAACGAAGACGATGGTAAGTCATACAATGAAGTGTACATCGTTTTATTGAACATTTTTTATGATAAACAAAAACAGATGTTTGGCTTTGAAACGTATGTTTGACGATTATTCGGGTCTTTAGGCGTTTCGCACCACGAACGATTCGGACCGCGGTGTGAATCGCCCCAGAGCTATTTTTGAATGGGTTCTTTCGCACCAGGGTGGTGACAGCGGTGCGAATCGCCTAAAGTATCTTTCAAATGGGTCGATTCGGACCACAGCACAGTGTACCAAAAGCCCATATTTTTTAGATAAATTCCCAGAGTGACTTTTTTGGAATGTTTTTGCATATTATTTTGGTTCAGTAGGGTCAAAGAAACCTATTTTAGAAGTTTAGCCAATTTGCCCCTCGGGGGGGCAAGTTGGCCCCCCTGTGGGGGCAAGATGACGGAGGCCTTTAGGCGGCCTAAAAAATCCGTCACCAGAGTTGAGTACTTGCTCATACGAAAGAAGCTAGATAACGGTTATGAAAAGAAGAAAAAAAGCGTTCATTTTCGTAGCTACCTAGTTACCAAAAAGTAAAAAAAAAAAAAACAGTCTATTTCGTGGTTACTAAAATAAGAAAAAAAAAATCCGCTTTTGTAGCTGGTTATGAAACACAGTTGTGTACCTACCTACATGGATTAAATTTAATCAGTGAAGAAAAAATCTTCTTTCGTAGCTAGATAGGACAAATATTTATGAAAATGGACCAAAGGCATTGCTGTGTTCAAAATTATCTATAAGTGTCTATTTACTATATCTATAAGTGTATAAACAAAACTTAGGTATCTCTCTAATCCTATTCCATTAAACGAGCAATATTTGTTTGTTTGATTGATGTTTGTTTGTCCTGAGTTTTAGTTTTAGTTTTTGATCTCACTAGATTAACGCCTTAGATTTAATTATCTGTAATGTTAGTCATTAGTTGTAAATAAATAATTGTCTAATTGTCTAATTGTCTCGAAAACAGCTCTAGAGATTTCGATGAAATTTGCAGGACGGGTGTTTACGGGAGTGAAAAATCGATCTAGCTAGGTCTCATATCTGGGAAAAGCCATTTTCTATGCATTTTCACGCAAAAAGTGCAATGTGGTTCGTAATTGAACCACTAGATGGCGTTCGTTGGTTGCCAACGAGCAGAGCTCGGTCGCCCAGAAAGGGCCATGCCGATTTTGTATGGGCGTTTGGTGCCTTTTTTATTTCGCGCGGCCATCAACCAAACATTAAAATATAAACTCTTAGGAGTATATCAAATAATATTGTGAGCACAGTATACAGCTTCACTCAGCCAGGACCGAGTTATACAGGGTGAGTTTTTAAAGAGTACCTCTATGGCCAAATCTGAAACTATTAGCAATAGCGAAAAACACTCAAAGGAGTGTCATAAGCGATTTTGATTAAGAAGTAAAACTGCATCATTACATTTTAAAAATAATCATTTTCCTGGCCAGGAATCGAACCTGTTGGTTAAAAAAAAACTTTTTGTATTATTATACCATCCGATAGTGTAGATGATAAGGATCAATTTCTGAGAAAAGCTATATACGGCAAACTAATAAAAAAAAAGTTATGGGTAATCTACGAAATATTAAGAGTTTAAATCAGTTTATTAAAAATCAACACTTTCCGTTAGTTTGACGCATGTAGTTTCTCCTCAGAAATTGATCCTTATTATCTACACTATCGGATGGTATAACAATACAAAAAGTTTTTTTTTTGTAACCAACAGGTTCGACTCCTGGCCAGGAAAATGATTATTTTTAAAATGTAATGATGCAGTTTTACTTTTGATCAAAATCGCTGAAGAGACTCCTTTGAGTGTTTTTCGCTATTGCTAATAGTTTCAGATTTGGCCCTAGAGGCACTCTTGAAAAACTCACCCTGTATAACTCGGTCCTGGCTGAGTGAAGCTGTATACTGTTCTCACAAATGTTGTTTGTTATACTCCTAAGAGTTTATATTTTAATGTTTGGTTGATGGCCGCGCGAAACAAAAAAGGCACCAATTTCGGCATAGGCTTTTATATATTATATTAGTGTAGATTTTTTTGTCCTATTATTTCATGCCTGGTTGTACTTTAAGAAATGTGTGTAAAACTATGTATCTTTGTCCGAATTCACCTATCTAAAAAGATAACTGTTTTGTTCCCCCTCAGCAGCGGTCCGAATCGACCCATCACAAAAAGTTCTGGGGCGATTCGCACCGCGGTGCGAAAGAACCCATTCAAAAACAGCTCTGGGGCTATTCACACCGCGGTCCGAACCGCTTGCGGTGTGAAACGCCTAAAGACCCGATTATGATTATTCACACATTTTTGAGTTGAATACACCATTCTATCAACAACATAACATGTGGTCTTTCGTTATGTCTAAAATGGATGCTATTTGACAAACATGCCATGTCCTATTCAGAGAAAGGGGTGGTAATTTTCAAGTCTGCAATGTACCAATAATGATTCAACTATTGCCTCTGCTCTTATCCTATCTGTACTTCTATATTAATTTAAGTGGAAGAGTTTGTTTGAACGCACTAATCTCAGAAACTACCAGTCGGATTTGAAATTTGTTTCTGCATGTAGATAGAATTAGATGCGTCCCTGTGGCGTTACCCGCGTATTGATGGTATAAGGTGATGATGATGAAAAGTAGCTTTTAAACTTCCTCAAGTTATAAGCTATTAAAATGAAGAAATAATTTTCAAATCCGACTGGTAGTTCCAGAGATAACCATGTTCAAATCTACAAAAATCAAACTCTTCATATTGGATAGATTATTAAAACATAAGTTTGTATGTTTTGTAACAATCACACTACACACAAAACTGACCACATAAAAAACATTTCTCTATTTTAAGCAAGCTTATTGTCTAATCTAACAGATGACTCGAACAAAAATGCAGAACCCAAACGTAAATCAAACGAGTCCAACTCGGGCTCAAACCGCACATCGACTGACAGCAATGGAGAGAAGAGGGCATCCAAGAAACGGAGTAAGAATGAGGTTGATGACATGTTGAGCCCTGAAGTGGATAAGCGCCAGAAGAGGAATGCTTCGGTCAAAGCACAGAGTATTATATCTAAGCAGGTTTGTTTTCATTTTGTTTTTTTTTCTTGGAATTATTGTCTAACTTTTTCTCCAAAACTCAAACTCAAAATAACTTATTCAGTAAAATAACATGATTATTGTGAATTTGAAATGTTTAAAAATAAGTTTTTGTGTTTCAAAAATGCTAAACTGATTTCCTGACTATTAATTTAAGCAGTGAAGACATGGGACAAAAGCTAGTTTTCATAAGTATTTTTCACAAGAAAAATAATAAAAAAAATTAACTGTACAATTTATTGAATTGTTTCAGAATCTGTTAAATTGGCACCAAAAGTTTAAATAATCTAAGATTTTGATCCTGTCCTGTATTTCCGTTTGCATTAGTAGCCTATAATTTATGCAAACAGGAATAATTTCAATTTGTTTGTAGAATAAAAACTATCTAGTTGGTTTTAATAAACCTTGAACTCTTCCCATACAATGTTCACCTTGAAATCTTCAACAAGTCAGCACTTGTTCCTTTTGAATCTAGTTTTGAACTATTTCTGGTTTATTGACTGGTATTAATATATAATTACACATTATCTAATGTGATGTGTGATGCGACCCGCCCCGGCTTCGCACGGGTCACATCACACATCACATTAGAAACCTCTAAAATTATCAGTGTTTCTCTACTATATTATGCATGTATTATACATATAAACCTTCCTCTTGAATCACTTTATCTATTAAAAACAGCATCAAAATCTGTTGCGCCGTTTTAAAGTTCTAAGCACACATAGGGACAGACAGCGGGTAGCGACTTTGTTTTATACTATGTAGTAAGTGATTAAAACATTGTTGAGGTGAAGAAGGCTCACCGAGCATGTAAACCGAAAGAAAGACGCGTCATAATAAGTACAGTCGCCTTCAATAATATGTAAAGTATTTTTTAAAATAATGTCACAGAAAAACCTATTGATGTAGGCTGCACAACAAATTGATTGCAATTGATAACATTGATTTAGCAATGCATTTGATAGCTTCACAGAATTATATCTATCGAGATAGAAGCAAAGAGAGTATGTACCTCGCGCGCCGAAAAGAAGGGCTGAGGACTGCTTTGCTCGCCGCGAAGTTCATTCGGAATTCATTCCATTGCGGCTGTAATTTGACGCGCCAGACTTGGCGAGCATTGAAAACCAGCAATGTAAAAATAAGTAATCCAAACTGTCAACTGCGTTCGTCAAAGTACCTACGCAAAATGTTACACGGTCGGTTTCCATACAAATCAACGAACTTTTTGCTTCTGATAGAGATCTTCAAGCGTTCTAAAAACTCCATCGTTCTAAAAGTCCCACGTACTTATTTGCAGGTAAATGTGAATTTAACGGCAAAACTACGTCGAGAAAATTCAAATGACAAAGTGGAAAAAATTAATGACAAACCAGAGAAAACATCAAGGAGTCGGAGACAGAAAGATGATGAGAAGGAGAATTCGGAACCTAATTTGCCTGTTATACAGAGTGAGTATACATTTTTAGGGATTTATAATTAATTAATAACACAGCCCCAATCTAAACGAAGTTTTTAACTATTATGGCTCAAACACACGTTGGGCCAGCCTAGGCGAGCCTGTGCGAGTGCGAGCGAGATGGCGAATCGATGCAAGGCGAGAGCGAGAGAGAGGCAACGCGTTCACTCGGCGAGCCTGGGCCAGCGTGTGTTTGAGCCTTTATTTTATAGCTTAGACATTCTTGATTGAATGTTGAAGTTAGCAGCGTTGTGCGCGGTCACTATTTGGATGGGTGACTGCAAGTGGTATTACGAGCTGAGCGCTTCCGTGCTTCGGAGGGCACGTTAAGTTATCGGTCCCGGCTTTTCGTTAAGCCATGACGGAGGCCTTTAGGCGGCCTAAAAACTCCGTCACCAGAGTTGGCCACTAGCTCATACTAACTTACTATAATATAATGTTTTTGTACAGTCAAAGCGGAGAAAATATCTCTCCCGCCAGAACCAATGGACTTGGATGCCTTGCCATTGGATATTCCAGTCAAGAAGGAAGTGAATAAGGATGATATTGCAATGCCACCGCCAGCCGTGCCGGTGCCAAGTAAGTTATTTTTATCAAAGATTTTAAGTTAGCTTGAAGTTACACATAATTTATAATTTAGCTATAGTCGGACTGCACACTTGTTCCACCTTATCATAATTTAATAATGCGTTTATTTTTAAATAGTTTCATAGAAAAACGAAAGTATATTTACAAATACACACCATGTACTTACATATTTCTAAAAATAACTTGTGATCGCAAAAGTTTAAGAAAGGCGTTTTTGTATGTTGACTTTGTTTATTAAACTTTGTTTTTCTCATTTAGAATAGGTTTTTATTTGCAACAACATATAAATATACATACCTACAGAAATAGACCGACAAAATAAACTTGTTGGTTGCTGCGAAATTCGCGCCGAAGGAATGGAATTTTAGAGTTCTTTATATGAAATTGTATGTAACCTCGCACGCCTGCCAGCGTCGAATCGTCCAATTCGACCGAATCTGGCAGTACATAGAGAATTCGGCGCTAATAGGTGTTCGGCCACTATAACTCAGCATATTATGCAAATTGTAGAGCCGCGTTGATCTTCCGTTATTACAGTGATAGCTATCATAGTGAAACTATTATAGAAAAAAAGTTCCGACATACATATTTGACTACTATTCAACAGAGCCCCGTAAAGGCATCGCCAAAGAGAAATCAGAAGACAGTACAGATGAGGAGACGGGGAAGAAAAGAACCACCAGAACCAAGAAACAAACTGAAGCTATGCCACCGCCACCAGGTAAAAACAACATACTTTTAATTAGCAGCGCCCTCGCGGCGTTTATTTTTTCTTTCTAATTTTTTGTTAAAATTGTTTTATTTAAGTATATTAATTTTCCTTTATTACTTACGAGCAGCGCCCTCGCGGCGTTGCCCCCGTAGTGATGGTATATGATGATGGTTAAAAGTATATTTTTGGCTATAACCTTCCTGAAGAGTTTAGCTATCAAATGCAGAAAGAATTTTTCAAATCGGACTGGTAGTTCATGAGATTAGCGCGTTCAAACAAAAAAACTCTTCCGCTTTATATAATTAGTATAATATAAAATAGTATAGATTAGTTTAGTTTTCCTTTATTATTTAATGTGTTGTGTGTGTACAGTATTGCAAATAAAAGAATGTGTATGTATGATGTGTAATAACAAGAGCCTTGTTGGCCGAGGGGTATAGTACCTCGACTTTCGATCTGAAGGTCGTGGGTACGAATCCTGGCCGTGCATCAAATGGATTTTTCGTTTCGAAAATTTATATGCGCGAACACACACACACGACAACGCGAGCTCTAAACGGTGAAAGAAAACATCGTTAGGAAACCCGCGGCTTATTCAGCCCCACACGTATTGACCATGTGTTTCCTGTAGATATGGCCGGTTAAGCTGAGAGGATGGTGTAGGTGCTACAAGCCTACTCCATCTCAACATTGTCCCGGGCACTACAGTGTTCCGTTAAGTGTAGGCTTAGATTGCCTCCTGACACTATATAAAATCATCTAGTAAAGATGTAAAGGCCTTAGTTTTTAATTACTATGATTATTGAGTTTTCTTGCTTCCCGATATTGTTATTTTAATAGTGTCGATAACGCAGTTGCATGCGTTATCCCGTTGATAATAAAATTTTTGTTCATAACCATGATAGTTTCAAAAGATGATGATGGTGATGAAAAGTAGCCTCTAAACCTTCCTCAAGCATGAAACTATCAAGTGCAGAAAGATTTTTTTCAAATCTTTCAAAAAATGGATCTAGGCATTCGTGAAGTTAGGCTTTTCGCTGCGCAGTAGAAAATTAAAGTTACACTGCGCATCGAAACGGCTAACTTCACGAATGTTAAGATCCGTTGGAAGAAGTGTATGACAGTGTATGTATGTTTGTTTGTTAGTGCCGGCGACGCGCGCCACCCGCGCCAGTTCCCGTGCTACAAGACAGACGGAGACGGAAGACCAGCCACCTGCTGAAGCCAGGCCGAAGCGGACCAGGGCTAAGAAGGTAATGTCTTATATTACTAGCTTCCGCCCGCGACTTCGCTTGCGTGGTACCTACCCAGGTGAAAAGTGGCCTGTGTTAATTACGCTGTTTGTAAATTACACGATAAAATCCCGTGTCCATCTAATTTTCAATATAGCCTGTGTTATTCCAGGTCATAAACTAAAACATGTACTTGTATTCCAAGTTTCTTTATAATCCATTCAGTAATTTTTGCGTGAAGAAGTAACAAACATTCTGACAGACAATAATAGTGTAATGTAACAATAATAAACTAGTAGTTCGCCCCGAACTGAGATCTCGCGCACCGTAGATGGCTTACATTTGGACTTTCTGTCTACCCCTCTGACTACCCCTATAATTTCAAGTGCTACTACTGCCGAGTATGCCTATTGCGCTAGCTCTTCATGGTAAAAAATACTGGCATGCATGAAATACATAATGTCGTGTCTAATTTTTCATTCATTTCAAATGTATTAATTCTCGTCGTATTTCTAAAAGTGTACGTCCTAGAATAAAAATAATAACTATTTTGGAATGTACAAATAAAGACCTTTCATTTGACAGCCCACTCAATATATTTGTTTACTTAACTTTTTTTACCCCAATTATTTCCATTCTTTATCATTTTTTTTTTTTTATCGTGAAAATAATCAAGTAGCAACTAAAATCATTGCAAACCAAACAGCAACGATGCCACTCTCTTTTTAAGACCGACCAGTCAATGAACTACGAAGACATCGAAACTCTACAACCTATTGACCTACCAAGTTTCATGCAGATTGGATGAACGGTTCGACAGTTATGCGCGAACAAGAATTCGTGAAACATACAAATATACAAACATACAAAGCAAAATCGCCCAACTTGCCACTAAGATCTTCGCTCGCTTCGCTCGCTCGATCGATTAAATATTATACAAAATTGTACATAATATTAAACGTTCGTTTATTTTCAGAAAGTTTCAACGGTAAATAGTCAAAGCAATGAAGACAGCACACAGACATCGCAAGAAAGCGTCTCAGGTAAAACTAACTATAAATTAAATTACGAGTATATTTCACCTCGGTCATAAGGGCTCTATAGTGGCCACACACCTAATCTGCGCTGAACGCGCCGAATTCTATATGTACTGCCAGATTCGGTACAGGTGTGTGAAGTTTCATACTATTTTTTGGAGAACATGGTGGAATCGTTCCCCAAAGGCCGAGTAGGTGGTTCCTCTGCAACGGGCCGGCCCAACTGGCCCACTTGCCCGTGGTCTTTCGACCAACAGTTGTTGGCTGGTCGGAAATATGTCGATCGCTGCTGAAATTACCGCTTGCGCGATCTAGACATGATATTATGTGGCGCCACCTTCGCTGAAGCTCGTAGTGCGTAGCATATCTATGTAGTTCATTTAGCGACAGGTAGATGTCGCTACAGATTTGCACCTTTAAAAGGCGAGTTTGAAAATAGACACAATCCATAATTAAGTTTGAAAACAGTTTGGAATGTTACAGTGTCACAAATTAGAAACTTGGGATATTTTACACCACGGTCGGGTTCTAGTTTATTTATTTTAAATATATTTTATTAACTTTTATATTTTTTTAGCCACTACATCACCCGCTGAGAAACCACGCCCTAAGAGAACGAGACGCGGGAAAGCGGCGGCGGCGTAAGTATTTCAAATCAAAACTAAATCACATATTATAAATGTGAAAGTGTGTTTATTTGTCCTGTTTTCACGTCAAAACAGAGCGACGGATTGACGTGATTTTTTGTGAGGAGATAGTTGGAGGGCTGGAGAGTGACATAGGCTACTTTTTATCCGGGTACCACGCGAGCGAAGCCGCGGGCAGCAGCTAGTAATTAATAAATATAAATATTGCTGGACATTTCACACAGCGCCATCTAGCCCCAAACTAAGCAAAGCTTGTACTATGGGAACCAGGTAACTGATAGAATACTTTATATTTTGTAAATACATAATTATAAATACTATATCCGTGGCACGCGTGAATACGTTGACATGTATAAAACACCAACTTTTCAGGGCGGCCGTTTGAAAGTTTGACCTCTTCTGGTTTCTCGGTAAATTAGTTTACAGTATTTGTGTTAATTGTTTCTATGGTTATTTTATGCCCTCTTTCGAATGATGACAATAAATAACCAAAATTCCCCATAGTTTCCATGATATAAGACATGTCAACAAAAAAATTGATGAGATTTAGGTTACGTCTCGAGATGTCCAGTTATGCCGCAAAAGATATCAACATATTCACCTTTAATGTATGGAATATTGGTAGGTAAACAATGCTATATTATCGGATTGCAAACAGATAGAGACTATAAAACCAGTTTTTTGAGTTGCTGAAGTACTTACTTATTACTCAGAATCATTCATACCGTTTAGAAATGAGATTTAATATAGTAAGGGTAAGCTGATTTTAAATGAGCCCAAACACGGATGCTCTACTGTTAATCACTGAGAATTTGAATGGAATACAACCAGATTTTATCAGCACATCTGCTCATTGTCACCATATTATTACAATGTATTCGGAACTAGAAAAAAATGCAAAGTTTCACCTCAATCGAAAAATTTACTGAGGAGTTTTGTTGAATAACTCCTGACTCAAGCAACAAATCAGCTTGTTGTTATCATAATATTACATTCTTATCTAGAGTCTATAAGTGTGCCAAATTTTAGCTCAATGAGACACTGGAAAGTGGGTCAAATTAAACTTGCAAGAATTCACTAAAAAAAATATGAGTTTTGTTGAACAGGTCCTGGCTCCATCATCAGATCAGCTCGTTGTTACAATAATATTGCATTGTCACCAAGAATCTATAAGTGTGCCAAATTTCAGCCCAATCAGACACTGGGAAGTGGGTCAAATTAAACTTGAAAGATTTGACCCGAACACAATATTGAGTTTTGTTGAACAGCTCCTGACACCAGCATTAGATCAGCTTACTGTTAACATAATATTACATTGTTATCTAGAATCTATAAGTGTGCCAAATTTTAGCTCAATCAAACACTGGAAAGTGGGTCAAATTGAACTTGCAAGATTTCACTAAAAAAAAAGTGAGTTCTGTTGAACAGGTCCTGGCTCCATCATCAGATCAGGTCGCTGTTACAATAATATTGCATCGTCATCGAGAACCTATAAGTGTGCCAAATTTCAGCACAATCAGATGCTGGGAAGTGGGTCAAATTGAATTTGCAAGATTTAATCCAAACAAATATTGAGGTTTGTTGAACAGCTCCTGACTCCAGTATCAGATCAGCTTATTGTTAACATAATATTACATTGTTATCTAGAATCTATAAGTGTGCCAAATTTTAGCTCAATCAAACACTGGAAAGTGGGTCAAATTGAACTTGCAACATTTCACTAAAAAAAAAGTGAGTTCTGTTGAACAGCTCCTGGCTCCATCATCAGATCAGCTCGTTGTTAAAATAATATTGCATTGTCACCAAGAACCTATAGGTATTCCAAATTTCAGCTTAATCAGACACTGGGAAGTCAGTCAAATTTAATTTTCAAAAGTGGACCCGAACAAAAATCGCAAGTTAATAATAAAAGCTTGTAACAATCAAGCAATGTCATTATAGTTTAACAAATAATTAAAATCTATCAGTTTTCCATGTAAAAGCAATACTTAAAAAAAAAAGATTTCTGAACTGACGTTTTGTTTACCAATACGAGTGACATGTTCGGTTATGCCAGCGCGAGAGCGCGCGGGCATAACTGAACAACTCAATGTATCACAATTTAAACGGAATACTTTGGTTAGCCATAACCTGACATTTTAATTTGTTAAAAGTTAATCAAAAATATCATATGTATATGTCGAGATATCATGTAACAAATGTAATTTTGGCGAATGAGTAGGTTGATAAATCGAAATATCTACAAAAACATGTGTGTGTTAGTGGCTTGAAAAATTGACAAGTAGTTATGTCAACTAAAATACGAAAAATGGAGGAGTTGGCAAGGCCATAACTCGAAAACTTGTCTAGCTAGGGAGCTGTCAATTTTTTTATAGATACTTCATAGGCGTAGATATCGTTTAAGCCAATAAAAAAAAAAATTGACATCTCGACATATCAACGTATTCACGCGAGCCACGGATATAACACCCAGACACAGAACAAACATCTATGTTCATCACACAAATGTTTGTCCTGTGTGGGAATCGAACCCACGACCTACAGCGCAGAAGGCAGAGCTACTACCAACTGAGCTAAGAGGCCAGTCCAAATAAAATGACACTTATTTGTTTACAGCGAAAAAGAACAACCAAAGCCAGTTGAACCGATCAAACCAAAAGAAGAGAGAATTTCACTACCCTCCTCCCCCATTCTACAAAAAGAGACCAAATCTAAGAAGAGAGACAAAGTCGACCTTGTATCCACTATAGATTCTATTGTAACAGTGAATTCTACGGTAGACAAAGATATGCTAGAAGAAACTAGAGTTATTGCAATGGATAAAACTACGGTTATTAGTAAGGATATGGACAAAACTATTGTTTTGCCCAATGGGGTATACAACCATGCACCGGTTACGCCTAAAAATGTAAGTTACATTTTAATGTTAATTACAATGTGAGCATGAACCAAATATGTCTAATATTAAGGGACCGGCGAACGTACGTACGTACCTAAGAACGTAATACCAAAATAATTTAAAATTTGAGCATAATTTTATCACTTTATGTTATTATTTGAATAAAGGCAGTATTTATCTAGGTTCCTGTTACACTTTTGTTCCAAAAAACTTACTATAGAACAAATGAAAAGAAAAAAATGCCATGTTTGGTGTACCTACAAAGATTTCAATTCAATTTGCTTACATTTCTTTTAAGGTAAGTTTTTCGGAACAAAAGTGTAACAGGAACCTAGATAAATATCAACTCTCTTAATCTAACAACATAAAAAATATGCTTAAAGGACAATGGGCAATTTGGACGTTTGGCGGCCAGTAATGAAATTAGTGCCAAATGAAAGTACTGTTAGTTAGCTATAACTTTTAGTATTGGCGTAACGTTGTAGGTCAATTAGGAAAAAAGATATTTAATAATAAGTAAAATGTAATTGTATAGAGCAATGTCGCATAATTCTTACGTTATTTGTGGGTGTAATACTTTATCCTAACTTCAACACGTCTTGTAACACCTGTTATTGTTACTAATTAATTATCTATACTATCTATACTAATATAATAAAGCGGAAGAGTTTGTTTGTTTGAACGCGCTAATCTGAGGAACTACCAGTCCGATTTGAAAAATTCTTTCTGCATTCGATAGCTAAACTCTTGTGGAAGGTTATAAGCTACTTTTCTTCATCATCATCATCACCATATACCATCATGACGGGGGCAACGCCGCGAGGGCGCTGCTAGTTGTTACTAAAGCACCAAAGCCGCCGACGGCGGCTTTACCTGGCGGGGTGGGCCGTTAGGTTAGTTTTGCAATACTAAGTCGGCGGCTTTGATGTGTATTGCGCTTACGACCATAAATAAAACAAAAGACCCTGGTTTGACTCGCTTCTCACGCGGACCAATCAGCTTCGAGTAAGAACCAATCAACCAGCGGTGGCGCGTGCGCTCCTACTGCGCACTGCGCAGTCCTTCGGTTACGCTTGTATCGGTGTGTACTGTGCGATTATTCATCTATTTATCTTGCGCTTCTTTAAACCTTTTGACCTCTGCTTGCATACTGGACTTTGTTTACTCCTAACCTGATCACTTGGCATACGTTTTTGGACTTGATTCAATGTGCAAACTGGATTTTGTTGAACATGATGGAAAATCGACCAGTGTGTGTTTTGTGCAATGGGACAGTGGTTAACAGAAGAAGATTCGAGATAACCCACGCATTTTTTGATGAAAATGCCACAAATGCTCAATATATCGCACCTTCGGCAGGACAAGGTCGTAACTGTCAAAAATTTCAAAAATGAGTTGAGTATGCCCAAGGGCCTAAAAAACGGCCTTTTATCTGAAACGACAGAGATTCTTTCTTAGTTTGGCTTTATTTCGCTATAGGGCAACAGTGTCTTTGTCAGATTATTGCGATTTTTCGTCAATTCTGGCGCGACAACGCCGTAAAGGTTAATATAGGGCATATTCAAAGACCACATATTTTTGTTTTTTGTTTAAGTTTGTGGAGGAACAAAGTCATATTTAGTACTTATTTTATGTTGTATATGCAACCCTAATTACAAAGTTATTTAACTTTTGGAGGACAAGGGCATAAATGTGACCCCTTTTTTTTAAAAACCTTCTATAAAACAAATAAAAAATATTTCACTCATTTATGAAACATGCACCGATTCATAAAAGTTTAAAGTATATTTTGTGCAAAGAACAATCTCTTCAGAGCAGTTTATACAGAATGATACAACGTTGAATGAATAAAAATATTTAAAATGGCTCTCCTGTAAAATCACAAAATGTGCAGTTGAGACCTTGTCCTGTCGAAGGTGCGATATTATTGAAGCTATTGCCCCACATCAGGTGAGTTTTTTATTTGTTTATAATTAATAATAATAATGCCTTTGAGGAGACTTGGTGGGAAATCTCGAAGAACAGAGATAGTTGGAGAGATACATGAGATGCAAGTGAACCGCCTAGTCATTTCATTGAGCGCCGCCATTCAATTAAATGGCTGACCTTCGTTTAGCCGTAGTGTGGAACGTTGTGTTCAACACTCCACCTAAACGAAGGTCAGCCATTCAATTGAATGGCGGCGCTCAATGAAATGGCTAGGCATTTAATTGAATGGCTAATTCAACCAGTTGCCTGCGACATATACAATGTTGTTGGATATACAATGTTTTATAAATGTTTTATTGTCATTTCCACCTTTAAATGTTAAATAAATATCTTTAAGACTATCTAGAATTGTTATTATATGCTCTGTGAAATGTCCAGCATTATTTATATATTTATTTTTTATTTATTTCACTTTCCTTTTCTTTTTTTACATTGGACATAGCCATAATATATTAAAAAAATAAATAATATTTTTAAAAACAAAAATGTATTTTATTCATTCCACAAGTGCACCAGAGTGATAAAACTTCTACACAGTAATTCTAGGACTAAACCACACCAATTAATAATAAAATCATTCGTGGCCGCGGAACGTCCACGCTCCATACAAATTTGCCCATTGTCCTTTGAAATGATTTCGGTATTACGTTTTTATGGAAATTCGCCTGTCGCAGGCCCCTTAACATCAATCAGGTGGGCCGTGTGCTTGTCTATTACTTATGTTAGTTTGGTCTTGTAAGCTTGTTAGGTTCTAATTTAACTCTCTTGCCGGGTCAAAAGCCTATGCCGGTGCCTAAGTGGTGCCTTTTTGTTTTCGCACGGCATTCAACCAAAAATATTATACAGAAACTATAAAACAGAAAGTTTTTTTTATTCAACAGGTTCGATTCAGTTTTACACTTTATCAAGATCGGTTACGAGACTCCTTTGTGTGTTTTTCGCTATTGCTAATAGTTTCAGATTTGACTATAGAGGCACTCTTTAAAAACTCAACATGTATAACTCGGTTCTGACTGAAAGAAGATGTATACTGTTCTCACAAATATTGTTTGTTATACTCCTAAGAGTTTATATTTTGATGTTTGGTTGATGGCCGCGCGAAAGAAAAAAGGCACCACTTTCCTGAGGCTTTTGCTTTGGAAATCGTAAGCCTTTTTACGTTACGTTTACGGAATTTGTAATTGTTTTTTATTTTATTTTTAGCATAACATGAATGAAACAGTGGTAATAGAAAAATTCAACCCTGAGACCTTAGTGGAGAGACCACAGAACGCAATCATGGACGCAACAGTCGTCATTGATAAAGGTAACTAAAAAACTTAGGCCTTTACATCTTTATTAGAAAGTCGTATGAACAAGTGGCCAACTATACTATATCTACTAAATCTTTACTATACTTACTCTAGCCAAACCCAATGTACAATATTTACTAACATTGCACTGACAGATCAATCAGCTGATAGCAGGAATAGACCTATCACAGAAAACTGAGATTCATTACGATTGGCCAATTGAATCAGTGCCAATCATATTTAAATCTGTTTTCTGTGATAGGTCTATTCCTGCTATCAGCTGATTGATCTGTCAGTGCAATGTTAGTAAATATTGTACATTGGTTTTGGCTATAGTATAATGTCGGAGGCCTTAATGCGGCTTAAAAACTTCGTCACCAGAGTTGGCCACTAGCTCATAAGAACATTATACAATGTGATTTTGAACTTTTAGGTGTGAAATCATCAAATCTAACTGAAGACGATTCTCTATTAACCGACGACGAGAGCTACCACGATGCTAATACACCACCCAAGAAAGATATTCCTCAAATACAGCCATCGTAAGTTTTATTCACTCGAAGCATGTTGTAAATTCTGATGTCTGATACAATTCATTTATTCAATAACAATTTACAATTGTTTCTGAAAATAAATATTAAATTAACATAAATAAAAATTGTAATAATAGATAAAAAATACAACTTAAATACATAAAAAATCATTCAATTTACTAAATCAATAACAATGCCAATGTCAAAACTAAAAATTCTATGTCATTACTACCTGTGCGAGTTAGAGCGTTTTCACATTATCCGATCCGATATCGGTATCGGACGCCGACACGATATCGGGGCAAGTAAAATGTATGGAGTATGTTAGAGGTTATACGCACCAACCTGCCTTTCACATTGTCCGACCCGATATCGGATATCGGAGCGGACATCTTTTATACATTTTACTTGACACGATATCGTGTCGGCGTCCGATACCGATATCGGATCGGATAATGTGAAAACGCTCTTAATATGCATAATAATGCGTACTATATTTTGGCACAAACGTCAATAAGCCAGGTTAAAGCCAGTATATTTAAAATTACGATTTTGGTTTTCGCAGACTAACTAAAAAGAGGTGCTTAAATAGTTCATGATTTGCATATTTGATAAGTCAATAACTTTTCTTGGTGGCGTTAAGTTGTGATCGCAAAAGTTAAACAAACTAATTCATTCCAGTTCTGCAGTGAAAGAGAAAGTGCAACAGTTCGAAGAGATGGCGACACGGGTGACCAGAACAAAAACGCGAGCGATGGCCAAGAAGGAAGATCAGATAGAGACGCAAACACCGCCGGACAAGGTTTCCAAGCCCGTATTGTCTGCGGAGACACTTAATAAGATGAACAGCTTGATTTTCAATGGAAAAGCGCCACAGGTAAATATTCTACTAGTTATTTTAAATGCGAAAGTTTGTGAGCATGTATAGATGTATCTGCATAGCGGTGATGATACTGTCTAGAATGCCTAAATACCTAACTACTGGGTGTTTTTGAGGATATTTTAAATAAAAGATGTAATATTTGTATGTGTTGTATTTTCTTTTGGTAAATAAATAAATGTTTCAAATTCACAAGGCGTGTGTAATGGCGGATTACTTTACATAAATCAGGGATGGGGTAAAAGGTACAATTTTAAGCCAATAGCAGCGCAGCACGTTATTATCATGTCATATTAGTAGGATGAGACATCAGTTACTGGTAGAAAAATAATGAGACGAGAACCACGTTGGTATAAATATTGTTGTAATCGCGAACAATAGATGTATGAATGTTTGTTACTCCTTCACGCAAAAACTATTGAACGAAGTTTAATGAAACTCTGGTATATCTGGTATTAGTTTATGACATGGAATAACACGTAGGCTACTTTTTATCCGGGTATTTTTTGTTCTTACTATTTACAAAAAAAAATGTTAGCTCACAAATAATCTTTACAGATATCAAGTTCAGCCTCAAAACCCCGGGCGACCGCTCCCACAGGCAAATCCCTCATCTCATCATCTACCTCCAAACTGAGTTCCATCAGCAAACACAGGGAGGCGGCTGAAGAGAAAAGGACCAACGACGAAGACGCGAGGAAGAAGAAGGAGGCCATGTTGGAAGCGAAGAGGGAGCAGCAGAGACGGTGAGTGTAGTGGCGCAGGCGGTAGGATGAAAAAAAAATACTGGCGCAGGAGGTTGGATGAAACACTTTCGACAAATCCCTCATCATCTAGCTCTAAGCTGAGTTCCATCAGCAAACACAGGGAGGCGGCTGAAGAGAAGAGGACCAACGACGAAGACGCGAGGAAGAAGGAGGCCATGTTGGAAGCGAAGAGGGAGCAACAGAGACGGTGAGTATACTGGCGCAGGCGGTAGGATGAAAAAAAAAATACTGGCGCAGGAGATAATGTGATACACTTTTAGCAAATCCCTCATTTACCTCCACGGTGAGTTCCATCAGCAAACACAGAGAGGCGGCTGAAGAGAAGAGGACCAACGACGCGGACGCGAGGAAGAAGAAGGAGGCCATGTTGGAAGCGAAGAGAGAGCAGCAGAGACGGTGAGTGTACTGGCGCAGGCGGTAGGATGAAAAAAAAATACTGGCGCAGGCGGTAGGATGAAATAAAAATACTGACGCAGGAGGTAGGATGATACACTTTCAGCAAATCTCTCATCTCATCTACATCTAAGCTGAGTTCCATCAGCAAGCACAGGGAGGCGGCTGAAGAGAAGAGGATCAACGACGATGGCTATTTAAGACTTATTTATATGGTGGGTGAAACCACTGGGCATAGCTAATACAAGGGTAAAAAGAGCTCATACTAATTTTTTGTGTTTAAAACAGTACATTTTCCTTCCAGCAAACGGGAAGAGAAAATGGCGGCGGCCGCGGCGGCGCGGAACAACGCAGAACGGGAACGTAAGGCGCAGTTAGAACTGGCGGCCAAAGAACGTATGGAGAAACAGGCTCACGCAGACGCGGGGAAACTGGAGCGGATGAAGGAGGCTGAACGGGTGAGTAACCTTCAATTAGACCAGCGGGTTTAAAAAGGTCGCTGTAACAGAATCACAATTCGAATTATGGATCCGACTAAATAATATCAAGTAATATCGAAAAATGTTTTGGGGAACATGGTGAAATTGTTCCCAAAGGCAGAGAAACGGCTCTGCAACGGGCCGGCCCATCTGGCCCACCTGTCCGTGATCTTTCAACCAATAGTTGTTGTTGGTTGGTCGTATATGTCGATCGCTCCCGAAAACATTGCATGCGCAATCTAGACATATGATGTTGTGTCGCCATCTTTTCTGAAGCTCGTAGTGCGTAGCATGTCTATGTAGTTCATCTAGCGACAAGTAGATGTCGCTACACTTTGTCAAGGCGTTTTATCAATATTCTGAGCGCTTCCGTGCTTCAGAGTGCACGTTAAATTGTCGGTCCCGGCTTTTAAGTCGTTATGCCACGACGGAGGCCTTTAGGCGGCCTAAAAACTCCGACACTAGAGTTGGCCACATGCTCATACGAACTTATTTTTTTTTTTATTATTACTTTATTTGTTGTCAGAAAAAGCTAGAGCTAGCGCGTAAGGTCGCCGAGACGGAAGAGAGACGTCGCGCTGAAGAGACGGCGCGACTACAACGACTCGCCGAGGAACAACGCAGGGCTCTAGCGCAGAGACGGAAGCAGTTGGAGGAACAGGAGGCGTAAGTACTAACATTCATGTTACAAGACAAGAGTGCACACGTTTATAAATACACAAACATAAAAGCTAGAGCTAGCCTGTAAAGTCGCTTAGACGGAAACAGTTAGAATAGGAGGCGTAAGTAAGACATTGATGTTTATTTGTTTGCGATAAAGTTGAAATTATGAACAATTTTCATTTCCAAATGACTTTTCGTCAATCGTTTTTGTAATTTTATGCGATTGTTTCCGAAGCCCTACTAAAACCATTCCTTTTGTGGTTTTACTGTACACACTTTTACTCATACAACAAACTGAGATGCCAAATTCCACAATCACTTTTTCTTACTTTGACCAGCCTCACTTTATTCGACTGGCTTCCCAATGGGGCTTGACTATTTAGATTTAAGAGGATGGATTGAAACACACGTTTGATGAATATTAATTATTTTAATTGTAATTTACTAATTTCTTATTTTAAAACAAACCACAAATGCTAGCAATCTAATTTAGTGTCCTTTGTTACAGTATGAAGAAAGAGGCGGCAATAATGGCCAAAGAAATTGAAAAGAGACAAAAGGAGTACATTGAGAAACAAAAGATGAAGTCAAGAATTGAAGAAAAAAGTGAGTATTGGCATAACTAACTTGAATCCATGCCCATATTATAAATGTTAAAGTGTGAGAATAAGAATAAGAATCATTTATTGTAAAACTGTGTAAAGAAAGGTGTTACAGTATTTTAAAGTTCCAACATGGGTAGACCATTTTGGGCGTACAATATTTTAAAGGTTTAAGGTTGCGGTGAGTGGAGCTCGGAACTTCTCTTCCAACGTATCTATCTAAATTGTTCGTCCTTGTCACGCAAAAAACTCTATGTAGTATAGTATAGGTGTACTACTCAGTCTACTATGAGCAATCACAGCCCCGATTGGCAGTATTACCTCTACCTAATCTGTGATTGGCAGATATGAGTCTGACATGAGGCCCGCCCTTTTTTGCGCGATTCAGGACGCATTACGCGCAGCTACTGTTCAATAATTTCAAATATAAATGCATCAGGACGTTTGGCTCAGCGGTTGTGAGCTCCGCTTGCAGCGCGGTAAGTACTTGCGGAATGGAGATCAATTCCTGTTGATATTGAGTTTTTGCATCTTTGGAGAGGCCAAAAATGTTATAATGTCAGTCACTAATGAATAATGTTCATTTTATTTCATGGAATCGTTAGATAAATGTATGGTAAAAATGCTTTTTTTGGAAATTTATCTACAATATCTAGGTAATTACCTACCCATCTTACTCTCAAGATTTTTAGGGAGGGATGAGATCGATATTATGACGCTAGACAGAATATGTGGGTTGTTACCTATATAAGTCGGTACACAATTACCTAAATTTTCAAAGGGAAGTAGGTACCTAAGTAGGTACTTACCTATGTTTTTTTCTGTCCAATGTCTATAGGTAAGTAGGTACTTACCTAACCTACCTAACTACTGAAGTCACAACGGATGTTTGTCCCTCTGAAATTAGGGGGCGTCCATTAATTAAAATTACCCCCGCACCCCCTCCCCCCTTGGTGAGATGTCCTGAGATTTGGCTCGATCCCCTCCCCCACCCCCTAATCTCACGTGAGAATAAAAAAAATAATCTTAAACAGGTACCTACCTAGATTTGCCGAGACCTCCCTTTCATTTTTAATCCCACATGGGATTAGGTGCGATTTGGCTCAACCCCCTCCCGCCCCCTAAAAGCCTGACGTAATTAATGGATGCCCCCATAAGTGCAACAAAGGATAACGCATATTTAGGTACTTATGACGTGGCGAATCAATTGGTGGTACCAATAGGCTGAGAAGGCTGGAGCCTAGGGCGGCAGATTTTAGGGGCGGCAAATAGGGAACAATTTTTTTTGTGTTACAGAAAAATAATATTTACCTATATTTATTGATAATGCTATGTTATTATGTACACACAAACAATTCAACATGTAAGTAATGTTTTAAAAATTGTTAGAGTGAGAGCTTTTCTTGCTTAAAACTTTTTTCCATAATTGGATTGGAAACGAGCGATAAAGGCGGTGCGTTTAGATGGGCCCGCGAATTACAGTAGTATCCCGAAAATTTCCAACAGTTTACCTGTTGATCATGTTTGTTTCTGTAGCTGTAATCAGCACGTGTAAGGTCGTCATGTACGAAAAATCCCTATGTGTACCGAAGAATTTTTATTTTCATTATTCATTAAATTTCACATCATCAATCATCAACCACTCAAACATCAATAGGTATCCGTACCCCTATTATAAATGTGAAAGTGTGTTTGTTTGTTTGTTTATTTGTAGTTGAATCACGTCAAAACGGAGCGACGGATTGACGTGATTTTTTGTGTGGAGATAGTTGGAGGGCTGGAGAGTAACATAGGCTACTTTTTATCCGGGTACAACTCGAGCGAAGCCGCGGGCAGCAGCTAGTTTATAATAAAACTGTAACAGGTCAAATTCTGTACATTGAAGATATTTTGAAATTTTTTTTGGAGGGCTCTCTATTGTCGATACTGAAGCCAAAACTGTAATTTTTTTCATTCATGTCTGTCTGTCCGTATCATGGCCGCGCATTACGTCGAAACTACTGGTTGGATTTAAATGAAACCTGGTATTATTTGAGTGCATACTACGAGGTCTAATATAAAATACTTTTAATCCTGAAATTCAGCACGGTTCCCTAGGGAGAGGGGATGAAAGTCAAAATAAGTATCTGGTTGTAATTCATGAGCGCGTAGTCCGATTTCATTGATTCTTTTTAGGGTTCCGTACCTTAAAAGGTAAAAAAAAGGAACCCTTATAAGGTCCCTTTCTTGTCCGTCTGTCTGTCTGTCTGTCACCATCGATTATCTCAGGAACGGGTGGAGCTAGCAAGTTGAAATTCATACCATATACTGAGGTCTATAGTCCCTATTGTGAGTATAAAAATCAAGGTCCTGAGTCAACACTATAAAAAGATATAGGCAAATTTAGGTTTTCGTGAAAACTTGTAAGTACCAAAACTTACCTTAATTATCAACTTTTTTTATTTTTCGGAATTTTTCCTTTACTTGTGCTGTAAGGCCTTGCTTGTAACCAAAATTGACAATTCTAGGTCAACCGGAAGTACCCTAGAGGTTTTGATCTACGAATCTCTGTCTCAAAATGATTCTCTCAAGAAGGCAAAAAGTCGTAGATTCTGACGAAAACTTTGAATAAAATACCTACGTTGTAGCACAGAATTATGCGACAAAGTTCAATTCAGCTCGCGTAAGCGTTCTTTGCCTAGTGCAATATGCACTGACACGTGCCTACACAAATTCTCTCTTTCTAACGCATAACTCTGTCACTGTCTGGCGCGGATTGACGCGGAAGGGTTGTCGAGTTGTCACGCGATAGGTATTAGTGCCGAGTGGCAAGTGGGAACCCTGCCAAGGCCCGCCCGGGCGGGCCCACCAATGTACTTGTAGCTTCGTACCTAAAGTGCGGAGTGCGCGTAATTAGTAATTAGGTAAATAAATCTGTTTATATTCTTATGTTTTGCTTTTTAGTGCAAGTATATTTTAAAGTCGGTTAAGTATTTTATTTTTTATTTTTTCATTTTAGTGTTTATTTTTTATTAAGAATGATGTCATCTTACTTACTTATTGTGTTTCGCTCATCAAGCCCTTTCATTTGATATTCATGTCACTACTACTATACTACTAAAAACTAAGATACTGAAAACCAGCGCTCTAACAGCCATGGCGCTGCTGGAGCAAATGCTGAGGGGTAACCTTATTTTCTTGTCACTGTAATGTAGCATTTCTGATTTGTGTTGTATGTATCGTAGTGGCGAAAATAAAACTTATTTCTATTTCTATTTTACTAAAAAGTTCCATGGAACAGGTCCTGACTCCATCATCAGATCAGATCGCTGTCACCATATTATTATATTACATTGTGTCGGAACTTCACAGATATGCTGTGTTTTTACTCAATCGGCCAATTTATTGAGGAGTTCTGTTGAGCAGCTCTTGACTCCATCATCAAATCAGCTCGTTGTCACCATATTATTAAATTGTAATTGAAACTTGATAGATATACCGAGTTTCGACTCAATCGGCCTATTCACTGAGGAGTTCTGTTGAACAGCTCTTGACTCCATCATCAGATAAGCTTGATTGATACCATAATATTTCATTGTCACCGAGAATATATAAGTGTGCAAAATTTCAGCCCGATAGTTCTACAAACACAATAAATAACCATAAAATTTGAGAGTTCCCCTCGATTTCCATGGGATCCCCTCATCAGATCCTCCACTTCTGGAGTATATCCTTTGTAACCAAAAAAAAAAAAATTGTCAAAATCGGTCCACAATTGACGGAGAAATGGCGTAACACACACACAAAAAACTAAAAAAAATATATACCTAAAATAAAAAAAAACACACAGTCGACTTGAGAGCCTCCTCCTTTTTGAAGTCGGTTAAAAATAATATTACACAAATCATAAAAGTTACAATTTCATTAACAAAAAAAATGTAATTAATATGATTGTGATGTGGTATCGAGTGTAGGGGCGGCAAAAGTTGAATAGCCTACTGGCGGCAAATTTGGAAATCCGCCACTGTTATAGGCAGTAGAGTAGGTAGGTATCTATGTAAGCGAGATAAAACATAATACCTACCTAACAGCCAACATCAGAGAGACAAATGTAAAATATACTAGGTTCCGCCCGCGGCTTCGCTCGCGTGATACCTACCCGGATAAAAAGTAGCCTATGTTTTATTCTAGGTCATAAATTATGGTAAGTATAGGTACCTACCTATATGTATTCCAAGTTTCATTAAAATCCGTTCAGTAGCACTGGCGGTCGCAGACTTTGATCTTGGGGGGGGGGGGGGGGTCACTAGTTTTGGTAGTGCGTACCTACCTCTCTTTTTGCTGGATGTTACAGGTTTCTCAAGAATTTTGAGGGGGGGGGGGGGGGGGGGTCGTGACCCCCATGACCCCCCCCTCGAACCGCGCGTGTATCAGTAGTTTTTGCTTGAAAGAGTAAATTAGTAGGATGGAAAAGCCCCTCTTGGCAGATTCAAATGGCCCGCCGTCATTTTGTGACGTCATTACAAAACTACTACTGTTCTATTTATAGACTTTGAAGTTTAAAAACATAACTTCAACTTCTTTCATAACTTCAACTTCATAACTTTAGTATGAAAATTACTTTCTTTTTAACCGACTTCAAAAACAGGAGGAGATTCTCAATTCATAGGAATATTTTTTTATGTAGGTAGGTATGTTTTTGGAATTTTTTTGATTTGGAAAATTCTTTTTTGTTTGAAAGGGTCCCAGGTGGTGCCATGGTCATCAGATCAGGTCAGGATCTGATGATGGCGTCAGGAGCTGTTCAACAGAACACATCAGTACCTACCTAAATCTAAATAGGCCGATGGAGCTGAAACTCGTCATCATCATCACCAGCACCATTTTTTGAACAGCTTCTGATTCCATCATCAGGTCAGCTCGCAGTCACCATAGGTACGCATAGGTATTACATATTACATGACATTGTAGTCGGAACGAAACGGAACAAGACAGCTTACATTATGCCGAGTTTAAACTCAATCAGCCTATTTACTGAGGAGTTCTGTTGAACAGTTCCTGACTCCATTATCAGATCCTGACCTGATCTGATGACCATAGCTCCACCTGGTACCCTTTCAAACAAAAAAATAATTTTCCAAATCGGTCCAGGCTCACCTATTCAAGTAGATACTCGAGAAACATACCTACCTACATAAAAAAATATTTCTATGACTTGAGAATCTCCTCCTTTTTTTGAAGTCGGTTAAAAAGAAAGTAATTTTCATAAAAGGGTCTACAAAACCTACCTACCTACATACCATTTAAAATTGAAATAATTGTTCAAAGTAAAAATCAATTCTAATCTACGCTAGGTACACCTATCTAGTTAGTGTGTATACTACCTACACCTATACCTACATAGGTACCTATACATCGAGCGAGCTAAAAATGCTAAAAATTATAAAAAGCGGTGGTCGTTGCAAACCAATTTTGCGTTAGTGTGAGTGTCGAAACTCCGCCTCCGGGACTATACACACACATTGAAGACATCCGAGCAACGCGTACGGCAATACTCGAGTTCAGAATTTACAAGAATTTACGATGTATTCCGTAATACCAAAAATGATAAATGAAAAGTTAATGATTTCGCAATTTTTTTTGTATGGCCTGTAACTAGACACTCTAAGCTGTGTTCCTATTAAAAGGATATTACAATCATTGTTGTTTATCATACAGAACAAATGCAACGAAAACACGATATTTTTGCTGTAAAAATGTTAGAAATACAATTTGGTTACATTTTGTTTCAGGTAAGTTTTTTAGATCAAAAGTTTAACAGGAACCTAGATTAATACTTCCTTAATCTAAATAAGTGCATAAAGTGGTGAAAATACGCTCCAATTTTAAATGATTTCGGTAGTACGTTTGTATGGAGAATTCGTTCGTCGCCGCGCTCTTAAGGTATTACATACCTTAGTGAGTAACTATATTATGGCAGTTTTTAGATTTGTTAGTCCTGCTTTCACGTTAAAACAGAGCGACGGATTGAGGTGATTTTTTGTGTGGAGATAGTTGGAGGGCTGGAGAGTGACATAGGCTACTTTTTATCCCGAAAAAATGCATGTTTCCCGGGCGAAGCCGCGGGCGTCAGCTTGTATTATTATAATATGAATTGATTAAAAATTAACGAGTTTGACATTTGGCGTTTTTGACATTTTGCGAAAGCTTAAATTATCCTTTTGCCATTTTGAGTATTTGACCTTCAGCGTGTGATCCATATTTATTTTATTTAATTTTTTGCTTCTTTGTATGTTACAGTGCACACACCACTGAAAACTCCAGGCACGCCGGGCAACTACGTCCACATGGAGCCCGTCTACATGGCTGATGGATTCCAGTTCCTCAACTCTGATGAAGACGAGGAGCCGCCTCCGAGACCTGTGCCCGAATGGAGCACATCCAAGGTAAACATCATACTTATATTACAGTACACACTCGTCTTTCTTCCTTTACGGGACATGGACCCTGGGGCCCTAGCCATATTACACTATCTATCGTCGCTGTAGAATAGAACACTTCAAAATGTATAGGAATTGACGTTCTGACCACGTGACTCATCTACTTGAAACGTCAAATCCTATACATTTTGAAGTGTTTCTATTCTACAGCGACGGTAGATAGTGTTATATGTCTAGGGGGGCTGAAATCAGCCGACCGAAAACGCATCGACGCTTTTGAGATGTGCCTAAGGATTCCATGGACTGCACGCGGAAATGACCCCTCAATACTAGAAGAGTTCAAAACAGTGGCCATTCTATACGTATTATTATCTATTCGAGACAATGTCCCAGGCGCTACAGCGTCCCAATAAGTGTAGGCAAAAAGATTGCCCCCTGACACTATAAATCATCTAGTAAAGATGTAAAGGCCTAAGTTATGCCGAGAGGTCGAAGCCCCATGGACTGACGTCATCCATGTCGCAACGGATCGGACGAGATGGAAAACCCTAGTGTCGGAGAAAATTTTAATGAAGCAAGCTTAGCAAGGAAGCAATGAATAGAGAGAATATAAGCCGCCTCCAAGACCTGTGCCGGAATGGAGCACATCCAAGGTAAATACATTCTACTTATATAACAGTGTTATAGATTTGGTGATGGTAGGTGGTGTAAAGCCGTTACCGAGTGGTGGCCTAAAGAGAGTAAGGCTGGTTTTAGTGTCACGCGTACCGTCGGCGCTGATAGGCGAGTGATCTTTACTACAATGAAACAAGGATACTGATTGTTTAGCAAAAATGGCAACGCTGATAGCTCTCGTCAGTGCTGAACAATCAGTATCCTTATTTCATTGTAATAAAGATCACTCGCCTATCAGCGTCGACGATACGACTGTAAAAGCCTTACAGAAGCAGGGGCAGACCATCAGCCAGGTGAGTGGATATCGAGGCCATTGAGGAAAATCACAAATAATCGAGATAGAAGCAAAAAGTTCGTTGGTTTGTATGGAAACCGACCGTGTAACATTTTGCGTAGGTACATTGACGAACGCAGTTGATAGTTTGGATTACATTCCTGGTTTTCAATGCTCGCCAAGTCTGGCGCGTTAAATTAAAGCCGCAATGGAATTAATTCGGAATGAACTTCGCGGCGAACCAAACTTTCCAAACATCTAAACATTCGCATTTATAATTTTTTTTTTCTATTCCCAGGCCCGCAAACAACAGCTGGACATCCAAAGCCACATATCCGCGACTCACATCGACAGATTATTCTCAGTTCGAGTGCACAGTCCGGACTTACGCGATATATTTCCTCTCATCGAACGAGCGCGACTCAAGAGGACATCTTCAGCTGTTTGGCGTACACCACCGCAGCTGGCGACGTTGAGGGAGTGACCTGGTATGTGCCTCTGACTACTCCTATATTCACAGTCCGGACTTGCGCGATATATTCCCTCTCATAGAAAGAGCGCGACTCAAGAGGACATCTTCAGCTGTTTGGCGTACACCACCGCAACTGGCGACGCTGAGGGAGTGACCCGGTATGTGCCTCTGACTACCCCGTCCTATCTCAGTCCGGATCTGCGTGATATATTCCCTCTCATCGAACGGGCGCGACTCAAGAGGACATCACATTAGAAACATATAAAATTATCAGTGTTTCTCTATTATATTAGGCATGTATTATACATGTAAACCTTCCCCTTGAATCACTCTATCTATTAAAAAAAACGCATCAAAATCCGTTGCGTAGTTTTAAATATCTAAGCAAACATAGGGACAGACAGCGGGAAGCGACTTTGTTTTATACTCTGTAAGTGATGACTAGCAGCGCCATCGCGGCTTTGCCCCCGTGTAGTGATGGTATAATTGTGATGATGATGATGAAAAGTAGCATATAACCTTCCTCAAGAGTTTAGCTATCAAATGCAGAAAGCAGATTTCAAATCAGACTTAGTTCCTGCGGGCTTATAAAGGTCGCTATATGCTGTCTCTTTTCATTGACTGAGAGTGAAAAGAGACGGCATATAGTTCAATTCCTATTGTGATTCTGGTATAACGACCTTTTTAAACCCTCTGGGCCTTACTTATGAAAGATGTTTAACGTGAAACACTGGTTAAACAACGTCCTGTCTTTATTTGTGGATAGTGACAAACAGAGACAGGACGTTGTTCAACCAGTGTTCAACTTTAAACATCTTTCATAAGTAAGGGGGTCTGAGATTAGTTTCCACTTTATAATATTGGTACAGATAGAATAGGAAAATAACTAAAATTATCTTTTTGTATTTTCAGGTATTCATCACATTTTGGACTTTATTCTGTCGCTGGCGGCGTCACTGTAAATATAATTATAGCTACATACGTGTTAGTCTAATGAACTAGCAATATCATGTGTATTCACTTGACATTCGTCGTGTCGGTAATGAATTTTATATCATGTGCCTAATATATTTAAAGTTTAAACTTGTAGTTTTCTCTCAAAAGAGAATTGATTGTTCATTCAGCGTTAGACAAGTGGCAATAGGTGTGTTGAAAGTAACGAAATTACTTGATTTAATAAGTCTAAGCGTTTTGGGTTTACTGGTGTTGGGCAGTTAAAAATCTTTACATAATAATAACCTAAACTTCTACAGTAAAATGTACCTACATGGTTATATTTCCAGGGGCTTTTTTACAAAACAAAAATTAAAGTTAGCTCTGCGGGGCGAAAAGGCTGTTATAGCAGAATCATTAACTGAATTGCACTGTATGCCGTCTGTTTTTATATACATGAGTGACAAGAACAAAACTTAATATGAATCCTAATATGATTCTGCTATTATAAAGGCTTTTTTGGCCCCGCTAATCTAACCAAATTATAGCAAAACCATGGGTTTAGTGCGAAACTTACTTGTTTTCTCAATTTCATTCTTGTTTGAACAAACCAAGACTGTCAAGTCTTCGTTTTTTCATAAAAATTCACAACTAACCTTCATGCGCTTTCGTTTGTTGTAAACGCTTCGATTGTCACATGTCGAAGCCTGATCACGTACAAATAAGTAATAAAAAAACATTACATATTTATAGTATTATGTTATTGTAATATTACATTGTATTTATATTTAGTGGGACTATTAGTATTTTGAGTTTTTAAATGTTTGAAAATTAGTTTTAAATTAGCCCATATTTTATTGTTTTCATATAGACTACATAAAACTAGACGGTTTTAGAAGAATTGACTTAAATAATTATACTCAAAAATATTTTTACAAATAAGCATTGAAATATTGAATAAAAATCAAAAATTTAATGAAAAACCCCCGACAAATCCCTTCATAAACTAGAAAAGAGCAGATGATCTTGAAACAGCTGAACCGATTTTGATGAAACATGTCTAAGAACCATCGCTAAAAAACCTACATTTCAAAAAAATTCAGGGGTTAAATTAACATCCGATAGTTTGGTCGTAGCTTACGAAATAGTTCAGATCTTCGGAAGCGGAAGTTTTAAATTACAATCAGTTATTTAAGATTCGTTTGTTATGTAATTCTTTTAAAATAATGTAATTTAATTGTAAATATTACACTTATCCAGTTGGATGCACGCGAGATTTTGGATGTAAAATTGGTACCTGCTTTGCGCTTTTGAATAGTTTTTAGCCAACTTCGGAAAAAGGAGGAGGTTCTCAATTCGTTGGAATCTTTTTTATTGAATGTTGGTCTGTTGCGGCTTTCAAACTATCACCAGAATTATGAAGCACTCGTGGCGTAGGTTTTTAGATCGTTGAAGTTAGCGACGTTCCGAGCGGTCACAATTTGGCTGGGTGACCGCAAGTGACCGTGCTTCGGAGGGCGCGTTAAATCGGTCCCAGCTTTTATAAGCCACGCCGGAGGTAACCTAACCTAACAACTCCGTTATAGTGCGCCGCAAACTTTATGGCGGCTGTAGTGCGCGGCAGATTCGACTTTGCGCAGGTACAGTCAACGCAATAGGGAACTCCCACAATTTTTTTTTATGATTTTATACGATAGGTTATATCGTCAAATAACCGTCATAAAAATTCCAGCGCCGAAATACTAAAATTTTATAACAAAAATAATTTTTGAAATTTACCAACATTTTCACGCATCTGAAACACGATTATTATTGTTGTCACAGATTACTGTTGTAGTAACAATTTGTGAACTTTGACGTGTGACGTCAAATTGATACTAAGTACAATAGTAATCTGTGACAACAATAAGTTCGAGTATAGGAATTGTGAAAATTAAAAAAAAAACTTATCTATGGATCGTCATATCTGACTCGTCCTTGACTTTTCTTATGAACTCGTGACGTCACATCCTTTCACATCCTTTTCAAGTATTTTGAAATTCCTACTATTTTTTGCAATTTTTAAAATTTATTTTCTAATCGAAAATGGTTTAATATTAAAAAATAATTACACACACATACCTCTAAAGCAACAATGTTCATAATAAAATACATTTAACCCGCTTTTGAATCAGACGCATATTGCCTATTGCGGGGAGGTGAAGGCGGTGGGGGGCGGGGTAAGGCTGGCTATGTAGATAAAGTTTACTCTATTCTATATTGACTACAGTCAATGCAATAGAATAGAATAGAATGTCTGCGCAAAGTCGCATATATATATAAAACACTCTCATGGGATGAAATGGGCGTCAACATCAACGGTCGCTTTGTGTCGAACGGTTTGCAGATGACCTTATCCTCTTCGCAGAAAACTTTGACGATCTCCAACACATGTTAGAACAACTATTATGATGCTTCTTTAAAAGTTGGTCTGAGGATGAACATGTCCAAGACGAAGGTCATGGCGAGCGTCTCCAACATCTCAAATCCGCACATCACTGTTGGAAATGGGAGGTTGGAGATGATCGACCGATATGTTTATCTGGGACATATTCTCTCCTTTGGCAAAGAACATCAAAGAATGGAGATTGCCAGAAGAATTCAACTTGGGTGGGCAGCGTTTGGAAAATTGGACGATATTCTTAAGTCCGCTGATATTCCACAATGTCTGAAAACCCGTCTGTACAATTAGTGTGTTCTGCCTACCATGACTTACGGTGCCGAGACGTGGACGCTCACAAAGGAGGCTGTGTACTCGATGAGAGTTGCACAGAGAGCCATGGAGCGCGCCATGCTCGGCATCAAGCTTATAGACCGTGTTCCCAATATCGAAATCCGAAGTCGAACAAAGGTGAAAGATATTGGGAATCGTATCACGGAGCTAAAATGGAGTTGGGCAGGACACCTGGCACGGAGACATGACGACAGGTGGAGTAAGGCGTCTACTGAATGGCGTCCAAGAACAGGATACAGGAATGTCGGACGTCCGGTTGCGAGATGGGCAGACGATATAGCGAGTGTCGTGGGACGAAATTGGATGAGGCTAACACAGGACCGTGAGGAGTGGCACAGAAAAGCGGAGGCCTATAATACCCAGCAGTGGGTGAAGTCAGGTTGCGGATGATGATGATGATACCAGAGTTGGCCACTGTGACATAAAAACAAACAAACAAAGGTATATGTATTTCTCATGATTGCTAAAGCTGTTTCATTCTTTTAATTTACATGAGAGCGACATAAAAAATATTGTCTCATTCAGTATTCGCACACCCAGATCAACACTGCACTAAGTCAAAACAGCACTTTTCTCAGAATTGACGAAAAACTCCTCTTGTATCAAAGTTATTGCCAAGGTCTTTAATAATTCATGTAGTTTATTGTGTGTTACATGTGAATTATTAAAGACTTTGGCAATAACTTTGATACAAGAGGAGTTTTTCGTCGATTCTGAGAGGAGTGCTGTTTTGACTTAGTGCAGTGTTGATCTGGGTGTGCGTATTCTTTGCTGTCTAATCCAAACCATTTTTTGAGCAAGCAACAAACGACGCTATTGTTGATATTCGAAAGCGCAAATTTATATCTACGTTACATCCAATCGTTGACAAGATTATGTGTAAGACTGTTATAGTTAAAATGTCAATAAGTAGTAAATAAACATTTACACTAGGTAGTATTTTGTATCATTTCTTCAATGCTGATGCCTCTTTCTCCACGAAGCTCTTTCCAGGGCAGCCTCCTTGACCTCCTTATACGACATGACAGCAACCTTCTCCTTCACTCGGCTCATGTAGCCTATCCTCGGTCTTACTCTTCCTCTCCTTCCTTCAATGATGTTCGTCATGTAGAAAACGACATGATACAAGAAGTAATAAAAATTACTTGTATCATTTACATCAAACAAATTAAAGGAATAGGAATGCTCTCTAGATTCTTAAGCCCATCACACTCACACAGCAGATAATATTTATATCTTATGAAATATAAATCTTGAGATCGCGCCCATACAAATTCTATGGAGATCACACAGCGAATATAAATTACAAAAATATTTGGTGCGATCTGTCAAGATTTATATTTCATAAGAAATATATTACCTGCTGTGTATGTGGTGCGCTTTAACCACAGGTAGGATCTATTTATGACAATGGTCGGAAATATTGGGAACAGTGCTTTTTAGGAAGTTCTAAATAAAACAAAAATATTCTAACAATACTTTATTGCTAACTACAACTGCACCTCACATGATAAAACTCCAATCAAAACCATACATTCTCGACAAAGATCATTACAAAATGGGATCAACAAATGCATGAGTGAAGATATTAAAGCCAGTTTCGTATGCGTGAGATTCACCAACACATTCACATAACCCACTCGAGAATAATCATCGAAAATGTATATCTATCGAAAAAAAAGTACTTGAAATTCATCGAACATCGGCATAACTGAATGTACATTTACTATTGCAACTGAAATCAGTATAATAAATATGATTAGGTGTCGTTTTAACCAACCTAGATTTTAACCTTTACATTCGATCTTGTCATTTTGTGTTATTGGGGCGAAGAAGGGCTTGAGGGCCTAGCCAACCGGCATTAGATATGAAGCGATTCGATTTCTATAATTCGCTAACAATCACGTGACGTTTCATTGGTCGAAATCACGTGGTCTTCGTTTCATTTATCCACCTAAACATCGGCGATAGCAAGCGAAGCAAATTGTAGAAATAGAATCGATTGATGTCACTTGGCTAGACACCCTGATTTTTTTCAAAATTCGCACTAAAAAGACCGCTCCAACTCACAAAAACGACACCAAAAAACAGATTACTTCAAAGCGGCGGCGCCAGAGATGATTTCAATCAGCTCACGCGTAATCACCGCCTGTCTGGTCCTGTTGAAGGTGAGAGTGAGTTTGTCTATCATCTCTCCCGCGTTCTTAGAGGCGTTGTCCATGGCCGTCATTCGGGAGCTCTGCTCGGAGCAGGCTCCCTCCTTCATAGCGTAGAAGATCATAGAGGCGAGAGAGAACTCCATGTAGGATTGGACGACCTCGGAGTCGAGAGAGTCGTAAGTTGCCAGTTTCGGGGCGTTCTGGAAAGACATTCAAAAATATTTAAAAAAACTTCTACTGATAAAGGCTCTTTTAAGTGGTTGGATTACTCGCTCGTGACGTAGCTTGCTGAGACGTTCTTGATTGATAGTTTGTGACCTATAATAACACATAGGCTACTTTTTATCCAGGTAAGTAACAGGCGAGTGAAGGCGCGGGCAATAGATAGATTTAGAAACATCAGAATCAGACGATATTCAATGCAACATTGCATCAAAATCTTGCGTGCCCTGCAGAGCATAAACAGTCAAAATCATTTCTTCACCCACACAAAATGATTCACAATGTAAGTACATTACCTTTAATCTAATTGTGTCTGTATATGTTATTGTTTTATGTATAATAAAGAATTTAAGAACGAAAAGTAGCCTATAACCTTCCTCAAAAGTTTAGCTATCACATGCAGAAAGAATTTTCAAATCCGACTGGTAGGTAAGAAAGTTCGTATGAGCAAATGGCCAACTCTGGTGACGGAGTTTTTAGGCCGCCTTAACGACTTAAAAGCCGGGACCGACAATTTAACGTGCCCTCCGAAGCACGGTAGTTTCTGAGATTAGCGCGTTCAAAAAAACAAACTCTTCCGCTTTAGTATATTCTAGTATAGAATATAGATATTATAGATAATGCATTAATTACCTCAACAGCCTTCTGGCTATACAGAGGCAAGTCCGACTGTTGGTAGGAGACGACGGAGCGGAACCTGTTGAAGATAATCTTGCCCGATGCGAACTCGTAGCCGCACGTCAGGATGTTAGACGCGAGCTTGGCCGCGTCCAGGAATGTGGGCGGCAGGCGCCCGATCTGAGGGTAATATAGTGGTAAAGCTTCTGCACGAAATAGGGCATATTGTTACCTGACTTCAAAAAAGGAGGAGGTTCTACGTCTGTATGTATGTTCACCGATAACTCCGAAAATTTTTGTTTCCAAAGACACTTACAATTTTGGAAATAAAGATAAGAGATGCAACAAAGTTGTATAAGTTGAATCGGACGATTCGACCGCGGGCAAATGTGCGTTGTTTCATGCGATTTCATAAAGAATTCTAAAATTCGATTCGTTCGACGCGTATAGGATTCCGGCCACCCTAATAGGGCAAAGTTGGCGTTGGCGCAGTGATTATTCCTGATGATTACATAAAAAGCTGCGTACAGATATCGCGTACCCTGGGTACGCGTAGTCAGGTTACGCGCGTCCAGAACGCCGAGTATGTAATCATCAGGAATAATCACTGCGCCAACGCCAACTTTGCCCTATTAAGGTGGCCGGAATCCTATACGCGTCGAACGAATCGACGCAGCTTTATAGGGTACCCTCGTTGGCGCAACCATCAAGGTGTTAAATTCTCGAAGTCGGCTAGTAAATGATCTTTAGAATATTAAGTTGTATGTTACCTCGTTGGCGACACTGATGATGTGTTTAGAGTAGAGTCGCTGCAAGATGGCGCGCGACTTGTCTCCGATACAGATCACTTTGATGTTCTCAGCGCCGGGCTCCGCCAGTCGCGTGCGGATCACTTTAGACACACCCGTGTGCACCGCGCCGCAGAGACCTGACAAATTAGGAAAAATTAAATTATCACGGCTTTAGCCATTTTAGGTCATTTTAGGACGAGGTCGCGTCGCGGTCAGGGCGCCAGCGAACAGTGTTGGGTCCGCGGCCCGTCTCTTCTGTATGTTTTGCGTCGCGACGCTTCTATACATTTTCCATGAAAGAGACGCGGAAGTGACAAACGCCCTTCTGGGTGGTCGCCCCGCCTGCGTCTTACGTCTTTTCTGTGTACCGCGTCTTAGATCCTTTAAAGATGTCTAAAGGAGTAGTCAGAGGTACTTATGTCCAATCCAAATAAATAATTGGTACTTACATGCCCACATTTTGCAGAAGTAAACTTGACAGGTTACAAGCCCATCGACGATGTTTTCCTTCACCGTTTAGTTTCCTCACGATGTTTTCCTTCACCGTTTAGAAGTCGTAAATGCGCATTAGAATTTTTCGGAATGAAAAATCCATTGATGCACAGCCGGTATTCGAACCTACCTTCGAATAGACCCACTTTCGACCTTCGATTAGAAAGTCACGGCCGGGATTCGAACCTACGACCTTCGGATCGAAAGTCGAGGCTAACACAAAACTCTGAAGCTAAAAAGCGTAACAAACAGTGACATACCTCTATCAGAGGTTATAGCGACATACAGTTCCTTGGGGTCATCGTCCGGTGCGGACACCTGTAACAGAAAATTTTGAAAAAAACTATAAAATAAGTAAAATAACTCAATAGTGTTTATAAGACATGAGTAAAGGGAGCTTGGAGATCAAATTGGAGGAGGCTTTTAAGTTCCTTTCTGTCAAATAGTTTATTTTTATGTGTGTAGACAAATATGCTTTATTATTTAAAGGGAGATTGGAGAATGAAGGCACAAAACAGCTTGTCCTAAATAAGAGAAGGCCTATGTCGGCAGTGATTTCTAAAGGGTGATGATATAAAATTTATTGTATTACTGAGTTTTTAAAAACATTGTCAACTGAAGAACTGAGAAATGGTGTTTTTTTTTTCTATGGGTAAATTATCAGATTTCTCAATTAAGGTACTGACCTCAGCGCGTTCATAGAACTGCACAGCACCCTCGCCATAAGGACGAGCGGCTTTCAGGTCTCGCTCAGCACGGGTGTACCTGATGACAAACCATTGCTAAACCATCTATAAAATTAACTTAGCGGTAACCAAATCTATCAAAAAAATCATGGTGACACAGTTAATTTTCTACTTTCTATCATAGATGAAGTTCGTAAAAGCATGATTTTGAAGTTTGATTGACAGTGTAGGTATGGCAGGCATCGTGGCATCGTCAGATTTGATAGATTACTCTGTAGTGAAATGAAAAGTTTCAATCTAAATAGGTTGCTTATGGAGAACTCTTTGAATAAAACATTGTATTGAATTCCAAATTTAAAAACAAGTCTTTTCTTTTGTTCTTCAACACTTGCCTACTGACAATAGCAAAGATTAGTGTAGGTAGGAACAGTTTAATTAAAATGTCTTATTTGAACTTCCCTGTAAGAACAGAGGTAAATCTACATGGAACCTCTAGTTAAACTTACTTGGCAGCTGACACCATTTTCATGGATTGGGTGATCTTCTGAATATTCTTTACAGACTTCAGACGCATGGAGATAGTTTTCAAAGTAGCCATGTTCCTCTGCTGCTGGTTGACCACAGCCACCACCTGGGTGCAAACACCCGGCATACGACCCAACATGTTTGCAGCTCTGAGAAAAATAGAACAATCAATACAGAACAGATGATCGGCACAGGTTAGGTCTTCAAGATTAGATTATGTAAGAGCGACACTGCCGACTTTGGAACTCGGTTTTCTTGAAAATTTCCGAATCACATCACCGTTTCTATTCCAGAATAAGTTGTCTGCTATAGTTCTTTGAATTTGTAGTAGCAATTACTAACTTTTACGGTCTTTTCGGTGGTCAAATTTCCAGCAGACGAAAAAATAATGAAGCTGGCCGATGGCCGAAAATCTTGCTTTTAGTTGGGTGGGATACCAGTAAAAAAAACAAAATTTACTGTCTGAATGCAGCCAAAAGTTTTCAAGTGATGAAATTTTTTTACTATTTTCAGACATGTAAAACAATAATCAAAATTTTATTATGAGTACATGACTGATAAAGTTGTATCTTTGAATTCAGACTTCATTTTTACGATTTGTTTTAAATTGTAAGATTTTCTACAATGGCCACAAAATTTGGAGCCTCTGAGGGCTGGGCTGAACCAGTGTTCTCGAACGAAAATGAGTGAAATCGGTAGAGTTGCCCGCAAAAATCGGTATATTTGGATGATTTGGATCCCAAATCGGTAGATGAAAAAAAAAATGTGTATTTTCATCGATAAAACAGATTGTGCTTGTGAAAAATTACGTTTCTAAAGCGTCTTTCCCTGATCTAATGTTAGTATCCTTAGTACAACTCTTACAATAGGCATAATTAGTACCTAGTACCTACTTTACCTAAGGCTTGCAATGAAAATTTATTGCAGCCAGCTTGAATTTTTTACCCAATCTTTTCTCAATTTTTACTCGGAGAAACTTTTTATTCGAAGTTATTAAAATCAATGAAAAAATTGAAACTTGTTTTTTATAGACATTGTTCAGAAATCCTATAAAACATCGAGTTGTACAGGTACTTACCCTTTTGTCTTACAATTCGATGTTTTGATGATGTCTACATCCGAAATATATCGATAAACATAATAATGAATGACTTTTGAGGGTTTCCCCGAGGGTTGCTAACTAAAAACTGTACAAAAATCTGTAAATTCTGTAAAAAATAGGATACTTTTCAAGTATTCCTGGAAATCATGAGAAAATCATCACGTTTCGGTATTTCGGTAGAACGGACCCAATATCGGTAGAAATACCGAAAAATCGGTAGGTTCGAGACCACTGGGCTGAACGCTGAACGCATAATAATGAAGGTGTGTGTGTACAATCTCATTACACGCAGAAATTTACAAGTTTACGAAAGTTATATTTTGAAAAGGATTTCAAGTGTGGTTTGTGTGTATTAACTATTTTTCTAAAAGGATCAACTACTTAATACGAAACTATTAGGCTTGTTTCACTCTTCAGCGTGTCGCCGGTCGCGACCGCGAGTTGACCATTCACAGCACAGAGAATTTTGAATTTTCGAATTTCTCTGTGCTGTGAATGGTCAACTCGCGGACGCGACCGGCGACACGCTGAAGAGTGAAAGGCCCCTTAGTGAAAAACTACTTCGAAGTATTAAAAAAATGCATAAAGATAGCAATAACTTTCTCTAGTTAAATACAATACAACTACACCATAAAAAAACTGCAGTGACATTTAGGAAACTTTGCGTGTAATGGGACGTTCATTGATAAACAGAACTAAAATCCACCTAAATTAAAAAGTCAAAATTTCCACAATATTTCTTTTTAGTAGCACAATTTTCAATTTGTTTGTATAGCATTTTAGTGAGTCATTTGTTCAATCCAAAAGTGTAAGATTCTGTTTTGTTTTTGCTAAAATAAAGCTCTCAACCATGCCTGAGCCCGGAAAGCCCGTAACGAATACTTCTACTAAACCTGAAAAGGTTTTGGAATTGGAATTGGAACAGCCTACGAGAGAAATATCTCAGACTGACCGTATCAACAAACAACTTCTAACTTCACTTTTCAAGAGAATGGATGAAGGAGATTCCGTAATAGATAAAACGCTGGAATCCGATAATAACACAACAGAAGACGACGAGTGGAAAGATTAGTTATGTTGGTTAACTTATAAGTTTGTAAATAAGGTTTGCTTGTAAGCTATAGTTATTACTTGAATAAAGTTTTCTAAGCTTTACCAAGGTATTTTTGTGAGTAAAGTCACCGAGTAGACACCTACCTAGTTCTCTGATGTAAAGCGGAGTAGAATTTCAAAATAAGGCAATGTCAAAAAATATAGACTAGGTATTTTAGGCGGTTCCACACTGGCAATGCACCCCTCTCGTGCAGATCTGCAGATTTTATCATTGTAAATCACGCACGTTGATGCGTTGTACTATGCGTGTTTTCTATACAAATTGAGTTACTTGTATACAATGTTAAAATCTGCAGCGACACAACACAGCAGGATGTGTTGCAGTGTGAGAACCGCTTCATGTTTGTAATGTGAAAATCTGAAAGACCAGTCTTGAAAGATTCTTATTTATTGGGAAAAAGGACAATAATACACCCAGAAACAGTAACTTCAATAATATTTATTATGTACTACACGAGTTACAATGAGGAATGTTCTTATTTACATAGCTTTTTAATTCCAATATATTTAATTTACAATGTTCACATTATCTGGTTAAATTCACTACATTTGTTACGATGCAACATTAATACTGAAAAATAATTTGTTGCGTTTCAAACATTGCTAGCTTCAACATTTTGTATATAGATAGGTATTGCAAACATTTTAATAGCATCTTACAAACATACAATAAATACTCGTAGAACATGAAATAACTGATTCGTCAAAAACAATCTGTACATAGAAAAATAATATATAATTTACAAGTATATATTGGTGTAATTTGTGTATTTTTTTCGTAAATATAATTGTACATGCGGCATCTACAGCACTGTTCGGGACGACACAGCGCAAACATACAACGCTGAACTTAGTAACATTACCTGAAACAAACAAATGAATTTAATTAAAAAAACATTACCCAATGTTTTGGGTGAGCAGCACAACTCTATATTTCAAGTATTCAAGTTCTTTTAGAATTGCCTGATGGTCAGTCAGGGTCAGATGATATATTATTATAATGAACTAGGGAGAATACTTCCAAGTTGATAAGATTTTGGAAAAGGACCGCTCAAAAGTACCTACCCTAAATTGCCAAGCTTCAAGCAAAATATGTTTATCAGACTCGTAGCACAAAAGCTTATGCCGGAAATTCGTGGCTTTTTTTCGCGCGACTATCAACCAAACATTTAAATATTAACTCTTAGGAGTAAGTACTTATAAAAGTTTCAGTTTTTCATGTTATTCAAATAAAAATAAAATAAAACTTTTTTCTATTCTATTCTATTAATGTACAAAATCTGATACTGTTGTTTCAAATAAAGATTTGATCTTTATTTTTGAAGAGACGTGATGATCTTGTACATCGTCGGGTAAATTCGAAAAAGTCGTAACTTATAAAGTTTGATAGAACATTTAATTTTCTACCAAAATGCATCAAAAAACCATTTTCGTAAAAAAGACGGAGTTACGAGGTTTCCGAGTTTAGCGGACGACAGGTAAAAAGTTGAATTGTTTCAAAATGTATATTTAAACTTACCTATTACATTGTGAATCTTACAGCCACGGATGGGGCGGGTCTAGACCGACTTCTCGATCATGTCCACGTTGATTTTGTAGAACACATACGGGTAGTACTCGGACGAACCGAACCCTAGGCCGGCCATTTCAGCGTTCTGAAAATTGATAACATGGTGTTACGAACTTCTGTATTGAAGGCACCGAGCGAGATAGTCAATTAACATTCGCTCGTGAGAAAGAGAGTCAGCGCGATACGCGAGGTTTTCACAGCAGAACAAAAATCTATTACTTACCTAAACTTACTGATTAATTAGGTCACCTATCGAAAAAATTAACCTAAATAATAGGGTCTTATAAGTTACTAGCTTCTGCCCGCGAGGTACCTATACTGTTCATCCTGAAAATTCATTCTAAATACTGGTGAAAGAATTTTTGGAATCGAATGAGTAGTTTTGGAGATTACCTCTTTTTTAGTTTTACAAACTACCTCTTTATAATCGCTACATAGTATAAAGTCGCTTCCCGCTGTCTGTCCCTATGTACGCTTAGATCTTTAAAACTACGCACCGGATTTTGATTCGATAGATAGTGATTCAAGAAGAAGGTTTATATGTACAATACATGCATAATATAGTAGGGAAACACTGATAATTTTAGAGGTTTCTAATGTGATGTGTGATATGGCCCCTGCGAAGCCGGGGCGGGTCGCTATTAATACCTAATAAATAATATTTTTTACAAAAACAATTGTTTTTTATAATAGTCAAAAGGTGTAACATAAAGCTGTTACACACAGGTAGGTTGTAAGCAACTTGTGTTAGGTAGGTACCGATTATGAGAAATAAAAAAAATAAAATGACCAAGTATCAAAATAGTTTAGCTGCATATTTTGGGGTTACCATATAGCTTGCACAGTGGCGCCCCCATTTATGTCTATTATTTTTTGTCGGACTATAGATGGATATATTTCTAACTAGCGGACGCCCGCGGCTACGCCTTCGTGGACTACTATTTTTTTTTATCCCACGGGAACCATGCAATTTTTCGGGATAAAAAGTAGCCTATGTCATATTCCCGGTTATTATCTATCTATATTCCAAATTTCATCAAAACCGGTTTAGTAGTTATGGAGATACGTGGCAACAAACATTCACACACACACACACACACACACACACACACGGACTTTCGCCTTTATAATAGTAGTAGGATTGTTGTATTATACTAACGTCCTGTGCATTTCCGTGTTGTTGCGCGGAGTGGTCGAGATGCGTGTACAGCGATTGTAGAACGTCGCGGAGTTTCTTAGCACTCTTGCGAGAGGGCGCCATTACTACGGCAAGGAAGTTCACGGGCAGGCCGTATCTGGAAAATAATAGGCTAAATTAAAAAAAAACATTAAAAACCCGACTTTAATGTTATAACATTGAAGTCGGGTGTTTAGAAGCTGAGCAATTTTTTGCACTCTCGAGGAGCATTTCTGTTCATAATTCCGAAGATCCTCAACAGGATCCTTACCAAATTAAAAAAAAAGAATCGTGAACATACATAAAAAAAATTGTATAGGCATTTCGTCTTCTAAGCAGTTTTGTGGAGAATCGTAAAATGACCGTACTTTTGATTGACCTTTCAAAACTGTCACAATGATGAATTGCCTATAAGAACTGTCAATTTTGTGATTTCTAATATGAATCATATTATGATTCTGCTATAACGACCTTTTTAGCCCCGCTCGAATTTCAATCCGAAGGTCGTGGGTTTGAATCCTGGCCGTGCATCAAGGGATTTTTAGTTTCGAATGTGGCAAATCTTGCTTGCTTTGATACGTGTAACTTACATACGAACCACTAAGCCCAAATACTGAAATGCTTCTTAAATATTTGAGACATCCTTATCTGTTTGAAACTTTATGTTATCTGTGTTATTAAAATAAATATAATAGATACCTGAGTACAGATTCGACGAAGACACGCAGAGCCTTCACGTGTATCCAGGCGCAGAAACATTCAGAGAAGTTCACTTTCAGCCATCGGACCAGCGGACCCTGCACAACAACAAATTAAATAAATAAAGCTGGACATTTCACACGGCGCCAGCTAGCCCCAAATTAAGCAAAGCTTGTACTATGGGAACCAGATTACTGATAGAATACTTCCTTATTTACCTTTTTAGGGTTCCGTACCTTAAAAGGTAAAAAAAAGGAACCCTTATAAGATCACTTTCTTGTCCGTCTGTCTGTCTGTCTGTCTGTCCGTCTTTCTGTCTGTCCGTGTGTCACCATCGATTATCTCAGGAACGGGTAAAGCTAGCAAGTTGAAATTTATACCAAATACTAAGGTCTATAGTCCCTATTGTGAGTATAAAAAACCGGTCAAGTGCGAGTAGAACTCGTACGCCGAGGGTTCCGTACCTACCCATTATACCCATTATGTTATTGTAGCTTGCTTATTTGTATGAGCGCCCATACAACTCAGAGGACAATCTTAATTGGAGTCAACTATGTATGTATGGGAACACCCTTTAATTTTCAACTTTTTTAATTTTTTGGAATTTTTCCTTTATTTGTGCTACAAGACCTTGCTTTTTGCCAAATTTCGTTATTCTAGGTCAACGGGAACTACCATTTAGGTTTTCAACCCAAAACCTCTAGGGTACTTCCGGTTGACCTAGAATTGTCAAATTTGGTTACAAGCAAGGTCTTACAGCACAAGTAAAGGAAAAATTCCGAAAAATAAAAAAAGTTGATAATTAAGGTAAGTTTTGGTACTTACAAGTTTTCACGAAAACCTAAATTTGCCTATATCTTTTTATAGTGTTGACTCAGGACCTTGATTTTTATACTCACAATAGAGACTATAGACCTCAGTATATGGTATAAATTTCAACTTGCTAGCTCCACCCGTTCCTGAGATAATCGATGGTGACACACGGACAGACAGACAGACGGACAGACAGACAGACGGACAGACAGACAGACAGACAGACAGACAGACAGACAGACGGACAAGAAAGGGATCTTATAAGGGTTCCTGTTTTTACCTTTTAAGGTACGGAACCCTAAAAATCAAGGTCCTGAGTCAACACTATAAAAAGATATAGGCAAATTTAGGTTTTCGTGAAAACTTGTAAGTACCAAAACTTACCTTAATTATCAACTTTTTTTATTTTTCGGAATTTTTCCTTTACTTGTGCTGTAAGGCCTTGCTTGTAACCAAAATTGACAATTCTAGGACAACCGGAAGTACCCTAGAGGTTTTGGGTCGAAAACCTAAATGGTAGTTCCCGTTGACCTAGAATAACGAAATTTGGCAAAAAGCAAGGTCTTATAGCACAAATAAAGGAAAAATTCCAAAAAGTTAAAAAAGTTGAAAACTAAAGGGTGTTCCCATACATACATAGTTGACGCCCTCCGAGTTGTATGGGCGCTCATACAATTAATACTAGCTTATAGTCGTATTGCTCATTATACGGACCAAAATTGAAGGAAAACATGTCATTTTTCCTTCAATTTTGATTAGTTTTGATACGTTTTATGTCAAAATTGAAGGAAAAATGACATTTTTTCCTTCACTTTTAGTCCGTATAATGAGCAATACGACTATAATTGGCACCATGGCTAGGTACGGAACCCTCGGCGTACGAGTTCGACTCGCACTTGACCGGTTTTATTTTAAATATACACCTACATAGAATATTTTATAAATCAAAATCAAAATCAAAATCAAAATCAAATATCATTTATTCAGTAGGACCGTTATGACCACTTTGAATCGTCTTAAGAGCTAGGTGATTCTACTCCTGTTCTTTCGCGACCAACACCGTGAAGAATCAGGGCAACAAACACGGTATGGGGCCTAGCTTTCTTTTCGGTGATCCATCCGCTTAAAATCTAAATAGTCAAGTTCCAGTGTGGAGCCAGTCGAACAATGTGAGTCTCGTCAAAGTCGTCAAAAGAAAAAAAGGAGGATTAATACATCAACAATATAACACCCAGACACAGAACAAACATCTATGTTCATCAATCATCACACAAATATTTGTCCTGGGTGGGAATCGAACCCACGACCTACAGCGCAGAAGGCAGAGCTAATTCTTCTTTCGTATGAGCAAGTGGCCAGTCGAGGTATATGTATATGAGCTACTATCAACTAAGCTACGAGGCCAAATATCGCAATATATGCCGTTCTTTGTCACTCTCAGCTGAGCTAAAATGGTCGCTAATGCAGATTCACAAATGATTTGCGTCGAGATGCTCGTATAAGAAATCACTAAGTTGACAATTCCGTACCGGCAATATCATCTTATTGTTTGACAGTTTTGTGGAGAATCGTAAAACAAAATGGCCACCTATGAATTGGAATTGCACTAAGTGTCAATCAAATATTATTTAATGTTTATTATTGTTATGAAAACATACTAAATACTTACTTACTTAAAAATCAAATACTTATTTACAGAGTATTAGTAGTAATAATACTTACGATGCAATATTAAATAAAAACCAACCGGGTTATTTTTTTTCGTGTGGCAATTTAAGGCCTAGCATGTGATTCTGCTGTGAATTGAATTGCGTACAATTCAGCTAACATTTGACGTACATAAAGAGGAATTGCTTTAGCTGAATATCAATACAAATCTCCCGTGAATCAGATGATTGTGAATCTGCAATAGCGACCATTTTAGCTCCGCAGCTCAGTCAATGAAAAGAGACGGCAAATAGCTCAATTCCTATTGTGATTCTGCAATAGCGGCCTTTTAGCTCCGCAGATAACTGATAGAAATCTCATTCACACTCACATAGACACACTACGTACTTCTCACTCACGTCTTCACACACTAAAGTTCTCACATTCTCTCTTTTAAAGCACTTTGTTTTAAATTTCACTTTGTTTTATTTTGCATTATTATTAGGGTAAAACCCCCAATTATTGGCCCTTTAAGGATCTTGATGTACTTAAATCATGATAAGTGTCTTTGTTATGTGTGGCGAACAAAAAAAAGTTGTCAAAATGATAGAATGAAAGTTAATTGATGTTTTTAATACATGGGAAACGTACTTAAACATAGTTTTGTATTCATTTTTTTGCGGTTTATTTAAAAACATGATTTTACCAATTATGGGCATACTTTGACTAATTACTGGCATAAGTTGGACCAATTTATTGGCCCTTTTAACTGTTAAGTAAATTGAAATAAATCGCTTAAAGATAGCTTATAAAAGCTTATAAATACATTCGTAAAGACTTATTTATTATTTTTCTTCATTCTTGTCATCAAACTCAGTCTAAAAGTTCTCTATTTTAGCTATAGTGCAGCTGAGATGCAGTATTTTGTTTTGCTTGGTTTCATTAATTGTCTGTTCTTATAACATTATCATAGTCACTATCATTTTCTTCTTTTCGTCTTGTTTTTCATTTGGATTATAGTCTTCTTTTTGTGAGTTAAGGTTATTTCCACAGTATCTAACTTTTTAGGTAACACAAGTTTCGTTACACTTGTTTACTCTTTTGTTGTTTCCTTCCTAATTTCTGTTGTTTGGCTGATATTGTTGAAATTCCTCTTTTTCTTGTTTGATTCATTAGTTAGACCAATTATTAGCAGACTTATGCTCAAAGGAGAATCCAGCTGGGCTGGGCAGCATTTGGAAAATTGCGTCGGGTCTTCTCGTCACCTATACCGCAGTGTTTGAAAACGAAAGTCTTCAATCAGTGCATTCTACCCGTTATGACATACGGAGCTGAGACGTGGACACTCACAGTACGGCTGGTCCACCAATTCAAAGTCGCTCAGCGAGCTATGGAGCGAGCTATGCTCGGAGTTTCTCTGAAGGATAGGATCCGCAATGAGACTATTCGGCAGAGAACCAAAGTCGTTGACATAGCTCAGAGAATTAGCAAGCTGAAGTGGCAGTGGGCCGGCCATATCTGCCGAAGAACTGACAACCGCTGGGGTAAACGAGTTCTCGAGTGGAGACCACGTCTCGGCAAACGTAGTTTAGGACGCCTGCCTGCCAGGTGGAGTGACGATCTGCGAAAGGCTGCCGGCACAAGTTGGATGCGTCAAGCTGAAGACAGGGCGCGATGGCGCTCATTAGGGGAGGCCTATGTCCAGCAGTGGACTGCTATAGGCTGATGATGATGATGATGATGATTATGCTCAAACATTGGCCTAGTGTCGATAATTGGTCTACTCATAGAAATCTCAGAAATACCAATTATTGACCTCACTGCCAATAAAATGGAAATTAACTAATTTTGCTGTACCAAATGTTGGCACCGCGATAAAATAACAAAAACAATGCAATTCTTAAAAATTAGTGCTCAGGAAGCTCGAATAATATGTGTTGAAATGATTTAAAAACTATAGCAAAGTAAAACCCCCTGATAAACTTAGATTCGATAAAATTAAGAAAGCTCTTACCTTAGAAAAAATATAGATTCTCACTGCTCAAATCGAGACATTTTATTAATGTTGTTGTACCGACGCCCCTATGTTTATTTTTCGTTATTTAGTTTGTCAATATTGTAGCTAATGATTGTTTTCATCGATTTCGATAAGTTGAAGCACTGTGAGATTCGGTTGTTTCTTAATAAATAGGATAAATCAAAGGGGTGATAATAAATGGTGGGGGGCCAAAGTTAGGGTCGTTTAGCCTATGTACTTATGATTATATTCGTAACAGAACCTACTCATTTGTTTTGGAGGTGGGCGTTGAGACTGCTTCACAGTTTATAACTTTTGCAGTTTCACCGCTTTACTTGTTTTTATTGTTCACTTTTGTATATTTGTTCCGAATAAATAAATAATTAAATTATGATTAAATACTTTTATTATTAAACTAGTGAACGCCCGCGGCTTCGCACGCGTAGACTACTTTTTATCCCACAGGAACCATACATTTTTCCGGGATAAAAAGTAGCAAAAGTCAAAAGTCAAATTCGTTTATTCAATAAGATCACAAGTGTACCACTTTGAAACGTCTTAAGAGCTAGGTGATTCTACTCCTGTTCCTTCGCGACCAAGTGTTAATCCAGAACCTAAACTATCTTCTTTCCAAATTTCAGTCAAATCGGTTCAGTAGTTATGGAGATACGTGGTAACAAACATTCACACACACACACGGACTTTCGCCCTTATAATATTAGTAGGATACGAGTACTCACGAATTGTTTCTTTTTATCGGTGACGAGCTTGGTGATCTCGTTCTTCCCGGCGACGAGATCTGCCTCGTTGTACGAGAACTCGCGAACTACGAACTTACGCTCGCGAGCGTGCAGCTTGAACTCTTCCGCCACCTGCAATATAAACAAATAAACAAATCTAAGGGCTGATTTTTCAATACCTATAGTCGGATTGCTCATTATACGGACTAAAATTGAAGGAAAAAATGAAATTTTTCGTATGTTTTTAGTCCGTATAATGAGCAATACGACTGTAGATAACTTTTATCTGAGGAAATGCGATTTGACAGATATTGTATTGAAAATATGTCATAACGCCATATTTATTCCTCAGATAAAAGTTATTTATCGATTGAAAAATCAGCCCTAAATAAACAAAGTCGGGTTAGTTATGTTACGGGCAACTTGATTAATCGGGCAGTATTCATATGGACCGGTCATTATGCATAATGACCAAGAGCGTCGGGCAGTTTGATAAATTTATTACTTTGACCGGTCCATATTCATAATGCCCGACGGCCCGTGGTCCATTTAATAAATTAAGGCTTGAATTTATCACTTAGACCGGGCAGTATGAATAGTGCCCTACTTCTAGCCGGGCAATGTGATAAATTGGATTAAAATCTGTAGGTTAGGTTATGTTAGGTTATGTTAGGTTAGTAAAAAAACTACGCGCGAGGCGAGCGAAGCGTGCCGCGGTAGCGGCCGCCGAAGCGCCAGAAATGTAGTAAATCAATTTAAACACTGCAATTCATCTAATTTATTACATTGCCCAAGATAGGCTGGTCATTATTCATAATGACCGGGCAAAGTGATTAATCAAGCAGTTTTTATCACATTGCCCAATTGACCCGGTCATTATGCATACGGGCCGGTCATTATTCATAATGACCGGATTTATCACATTGCCCGTAACAGTTACACCATTTATAGCTCAAGAAACAAAATCCCACTTTTTGAAATACGACGAGAATTCATACATATGAAATGAATGAAAAATTAGACACGACATTATGTATTGCATGCATGCCAGTATTTTTTACCATGACGAGCTAGCGCAATAGGCATACTCGGCACTTGAATAGGGGTAGCCAGAAGAAAGTCCAAATGTAAGCCATCTACGGTGCGCGAGATCTCAGTTCGGGGCGAACTACCTATTAATATTAGTAGGAAGTAGCTTGTGTGGTACCTGGATAAAAAACGCCTATGTCCTTTCCCGGTCATTATCTATCTATATTTTAAATTTCAGCCAAATCGGTTCAGTAGTTGTCGAGATATAGAGGAACAAACATACATCCAAACTTGCGCATTTATAACATTAATGTGATAGTGTGATTATAGAACTGTAGAATAATGTGAGACGGTTTTTAGAAAAACCAAAAATAGTCAGATATCCTATTGATATGAGTTACACTTGTTCCAACTGATCTTGGCATTCGTGAAGTTAGCCGTTTCGATGCGCAGTGCAACTTTTTCATACAAAATTTTCTACTGCGCAGCGAATAGCCTAACTTCACGAATGCCCAGGGTGTCAATTCTAGTACCTACCTAGTATTTTTATCAACCTCAAGCAAAACCTCAACTAAACCGTAGATTTTCGACTGTTTCCTATTCTACTAATGAAAAACGACTCAGTTGTGGTGAGGTTTTAGATAAGGTTTGGACTTTGCCAGAACAAATTTTTGAAAAGCTATTCACCAAATGGCTGACATTTATGAGATCGAACCAAAACGCAGCGGAATGATTGACGTTGTCATCTAGAAGAATTGGGGGCTGATCCATTGTGACAACCTTACCTTCTTGAAGAGAGTGACGGTGTAGAGTCCGTAGTCGTTATCTCGGTAGATGAGTTGTGTGGAGGCACTATCATGTTATCATGGGCGTAGCTATAGCTTTGTTAGGGGGGGGTCCAAAGATTCCAAAATACAGAGATCTTTGTTAAGGGGGGGTCCAAGGGTTCCAAAATACAAAAATTGACTAGGTTTCCTCCGAACTTAATGAGCTAAGGGGGGGGGGGGGGGGTCCGGACCCCCTAAACCCCCCCCTTATATACGTCCCTGCATGTTATCTTACCTTCTTGAAGAGAGTGACGGTGTAGAGTCCGTAGTCGTTATCTTGGTAGATGAGTTGTGTGGAGCGAGGCACTATCATATCGGTTATCTTCTCGTAGTTCGCGTTCCAATCGTTGAACATCGACCTAGGGTTAAATAGGGTAAGGTTATTAAAAGAGCGGTAAAATGATTCATATTCTTAGGCTGGATTCGACCAAAAGTCATCTTACTCCAGAGTATCCGACATAATCCGAAATACAATTGTTTAAAAAGCGCAACCGAACATTATTATGTGCATACAAATTATCCTGGTTATAAGGTGTCAACTTTACAATGTCAAAATATTCAAACAAACAGTAGTTTACTCTTGAGTAAAAACTTAATCCGGTTTAGTCGAATCCAGCCTGAGTAAATGGGAGCAAAACTTTTTTCTAAGAAATAGAGGTAAGCTGGTTTTTAGAGAATTGAGACAGTATTTTCAGCAGTGAGATAGTATGTTCAGCAGTAAGACAGCATGTTCAGCATTAAGACAGTATGTTCAGCCAACCTGTTAATATAATGTAAATCCGTTATTGGCTGTCAGTAAGCCATTTAAGTTTTTGTGCACTCATTTTCTAAGAGCTGTGGATTTTGTTTAAGAAATAAATAAAATAAATTGCTGTCCAATTGCTGGGCACACTGTCTCAATGCTGAACATGCAGACAATGTGCCTAGCACTAAGGCAGTGTGCCCAGCATTGAGACAGTTTGCCCAGTATTGAGACAGTGTGCCCAGCATTTGGACAGTGTGCCCAGGTGAGAAACAGTGGAGTACTAACTTGGGCACAATAACGAGCAGCGTGGTGAGATACTCGCTGTCGAGTATAAAATGCTCCTTCTTCACCAGATCCGCCAGGTTACGTGTCAACAGACTGCCTCTGGAAACATAATACAATAAATAAATAAATAAATATTGCTGGACATTTTCACACAGCGCCATCTAGCCCCAAACTAAGCAAAGCTTGTACTATGGGTACCAGCTACCTGGTAAAATACTTATACTTACCTATATTTGTAAATACATACTTTATAACACCCAGACACAGAACAAACATAAATGTTCATCACACAAATGTTTGTCCTGGGGGGAATCGAACCCACGACCTACAGCGCAGAAGGCAGACCAAACCAACTGAGCAAAGAGGTCAGTCAAATATGTAGTCATAACAATAAATTACTTAAATCTCTACATAGTATACTACTCACAATGGATCTAGGCATTCGTGAAGTTAGTTTTGATGCGCAGTGTAGCTTTTTCTTATAAAATTTCTAGGAATAGACCAATCACAGAAAACTGAGATTAAAATATGATTGGCACTGATTCAATATGGCCAATCGTAGTGAATCTCGGTTTTCTGTGATTGGTCTATTCCTGCTATCAGCTGATTGATCTGTCAGTGCAATGTTAGTAAATATTGTACATTGGTTTTGGCTAGAGTATAGTGTGAAGTACTATATGGACGACCCCAAAGTAAAGTACATACGTCTGTTTCTTCTCCAAGTTCTGCAGATTTCCTTTGAGTGCGTTGTAGGCCTGTGACTTCACCTTCAAATCGGCGTCGATTTGTCCCACCTGGAAATAATACATATCCATTCATAACTAGCTGATCCGGTAGATATTGTACGCGACAAGTCGACAACCCTTCCACGTCACTCCGCGCCAGACAGCGACAGAGTTATGCGTTAAAGAGAGAGGCAATATTTAGGTGAATATAGCACTAAGCGCTTAGGCGAGCTGAATTGCATTTTGTTGCGTCGCAGCAAGAGTCACTATTTATCTAATTTTTTCGCTAAGTGAGCCTTCTTTACGTAGTACTAGAGTCGGATTCAGCACTGAAGTCCGATAGACGCGGCGCTGCTATCGCAGAACTAGGTTATGTAGGTATATATTACTAATTGTCCAAATAAGGCTTGAACAATAATAATTATGCTAGTTTGTACGTTCGTTAGCTCCACACACCAGAACAACTGAACGAACTTGACGAAAAGAGCATAATAAAGTAAATAAAACAATTAGTCCCGCTTTTGCAGTAGGACTTGAGTGCTGAATCCGACTCTATTATAACTCAATTCATTAAAGAAAGGAATCTAATCTAACGAGGCGCTTATCATGTTCTCTCGCTTGCACACTAGTTCCGTCTATACTTACGGAGCGAGAGGACATGATAAGCGCCGCCATTTTGGATTCCTTTCTTTAATGAACCGGGTTATACTGATTCCGTGGTTTTACTGACCTGTTTGCTGATGATGTCAGCGATATTCCTCAAACTCTGCTTGATGGGATATTTCGCCATGTCCCATTGGAAACGGGTCAGGTAGGTCGGCAAGTCACCTGCAATCACAGCCTTGTTACAATACCATAAAGTACGTTTTACTTTATCTGATGCTCTATCTATACAGTTGTGTTTTTGAAGTCATTTTTATAACCAGGGAACTCCCTTGAGTAACAATTACGAAAAAATATCCTCTATTTAGGTAACGATAAGGTTTAAATTTAAATGAATGTGGATGATTAATTATTGAAGCAGAGGAAGACCAAAAAAGAGTTTTTAATACTTATTTGTTTTTGTGCATTCGCATACACAATAGACATTGATTTTCTAATGGCGGCATTACACGACACTGTATGCAGCGTGCTAACTGCTAAATTAGTGCTCTGTCTCGCTCTTTGGCTTAGAATTGCGTATTGTGCATCCTACTCTTACTCTGATGCTAACTGCGGCTAACTTCAGTCAGTAAGCCTCGTAAGAGTAGGATGCACAATACGCAATTCTTAGGCCAAAGAGCGAGACGGAACACTAATTTATCAATTAGTTAGCACGCTGCATGCATTGTCATGTAATGTGGCCTTAACGCGTGAGCTCACTCACTCACGACGTCAAAATTTCCTCGCGACTGCTCAAAGTTTAAGCTAGAGTTTAATAGCAGTGCACAAATGTATTTTTTAAGGCCTGTTCTTCTTTCGTATAAGCAAGTGGCCAACTCTGGTGACGGAGTTTTTAGGCTGCCTGAAGGCCTCCGTCATGGCTTAACGACTTAAAAGCCGGGACCGACAATTAATGTGCCCTCCGAAGCACGGAAGCGCTCAGCTCGTAATACTTGCGATCATCCATCCTAAAAGTGACCGCGCCCAACGCTGCTTGAATTCAACGATCAATCAAGAACGTCCAAGCAAGCTACGCCACGAGCGCTTCAAGGCCTGTTTAATGAAGTATATCATTTTTTTTTCTTAATTTTTCAACGCATATAATATTGTTGATTTTTTTTTCAATGTGTAAAAAAAAGAGAGCAATCTGTGTGTTAAGGTCTTTTTTCGGTATTTATGAATGAGGGTGTATGTATTATAGTGTTGTGTAGATCTGTAGTAACTCTTTTCATACGTTCAAAATATTTTTTTCAATAATAAAAATGGTAGTAACTCTAAGTAGGTTACAATTTTTAAATAATTTAATCATACAAAAATATGGCGCTATGAAAAGTATTTTTAAATACTTTTTTTGTCTAGACTATTTGAATAATTCAATTTTAAATCTATTTTTCAGAACACCATATTTAAATAGTAATTTAAACATCATAATCGCCCACCCAACACAAAAGTGACACAAATCAGAATTTTACTTTTTCGAGTAAAGGTGCTAAATGAACAAAAAAAAATAGAAGCAAGGTCAGAAAACTAAAACTAGCACAGTAAAAAAAGTGCTTGACAAGTATTCAATAGAAACATCTAAACACTGAATAGCAAAGGTCATTTTCTAAATACACATACATTTCAAATCCAACATGACTATAACATGCATTCATGCAATACACATGCAACCTCAAAGTTGTAATACAAATATTTTTCTACGCTAGAACTAAGTCTCATTTTAATATAATTCGCCTAATTTAACTACCTAAGTAGTAGGTACCTACTACTTTTACTAGCACAAAGTATTTCTTAATAGCATTATACGTACTACATAGCATTAGACTAGAAGTGTATATTTATTTTTATATTTTACTTAAGTTACAGCAGTTCATTTTTTATAATTGTTTTAGTTTTTTTTTTATTTTACAATTTACAAAATAGTTCTAGCGTAAAACATTTTACAACAATAAAAGCTACATCAACTTTTAAGGTTGAATTCGTTTAACGCGATCTTTTTGGAACAACAGTTCATCATTCATTTACAGTGCAGAAGGTCAATGTTATTTTTAGACAAATCGTTAGAAATACTTTTAGAGTTTTAAAAAGTAACCTAGCAAATCTAATTTAAGAAACGCCAATTGCGTCATGCTAAAGAAACCTAGCTATAATTACCTACACATGAACAATAAACATTATGTTCACCGATAAACATTTTCACCTACATACCACACGTAACATTTAATTTGAGAGCATTCTTGATATTATTCAAGAAAGAAATAAGTGTTTAAATTTAACTAATAAAACTTGCTCAAAAACTTCATCTAGCTAGCAAATTAACCGAGTAAAATATAGTCAGAGAAAATACCTACAGACGATTCTTTTTTTAAATAAGAATAATACACCATCAATAAAATTAACTAAATATTTAAGCGAAGAATAACTTATTTGAAAGCTGAAATAAAAAAATATATAATTATTATAATAGCTGCGACTACTGCGCTTTCTGAAAAGTAGCAAGCTTCATTGTCTTGTTAATTACTTTGAAATAATACGTATAATAAGCGACGAAGACTGTGTAAAGACGTACAATTTCGTGAACCACTTAGCCAAATTTAAATGACGTAGCGTCACCCTAAACTTTGCTGAAGAATATCAAATTTTACTAAAAGAACGAGGTGCGACTGACATAGCGCGTACGAAGTAATTATGAATAGAAAATGTAGGATGGCGCTCCCGACATAATATTTTTAAAGACACGGCCAGCGCCATCTGCTTTCTATATTCTCATAAAAGATTATGTAATAAAAGCAATCACTGCCATCACAGTCCTACTAATGGAAATGTTTTCTGATGTTATACAGGCAGGTAGCGCTGTACGTAAACGAAACAGAGTCTCGTTTCTAGCTATAGGATCTTTATACAGGGCCTACCGGGATTGCAGAGCGTTTGAGACTCAACCATTGATCGTAAACTAGCGATGTCCCAGTTCAGTCGAGAAATTAATTCAGACCTCGCCCTAATTACGTCATCGAGTCAGTAGCGAATGCTACAAAGGCAAGTCTGAAGTAATTCGAAGGATTCGTGATTCAACGCTGGTCTCAAACCCTCGAAAGGAAGGGTCGAAGGCGGATTGTCTCCTAAACCTTGCGATAAAACGTGATGCGGTCGCTCCTCTTCATCGTCATCGTCCCAGCGCGGCGAGCCTCGCCCGCTGGACGGTTGCGACGGGTGCGAGACATAGTCTGAGTGTTCCCGGTGCTCGCACGGCCAGCACCCGTGGTGCTCAGAGAACGCCGAGTCACACACGGGAGACGTCGGCGTCGGAGGCGGCTCGCCCCCACCAGGGTCCGCGTAAGACTCGACGCCTATTTCCAATTTCACGTCACCAACATTACAAGATTTTGACTTTGCTATTTCGTTTCTTTTAGATATTAGTCGTTAACGCCACGTTTATGGATGAAATAAATAGGACGTTAGTAGGATAGGAGCAAAATATAAAAATATTTTTAGGAAATAAATACTTAAAAAAAATAATCAAATAAGAAGCAAAAAGCGTAGACGATTTCTTTTGAAGCTTGATTTGGCTAAGCTATGAATGTTTTGTGAGGCAGTGATTGCTATCATCTATTATGACGATTGAATTGATGTCATATTGTGCGACTGTCAATCGAACCTAACATGAAAAATAAAATATTACACAGCGACACGAAACACGATACATAGAATGTGTCAATAAAATCTAAAGAAATGTGACTGTTGTATAGTGCTATAAAAGAAACAATGAAGCCCCATTATCTAACTATGCATATAAATGTCCAAACACCTAATGTAAGAGAAATTATAACACAGAATACTTTTCACATAAAATATCATCTTACCTATTATTTAATATAAAAAATAACATAACATTATCCATAAAACGTAAATGTCGTCTCTACGTAATTTTTTTCAAAAAGTAACATTTAGACGAGTCATAAATTATCATCTCATTCGGTACAAAATGGTTGTAAAAATTTGATAGTGTTGCATTTTAACACTGCACCATCTGTTTTGCGGTTGTTTTGTTATGATGGTATGAATCTTAAAATAATAAAAGCTAAGATATTTCGAACCCTAAAATAAAAAGTAGAGAGAAAACGAAAATACATTATAGCATTACGTATTTTGCGTAGATATTAAAAATATACATTACGAATATAAAGAAGCGATAAAATACTTTAATTAATAACTCAAAGCCTGCATACGATAACTTTAAGCGTGGCACACTAATTTTTACTTACTTCCGCAAACTTTTTTCCATTTTTCAGACACTGAAATCCAATCCCAAAATCTAACATTCTCATTCATCTAAAATGCATTATCATAAAATTCAACTAGACATTCCTTCATAAAACCAAAGATAAAACGTAAGTATAATTTAATAAAAAGCGATGTATAAAATAATACATAAAAATATTTATAACATTACGTGTCATATTTTTTTATTATAATAGGTAATAATGCTTTATTTATTTGAAAAGCTGGTGCACAAAATTGATAATGATCTACTTACCAGGGTAACAACACAGTGTTTTATGATAATTTGGAATAATTCATTTCAGTAGGTATACAAATAAAAACACCTACCAATACTAGAATAACACGAACAAACACTTAATTCAGAAAAACTAAATCGATATTGATGTCTTAAAAATTTCATTGCTCTTACCGCAAATCTGGATAATAATTTTTAAATAGCATTCACGTTGATTTATTTTTGCGAAAACCAGGCAAATTTTTGTTTGAGTATCTCAATTTGTAAAAACAAATAAAGTACAAAGGAATGCGACACTGATGCATTCAGAATATCATAATATACGTGCGAGATTGCTACAAAATATATACACGGTAATAGCAAATTTGCATAACATAACATAAAACAAGTATTATACAAGAGTATTTATAAAATTAATAAATGTTATGTGCATTCTAGGTTCAGATTAGTCGTATGTAAACGAACCATGAAATAAGTAGGTATAACACTGTCCACTTAACATTCGTAGCTTTTTTGCAAGTGAAGGTATTGTGTCAATAACGAATCTTCTAAATATTTTATATACAAAACTAGTTTAAATTCTTATTTTCTACTCTCGAGAATAGATCTCAACATTATTATTTAATAATTACATAACAATAATTATTATGGTTTTTAAATTTTAATATCATTGTATCAAAAACTATTTTCTATTACGTTTCTTTTAATTTAGGTTGTAAATATTTTGAACCAATTGATAAGATAAGATTCGGCATTAACTTATATTAATAAGTTTTTAAGTTTAAAGTGCTAAGGTAGAGTGAATAAGAGGAATAATGAGGTGTATTGCATGACTGAAGTTTATGTATAAAATATCATTCTTAGATTAGTGCTGTTATGTTGCAAAGTAAATCAAAATAAAAAAATAAATAAATGCTTTAAATTAAAACAAATCATAAAAAAAGAGACATGCAAAATTAAATAATTAGGTAATTTAAATCAAAACAAAGGAATGAAACAAAATAACCATAATTATCTCCATCAAAATTTAGCGACACATGCTAAGATTTTGCACTACTTAGTGCTTTTTATTATCTTTTCTACGCCATTTCATTCGTTTCTATTTAATTAGTCTTACATGCTGGCAATTTCAGACCTATTTAAAATAGGCAGCTTTAAGTCGTCTATTTTAAAACCTCCCAGGCATGCCAAAATTGTTTAGCTATATCTTTTGTCCATGCAAAAATATCACTTTAATTTGCAATTTAAAATTCCTAAATTTTTATTTATAATAACTCGAAAATATTTATTAACAATGGCACAAAATATTTTAATTTATCTAGAAAAGTGTGAGAGTTCATAAATTAAAATTATGTCAAGTGCCACAAGAAAACTTTTTTGTCTCAAAAAATTAAATTTGTTACTTACTGTTGTTTGCCATCAGGTTCTCGTGAAGTTTATCGCGTTGATCTTCTAGTACCTGATAGAAGAAAGTTTTATTTTTATGCAATTAAAATAAAAATAATAAACTGAATAATAAAAAAAAATTGTTTCTAGGATAATATGTAGGTAGGTAGGTAATAAGTTCGTATGAGCTACTGGCTACCTTTAGTGACGGAGTTTTTAAGCCGCCCTAAAGCCTCCGTCATGGCTTGACTTAATAGCTGGGACCGAAAATTTAACGTGCCCTCCAAAGCATAGAAGCGCTCAACTCGTAATGCCACTTGCGGTCACCCATCCGAATTGTGACCGCGCACAAGGCTGCTTAACTTCAACTATCAATCATGAATGTCTCGTCTCAGCAAGCTACGCCACAAGCGCTTCAAAAGTACTAAACTTCAAAAGTACTAAAACACTGGTTGTCTGCAAAGTCGGTTTACGGACGATAATTCTACGTGTTAACGTAATAAAAAAACATTGATGAAAAATTGCATACTTTTATGAATTGCCGAACGCTTAGGCCGATCGTGCCTCTCTATCGCTTGTTCCACGCTCTCGCTTGCACGCTCGGCTCAGGCGGAACGTGACACTACGGCATTCATCGATTTATAAGACGTTAACACGTCAAAAATGCATACTTTTATGAATTGCCGAACGCTTAGGACGATCGTGCCTTTCTATCGCTTGTTCCGCGCTCTCGCTTGCACTCTCGGCGTTCATGGCGTTCATCGATTTATAAGACGTTAACACGTCAAAAACTAAGTCTAACCTAGTTTTTGTCACCTACCTTCACCACCCTTAGACTTTGTATTTCATAGGAGATTATTGAAATGCTTACCTCACCAAGATACTGAGCTACTTTCCGAGTGACACCCTCAACAAATGTGTCGAGCTTGCCGAGGTCATCGGACAGACCAACCAACTGATCCAAGGTCCCCACCTGTAACATTACAATAAAAGTTAGGGCTTTGTATTCTCAATTAACTAGCTTCCGCCCGCGGCTTCGCTCGCGTGGCACCAACCCATATAATAAGTAGTCTATGTGTTATTCCAGATTACTCCTCAAAATAAAATAGGGCCCACTTAGAAAAACATGACTTTAAAATAGTAATGAAAATTGAATGTAGGTACAATTTATTTTAATTTTGATTTTAGGAATATGTTACCACTGAACATAAGAATTTAGAATTATATTTTTAGAAAAAAATTTAGGACACATTCAGAAAATATGTGTTGTGGAAAATATTGACATATTTCAAGTGAGCCCTATTTTGTTTTGAAGAGTATTTGTACAAGTTTCACCCAGATCCATTCAGCAGTTCTGACACAAACATACAGATGTTTGGATGTGTTGTGTTTAAGTTTGGATGTCCAAAGTTTCGCATTTATATTAACAAGATTAAGATGGCTTATGCTTGCCCTGTGCTGCCTTAACTAGTCACGAGCCAACTAAGCCCGAACATAATACAGAAATTAAGGATTTGACTGCTAGCTCAATTGGCATCGGTAGCTCAGGGCAGATCATGAAGTCTCGGGCTTAAATCAACCATGGGTATTCAATTTTTAATGTGAGACTGTCCCAAAAATATACACTTTTAGGGCCCACACCGGAATTAGAAAATATTGGATTCAATTCATTCTTTGACTTTGGATTGTAGAAAAACAAAATTCATGTAGATTGTCTGTTTGAAGCCAATGTAAAAAAAATATTTCAAGTAACTATAGTTCGTGTCACGTAAATTGAACACTGGCAGAAAGTGGTGGGGGTGTGTTTTGTCTCTTGTTTGCGCATGGGTTACTTATTTGCAAACATGAGACAAAACACACCTCTCCATTGACTTCCAGAATTCTTTTTACGTGACTAATAGGTAGGTATCAAATTTTATCAATGGAAAATACTATCTGATTGCAAACAGAATCAAATAGTATTAGCTCATTTTAGAGATAATACAGAGATGTGACCTTGATCATGATTTTTTTAGATGCTTTTGCCACTTATTCTGGGTCCTTCATTTTTAAAATTAATATTATAACTTACCTTCAGGTCGGGGATAGGGAATTTATAGTTGATACTGAGGTTGCCGGACTTGGTGGCATTGTTGAGGGTATCCCAAGTCTGTTGACAGGTCTTGTCGCCGGGGGCACTGATCACCCAGTATTCCGACATTTTCACCACTGAAACACCATCAAAAATAGTTCAGCAGTTTGCACGTAACGAATTTTAACTAAAGCGGAACCGGAACCGCACAGAAAACCCAGTTACATCTTCAGAAGCACTAGAACTGTTTTGCGTTTACAATAATATCGATTAGTTCACAGAGAAATCAGAGCCAAGAGTGCAATGGTTGGAGTCGGTCAATCAATTGGGTGTTTTCAGGGCAAGCGCGGCTGTGGGCGCGCGCTGCACTGGATCAATACCAAGGCAGGTTTATTGGCGCCCGTTCGGCGGCCAGACGTCCCGGCGCCGAGTTAGAATTATCCCACAAAACACCCCAAACCACCCTGCGTGTTTCCGTCAATCCAGACATTGACGTCTTTCTGTCCCGCGCAGAAGTATTTTCCCGCGACACTGGCCATGGTACGCTCTGATATAAATCACAAAACTCACCTAGAACTTAAAAATTACTGCTGTTTATTACTAAATATTAGAAACAGCTAATAATTTGGCGAAATCACAAGACAATTCGGGCTAGCCCTTCAACGCCATGAAAATTCACGTGATGCGGTGCTGCCACCTACAACGACTGATGTACAGCTGATTTACGTCAGTTGTCTATGGTTAGCGCATTTTGGTTTTTTACAAAGTTTTACCACTTCACGCAAAAGAAAATGAGTAAAAATAGCTTCTTCAATGTGATTAAAGTATCAGGCAACAAAAATTATAACTATTACCCCGCATCCACACGTTGGGGCCAACGTTGGTCCCAATGCCTCTCACCAACGTGTGGTGCTGACAAAATAGCTTGGCGCCAACGTTGGGGCCAACGTTGGGGCTTGGCCGTGCCGTGTCGGTTTTATCAAAGGAAGTTGGCGCGCCAACGTTGGGGATCCGTCCACACGTTGGCGCTATGCTCAGTCCCGTTTCGACGCGCATCGTGAGCGCACGTGTCGACTGACGAGCGAGAATGTCATCGTATTCCTTATTTATTGTGTTTGTAGGACTATCGAGCTGAAATTTTGCACACTTATAGATTCTCGGTGACAATGAAATATTATGGTATCAACAAGCTGATCTGATGATGAAGTCAAGAGCTGTTCAACAGAACTCCTCAGTAAATAAGCCGATTGAGTTGAAACTCGGCATATTTGTCAAGTTCTGACTACAATGTAATAATATGGTGACAGCGAGCTGATCTGATGATGGAGTCTACTATTTTTTTTAATGTTACGGGAACCGTGCAATTTTTTGGGTTAAAAAGTAGCCTATGTCCTATTTCCGGTTATTATCTATCTATATTTTAAATATCACCCATATCAGTTAAGTGGTTGTCGTGTTAGAGAGGAACAAACATACATCCAAACATCCAAACTTTCGCTTTTATAATATAGTGTGTTGTGTGAAGTGTGATAGTGACATGATGTGATGTGATTGTGATAAAATTGGTATTCAGTAATGTAAAATCACTTAGAGAAATTTCAATTTCTGTATCGGACGCGCAGACATCGGACGTCTGCACGTTGGCTCTGACGGAACAAGACTGGTGTATCGCCAACGTGTGGATGGTTCACGAAATCTTGGCGCCAACGTTGGGACCAACGTTGGCCCCAACGTATGGAGCCGGCGTTATCCTTTGGAATGACATTATTTGGCATTAAAACAACCTGCGAGAATCGGACCTCTAAATATTGTCTATGATCAAACCAGCCCGCGGCGGAGGAATACGAGCTATTTTTGTATGTCAATGTCAGAATGGAACGTAAGTCACTGTCAGTCAGTCAACGTCAGACGTCAGTCAAAAAAATCGATCGATACGATTGTTTGTTGTTGAAAAGGTTACGAAACAAAAATGAAGATTTTTGGCTATTTAGCCAAGAAAATTGGCGATCTGACTATTAAAAACTCGAATCTACCTGAATCTTACATCAAAAGAAGTTTCGAACAGGTATTACAATCGTAGAAACAATCAGAAACTTAACCTCAAAAAGGACTTCTAATGCTATCTCTGTCGTTTTAGGTGTACTGGAAGAATCCTACAGGCTACCCGCAGTATCCTAAAGCTCAGGTGGCCCGTAAAAAGTTCCGGTTCACCACCAACAGACCTTGGACAGCTCAGTTCAGGCAACAGAATGACCGAGGCATGTATAGGAAGAAAGTATTTGTTGAACCTGTGGGAGAGTGGAGTTTCTTCAAGTTAGTATTTCCTTCTCTTGTCTTAACCTGGTAGTTTTTCAGAAAAAAAAAAATCAATTATTCTTAAATTCTTAAATTCTTTATTGTACACAAAACAATAACATATACAGAGACAATTAAATTAAAGGTAATGTACAAAGGCGAGCTTAACAATTATTTTCTGGTTAAAAACTGTTATATAGAAAATTCTGGTCATTGACCTACAAAACACCTTTATTATTTTCAGAGGAGACCGAGTAGAGATAATGGTAGGCAAAGATAAGGGCAAGCAAGGCATCGTATCGCAGGTCATTCAAGAGCGCAACTGGGTGTTTGTCGAGGGGCTCAACACACATCTTAGGACTGTAAGTAGATTGGTATTAAAACAACTCACTGTAACTGATCCTAGAGATAGATTTTACTATTTATCTGACCTTTATTAAATAAATATAAAATATAAATAAATATTGCTGGACATTTGACACAGTGCCGTCTAGCCCCAAACTAAGCAAAGCTTGTACTATTGTAACCAGATAACTGATAAAGGACTTATATACTTTTTTTTTTAAATACAGACACAGAACAGACATCTATGTTCATCACACAAATGCTTGTCCTGGGTGGGAATCAAACCCACGACCTATAGCGCAGAAGGCAGAGCTACTACCAACTGAGCTAAGAGGCCAGTCAAAGAGAGAGGCTTTCTAGACACATTAAAGACAAATGCCTGAAATACTGAAATGCTACATTTTTTTTTTAAGTCTTATTCGGACAATGAGCAGGAGTTGACTTAGTAGTTTCCCTGTAGATGGTGCTAATCGGTGCTTGAACAGACAAATGAGCTTATCAAGATTTTCGACCTGACAAATGTGGATTCCTTGACCGAGTTGGTTAAGGCACTCTGGCTTGAGGGGGATCGCTTGTATCAATGTGGGTTCGAATCAAGTCGAAATTGACAATTTTTGATAAGACTTCATTTTAAGAAAAAAATTAACTGACATAACTTTTGTTGTCTTGCCAGGTAGGCAAAGACAAGAAGTTCCCCGGTGTGACGGTGCAGTCTGAGGGTCCACTGCTCGTCACGACCGGTGTGAAGCTCGTTGACCCTGAGTCGCTGAAGCCAACTGAGTTCGAGTGGAGATTCACTGAGGAAGGGGACAAGGTAAACTTGCTAACAATCTCTCAATTAGTAGTATAGTGCGCCGCAAACTTTGTTTTTTTGTTTGAACGCGCTAATCTCAGGAACTAGCAGTCGGATTTAAAAAAATCTTTCTGCATTTGATAGCTTAATTCATGGGGAAGGCTACTTTTCACCATCACCATAAACCAACGCCACGAGGGTGCTGCTAATATTGAATATCTTCCATGTTGTAGTTTATTGTCTTTTTCTATGTAGTTTTTTGTTAACTATTGTAAGAATGAAAACCAAATTGTCCTCTTTCAGGTCCGTGTATCTCTAGCGAGTAGTCGTATCATCCCCATCCCGAAGTCAGCCGAGGAGACCATGGACTTTAAGAGCAAGAAGCTGTATTTGGAGAATGTTGACAAGGACACAACTGCTGATGCTGCCGTTGAGGTAAATAGTTCTCTCTGAAAACTGCATTTAATACGGCCTCTGACTGTAGGACGCGGTACAGTAGGGCCAACGGATCTAGGCATTCGTGAAGTTATGCTTTTCGCTGCGCAGTAGAAAATTTTGTATGACAAACTTGCACTCATCGAAATGGTCAACTTCACGAATGCCAAGTGTACACACTGTATTATTGTAACAAGCAATTTGATTTAAAAACAACCATCTCGATCATGTCTGTAAATATATCTATTATTCTGTGATTTTATACCCTGAGCTGCGTTACGAAAAGGGTGGAGAAATAAAAGGATAGAAAGTTTATTTGTATTCACAATCTCGAAAACGGCTCTAACAATTTCAATGAGATTTGCAATAGTGGTTTTACGGAGGCGAAAAATCGATCTAGCTAGGTCTCATATCTGGGAAATTCATTTTCTCCGGTTTCACCGCGCAATAATTATGCTTCGTAATTTCGTATAATTAGATATCGTTTAGATAGCTCATCGCTGCCGAAGCTATGGATTGAGACGCTGGAGGCTGCGAGTTCGAACCCAGCTGAGGAAAGCTTTTTTTATTTTTGTTTTGTCTTTTTATTGTTTTTGTAAAGTAATATAAATTCGTTTTATTGTTTGTGGATAATTATTATACAAGTACATTATACAAATATTAGGGCAATTTATATGATATTGTTCTTTTAATTCCAGGTGACTTTCGCGCCGAAACTCCGTACCTTCGAAATGGACATAATGGAGGAAATGGGAATAAAGGAAGATAGAGATCCAGCCAAATCATATTGGTACTAGAATAAGTAGAATTGTTGATAAATTATATAGTTTTTATTTATTCTGTTTTTCATTTTCCTGTGGACCCACAAAGGACCAGTGAAAGAAAACCTTTAAATACGTAATAAGACGTAATAAGGATTCCGTGGCCGAATCGGTAAGGCACTCCGGCTTAAGGAGGATCGCTTGTATCATTGCGGGTTCGAATCCCGTCGGAATTGAAAATTTTGGTAAGGCCGCCTGATGGCCTCCTGTTATGGCTCAAACACGCTGGGCCAGCCTAGGCCAGCCTGGGCGAGTGCGAACGAGAAGGCGAATCGATGCAAGGCAAGAGCGAGAGAGAGGCAACGCGTTCACTTGGCGAGCCTGGGCCAGCGCCAGCGTGTGTTTGCGCCTTTATGGCTTAACGACTTAAAAGTCGGGACCGTACGCTCCGAAGAACGGAAGCGCTCAGCTATAAATGCCACTTGGTCACCCATCCAAATTGTCACCACGAAAGTCGCTTAACTTCAACGATCTACGTCTGTAAGCTACGCCACGAGCGCTTCTAGGTTGGTAATTAATTTCGTATGAGCAAGTGGCCAACTCTGGTGACGGAGTTTTTAGGCCGCCTAAAGGCCTCCGTCATGGCTTAACGACTTAAAAGCCGGGACCGACAATTTAACGTGCCCTCCGAAGCACGGAAGCGCTCAGCTCATAATACCACTTGCGGTCACCCATCCAAATCACCGCGCACAACGCTGCTTAACTTCAATGATCAATCAAGAACGTCTAGGCAAGCTACGCCACGAGCGCTGCTGATAGGCTGGTGATAATGTAGCTGAATGTACCTTTTGTGTCAGGCTTTACGGATTATGAAGGCCTATAGAAAATCAGTCATTTCGGGAAAAGTTCTTTTTGAAGTAAGTACGTACCTAGATCAAGATTAAGTAGATCAGTAGGTACATTTTGACATTCAGACCAAACCAACCGGAAGGATATTTTTATACCTACGTTGCCAGACATCACGCTTTCATATCGTGAATATGATTACAATCTGTGTTGTAGATAGCTACAATTGTAGGTACAAACCTACTAATGAACAATTATGCTATCAATGAAACACTTTTAGGGTTCCGTACAGGGGCGTAGCTACCGCCGTATCTGCCGTATCAATTATACGGGGCCCCCAAGCCCAAGAGAAATCTTTACCCTTCATAAGGGCCCCTAAACAAATTTTTATACTGGGCACCGCCAAGGCACTCTACGCCACTGGTTCCGTAACCAAAGGGTGTCAATGAGACCTTATATAGGGCGATTGACATTCACATCTTTATTTATTTATTATTATTATTACATCTGCGGGCTTAAAAAGGTTGCTATTGCTTACACAATAGGAATTGAACTAAGTATATGCCGTTTCTTTTCATTGACTGAGACTGACAAGAGACGGCATATAGTTCAATTCCTATTGTGAATCTGCTATAGCTGAATATGAACTCAAAAGTTTTGTATGATCCCACTCGGATTACGAGTGGGAGCATAATGGAATAAGCCCTCATCTGATGTCGCGTTCACACGCTCGCGTGCAATCATACATTCAACGGGTCCATTATCTTTTGTCGCGTTGGGCCTCCTTAAGATGAGAGTGATAGAGCTACTTTGTGCTCGCTCTGATCATAATATCTGTCTCGTTGAATGTCTGTTTGCTCGCGAGCGTGTAAACGCGGTATTGAACAGAAGATGCGTCGCGTATCGTCGCGTCTCGGACCGGTAGATAATAAAAAAACATTCAACCTTACACACTCAACAGATAAAAAAAAAGTTTAGACTACGGTGGTACGGAATCCTTCGTGTGCGAGCGAATCCAACTCGCACTTAGCCAGTTTTTTTAATAGGCTAATTTGAGTTTGACTTTCAAATGAACGATAACGAAATTAGCACGTGGGCTTACGTGTGCACCGCAACTCTGCCTTCTGCACTGTAGGTTGCGGGCTCGATTCCCATCCGAACGGATGAACCGATTTCGATTATTGTTTTTTTGTTTGAAAGATGTTTTTGTCGAGAGTGTTTTTAGCTAGGTTTCATAAAAATCTGTTCAACCGTTTGAAAATGAAGGGATAGGTAATAATTATGTCGGGGGTTTTTTCATTAATTTTTGTTAACAGTCAGCCGGGTAAAAAATGTCTAAAAATTTCCATGAGTGCAAAAAGAGGCGGTCATCCATCCCAACACTGACCGCGCCTAGCGTTGCTTAACTTTTTTGTACCCCATACAAACTTGTAACCTTATATTTTCACCCCATGTGTTCGAAACTTCATTTAATCCGGAGACTTTTTTTAATTTCAAGGTGATATCAGTTTGTAGTTAAGAAAAGTGATCTTGACAGACAGACAGAAGGACGGACAAAGACTGATCATACGGAGCCCTAAAAAGTTTAAATTAATCGATCACTTGTTTATAACGTGTAAATATAATCAGTAGATATTACTAGATATCCTAGGTTAGGTATTTTGACGTAATGAGATAATAACTTACCTATACCTAGGTACTTAAGTAGGTAAGTAGGTAGGTACTTACCTACCTACTTATTATTATGAAATTTAATCGCTCGAAAATAATCCTCATCACTCTATTGCCAACCTACCTTTCGATTTATTGGCCACTGGCCCACCCCACCAGTCGTTGGGAATTTTTCGTCCCAACGACCCCACTGGTGGGGTGGGCCAGTGGGGTTGTTGGGAACAAATCTGCCTTTCTACTTTATAAATCCCTACACGCGTGCAGTCCCTACGCACGATGGATCTAGGCATTCGTGAAGTTAGCCGTTTCAATGCGCAGTAGAAGATTTTGTATGAAAAAGCTGCACTGCCCATCGAAACGGCTAACTTCACGAATGCCTAGATCCATTGTTGCGAACTGTAGGTAGGTACATAAGTAGGTATCCAATCCATCTTGTTATTTTAGACCTATCCTATCATAAAACTCATCAGCTGTGCTTCTAAAAATACATGAATCCATTAGGTAGGTACTTAGCATTTTGTTTTCTTGACCCGCATCAGATTACGGCTTTGTTACTAAGTATTTTAGTAATCTGTGACCGGGTGCAATACCACAGCATAGAATGATGTAAGAAGGATTTGTGGGTTTATCAATAAAGATGCGTACATTGCTGGTTATAAATCACACGAGCGTTGTGCGTGGTTTATGAAGTGGTAATTATGAATGACATTAAAAAAAGAAACAAGAGTGTTATGACGAGAGATAGGTACAGTACAGTTGTCACAATGGATCTAGGCATTCGTGAAGTTAGGCTTTTCGCTGCGCAGTAGAAAATTTTGTATGAAAAAGCTGCACTGCGCATCGAAACGGCTAACTTCACGAATGCCAAGATCCATTGGGAGAATAGGTAAGTACTAGATCAGATAATTTGGAATAAAAACACACAAAAATCTTTTGTTTCTTTGTATAAAACGAAGTCAAAGGTTTTCAACAATAAAAAATAATGTTATGTTTTCAAATAAAGAACGTTGCGACATTTTGGGCCCCCTTGTCCAACAGTGATGAAACATATGTCATATGAAAGCTCTTGGAGTGTACTTTATTTCATTCTATCACAGCTAAGTTCAAATCGAGCGCGAACATGGTGTTTTGGTGCAAAAATGGCGCGATAGTGGTGGTTCTTTGAACGAAACTAGAAAGCTGAAACGTGGAAGGTAGCTTTCTTTTCTAGTAAAACCACCCACTAAGGCATTTTATTTTCGAATTTCAATCCCTAAAGGGGTGAAAAGTAGTGAAAACGTTTGTATGAAACTTTTTAACGCGTAGTATGATTTGCTTGAAACTCGGTTCGCATATTCGAAATGCAAAATAAATGGACACGTATTTCAGGATTATTCAAAACAACTCTTAAAAAGGAGTGAAATGGGGTGTCAAAGTTTTTACTTTTTAATAGGTAGTGTGATTTGCTTGAATCTAGTTTTGAATACTATTGATAACAAATAAATCCACACATATTTCAGGACTTTCAGAAACAACCCTTACAAAGGGGTGAAATGGGGTGTCGAAGTTTGTGTTGGAACTTTTTAAGGACAGGGCAGGCAAGTACTTGCGTAATTTGCATACCTACACTTCGCCAACGGCTACCCGGCACTGGTTAGGTACCCGGTCCTTTGGTCCATTTTCGTAACTATTTTTCACAACCAGTTACGAAAGAAGATTTTTTTTCACTTATTCTTAACTGGCTATTAAAAAGGAATATTTATTTCATGTACCTCACCATGTTTCATAGCCAGCTACGAATTTTTTTCATGTTTTGGTAACCAGTGACGAAAATGGATGGTTTTTTTACCCGGCTGACTGTCAAGTCAGACAGGGTTATGTAGATCGCGCGTTTCTATGTATGTTCGTGGGTATGTAAGTAATATTCTTTATTACCACGTTACTCCTAAACGGCTGGATGGATTTTGATGAATGAGGTATCGTTAGAATCGTCTCCATCTCGATTGTGCTCTAGGATACTTTTTATTTCGATAAATCAAATAGTGCGGCTAGAAAATGCAACAATGTGTGAATTTTCAAAATGAAAATCACGCCATCATATCAAAATCCATGTCAAAATCAAGAGGTTGGTGGACTGATATCAAATATATTTTTTTTTTAAATCTAACATGACATCTTCGAAGACTAAATTGAGTCTCAAAATTTTTGAAAATCTATTTTTCGCCCTAAACAGAATTACTAAACAAAATGCATACTAAAACTTTATATTTAGTCACACGCAAGGTTTAGAACAAACTGCATCGAAATTGGTTCAGCCATTTAGGAGATATCTCATATTTAAGAAATATCTTACACGCTTTTAATTTTACACACAGAGCCATCTGTGTGTCAACTGTCACAACAACGTTTAGGAAAATGCGCACGGCATCGAACCCTAGATACCTACCTATTAATAAAATTGTAATTTAATTTTGTGATTGATAAGATAATGCTGTTTCCAACTTTTCAGTTCAGCCGGGTTTTTTTTATTTTTGAATAAATTGCTTGTTTAATTTTTCGTAACTAGCTACGAAAATGGAAGCTTGTTTTCTTCTTTTTATAACATTTAGGACGATTGATATAATTATGTTGATGTTGAACTGTATCTATTAGTAGGTACCAATATAATTATATTTTGTTTTTTTTCTGCACTCGGTCACCGTCTCCGATAATAGGACTGTTTTGTTTATACTATTCAAATAATTATATGTGGAAACTTGTTATTAGCCTTAAGTACCTATCTATATATCTTCTTTAAATCTGTTGTCTAGCTGTAAGTTTTCCTAAAATTGAAAAATTAAAATAAAATAAATAATGTACTACTTCCAGATAAATAATAGGCATTGGCTAATTTCATGTTTTCCGAATAATGGCCGATTATGCGATTGTTTCTGATGTTTTCCGAGACCCATTATTTATCTGGAAGTACTGTATGAAGTTAACTGATGATTGATAGCAGATGTCAAGTTGACAGATTATGTCAAAATGAGAGATTGTAATTTTGAGACGTTATCATTATTATTATTTTATTATCGGCCATATCTCAAATACTACTCATCCTAGACCCTTCTTTCTAAACTCAGTTGAAAGCTATAACCAAGCTCTATATTTTCAATGACAGCTGTCAAACTTTAAACGGCCATATCTCGGAAACTACTCGTCCTAGACTCTCCGTTCTTAGTTCAAATGAAAGCTATTCAAGAGATCTACATTTTCAATGACAGCTGTTAAAATTACAAAACCAAAACATGAAAAAAAAATCATAGCTGGCTATGAAACATGGTTACGTACATGGAATAAATATTCCTTTTTAATAACCAGTTAAGAATCAGTGAAAAAAAATCTTCTTTCGTAACTGGTTGTGAAAAATAGTTACGAAAATGGACCAAAGAACCGGGTAATCAGTGCCGGGTAGCCGGTGGCGAAGTGTATGTAAATTACGTCGGTACTTGCCTGCCCTGTCCTTAAAAAGTTCCAAAACAAACTTCGACACCCCATTTCACCCCTTTTTAAGGGTTGTTTCGAAAAGTCCTGAAATACGTGTTCATTTATTTGTCATCAATAGTACCTATTCAAACCCAGATTCAAGCAAATCACACTAGGTACCTATTAAAAAGTACCCATAAAAACTTTGACACCCCATTTCACTCCTTTTTAAGGGTTGTTTTGAATAATCCTGAAATAGGTGTCCATTTATTTTGCATTTCGAGTATGCGAACCGAGTTTCAAGCAAATCATACTACGCGTTAAAAAGTTTCATACAAACGTTTTCACTACTTTTCACCCCATTAGGGGTTGAAATTCGAAAATAAAATAACTTAGTAGGTGGTTTTACTAGAAAAGAAAGCTACCTTCCAAGTTTCAGCTTTCTAGTTTCGTTCAAAGAAACCACCACTATCGCGCCATTTTTGCACCAAAACACCATGTTCGCGCTCGATTTGAACTTAGCTGTGATAGAATGAAATAAAGTACACTCCAAGAGCTTTCATATGACATATGTGTCATCGCTGTTGGACGAAGCGGGTCCAGTGTTCAAGCAATGATGCCCATGGTTCTTTTTGATGTGTGTATTTTAGGTAAAATCCAATGATTTGCCGGCCAGCAATCTGTTCGTACTTTCAAAATCACGCAATATTATAGTACAGAGTCATAATCAGTCATACACTTCAGCATCAAAACATAGGGCTTTCGGCCGCCGAGCGGGCAACACGTGTATTCTTATTTATAAGTTTTTTTGAGTCAGTGAAAATGAAGCTGAGTTTGGTTGTGCTGTGTTGCGTTGGCGTTAATTTTGTTTCAGCGGTAAGTTTTTTTTTTAAATTAAGTGTTAAATATTACCTAAGTATGTAGGTACCTACCTATATTTTTCCTTATTGTTTATTTCTGACTAATATTTTATTTATTATAAACCTAAGTGAAGGAAAATCATAACTGAAAATTGATTGCGTCTATTGAGGGTAGGTTGAATAGCTAAAAATAATTATAAATAAATCATAATAATACCAACATTATAGTTTCAACAGAAACGCAAATGCACCACAACTTTTATTGTTTTTATGTATGTAAACTGCATAAACTGACGTTGGAACTTGGATTTTCTGATAAATTTGCATTTTGATAAACTTATCTTATTGCTACCCAAATTTTTAGTGGAAAAAACCACAAGTGTATTCAGTTCATCGGTAAGAATGTACTACTTAAGTACATAGGTGGGTAAATAGAGATAATACCGGCTTCGGCAGTAGACTAGACTTGCTATAGGTATTCTTAATCCTTTAAAAGCTGGACAAAGTATTATCATGGTAGGTAGGTATTATAGCTTTTAAATATAAGTAATATTATTATGCAAGTACCTAGGAACATTAGATAGGTAGGTAGGTACCTTTTTTTTCTGTAATATTATTTAAAATATGTACCTAATGCCGGTAGTAACTGTAGGTACCAAAGTGCATTACTACTTACAAAATCCAAAAATAAATCAAAACAACGCATAAGATCAAAGAAAGAGGACGGTGACCGAATCACGCATACTACGCGTGTTGTTGTTTTATCCTTTTCTTTCATACATGCATCTCTTTCGTTCTTTCTATGAGGGCTCTATGAAAGGGCTGGAGAACCCTTTGTCTGTTTATCTATTAATCTTATCTTTGAAGGAACTAGGTGGTCGTTCGTCACGTATGCAATTTTTTTAAATTGACAGTTATTGCACCTTTTTTTTCTAGAGCTTTTTATAAAAAATGCAGGATGCCAGTATTATTCCAGTATATCCTGAACACATTGTCCAATAAATGGGACAGTCCAATTAGACAAAGTCAAATTAGACACTGTATTAGAACATTGATGGTATAGGCCCTGTATCATCTCTGTTCTGCAGTGTCTATCATTCTAAAATTACAATAGCTATTTTAATCTGCCTACTAACATAGAATAAGTAATTTACTAACATTAATATGGATCTGTTAATTAAGTTTACCGATATCTGAAATAAAACAATTTTATTTTATTTATTTATTTATTTATTATTCGCCGGTTCTTACATAGACAATGCAATCTTTTATTTATTACATAAACTTAGATTTATTTTGTAATCCTCAAATCATTGTTTTCAAATTACACAACTCAAGTAGATAGATACAATCCTTATTATTTAATAACTAGGTAGATTCTTATTTTTTAAGTAGGTAGGTTTATAATTAAGATTATGAAAGAGGCTCAGGTTACATTAATATTGTGTAGGTATTGATATAAATTACATGAACCTAAATCAAACAAAAATACAAACTTACTAATTCTAAGGATCTGAATTCACAAGACCGATTTGGCATCTGAGACAAAAAAAATCCTTCAGAAACTCAACTGAGTTGAACGACATACTTCTGAAAACGAAAATATCTTGGAAAATTTCACTTCAGATAAAATCATTTGCTAATTACGAAGTTGTACAAAGGACTTGCATTTCTGGCAACTATCTACCTGCTTAGAACAATATATTTTGTTCGTGCTTTGTGTAAAGTATTTATTCTTTTACAGGGCACGTACAAAGCAGCAGTGAGTAATGTAAATGATGACTCTGTTGGACATTTATCACTTGTTTATGAAGCTGGCAGAAAGGTTAGTGAGGACATCTGACCACGCGATGGAAGCATGGTATTTGTAAGCTGATAATCTGAATGCACTGGCAAATAAGTGCTCAATACCAACAATTTATATCTTTACCCGACTGCGGGCGGTGAACCCCAAAAGGAGGGTTATTTGTTTGACCTGTATGTATGCCTTACTTTACTTATGTTTGTGTGTATGTTTATATCCTTCCTATGTCTGCTCGTAACTACTCAACGGCTCAACCGATTTTGATAAATGATACGTCATTAGATTCGTCTTGATGGCGCGAGTGTGAAATTCTAAAAAAAGCAAAATGGCGGATTTTATGCACTTTAATGTGCGGGCTGAAAAAAAAATTAAATGAAAAAATGAATGAATTATTTTTAGTGCAAATCAAAGGATAAAGCTTTTTAAAGGTTCATATTTTTTAGAGCTTACGTGATTTACTCACTACCTTTTAAATTACCGACTGTATTACGTTGAGTTTGTTCAGAAAGCCTTCTAAATTGTTATAAATAACAATTTTTCACAAAAAAACTTGTAATTACAGAATGTTGACGTCATCGTTCTACCAGGTGGCGTAACTGACTCTGAAGATTATGATGAGGTAAGGATATTTTTTTATTTCTATTCTATTGTTATTCTCAGTTTCATTTAAATCAGTTCAGCTGAATATTTCTTGTACACTGAGTAACACTCACATTACATCATACCTACTATATTTTCATTTGAGTTTTTTTCACTGTAGATTTTGAGTGTTGAAGATTTTGTACCTAGTCGCTTTGTGTTTCTTTCTATGTATAAATAATTATGTTTACCAACTTCCTGTAACTGTACCTAATGGAAATACTACCTATATTATTTTAAATAAAATAAATAATTACTTAGCACATAGCTATAAGTTTCCTTAGAAAATTGCTTCCCAAAAGCGAATGGTAGTAACCCATAAATCAAAAATTTTAAGTGTTTTTTTTTAAAGTAACGTAAAAAACGGTGGATTTTTATTTTTAAGTGTTTATCACAGTTTTTCCATATTTTTTCAGCGTCCATAAACTTCATTCGCATAACTCTAATTTCAACAGAACGTGAAAACTCTGTCCACGGCAGCGAAACAGGCCGGCTTGTACCTCATTGCACATCTTCAGGAGAAGACCCGCTGTCAGAACAAGATGGAACTAGTTCGGAGTAACCTGGTGTTCGACAGAGATGGAGCTATTGTTGCTGTGTAAGTAATAATCAACCTTACTACAATACAATTGAGTATTTTTTGCTGGCATATCGTTTTCTAGCTGCTGCTCGCTTCGCTCACTTGGTAACTGGATAAAACGTAGTCTATAGTAAGTGTGTAATAGCTTCCTAATAGTAAAAGATCTTACAGAATCAGATCAGTAAGTAGTTCTAAAGATTACCCATTCCTTCCAAATGAACAAATTACCTCTTGACAATATTAGGTGGGTAGTAAAGATTTATAAAAAAATATATAAAATATATTCTAACTAGCTTCCGCCCGTGGCTTCGCTCGCGTGATACCCGAATAAAAAGTAGCCTACGTCCTATTCCAGGCCATTATCTATCTATATTTTTAATTTCAGCCATATCGGTCCCGTGGTTGTCGAGCTATAGAGGAAAATACCTACATCCATCCAAACATTCAAACATCCAATCCAATCTTTCGCACTTATAATATTAGTGTGATAGTGCTGATTATAATGTAGAGATGGATTTTCAATCTGTTACGTTACGCGTGAAAAAGAAACGGGTATTTGTCAAAATAGTTACCTACCCCTCTGACAAAGATGATTGAGAAAAAAAACATGCCTATCGTTTCGGATGCTATGTTACCTACGTGGTTACGACTTATTGATTATTCTAACTTTACTTAATAATCATTATCAAATATGACGAATTACTTAGGTAAGTACCTAATCTAAATATCACAAAAAACGTCTGTGTGTCACTCCAATCAGAAAACCGTATCAATAAAACCTAATAGTGATTATTGGAGATAGCATTGAATCAATCAAAAAATCGTTTTACAATCATGTGATCATGCGTCTGACTTTAAAAGGCACGTGTTGCTAAAAGTAGAGCTAGCAACCACTGTTTCATATTTTTTCACCAAACCGTGTTGCCCTGGCTCTTCACGGTCTTGGTCGCGAAGGAACAGGAGTAGAATCACCTAGCTCTTAACACGTTCACTGTCCAATGACTCCAAATGGAGTCACATTTGTACCAAATTCATACGTCCATGACTCTGGTTGGAGTCATACTACCAGGTTAGACTAAATGTTGTATATTTCACTGAACGTATAAATAAGAGTAGAAACATTATCATGGACGTATGGTTAGATAACTAGGCAACATAAAATTCAAAAGAGCCTACGTAAAATGTTGCCAGTTTCCCAAATATGGTTAAAATTAAAAAATGATATTTCTAGTTTAATTATTCATTTAAATCAATGATAATATATTATAAATGGACAGCACAACGCTATTTTAATATAATAAAAACATCCCTGTATGCGTCAAAGTGAATAAATTGACGAGAGAGATTATCCCAACCTGTAAAAATTTCTGAGGGTAGTTCATCCACTTGGGTTGAGCATTGACTTTGTGCTCGGGGATCTTGTTGGGGTAATAAATTTTATTATTTATTGTTTTTTTATTATTTTCGCGCAAAAAAAGTTACGAAAGAAGGTAAGTACTTGTTTCATTTGATTTTTTGTAATCATAATGTTTTTTTAACACAGATGACGTAAATACCCTCCATAAGAAATGTCAGTGTCGTAATTGTGTCAACAATTTTGACATCTGACACTTCATACCACAGATAAACCAAAAAAAGTCAATAATAATCTTCGTATTTTACATCGACGAGTCCATGGAGTCATAGCGTATTCAGTTCATACGTCCATGACTCCAAACAGAGTCATACAATTTTATGTTCGGACGTCCATGACTCCTTCTAGAGTCATAAAGTTTTTTTGACGTTTTTCTTGAAAAACTACATATTTTTGAACTCATATTATCTTAATTGTATACCCTTAGACACTATTTGTTAGATTAAAACGAAATTTCATTTGAACGTACTGGTATATTTTTGACTTTTGTTCTGGGACAGTGAACGTGTTAAGACCATTCAAAGTGGTACCTACACTAAATGATCTTATTGAATAAATGAATTTGACTTTGACTTTGTAATTGATATAACTTTGAAACAGTTTACATATTATCAGAATTTGGCCCATGATTAAAATGTCTATTTTCCTATAGATAAAATTAAAAATCATCATTGGGATGCATGCTAAGGGATAAGTAAGTTCGTATGTCTCGGTGACCAACTATTTTAACAGAGTTTTATGGCATCCTAGCATCCTGGCCGGAAGACTAGTTCAATCCATTTTATTAAATCTAAATAGACAAACTTCAGCTGTTAATCAAACACAATAAGGCGTCAATAGAAGACAATGTTGCTGTAATTAACCGACTTCAAAAAAAGGAGGAGGATCTCAATTCGTCGAAATCTTTTTTTGTTTCGTGCTTTTTTTATGCCTGTTCACCGATCAAAGACGCTTGGACCGATTTAGAAAATTATTTTTTTGTTTGAAAGAATATACTTTACGATTGGTGCCACAAGAAATTGGTGAGGATATGTCTAAGATCTTCGGAGCTATGAACAGAAATGCACCTCGAAAGTGCTGAAAATTGCACAGCTCGAACATTGAAGTCGGTTTTTTTTTTTAATTTAGCCACTTGTTTTGACCTCCTTTTTTTTAGTTACAGAAAACCTCAGAATAACATAGCGAACTGCACAACCTGGTCTCCTGGCTTGGTGACTTTCGACACCGACTTTGGAGTGACCTTCGGTTTGATGATGGAAGAGGACCTGGTCCTGAGTGAAGATCTGAAGGGGTTGAAGAACTTCGTGGTTTCTGGGGGCTGGTCGTCGGATATTCCTTACTTTAGTGGTAAATATTTTTATTTTCATTATCTAACATCTGCTTGCTGGGGTCTAGTCAGGAAGATGATTACTTATAAATGACAGAATGATGTAGGTACATAAGTAGTCTCACGCTCTCTGTACCTATGTATGTATGTGGACTTTTCCGCATTTAGACTCAAAGGTGGTCTTTTATGCGTGGGGATGACCTGGCTCATTAGATCTGAAGACAGCCTAGCTCCTCCCAGAAGCTCAGAAGTTTTCTGGGGTCTTCGCAGGCTTCGAGGTACGACCTCGGGTTGTTGAGGATTTGTTGATGTTGTGCTGCAACACCCGTGATATCAGGACTACGTGGTCTACCTAGGGAGCGTGCTCTCTAGGTAGAATCCGCTTAAATATCCAAGCATTTAATATAATTTGTGTCTAAGAGCAAGTCAAAGATCGTCCAAGAACCCAAAAATCTTTCTCACTTCTTTAGAACATTCAATGTTCTAAAGAAGTGAGAAAGATTTTTGGGTCTGAAGTCCTATCAAAATTTCCGATTCCAACGGGATTCGAACCCGCAATGATACAAATGATCCTCCTCAAGCCGGAGTGCCTGAACCAACTCGGCCACGGAACCCACATTCGTCGGGTCGAAAATCTTGTTATTTAAACTTACCCATTTGTCGGTTATAGCACCGATTAGCGCCATCTACAGGCTCTCACTTTAAAATACTCAGAATTCCACTTACGTACGTCACTAAGTTGCACCTATTAAACAAAGTTAAATTGCACCTTCGGTGTTTCAAAATGTTTTAAAAAAATTTAAAAGTTTTGGCATTCCTACTAACTCATTTTTGAAATTTTTGACGTGTGCCCTTGTCTCAGCGAAGGTGCGAAATGTAAAAGCAAAAATCTTTACTGCAGCATTTAAATGGCAGGGGTACAGTTGTCACAATGGATCTAGGCATTCGTGAAGGCTTTTCGCTGCGCAGTAGAAAGTCTTGTATGAAAAAGTTGCACTGCGCATCGAAACGGCTAACTTCACGAATGCCAAGATCCGTTGGGACAAGTGTATTCATGATTTGATACCTTCCAGCTCCTCAATTCTCCGCGAGCTGGTCTTACACCAATAACGTGAACCTGGTGTCTACCAGTGGAATCTACGCGGGACAGTCTGGAGCAAAGACTGGACTGGAGCAGAATATTGCTGATCTGAAGAAGTCCTGTGATGGTAAGTTCAATCTGAAGGCGCTAACTCATGTTGGCCCAGCCTAGGCCAGCTTAGGCGATAATATAACTGGACAAATATCGTATACTTACCTACTCTTATAATATTACTATTTAAAATTCAAAGTGAAACACATTATTATTAAATGCTTTTGAATTTGGATTTGTGTGATAGGATTACCTATATTACAACACAAGCAAAACCACGGGTGGAAGCCAGTATCAAATACAGGAAAACATCGCTGAATTTATTTATCATTAGATAATCTTTAATTTAATTTGTTAGGAGAATTTCAATTACTAATGAAATCATAAAATGATAAGGTAAGCATGAATGAACGATAAGTTTTGCGCTTTTACTTCGAATTGTGTAATTGTTATCCATTCTCAAGCAATGTTATAGACATAATGGGGAAAGAAGTATCAAGCAATCATAAGAGGCAATGGTCTTGTCATGTATGGAGTTGACTAGGCCCCTTGATCAGTTCTTACAAACTCCGTGACGCAACTCAAGTTTCTTTGTTATTAATAATAATAAATCATTTATTTCAGGCAACAATAGCAAGTAAAAGATGTAAAATAGGTACTTAAAACTACGGCCCATATAAATATATACCTTAAAGTCTAACATACATAATTTATATAAACTTATTTACTAGCACGTAATGTCGGTGACGTGTTACACACTAAATATTAAGAAATATCTTTAACACATTCCCTGCCCCAAGCCAGCACACGGGGCACGTGTGCATCATGGGCACTAAACGCGATACTACTTACGGTATAGGGAAGCACCGCCTACTAAAAAAGCGCTCTAACTAGTTTTTAAGTTTTCTATTTTTATATGTAGGTTAGTCTGTAAGGTATTTTTATAAATATGTGCTATTGCATTATATCGCTTGTATATTCTGTTCTGTGATGCCTGAAATAAAGAATTTACTATGTTTAATATCATTGTAGGTTAATATTAGGTTGTTATTTATTATTATTTAAGCTACTAAAATATGTCTACGTGGTTCGTGTTATTTTAAGTCTGTGCGTAATTTGTTTTTCATAATAGACTTTATTTAGCTCAATCGCTAAATCGACAAACAAATAATGAAGAGGTTGGTCTGTATGACGTAGGAACTGTTGAAAGATGAGAACAAACAGCATAGCTGACCCTGACTCATTAAACCTAATTACAGATATAAAAGCAATAACATGTTTTCAAAAACATTAGATTATTGATTATCAACTGCCAGTGATAAAATGGCGCGATATGACGTGATTCACGTCTTACGCGAGAAAAGTCATTGAAGATAAAATTATTGTATCTAAAAATAGTTTATTTTCTTATTTCTTTGAGTCATTGGGCTTTGAAAAATATACTCATTTGAGAATCACAAAAAAAATTAGGTTTATAACCCTTTTCTCTTGTTAGTTACCTATTTCCCACTCACGGCTATAGGTGCCTTAAAATCTGCATTGAACGACCGACGCGCGACGTTGTCTAAAAAAAACATTAATATTAATTAATTTAATATTTTAAACGTCAAAACAAGAAAGAACAAGATGTTGCATCTGAAATTATAAAAAAAAACTCATTTTTAGTAGTTGTAATAAAATCTGTTGCCTTCAGCCAAAACAACCTAACTTTAAAATTTGGTTTTTCGCGTCTTACAGAAAAGACTTCATCTCCTCCCGTTATCGATGCCACCGATATCCAGAAGTCTCCTGCCGAGGACCTGAGCCAGTACATCATCAGACCACTGGACGTGGTTGCCGGTGCCCGAGGGTACAAGGAAACAGTCTGCCATGACAGTTTTTGCTGTGAATTCGATTTGAAGACTATCTCTAAAGGTATACTTTCTTACTTTTATTAGGTACTCAATTGTTTATTACTTCGCTCCTGTCATTTCCTTTCTAGCCAAGTGTCCAACAAAGTTCCACTTTGATACTACAACTATAATTCTCCAGTTAAGTAACTTATATTTGCAGGTCAAGATGAAGTAAGCTACGGTCTAGCAGCGTTCAATGGCGTCCGTCAGCTCGGAGGTAGTCAGTACATCGGCGCTCAGAACTGTGCCGTCTTTGCATGTGCTGGGCTTTATAAAAAGAGCTGTGGTTTTGGGTATGTATCTATTTAAGATTTCATATTCACTATAAATTGAATGCTAAAAACTCCGTCACCGTTAACCACCAGCTCATACATTACCCTTTTAATATATTTTTTTTTAATTCCAGGACCGTTAATAACAACACCAACATTATCTTCGAAAAGTTGTCAATCAGCACCAATTTCACAAACGAAAAATTCTACCCAGTGGTCGTATCAAACCAGCATCTTTCTCCTGAACAATTCAAGTTCACAACCAATTCTGACAGTACCGTTAAAACTGTCAAAATGACAGCGACTGATACTGACAGTTTGCTGACATTTGGCATATTTGGTAGAGCTTTTGATAGAGACTACATAAGCATAACATCTATAGAAAACAGCGATGATTTCTACAATTATATTTTTACTGAGGAAGTACAAGAATTTTTCGACTATCTGTGGATTAGAATAAGGATTTTGTTGTTCGTTGTGTCCATTTACATTTTGGAAATGATGTAAAAATGTTTTTTATGGGTTATGTAACTTTACTATTAGGGTCGCGAGTATCTACGGTCGTGAGATACTATGCCTGACATGTCCTAAGTATAATTTTAGCGTTTTTTGAGAAAGTTTCATTGCCATATTATTATTCTCTGTTCATCCAAATACAAGACTGTCCATATTATTCGGGGAATAATAATGTACCTAGGTACCAAATTATAAATGTAGGTAATAAAATAAGATAAGTTGTGAATAAATGCAGTCAATCGTTTCATAAAGTAATTTAAATTTAAAACAATTAGTTTAAATCTACTTACAAATTTAACTAAAAAAGAACTACCTATTCTAAATAAATTAGGTAAGAACCTTTTACCTATTAACTTATTTTGGAGGATATAGTTAAATAGGTATCTAGTTTTATTTAACTGGTAGTTTTGTTGTATGTATTCAAGGAATTAATTAATTATCTTAATATTTAGTGTAATTGGCTTATTACTTTAATAATTTATGTTATGCTTATTTCTATAAATCTATGAATAGTCACACATTTGTAGTCATATGAAGAATAATCAGCCAAAAATTAAAAACGCATTTATTCGCCAATAATTATATAGCTTTGTTTGTTGCACGACTGGCTCCTGTGATATTAGTGTTATGCATGTAATTATAGTTTTTTCAGTGAATATTTAAATCGTTTTTATTGAATCCTCTCCTCAATTAGCCAACAAATTATATAGAAATATACAGTTAGACAATGTCTTTGGCGTTTTTGGCACGTTTTCAAGTAGTAACACTAGAGGCATAGTTTTAGCAACAGATCTTGTCTAATGGTTTCACAAAAGTACATCAAATAAAATACCAAATACGTTTTTTAACAACTTGCTTTACTTCCACTAGCCAATACTTACATAACTTTAATAAATTTGATCATATTTACAGTTTCATTGTAAACAATGCCTAAAGTTAAATTCCTTTTAAATTGTATAATTATTCATGAAATCAGTGCCTATTGGTCCTCCTTTTGCCTTTGAGAAACTTCAAGTGGTCTTCATCATCATCGTACAATGTCTTCTCAATCCAACGCATGTATGCTTCCACCTTGAAAAAAAAAACTTATGTTTAATACGAGTAGTATTAATGTGGAATAAAGCATTATCATTTACTGAAGTGATATGGATCGTGAGTCAGTCACTCTTTTGCAAATAATATTTCTTGCTGAGATGACAACAGTATTGTCAATTCTTAGATGAGAGATCTGACCAAAGGCACGAAAGCTTGTGTCTGTGTACCGTAAAAAAATTATAGTAACTCAGCTCAGAAAGATTATTTTGATTCAGGTGTTATTGCAAGATTTTGGCATATTAGAGAGGCCTAAAGCAGTTAGTAATAACGGGCTTATGATGATAATGATAATGTATTACCTTTGTATAAACATCAGGTTTTCCTCTAGCGCAAGGAATGCCCCACGACACGATTCCAATTTGGCGCCCTTCTCTCACAAGTGGGCCTCCGGAATCTCCCTAAAAATCATGAATAAGATTTGAACAGATAAGTACTTATAGTTATTTAAAAAGAATTGAGCAGAGACTAAAAAAATACTAATGAAAATATTGAGTTCTTGAAAAAATAAGTCTGTGTTTGAAAAGTGAACCGTAGATACCTACCAGAAAAAAATTAAAACAAGACTTGTGCACATTTGTTATCGCAGAGTCAAAAAGTACTTTTTTTACAACCAACTGAATTTAAATTACCTAGAAACTATTGCACTAATCTCTGGGACCTCCTCAGTAGGGACTTAGGGACCTGGTATTTCTAAACGTGTTACGTAGGTATGCATTTTAATATCTTTTGCTTGAAAGATTAACAAACATCCATAAGTACCTACATCCATACATCCTCACAAACTTTTGAATTTATAATAGGTAAATCTAGGTATAATATTAGTAGGATTCAACACAGGGATTCAACATACATGGCAAGCCCCAGCGCCCTCCTTAGTGAACGCACAGACTTGCGTCTGGAAGACCTCGTGTTTGTGCGCGGCTTTACACTCGTCGTACGTTATAGACTTGAGCTCCAGCATCATCAGGTCGTTGGGCAGCTTGCCTGGGTACTGAAAAAATTACGTCACGACAAATGCATTATTTGTCAAAGATTCTAAGCGATTTGGTTCAATTCCAGCGAGCCTTTGCATTTCGTTTCGACACATTTTATATTTTTTATTCCTAAAAATGATGATAAACGTTCAGTTGAGATCGTATAGGTACCTACCTAATTACCTAGGTACTTAAGTTTTCTTTTTAATATTCTATATGAAATTCATAAATTATTAATAAAGACAATTCTACAGAGAGTTATTTATGCCATACTGTCTAATCTAGAGAGTCGTGTCTTATGGTTACTGAACGCAAAGCACGTATGGCGTTGCGGAGTCAATTCTTTAAGGCGATTTTTAAAATTCATAATATTTAATCATTTTTGCCTACTAGCTTTTACCCGCAGCTTCGCTTGAGTGTCTATACTTGAATTCAAAATAATCTCTCTGAAGACCTACTCTTAGCTGCTTAAGTCTTTGAGTCATATTTTAAACGACTTACAGAAGTGGTCCCCCATCCAGTCAAGATCAAATCCTCATCTTTCTCCACCGGCTCATCGTTCATCTCTATCGCGTCCACAGTACTGCTAAACTCTATCTCTTTCTCTGTGAAGAGAATAGCAATATCGTTCACGATGATATTGTCATCGTATTTCTCATGCTGGACCGCTTTTCGGATCTTGTAGGCGGTTCCGCCGGCACGGAGCTGGTTGGTGCCGACTATTGCTTGGTAGTATTGAGGTTTTAATCTGGAAAATGATATCTGAGTAAGGTCCGAGTAATTTAAACAAGAATTACCGCGATTATGGCTTCCACCGACAGAGTTCCATCTTCGCTAAGGGCCTGTGCAGACATGCTATTTTCAGCATCGGCTATCGGCGATTGTGGTGTTTTTATTAAATGTGCGTTTCAGCGTTTTGCTTCTGAAAAGCGACTAAATCGCCGATCGCTGTTGAAGCCGATGCTGAAAGTAGCATATCTGCCGGGGCCACAATATGAACTAACCGACGCCAACGTAACAGCCTTTTGTAGCTGTCATTTGTTACATTTAACTTGTCGAGTAACGTTACCTTAGGACCTAATCAATACTTTGGTTGAAGAAAGTGAAGCAAGCAAAGTCTGTGGTCAATTTGAGTAGGTAGGTAGCCTATTGGCTATTCTCATCCACTATCTACTTAATTAAAACATTAAAAAATTAACGAAACATTGATAAAAAGTATGTAAGTATATAATACATAAAATTACAAGATAAGTAGGTAGTTATTTTATGAAAATAATGTAGCGCGTTAAAATCTTTTGTTGCACACTCGTCTGCTAAGCAAAAGACTTCAACGCGCACTGCACAGAAGCGCCTCATTCAAGAATGTAAGTAGGTAAGTACTTACAAAAAATATTGGCAAAGTTGATCCGTTCGTTCAATAAAACATGTACCTACTCATGGAATGAATACTTACCTACTAATAAAATGACTGTATCTATATAATATGTATCGTACCTGTCAACACAATGAGCTGCAGTCAGGATCACGCGAGGAGTCAGTAATGAAGCGCCACAGAAATGCCACACTCCGTAGATACGAAGGGACACCTAGAAGAAAATATTTATTTCAGGAGACTGTACTATCGCGGTAAAATTCTATAACAAAATATTAAAAAAAGTCAAATTGCTCATTGGCCTACTTAGCTACCTACATGTATTGTAATTTTATTAGTGTAAAAATAACTTTAAAAAACCAACTGTGTAATAATAGAATCAGATACTCAGTTCACTAATAGTGAGTATATTAATTTAAACTTGGTTTTGGTTTTTTTAGAGTTATTTTTACACTAATAAAATTACAATGCATGTAGCTAAGTAGCCAAATGAGCAATTTGACTTTTATAAGTACTTACCTATTTTGTTACAGAATTTTACGGCGTTCTGCCATAGGGGATATATTATGTGGTAAATATGATAAATATGAATAACTGTACCTACTTATTAACTGATTAACTGATATGAAATAAAACCTTATGTAAGTATAACGTTTTACCTGGTACGGTACGGACCCATTGGGTGCTTTGGTACCCCCTACGATTCGCTCGTAATCAAAATCATCTTTGATCACATTCACTTCCGCTGTCTCTGTAAAAATAAAACATACAAACATTTTCAAATAGGTACACAAGTTCTTGAAAAGAAAAATAAAATAAAGTTACAAAAAGGTTTGTCAGAAGTGGGATTCGAACCCACGCCCACAGAAGTGGACTGCGACCTGAACGCAGCGCCTTAGACCGCTCGGCCATCCTGACATGCTCAATAATGATGAAATTATTCTACGCTATCAAGTGAACGGAAATATACCAATGACGTCATTGCTACGAGACTGATACTAGGTACTCTATATTTGGCTGTTCTTATCTCAACTTGTATGAAAAGATATAAATAGGTTGTGAACTAATTATTTTAGTGATAGGACATTTGTGTGAACTGCTTTAGAAAACATAAAATAAGTAGGTAAGTAGGTATAGGATCTTGTTAATTGCTATTTGTAAGAGGTTGTTCATAAAATATTAATGTTAATGAAAAATAAAGACAATAACAAATCTTCAAGACTTCAAGACACGGCTACGAAATATATTGTCATCTCTTTTTATTAACATGATAATGTCAAGCAAAAAGTATTAGAAACTTAGATTAGGTCAAGGAATTTCTATACTACGTACCTGGAACACTGACTGAGATAGAAAACAAGGTCCGCTTGAGAAAGAAAACTTGGGCGGAGTGTCTCTTTCTAAAGGGTGACCATAAACTAAACATTCGGGGCCTTTTCCATCATTTTCTGATTTACGTGATGTTTCAGGGCATGATTTTTGAATTAAAATACTGATACAATTTTGATCCTTCATTTTGATTCTTGAATCTTGAATCTTGATTCTTGAATCTGAAAACTGAAATTTTGAATCTTGAATCTTTGAAGTGACAGCTGTCAAACTTAAAACCGCCATATCTCGGGAACTACTCGTCCTAGACTCCCCGTTCTCAGTTCAAATGAAAGCTATGACCAAGATCTTCATTTGAAGTGACAGCTGTCAAACTTCAAACGGTCATATCTTGGAAACTACTCGTCCTAGACTCCCCGTTCAAAGTTCAAATGAAAGCTATGACCAAGATCTTCATTTGAAGTGACAGCTGTCAAACTTCAAACGGTCATATCTTGGAAACTACTCGTTCTAGACTCCCCGTTCAAAGTTCAAATGAAAGCTATGACCAAGATCTTCATTTGAAGTGACAGCTGTCAAACTTCAAAATGCCATATCTTGGAAACTACTCGTCCTAGACTCCCCGTTCCCAGTTCAAATGAAAGCTATGACCAAGATCTTCATTTGAAGTGTTAACCTTACCAATAAAACACACCTTCATAATAACACTGTACACTTTTATTCCTTTGCACACGTAACAATTACTTATTTTACACCGGTACTCACTTATAACTAGTCGTTACTGATTCTAAATTTTAAAATGAGACGTCTGTACAGTGGCACTGTCTACAACCGAATGAGAGCGCTTATCGGATTTCCTTTACTTTTATAGGGTTGACAATCTACCCTCAATAAGTAAAGCAATTAAAAATTGATTAAAAGTAAGACTATCATTACAATTTGAATTAAATAATAACTTATCTTAATATTTTACATCTAAAAACATAGAAAATATCAATAAATTTAGTAAAATGCTAACAGACGGCCGTCCTGTTAACGGAATGACCCTATTCCGTCTCGGCCATTCGAGAAGAGAAGAGAAAATATATATATTGGTACATACGCGTCGGCGTTAGGTAATCATAGTGGTAGGTAGGTACTTAAAATAATAACAATATAAAAATAAAGACAAACACAAAAAAAAATATTGTAAAACATAGACAGAAATAACACAAACGATAGCCTGGTTCTAACTTTATCGGTAGGTACATTTTTACAAATAAATAGTACGAGTAGGTAGGCACTATCTGTACTTCTTCTTGATTTCATACTAGGAGTTTTGCAGAGCTGTTCGAGTGTTTTGCTGCAAAACTGAAGACTAGATAATGCCGGTTACAAGGAGATCTGCAAAATTCGGATTAATATTATTTTAATGCATTACATAGACTATTTACTCGTACATGGCGGTTGTGTTTTATTTTCACAAATAATGAACCAGATAAATTAAGTTATTATCCAGTGAGTTCTGTATCAATAAAATTAGGTAGGTAATATCGAATCGATCTGATTCATGAATTCACACTAATAATAATATTACTGAAAATGTGTTAATAACATCATCTTTTCAATAAAATTTAAAAATAAATAAGAATGTTGAAAGTAGCTGTTCAACATTTTATGTTTTGATGATGACTGTAACTAACAGAACGTCTCATCCTCGTATTTTCATGATGCTTATTTAATTTGCTATAAATGGTAGGTATTTATATATGATGCAATTTTATATTTATGATGCACTTTAGATCAGTGATCACCGTAATCATAACAGTATATTTCACTTGAATAAAAGATACTTATGTTTAGTGATCACCGCAATTAGAGCAGCATATTTCATTTGAATAAAGGATACTTTTGTTTAGTGATCACTGCAATTAGAGCAGCATATTTCACTTGAATAAAAGATACTTTTGTTTAGTGATCACTGCAATTTGAGCAGCATATTTCACTTGAATAAAAGATACTTTTGTTTAGTGATCACTGCAATTAGAGCAGCATATTTCACTTGAATAAAAGATACTTTTGTTTAGTGATCACTGCAATTAGAGCAGCATATTTCACTTGAATAAAAGATACATAGGTACTTTTGTTTAGTGATCACTGCAATTAGAGCAGCATGTTTCACTTTAATAAAAGATACTTACGTTTAGTGATCACCGCAATTAGAGCAGCATGTTTCACTTGAATAAAACATACTTATGTTTAGTGATCACTGCAATTAGAGCAGCATGTTTCACTTGAATAAAAGATACTTACGTTTAGTGATCACCGCAATCGTAGCAGCATATTTCACTTATATTTTGTTCTGCGTTATATGAAATAAATAATTTATCATTATTAGGTATTATCAGGTTCGGTAATATCTCATTTTTACTTATGTCCAGTGATCGCCGCAAATATAGCAGTATATCTCACTTTTACTTAGGTAGTGATGAGTAGGCTTTCATGCGATTATGCGCAAGAAAGTAGCTTCCTTACTACAGCGTGTGTGAGGAAGCGGTAAGAGCATCCTACAGATGATTGCTGCGCGCATAGACTATCCAATCCAGTTTCACTGGATGCAAATATTAGGTTTAGGTTATAGTTAAAGTATTTTAATAATTTTGTGTTATTTTATTATGAGATTTAAATACTATTTTATTATGTGATTATTTTTAATGTGTAAATTTTATTGTAATATGGATATTATCCGAAATAAATGAGTTAATCATAATCTCTTATTTGAACTTAAGTCGCAGCAGGTGCATCTCACTTGTACATGCTTATCACTTAAATTATTTTTGTTCTCCAAAAGAGAGCTGTCCGGAGCATTTACAGACATTGGACTAAAGGGAGGCCTTTAAAATAAAATTAATATCCGACCGCCATCATCGTTATAATATTCATGTTATTTTAATTTGCATTCGAAAACAATAATTAATGGATTCTGTAAACGTGGTCGGGCATCACTGAACGAGACTCGCGAGGGATCGGAGAGAATGGCGCGTTAAAGAGGAGGTTAAAGAGGAGTAGTGTGGTTCACCTATTCATTTATTAATAAGAAGTACCTACTTAAGTAGGTAGGTATTTATGTAGATTTAAAAATACTTTTATATCTATCAGTATTTAGTATTAATGCGCCTCTTATGGCATACAACATTGCGGCGCCCTTACAGGGTTTATGTTTGAAACTTTCAATGTAACATTAACACCATAATGTAAACAACATAAGTGCAATAACTAATTTTGACTTTGACTTTGACTTTTGGCCTATACCCAGCAGTGGGTGGAAATGGGCTGAGATGCTGATGATTCATAACTATGAGACAAGAAACAGGTTTTAAACTGTCCTTGCCAAGTACAGGACTAGCAGATATAGATAAATCATTCTAGGGAACTGTAGGTACGTCTAATTAAAAGCATCACAGGCTTACGGAAGATATTTTAAGAGTAGCATTATGACGCTTTTGACAAATAAAGCGTAATTATGAGAAATAAATCGTCTGTCAATATAAATTATAATCATATCAATGGCATTATAACTTGCGTCTCATGTAAGCGGTTCTTTGGCGCAACGATAGGTTAACAGACATTATAGCGGGCTAAACACCCAAACCCGTAGATGAGTATATTATGTAAACAAATAAATTACTAAGTCAAACGTCTCCGTAGTGGAAATAGGCCAGAAAGATCATATTATGAAATTAAGTTTTAATTACCTACATAATTATAATATTATGAAATTAAGGTTTTTTTTTCTCTTAGATTGCGAGAAAATTGAGAATAATGATATTAATTAGCTTGTTATCAAATATAATATTTTATCGCTTTTGTTATGTAAGTATGTTATAAGGGATATTAACAGTTATTATGTACCTACTGTCTTCATTGTTATTATTTAGGTAGGTACTCTACTTATTGCAAATTTGGCGTTCCATAGTGCAATTTAGTTTATACATATACCTACTTATAGTTGAAAGAACGTGTCTGCTCCTATTCTTACAATCCAGATTATGAGAACTCTAGTGTATAGTCAAACCTAATATAGGCTTTAGGACACTATTTAACAGACAAATGTTTTGTGTTGATGAATAAAATATCTATCTACTTATCTATCTATTTATCTAATCGATCGAGCGAGCGAAGCGAGCGAAGATCTTAGTGGCAAGTTAGGCGATTTTGCTTTGTATGTTTGTATGTTTGTATGTTTGTATGTTTGTATGTTTGTATATTTGTATGTTTCATTTTTATGTTCTCGCATAACTATCGAACCGCTTATCCAATCTGTATGAAACTTGATAGGTCAATAGGTTGTGCTATGGAAATTTGCTGTGGAGCGTATGAGCGTAATCGATGAAGGGGTTGTAAAGATATGGGGTTCCCAAGGGGGTAATTTTTTTTCAAAGTTACCCAAATATATTGAGTGGGGTGTCATATGAAAGTACTCAATTTATACATTCCAAATTGGTTTTTAGTTTTCTTCTAGGTTCTATAGTTTTTGAAATACAGAGAAAAAGAAAAATGATGAAAACCAATTAACGGATGTATGGAGAGAGCTCCCGTTTCATAGAGTTTCGATGTATTCGGAGGTCTGGTTAACAGACATAGAGTGTGGCATCGTTGTGGTTTGGTTTGCAATGATTTTAGTTGCTTCTTGATATTTTTCCTTGAGATTGAAAATAAAAGCCGTGTTGGCCGAGTGGAAGAGTGCTCGATTTTCGATTCATAGGTCGTAAGTTCGAACCCTGGCCGTGCTCATCAATGGATTTTTCGATTAGAAAAATTTAAATGCGCATTAACACGAGCTCTAAACGGTGAAAGAAAACATCGTGAGGAAACCAGTTAACGTTCTAATAGCGGCGATGGGCTTGCAACCTGTCACGTATGCAAATGCTAACTCCTGCAAATAGTGGGCTGGGCATGTACCAAAATTATAGAGGGAGACGGAGGGGTAGGGGGAGGGGGAGGGGGAGGTGGAGGGGGAGGGGGAGGGGGAGGGGGAGGGGAGGGAGAGGGGGAGGGGAGGGAGAGGGGGGAGGGGGAGAGAGAGGGGGAGGGGTGGGGGGAGAGGGAGGGGAGGGGGAGGGGGAGAGGGGAGGGGTAGGGGGAGGGGGAGAGAGAGGGGGAGGGAGGGGGGGAGAGGGAGGGGAGGGGAGGGAGGGGGAGGGGGAGGGAATTGATTTTCTCATACTTTTGTATTGAACTGCTATTTTAATAATTTCTCGAACTAAGAGGCCTTCCCTGAGGCGCGGTACGAAGTTCGCGGGGTCAACTATTGAATATAAACACGACACGACTTAATGTATTGCATGCATGCCTATAATCTTTACCATACTGAGGTAGTGCATTAGATATAATTGTGTGGTAAACACTAGAAGGAGCACTTAACGTAGGTATAGGGGTAGTCAGAAACACGTCCAAATCTAGGCTATCAACACAACGGTGCGCGAGATCTCAGTTCGGGGCGAACTACTAGTTATTTTCATTCTAGGACGTATACTTTAGAAATACGACGAGAATTCATAAATATGAAATAAGTAAATGAAAAATTAGACACGACATTATTGTATTGCATGCATGCTAGTATTTTTTACCATGAAGAGCTAGCGCAATAGGCATACTCGGCAGTAGTAGCACTTGAAATTATAGGGGTAGTCAGAAGAAAGTCCAAATGTAAGCCATCTACGGTGCGCGAGATCTCAGTTCGGGGCGAACTACTAGTTTAACTTGTCTATGGTGTAATAAGTAAGTTATATTGGTTTGAATTAGATCTGGAAGGTATAATAATATTTAATTCAAAATTAATTTAATTGAGGTCCTCTTTTTGTTTGTTTATATAAAACTTGAAAGTAGGACTGTCTTAATGTGAACCGAATCAAAGTAGGTACACATCAAAGTACAATCACACCGAATGTTCGTCCGTCTGAAGTTAGGTGCAAGAAAAGATAGTGCATACACTTACTGCTTAGAGTAAGGGAGATAGAGCATAATAATGGCCAGCTTCAGAGAGACCAACGCAGTATTTCTCACATTATAAAGTAAAACAGACATCAAAACGTGTACAAAATGTAACAAAGGTAAAGCTTGTGATCACCACAATATTGTAGCATATCTCACCTGCATAATTTCATAGTGAAACAATTTATTCATAATCATAGTCAATTGTGTTCAAATTATTATCATCACCATGATAATAATGTAAACAACAACGAAAAACAATGATGCATCGTTGCATCTATCATAAAACCTATTCCATGTATCATAATATATCATGTATAGGTAGGTAATCATAATAATGTTGTATTGAAAACGTTATTCATCTAGGTATTTATTATTTTTCACTTTTTTTTTTTTTAGGAAACATCGCTTATTCCAAAAGGTCCGCTAAACTTAAGAATATCTATAAGAATAATTCGTCTTTCTATTTTGCAATGAGAGAAATATAGATACAACATATTAGAAACGTACGGAATGTTAACTTCTGTTAAATGTGGGAATGCACCAAATGTGCTTGGGAACACCTCTGACCACAGACGTCCTCAAAGGATCCAAAACTGCCCAAGATCCGAAATAATATGTCCACCGCACCCCGTGAACACAATCGCGAGCAAATTAGAATATCTGAGCGACCGAGCCCTGCTCGGGTGCACAACGCCATCCAGTGGCTCAATCACGAACCACATTACACCAGCAAATATTCCCGCGTGAAAATGCCGAGAAAACGGTCCTTCCCAGATATGAGACCTAAGTAGCTAGATCGATTTTCGCCCACGCAAACACCCGTACCGCAAATCTCATCGAAACCGCTAGAGCCGTTTTCGAAAACCCCAGTAGGTAGATACATACAGACAAACTTTAAACAAATACTGCTCGTCCAATAGAATAGGATTTACTTACATCAGGAAAAAGTTGTTAAAATATACTTAAAGACGTCAATTGAGGCCACACATGGCTCGGGTATACCTACGTGATAACCTTAAACAGCCATAGTTATTAGCCCTATTTCAGCAGGTACATGATACCTCAATTGTGACTGAATGGTCATAATATGCTCGCCCACGATTATAAATTTTGTAAAGCTGACTTTAATTCATTATAGTCAGGTATATTTACCACTGACTGGTATATACTATGTCCTAGCTCAAAAGAATATAGATTCTGCTATAGTTATAAGTTACTAGTTTATATGACCTTTTATCAAAACCCTGTGCCGACCATTACGCATAGGTATCCTTGCGAAATCGTCAGTTGGTAAGTAGGTATATAGTAAGTATTACCTATGGTTTACACAAGAAATAATAAGTAGGTAAACTAAAAATCAAATATTTTCATTTGTACAAATATAAAGAACTAGGTTTGCAATTTAGCCATGAAGTATCTAAATAGTACTACCTATATAAGTCATATTATAGAGTTGGTTTGGTAGACAATAGATATGTCGCAGGCAACTGGTTGAATCAGTCACTCAATCAAATGCCTAGACACAGAAAAACATCTATGTTCATCACACTAATGTTTGTCCTGGATGGGAATCGAACCCACGACCCACAGCACAGAAGGCAGAGCCACTACCAACTGAGCCAAGAGGCCAGTGACATCTTAAACCTTCTAGCTTCTGCAGCTGCAGGTCCAGAAGCAAAACCTCCCCTCTTAGTTAAAGATTATCTGCCTTCGAAGAGCCCTTCTTACACCACTTCAATCTCTCATAACAAGCATGTCGCTGCAGAATTGGTCGCTCGCCGGCACATTGTCGTTATGTTTCTTGATTCTCTTATTATTAGAGAGACAGGAGATCAGAAGATGAATTCAAATATACAAAGCAGCTATGACGAAGCTCACCAAGTTATAGATAGACCGAAATATCATATTATATCCCGAAAGACATTACCTAGGTTAGGCTGGTAGGAAAGTTGTTATTCTCGCTATTCCTGGTGCGGAACCAAAATCGTCTCCGTTATATGCTTCCAATGCATACTCAGTTATTTCGGACACGTTGCTGGCAGAGACCCTGACAACTTTGAATTTAATTGTTGGTAGTGGGTAAGATCGACGGAAAAAGATCTCGCGGTCGCTCACCCACCCGCTGGTCACAACAAACAAAATCACTCACCGGCCCGTCCATACCTGAAGCTTTGTAGACCACCAAAGACATAACGATGTGAGGTAGCACAGTACAGCGAGTGATCAATCCAGTTTTCTGACTAGAGTGCTTCAGTAGGTACTCATGAAGATGCCGACTTAGAAAGGAGACATCAATGCTAAATTGTATCAATTTCAGATTAAGCAGGTATAGCACTTTGAATTAGGTAGTAAATTATATAAATTGTACATTAAAAAATAAACAGTAGAATTAATAATGAACTGAGTTAACAATATTTTACTGATCAAATGAAATACTTAAGTAGGTTCCAAATTAATCCAAATTGCAATTTATATTACTTAAGGAGTGTAGCATATCATAAATGAGTACATTAATGAGTGCAACTTCTAATATCGATCTTTGCTTCGTTAAAATAAAGATGAATTTAGAATGCGTTCAGCCGCGTCGCTTGCGAATTTAAACATTAAAGAAACAGAACTGAAGAAATACTACTAGGGTTCTTGACTAAACAAAAACCGAAGAAAATAGAGTGTTAATCCCGAGATAAATAGCAAAATGTGTGTAAAACAGGTATTTTTCAGAACAATAATTTATCAAGTAGGTAAATTTTTACCAATCGTGTTTTCAAAAGACAGAATCCAAGATAAAAGTTCGAAGTATCTCTGCCCGAAATATTTAGGTGGTAACTTTCAGTTTTCTGAGATAAATAGGTAATGATTTTGAACTACAAATTGCATAATGCTTACCTACTCTTAGATATCTATCTCGGCATAAACAATTAAGGCTCAAACACACGTTGGGCCAGCCTAGGCCAACCTAGGCGAGTGCGAGCGAAAAGGCGACTCGATGTCACGCGAGAGCGACAAAAAGGCAATGCGACCCTGGGCCAACATGTGTTAGTGCTCTAACTTATGTGCACGGTAGGTACTTGTTTACTTTCCAGTGAAACCAGAAAATAATGCGCCTCGGAAAACATCGTAAACAATCGCATAAAATTCATACCTAATTTCAAAATTCATACCTCATTCATACCTAACTTCAACTTTGTTACAAACAAATAAGTCATTACACCGCTGCCGATGCCGGACACATTCGGAAAACACAAAAACAACCGATGTCCATTATAGGGCTTGAAGTACTGTACACAGGTACCTATAAATCATAGTAGTCTAAGATCCAACTAGACACGACCCCTACTATAATGAAGATACCCAAGAAATGTGTTGGTAACTACGTCAATCATTCTGTTATCTTGGCTACCTACGCCTGGACTAGGTAGGTAGGTACTATCTACGTACTTAGATAAATTGTTGATCGAAGAGGATCTCCACGGACACAACTATGGGCACACCGTACTGATAGCTTAAGAGGCATTAGACAAAATTTTCTGATTTACGTGATGTTTTGGGGCAGGATTTTTCAATGAAAACACTGTATTTATAAAAAAATTATGGCACAGCATGAAATATCATTTCAATTTTGTACTATTAAATGAGCTACTTTTGTATTTTTATTATTTCTTTTTGATTAATCGACCTCAAACCGGCGATTGTTTTGTGAATTTTTGCTGTAAGAGGTTTAGAAATCACCATATTTACGAATCATTTTGACGTCCAAATGGTATAAAAAAATTACGATGTTTTGCTGTGATAGTCAACCAAACTATTAAATGGATCACTTTTTACTACCTTTATTTAGTTTTTGAGTAAAAAAATCTTTAACTTAGTCCAAATTTCGAGAAAACGGCCAAAGAATTGCTTTTGATTTTGGCTACTTAGAACTGACTTAGAACTCTTGTTCGTAAAATTAACAAAACAGAAATAAACTTGAGTTCAAAATCAATCCTTTTCTGAAAAAAAAAATGCAAAAAGATTAAAAAATTGGCAATGAAAAATCTTTTAAAACAACCTAAAACGCGTCGTATCTACTACCCTATCTACTCGACGCAAGCAGACCGCGCCGAGCGCTTCTAGGGGGTGGACGTATCGCTTTGCATCCCGGAGCTCGCACTGAGTCGACTCGCAAAGCACGTCGCTGGCTACGAAGAATATAGCGAAATAGGAGCGTTTGATACATTGGTTGCTAAGTTATTAATTACCTATTTTTAAATATTTTCTGCGGGGCTAAAAAGGCCGTTAAAGCAGAATAATGATCTGAATTGTTGTGTAACTAATAATGTAATAATAGGGTGACAGCGAGCTGATCTGATGATGGAGTCAGGACCTGTTCCATGGAATTTTATGATGATATGGGTATCAAATGAAAGGGCTTGATGAGCGCAACACAATGCTGATCTGATGATGGAGTCAGGACCTGTTCCCTGGAACTTTTTTATGATATGGGTATCAAATGACAGAGCTTGATGAGCGCAACACAATGCTGATCTGATGATGGAGTCAGGACCTGTTCCCTGGAACTTTTTAATGATATGGGTATCAAATGAAAGAGCTTGATGAGCGCAACACAATGCTGATCTGATGATGGAGTCAGGACCTGTTCCATGGAACTTTTTAATGATATGGGTATCAAATGAAAGGGTTTGATGAGCGAAACACAATGCTGATCTGATGATGGAGTCAGGACCTGCTCCATGGAACTTTTTAATAATATGGGTATCAAATGAAAGGGCTTGATGAGCGCAACACAATGCTGATCTGATGATGGAGTCAGGACCTGTTCCATGGAACTTTTTAATGATATGGGTATCAAATTAAAGGGTTTGACGAGCGCAACACAATGCTGATCTGATGATGGAGTCAGGACCTGTTCCCTAGAACTTTTTAATGATATGGGTATCAAATGAAAGGGCTTGATGTCCGAAACACAATGCTGATCTGATGATGGAGTCAGGACCTGCTCCATGGAACTTTTTAATGATATGGGTATCAAATGAAAGGGTTTGATGAGCGAAACACAATTCTGATCTGATGATGGAGTCAGGACCTGCTCCATGGAACTTTTTAATAATATGGGTATCAAATGAAAGAGCTTGATGAGCGCAACACAATGCTGATCTGATGATGGAGTCAGGACCTGTTCCCTGGAACTTTTTAATGATATGGGTATCAAATGAAAGAGCTTGATGAGCGCAACACAATGCTGATCTGATGATGGAGTCAGGACCTGTTCCATGGAACTTTTTAATGATATGGGTATCAAATGAAAGGGCTTGATGAGCGCAACACAATGCTGATCTGATGATGGAGTCAGGACCTGTTCCATGGAACTTTTTAATGATATGGGTATCAAATTAAAGGGCTTGACGAGCGCAACACAATGCTGATCTGATGATGGAGTCAGGACCTGTTCCCTAGAACTTTTTAATGATATGGGTATCAAATGAAAGGGCTTGATGACCGAAACACAATGCTGATCTGATGATGGAGTCAGGACCTGTTCCATCGAACTTTATAATGATATGGGTATCAAATGAAAGAGCTTGATGAACGCAACACAATGCTGATCTGATGATGGAGTCAGGACCTGTTCCATGGAACTTTTTAATGATATGGGTATCAAATGAAAGGGTTTGATGAGCGAAACACAATTCTGATCTGATGATGGAGTCAGGACCTGCTCCATGGAACTTTTTAATAATATGGGTATCAAATGAAAGGGCTTGATGAGCGCAACACAATGCTGATCTGATGATGGAGTCAGGACCTGTTCCCTGGAACTTTTTAATGATATGGGTATCAAATGAAAGGGCTTGATGACCGAAACACAATGCTGATCTGATGATGGAGTCAGGACCTGTTCCATGGAACTTTTTAATGATATGGGTATCAAATGACAGGGCTTGATGAGCGCAACACAATGCTGATCTGATGATGGAGCCAGGACCTGCTCCATGGAACTTTTTAATGATATGGGTATCAAATGAAAGGGCTTGATGAGCGCAACACAATGCTGATCTGATGATGGAGTCAGGACCTGTTCCATGGAACTTTTTAATGTTATGGGTATCAAATGAAAGGGTTTGATGAGCGAAACACAATTCTGATCTGATGATGGAGTCAGGACCTGCTCCATCGAACTTTATAATGATATGGGTATCAAATGAAAGAGCTTGATGAGCGCAACACAATGCTGATCTGATGATGGAGTCAGGACCTGTTCCATGGAACTTTTTAATGATATGGGTATCAAATGAAAGGGTTTGATGAGCGAAACACAATGCTGATCTGATGATGGAGTCAGGACCTGCTCCATGGAACATTTTAATAATATGGGTATCAAATGAAAGGGTTTGATGAGCGCAACACAATGCTGATCTGATGATGGAGTCAGGACCTGTTCCATGGAACTTTTTAATAATATGGGTATCAAATGAAAGGGCTTGATGAGCGCAACACAATGCTGATCTGATGATGGAGTCAGGACCTGTTCCATGGAACTCTTTAATGATATGGGTATCAAATTAAAGGGCTTGATGAGCGCAACACAATGCTGATCTGATAATGGAGTCAGGACCTGTTCCATGGAATTTTTTAATGATATGGGTATTAAATGAAAGGGTTTGATGAGCGAAACACAATGCTGATCTGATGATGGAGTCAGGACCTGGTTCATGGAACTTTTAATGATAATATGGGCATCAAATGAAAGGGCTTGATGAACAAAACACAATGCTGATCTGATGATGGAGTCAGGACCTGTTCCCTGGAACTTTACAATGATATGGGTATCAAATGAAAGGGCTTGATGAGCGAAACACAAAGCTGGGTCGGGGTTTACTTTGACTTTGATTCTTGATTTTGACTTTCACTTTGATTCTTGATTCTTGATTTTCAATTTTAGTTTCTCTATTCTCGGATCTCGGATTCTTGATTTTCGATTTTCGAGTCTCAATTCTTGATTATCGGATCTTGGATATCGGGTTCTTGATTCTTGATTTTGATTCTTGATTTTCAATTTTCGATTATCGATTCTCGGATCTTGTATCTCGGATTCTTAATTCTTGATTTTCAATTTTTTAATTTTTGATTTGTGATTCTTGATTCTTGTTTCTCATTTCTCGATTCTCGGATCTCGGATTTTTTTTTTGATTTTTATTTCTTGATTTTGATTTTAAAATTAAAATCAAGATTAAAAATGAAAAATCAAACATCAAAAATCGAAGTCAAAAGTAAATCCTAACCCAGCTTTGTGTTTCGCGCATAAAACCCTTTCATTTGATACCCATATCATTATAAAGTTCCATGGAACAGGTCCTGATTCCATCATCAGATCAGCATTGTGTTTTGCTCATTAAACCCTTTCATTTGATACCCATATCATTATAAAATTCGATGGAACAGGTCCTGACTCCATCATTAGATCAGCATTGTGTTGCGCTCATCAAGTCCTTTCATTTGATACCCATATCATTAAAAAGTTCCATGAAGCAGGTCCTGACTCCATCATCAGATCAGAATTGTGTTTCGCTCATCAAACCCTTTCATTTGATACCCATATCATTAAAAAGTTCCATGGAACAGGTCCTGACTCCATCATCAGATCAGCATTGTGTTGCGCTCATCAAGCCCTTTCATTTGATACCCATATTATTAAAAAGTTCCATGGAGCAGGTCCTGACTCCATCATTAGATCAGCATTGTGTTGCGCTCATCAAGTCCTTTCATTTGATACCCATATCATTAAAAAGTTCCATGAAGCAGGTCCTGACTCCATCATCAGATCAGAATTGTGTTTCGCTCATCAAACCCTTTCATTTGATACCCATATCATTAAAAAGTTCCATGGAACAGGTCCTGACTCCATCATCAGATCAGCATTGTGTTGCGCTCATCAAGCCCTTTCATTTGATACCCATATTATTAAAAAGTTCCATGGAGCAGGTCCTGACTCCATCATCAGATCAGAATTGTGTTTCGCTCATCAAACCCTTTCATTTGATACCCATATCATTAAAAAGTTCCATGGAACAGGTCCTGACTCCATCATCAGATCAGCATTGTGTTGCGTTCATCAAGCTTTTTCATTTGATACCCATATCATTATAAAGTTCGATGGAACAGGTCCTGACTCATCATCAGATCAGCATTGTGTTTCGGTCATCAAGCCCTTTCATTTGATACCCATATCATTAAAAAGTTCTAGGGAACAGGTCCTGACTCCATCATCAGATCAGCATTGTGTTGCGCTCGTCAAGCCCTTTAATTTGATACCCATATCATTAAAAAGTTCCATGGAACAGGTCCTGACTCCATCATCAGATCAGCATTGTGTTGCGCTCATCAAGCCCTTTCATTTGATACCCATATTATTAAAAAGTTCCATGGAGCAGGTCCTGACTCCATCATCAGATCAGCATTGTGTTTCGCTCATCAAACCCTTTCATTTGATACCCATATCATTAAAAAGTTCCATGGAACAGGTCCTGACTCCATCATCAGATCAGCATTGTGTTGCGCTCATCAAGCTCTGTCATTTGATACCCATATCATTAAAAAGTTCCAGAGAACAGGTCCTGACTCCATCATCAGATCAGCATTGTGTTGCGCTCATCAAGCCCTTTCATTTGATACCCATATCATTAAAAAGTTCCATGGAACAGGTCCTGACTCCATCATCAGATCAGCATTGTGTTGCGCTCATCAAGCTCTTTCATTTGATACCCATATCATTATAAAGTTCGATGGAGCAGGTCCTGACTCCATCATCAGATCAGAATTGTGTTTCGCTCATCAAACCCTTTCATTTGATACCCATATCATTAAAAAGTTCCATGGAACAGGTCCTGACTCCATCATCAGATCAGCATTGTGTTGCGCTCATCAAGCTCTTTCATTTGATACCCATATCATTATAAAGTTCGATGGAGCAGGTCCTGACTCCATCATCAGATCAGAATTGTGTTTCGCTCATCAAACCCTTTCATTTGATACCCATATCATTAAAAAGTTCCATGGAACAGGTCCTGACTCCATCATCAGATCAGCATTGTGTTGCGCTCATCAAGCCCTTTCATTTGATACCCATATTATTAAAAAGTTCCATGGAACAGGTCCTGACTCCATCATCAGATCAGCATTGTGTTGCGCTCATCAAACCCTTTCATTTGATACCCATATTATTAAAATGTTCCATGGAGCAGGTCCTGACTCCATCATCAGATCAGCATTGTGTTTCGCTCATCAAACCCTTTCATTTGATACCCATATCATTAAAAAGTTCCATGGAACAGGTCCTGACTCCATCATCAGATCAGCATTGTGTTGCGCTCATCAAGCTCTTTCATTTGATACCCATATCATTATAAAGTTCGATGGAGCAGGTCCTGACTCCATCATCAGATCAGAATTGTGTTTCGCTCATCAAACCCTTTCATTTGATACCCATAACATTAAAAAGTTCCATGGAACAGGTCCTGACTCCATCATCAGATCAGCATTGTGTTGCGCTCATCAAGCCCTTTCATTTGATACCCATATCATTAAAAAGTTCCATGGAGCAGGTCCTGGCTCCATCATCAGATCAGCATTGTGTTGCGCTCATCAAGCCCTGTCATTTGATACCCATATCATTAAAAAGTTCCATGGAACAGGTCCTGACTCCATCATCAGATGAGCTAGCTGTCACCATATTATTTCATTGTAGTCGGAACTTGACTGAAATGCTGAGATCCAAGTTTCAACTCAATCGGACTATTTACTGAAGAGTTCTGTTGAAAAGCTCCTGACTCCATCAGATCAGCACAATATGGTTTATGGGACAAAAAAACAAACATTTATTTTTTTGTAATTATTTGTATTCAAAGTGTAACTAACCCGACTTTGTTTTGTGTTATACCTATAGGTACCTACCTAAGTACCTACCCAAAAAGTATTTTTACTATCTCAAATAAATCAATCACATGAAAATTACCAAAACCGTTTAGTCTAAGAAACGGAGCGCTGTTCATTGGGTGTTAGAATTTAGCAACTTTTGTCCCTCCGAGCGCTGATTTTGTCGAGTGCGAAATTGTATAATGGCTCTTAAGTAGCCCATACCGTGAGTGTTGAGTAAAGTATTTCCATACTCTGTATTTCATCATTACAATAGGTATATAGTAGAAAAGTTTAAAATACCTACAGTAAATCTACTAAATGGATAATTAAACAAATAAAATACTGTAGTTACAGTGAATCTGGAAGCACTGTCAGTGAATCTGGAAGCACTGGGCTCAAGTTAAATGGACCGGCTCACAGTACCGGCTCAAAATGAAAATGAACTTCTCTTACAAAACAATCTAAAATCATGTCACACCCAACCACTGGTGCCGTGAAAGGGTGGGAGCCCAAATTAAAGTCGCTCCATGGAAAATCACATGGTAGTTTACTTGTATAATGAATACAAACCGAATAACAATGATTAGCTGATGTCATTGGCGACCGCATGCCTTCATCAGCGCGATCTAACTTCTTGTCCATTTCGACCGTAGTGCAATCTAGCTTTGGTTTAATAACTAATTATACAACTCGCCTACAATAATGAGTACACAACGCAGTATATGGAATATAAAATATGTAGGTTAGACAACAACATCCACTAGGTACTTTCGGTTATTTATATTTTTTTTTTTTTTTCAAGCCAGTATTTATTTAACCTGTATAATAATTAGACAGCAGCAGTGCCTAAATATTAGTAGGTAAACATAGCAAGGAGGTACCTAGATAGTAGGTAATACGTAAAATACAATGTGATACCTAGTCACATTGTGATCATCGAAAACCTATTTGTTAATCTGATTATGAAACTGTAGATTCAATAGTCATCCTTACCTACCTATCTAGGAACCTCTAATGATATTGTTTTATGACACTAGAAAAACATACATGCACTGGTAAGTAGGTACCTACCATTAAATTAATTTCTGTAAATTTACTCGGGTAGGTACAAATATTTAAAGTGCACTAACAATAAATAGATTAATCAGCTCTGAGAGCTGCCTGTTTATTACAACTAATAATAATAATAAGTAGGTGGGTACCACAGAACTATAATAATTCTGTTGTGGGTGTAAATAACCTTAGTTTGGTACTATCTAATCAAACCTTTCGATAAAGTAATAGTTGTAGGCCATCGCTCATTTTTCAATTCTCTAACCTGTCTGATCTGTCCTCAGACACATTTACGAGTGAAATAATAATTAATATGAAATAATTATTAATGTATGATATATGATACGTTATGAAATATTACAAATTACATACCAATGTAGGCCGAAGTTCTTCTATCAACACTTCTGAAATGTTAACCTTACCAATAAAACACACCTTCATAATAACACTGTACACTTTTATTCCTTTGCACACGTAACAATTACTTATTTTACACCGGTACTCACTTATAACTAGTCGTTACTGATTCTAAATTTTAAAATGAGACGTCTGTACAGTGGCACTGTCTACAACCGAATGAGAGCGCTTATCGGATTTCCTTTACTTTTATAGGGTTGACAATCTACCCTCAATAAGTAAAGCAATTAAAAATTGATTAAAAGTAAGACTATCATTACAATTTGAATTAAATAATAACTTATCTTAATATTTTACATCTAAAAACATAGAAAATATCAATAAATTTAGTAAAATGCTAACAGAAGTGACAGCTGTCAAACTTCAAATGGTCATATCTCGGGAACTACTCGTCCTAGACTCCCCGTTGTCAGTTCAAATGAAAGCTATTGAAGAGATCTTCATTTAAAGTGACAGATGTCAAACTTCAATCAGCCATATCTCGAAATATACTCATCCTAGACTCTTCCTTTTTAGATCAAATGAAAGCTATGACCAAGATCTACATTTTCAATAACAGCTGTCAAAATGACATCTGTCATCTGAAATGTAGGTCTTGGTCATAGCTTTCATTTGAACGGAGAACGGGGAGTCTAGGACGAGTAGTTCCCGAGATATGGCCATTTGAAGTTTGACAGCTGTCACTTCAAATGAAGATCTTGGTCATAGCTTTCATTTGAACTGGGAACGGGGAGTCTATAGTCGTATTGCTCATTATACGGACTAAAGTTGAAGGAAGGGATGTCATTTTTCCTTCAATTTTGACATAAAACACATTAAAAATAATCAAAATTGAAGGAAAAATGACATTTTTTCCTTCAATTTTGGTCCGTATAATGAGCAATACGACTATAGGACGAGTAGTTCACGAGATATGGTCGTTTGAAGTTTGACAGCTGTCATTTCAAAGATTCAAGATTCAAGATTTCAGATTCAAGGTTCAAAATTCAAGAATCAAGGATCGAAATCCAGGATCGAAATCCAAGATCGAAACCAAGGATCGAAATCAAGGATCGAAATCAAAATCAAGGATCAAAATCAAGGATCTAATTCAAGGATCGAAACCATGGATCGAAATCAAGCGCTGATTTTGTCGAGCGCGATAAGGTAAAAATATCCTGAAATTTAAATGAGCATGGGCACACTACTAATCCAACAACGAGTGTGAAAGAGACAAAGCACCCAAGAAAGCCTCTCAACAAGACCAACAATCCTTATAACCAAGATTAAATGATAATAGATCGTTTTGTAGTCGTGATAAGGTTCAAAATCCTTTGTACATTAAATGTCAGTCAGCACTCCAGTTACGTAGTTTAGAATCTTCTTGGATTAGGTACATTATTGACGAGTAAATAAGAATTATATTGTGTTATTAATATGTGATTATTTCATTAAAAAAAAACTTACCTACATACTTACCTACGTTAAGTTAGGTACTTACATGGTTTGGTTTTAGGTAAGTTTAATAAATTAAAATCTAAGTAAATTAAAAGTAAAATTGCTTACCTATAGGATAAAAAATCCCAAACAAAGCCAACAAGCATAACGACCACATTTTGAAAATCGCGAAAAAACTGAACAATTAACAATGAAACTTGCTCCTAAATACTTCATCTGTTTGTCACTTGATTTATGTAATTCAGTTTATGTAAAAATGTGCACTAAATACCAGCGATGATACCTACCCGTATAATAATAAACTTAAACTAGGTACCGTCGGCATAAAAACAGGTAAAAAACTAGGTGATCTTACACGTAAAGGTCCTGCTGAATAAATATTTTAAAAACTGTTTAAAAACAATGTCCCAGGCACTACAGTGTCCCGTTAAGTGTAGGCAAAAGATTGCCTCCTGCCACTGTATTAATCATCTAGTAAAGATATGAAGGTCTACTTAAGTTGGTTACTTTCTTAACCATCGTGATTTATACTATAAGTACTTACTTGACATTAAAATAACACATGGGAATTTCACATGGCAACGTTAAAAAATAGTATCCGTTCAGGAGCAGTGTTGGCCGAGTGGGTTAGTGCCTCGACTTTCAATCCGAAGGTCGTGGTTTCGAACCCGGGCCTGCATCAATGGATTTTTCGTTTCGAAAGTAGTAAAGTAGCGCATACTTAGCGCTTTAACACGAGCCCTAAACGGTGAAGGAAAACATCTTGAGGAAACCAGTTAGCTTTCTATAATAGTCGATGGGCTTGCAACCTGTTACGTATGGAATGTCCATTGTCCACAGTGGCCATTCTATACGTAGTATTATTATTATCTATAGTATGACTGGGGCTAGTCGCCTACAAACTTCGTCACCAGAGAGAGAACATACATAAATACCTGAGTATTTGACGAGACCTCTGTGGCGCAGTGGGTGAAGGCCTGCTTGTGACGCAGAAGGTTGCGTGTTCGATCCACGCCGCGGGACAAATGTTTGTATGATCTGCAAATATTTGTCTCGGGTCTGGGTGTTTTCTATGTAAGTATATTATACAATGTATGTATATACAAAAAAAAATGTAGTATATCAGTCATGTATGTATAGTAAGTATATCAGTCATGTGGTTCCCATAACACAAGCTCTGCTTAGCTTGGGGCTACATGATGCTGTGTGAAATGTCCAGCATTCATTAGGTATTCAGTATGTTTTTAATACTGATTGTATCGACCTTAGTTCGTTTCGTTATTTTATCTGACGCAAATCCTACGTAAGTAAATTGATAAACCTACAACTGCCATCGGTTATTTCTTAGTCTCTCAAACCTATCTTATTTTAGATTGAAATCGTGAAGAAACGAACCTCTACTCAAGTATCAAATCTTGTAAATTCGAGCTAAATCCTAAATTAAATGAAGGATTAGTTGAAATCATTTTAGGTAGGTACTAGTATTCTCCTCAAAACTACTAACAATTTAAAGTGTGCTGTAAGGCGGCTTAAAACTAACATTTGAAACATTACATTTATTGAATAAAAGAAGGCCTTTATCCAGCGTATTATATTAATGGCAGTGACTCCCTTAAACACTGAATAATGAAATTGGCTGAAATCGATAGCTCTATTTCATTCACGCTAAAGACCAAAATAAAACGACAGCCTAACATTCCTAAACCCTACCCATATTATAAATGTGAAAGTGTGTTTATTTGTTTGTTTATTTGTCCTGCTTTCACGTCAAAACAGAGCGACGGATTTACGTTAATTTTTGAGTGGAGAAAGTTGGAGAGCTGGAGAGTAATAAAGGCTACTTTTTATCCGGGTACTACGCGAGCGAAGCCGTGTGGGCAGCAGCTAGTTTACCATATTTTAGTAAAAATTAAGGTGTTTGTGGAGACCACGTCTCGGCAAACGTAGTGTAGGATGCCCGCCTGCCAGGTGGAGTGACGATCTGCGAAAGGCTGCCGGCACAAGTTGGATGCGTCAAGCTGAAGACAGGGCGCGATGGCGCTCATTAGGGGAGGCCTATGTCCAGCAGTGGACTGCTATAGGCTGATGATGATGATGATGATGAAGGTGTTTGTGGATAGAATTAGTCGTAACCAATTTCAGATTTTAAATAAAACAACCCATAGAGCGTTTGTCCACCGCCGCCGTCACCGGCACGTCAACGAGAACGAGATGACGGCGCCGAGGTAGCGACCATACATTTAAGCCCGTCACAGACTTAGCTATAATATATATTAATATACCGTACTATTATGCCGTATATATTATAGCTGAGTGTGTGGTCACGCGAAAATTAGTAGGTATAGAAAATATATAGTAATATGCCTAGCTATAAAAATATTAATATATATTATAGCTAAGTCTGTGACGGGCTTTACTATAGCCGCCTGTCCACCAGAAGACCGTCACGTCATCTTGATCTCATACAGAAATAATCTCGTTGACGGTGACGGTTCGGTGACGGCGGCGGTGGACAAACGCTCATAGAGACGTAAAAAAAGGTAGGTAAGTAACCTAACCAAAGGTAGGTAACCTACTTTTAGAAACGTCACTTTTAATTTCATTCTGTTTTGGTCTTTAGCGTGAACGAAATAAGAGCTATTGTTTTTAGTCATAATTTAATTAGTCAGTCTTCACCGCCATCGACTGTTTAAACTACTGCACTGTTTGTACAATTACCAAAAAGTCCAAAAATGGACTTACAGCGTTTTGTTCGCTTCCTCTCGAGACATCGTAAGAAACATTTAGTTTGTTTGTTTTGTCATCTCAGAACACGCGAGCAATTGCTCATTGTACGAACTAAAAATATATGAAAAATGACATTTTGACCGTCAATTTTAGTGCGTATAATTAGAAATACGAGTATAGGTACCTACTTGTTAGTTCTAGAGTTCTAGAAAATAAAGATGACCCTGTGCAAAAATGCAGCTAACACGATGGTATTCGCACTTTTAGGTGTCCGAGTAATTCGACTCTAAAGTCGAAGTCAAAATAATGTATTTGTTAGGAACTCTATCTCGTACAAAATCTTCAACTATACTCTAGCCAAAACTAATGTGCAATATTTACTAACATTGCACTGACAGATCAACCAGCTGATAACAGAAATAGACCTATCACAGAAAACTGAGATTAAATAATATGATTGGCACTGATTCAATATGGCCAATCGTAATGAATCTCAGTTTTCTGTGATAGGTCTATTCCTGCTATCAGCTAATTGATCTGTCAGTGCAATGTTCGTAAATATTGAACCATTGATTTTGGCTAGAGTACAGGTGACCCTACCCCTGCTCTTGAAGACTCACAGCGGGAATCAAACCCACAACCTTCTATGTGGCGGACCTTCCCCACTGCGCCACAGTGGTCCTCAGGCTATATTTATTAAAATGACATTGACCTATAAAGAGAACAATAGGCACGAGAGATGTTATTATAAGGCTTATAGATTCTAGGCCTCACTTCAATTATTGTACAATGTTGAATGCAAATCATTGAAATAGGGCACATCCGCTTTACTAGTGCATTCCGAATGTATGCAATGTTGGAGTCAAACAATAAATTCTAGAGTTGGCTTTCAAAGTGGTAACGTGTTATTTCACAAGGCAAGTATTACGAGTATTTCAAGAGAAGACGCGCATTTAGGGACATAATAGAACATACATAAACAACAGAACGAGACAAAGTACGCAACACCGTCATCCGAGAGCGCACCAAAGTGGTAGACGTAGGATACCGCTTTGCAAAACTCAAGTGGGCTTCAAGTCAAGCTGACCAAAAGCATCATGGAGTGGAGACCACGGCTCGGGAAGAGGAGCGCTGGCAGACCATCCGCCCGATGGTCCGACGACATAAAGGCATATGCCGGGACAGACTGGGCTAGGAAGACCAGCGATAGAGCAGTGTGGAAGAACATTGGAGAGGCATATGCCCTGTAGTGGGCAAATATTATGTTGAGGAAGAAGAAGAAGAAACGACGAAACTCTTTTAAAAACATTTGACGGCTGTTAATGCGTAGTTAAAACGATGTTGTTTCCTCTGGGCGTTCTTTGCTCGCGGCTCAGTAGCGACCTAAGCCCCGCCCACCGCAGCTTAATTTTTGTCGGGTTATTTTCAGTGCAAAATGGTTACCATTTAGTATTATTTGCTATGCTGGCAGAGAGCTGCTCTGATAATGAAGAATTTATCTGATAATGAAGCCTCAAGCTGTGTGATGAAACTGATGAAACTTCCTGATTAATGAAACATCCTTGTTTAGCTTCTTTTGAATCAGCTTTAGTAAAAAACAATTATTCCATTGAATCATAATAAAACACCTCTGTTTACGCTCATTAAAAATTAGGCTGGTTTTAAAAAATATAGTGTTTTACGAAAAACTTGTTTATTTTTTGTCATGCCAAGAAAATCTAGTCAGATTCGTTACTGCTGCATTCGTCGCCTTCGCATTCGCTGCTCGAGGATGTCTCTGATGTTATGGTGTAGTTGTATGCCCACGCCTCCACTTGGAACTTGTACTCGTGGTAGAATCTGATCACCGGGATTCGAACCTGCGAATGGACGCTTTATTACAATAGCCTGACTTAGGTAACCCATAAATTTTTTGTTGTTGTTTATTTTGGCTTCGCACGGTTTGTGCATTTAGCCAGTGTCAAGTAATTATATACCTATTTCAAGTTTATAGAGACCTATACTAGTTATATAAATACATATTACTTAGGTACACCCATAGACTAGACATTACCCTGTTATTTATTAACCAACTTCAAAAAAGGAGAATGTTCTCAATTCGTCGGAATCTTTTTTCATCACCGATTACTCCGTCAATTCATTATGAACCGATTTTGATGATTCCTTTTTTGTTTGAAAGTATTTCCCATGTACCAAATCTCATAAGATTTGTTGAGGATCTTTGGAGTTATGAACAGAAATGCACCTCGAGAGTGCAGAAAATTGCTCAGTGTTTACATTGAAGTCTATTTTTTTAATTTTTAATTTAACCACTTGTGGTCTAAGAGGCACCCTGGAGGGAGTTTCTGAAGGGAGTTTCTGAAGGGCTAGAGGAAATGGTGAATACTTTTTTTTATTATTATTATTATTGAGACGAAGGGTTTACCTTTATTTCTGGTGAGTCTATATCCCATACATTTGGGTTTCCGAGTCGGTACGGCATACCGACTTTTACACATGTCACTATCGTGTCGTGGGCTGCGTACAGCTGAAAGAAGAGTTATGAAGAGTTGAAGAGAAAAGGACGCATCTTTATGTTCTTTAAAATTCTATGTGAAAAGAGCCGTATGTACCAAGAGGCATAGTAGGTACTATTAGTAATTTTAAATTCCAGGTCATAAACTATTTAAGTACTTATAGTAGTAGTATAGTTTCATTAAGAGACGTGTTGGCCGAGTGGGTTAGTGTCTCGACTTTTGAACCGAAGGTCGCAGGTTCAAACCCAGGCGTGCATCAATGGATTTTTCGTTTCAAAAAATGTATATGCTCATTAAAACGAGCTCTAAACGGTGAAGGAAAACATCGTGAGGAAACCAGTTAGCTTTCTAATAGCGTCGATGGGCTTGCAACCTGTCACGTATGGAATGCTATTTTCTGCAAAATGTGGGCATGTAAGTACCAAATATGTTTTGGGACACACCTCTGACTATCCCCTTAGACATCTTCAAAGGATCTTAAAAATGCCTAAAAAAGATCTGAGAGAATTTCTACAGTGTCTTGGGGATACAGTCGGTGGTGATCATCCTACTATCCTACTAATATTATAAAGGCGAAAGTCCGTGTGTGTGTGTGTGTGAATGTTTGTTGCCACGTACCTCCATAACTACTAAACCAATTTTGATGAAATTTGGAATGCAGATAGATAATAACCGGGAATAGGACATAGGCTACTTTTTATCCCGAAAAATTGCACGGTTCCCGAGGGATAAGAAAAATAGTAGTCCACGCGGGCGAAGCCGCGGGCGTCCGCTAGTATTTAATAAATTTTTTTCATTAAAATTTGTATGATGAAAATTTTTGCATCATAATATTTGAAGGATAGGATCTACCTCAAGATAATAAGTAAGGAAGGTCTCTCCCACTGGCTTGATGACGAATATCTCGTGGTAGAACTTGAAGATATCTGCGGCCGCTTCTCCTCGGTCGAAGCAGCGCAGGCCACCCATCCACCAGTGTCCGTTCCACTTGTGCATCATGAGGTCAATGTTGTTGGAACGAGGCATTACGAAACCTGGAAGGAGATACTGTATTATAGACAGTGCAGAGCCGTGTTGGCGGAGGGGTATAGTACCTACCTCGACTTTCGATCCCAATGTCATGGGTTCGAATCAGGATTCGAAATGAACGAAACGAACGAAAAATTTATATGCGCATTAAAATGCGCTCTAAACGGTGAAGGAAAACATCGTAAGGAATCCCGCGGCTTAGTCAGTCCCACACGTATTGACCCATGTCTTTCCTGTGGATATGGCCGGTTAAGCTGAGAGGATGGTGTAGGTGCTGGGCAAGCCCAGGTACTCCATCTCAACGTTGTCCCAGGCACAGTGCCCCGATAAGTCTGACACTGTATAAATCATCTAGTAGCGCTAGCTAGAAGCTCTCGTGGCGAAGCTTGCTTGGACGTTCTTGATTGATCGTTGAAGTTAAGCAGCGTTGTGCGCGGTCACTCTTGGGATGGGTGACCGCAAGTGGTATTACGAGCTGAGCGCTTCCGTGCTTCGGAGGGCACGTTAAATGTCGGTTCCGGCTTTTAAGTCGTTAAGCCATGACGGAGGCCTTTAGGCGGCCTAAAAACTCCGTCACCAGAGTTGGCCACTTGCTCATACGAACTTACTTAGGTACTTACTTTTTTTTTTAATCATCTAGTAAAGATCTACTTAAAGGCCAAAGTTTTTTAAAGCTCTTTCTGTTACAAACGCAGGTCTTACCAAAGGGATCGTCTTTCGCAAAAGCACCCACTGCCTTGCCGGTGATGGCGGCTGTGATCCAGGGAACGTACGGATGCAGCAGGATGTGACGTGGTGGAGAAGGTGGCCTTCGCGTGCGGAGAGGATCTGGGCAGGGGGAACCACCTGGGAGACCAAGTACAATTCAGTTGAATGCAGCGAAAGAAGTGTGTCAGGACCGTAGCAAATGGAGATCAGGGGCCGTACCATGAACTCTCAGAGCAATGTTAAAACAAGCTTAAAACAGTCCTAGGTACTGCTTTAGAAATGACATTCGTTGTCATGTTTTAAGCTTGTTTTAACATTGCCCTAAGAGTTCATGGTATGGATACTGTGGTCTCTGCTACCCCTATGATAAGACACAGGCGTGATTTTATGTATGGTTTTTTATGTATGTATGATTTTATGTATGTATGTAAAACGGGCTTAAGAGCTTTGGTTTTATGTCCTTTATTACTCATTGAAATCGGGCCAGATGGCATATATTTCCATTTGTGGACCTAAAGGGTGCCCATCCAAAGACAAGGACATTAAGATTGCTAGGTTCACAGTGAATTGGCTAAAAAGCTTTGTTATAGCCTTTGTAGCACTTTTTAAACTGTCACGATCTGTAGACATAATTTAAACGAAGTAACGGGACTTTAAACTATTTGTATAAGTTTAAATAGTAATAACTTTTGGTTTTACTTTATTCTGTTTTGGATTTCTTTTGTCAAGAGGAGGGCGTTACTGGTAGCGACACAGTTTAATACTATTGCTGTCAGTATCGTTTAAAATATATCTAAGTTCATTGTTAATGGTTCCAAATAAATATATTTGTATTTGTATTTATTTTGTACTTTATCGCGTAATTACCCATCTAACCTTGGGAGATAGCCACAATAGACCAGTGTCCAGTATGCTCGTGCACCACGCTCGGGGCTCCGGAATGGAATCCACACCCTGTAGAACACATTATCCTGGACTTCGCCAAATTAGTGGCATTCTGAATCAACAAAATACAATTTTTAGAGCCTTTAAACCTTGTATAAACTGCAAAGCAAGATGTTTCTGATAAGTAAAGCTTCACGCTAAGTTAAAATTACTATTGATAGCTACAAAAGTCTGCTGGTACGAGTAAGCCCGACTTAGCAATGATGAAAGCCAAGATCACTTTACTTGTCAGTTAGCTTACTTAACTTTACTCAGAGCTGTTGACAAGCCCAGAATACTTTCACTAATCATCATCATGAACTTTAATCTAATCTAACGTAGGTAATCATAATTTAATAATCATAATCTAACATCAATGGGCAAAAATAAATACCGGTTGGGCTCCCCAATAAAAACGGTCACGTGGTAGACCCAGATGGCGATTGCAGAATGAGCTTGACTCCTATAGCGAGGACTGGCTCCAGCAGGCGCAGGATAGGGATCGGTGGAGAGAGGGAAGGGAGGCCTTTGCCCTGCAGTGGAAAACGTCAGGCTTATAAATAAATAATCATCTAACTTACCTCATTGGAATCATATAAGTAACATAGTTCTTTCGGTAGCATATTGATTCTGGTAACTTCTTTCTCCTCATCTACAAAGTCTCTTGGAACATCTGAAAAGTTACAAAAAGCACTTTTGTAACAAATCTAGCTGTGTTTAGTACAAATATTTACACACATACAATTACATACCAACCATAAAACATATTTTATCTCCATCATCTTAGCCGTAGGACGTCTACTGTTGGTCATAAACCTCCCTCAAAGAAAATCCATGTATTGCGGTTGGAAGCGGCCTGCATTCACCACTTGACCTGCGGTCTTTACAAGATAATCTATCCATCTTGTCGGTGGAGGTCCAACGCTGCGATGCGATTGCCGGACCCTCTACTCGAGAAATTTTCGGCCCTACCGGCCATCTATTCTGCATGCTATAATGACCTGCCCATTGCCATTTCAACGTGCTAATCATATTTACCGTTGCTGAAATCTATGTGCCAAATGGTATCCTGGGTCCGAATCCCTTTCTTTCCAACCACATAGTTCTTGAACGGCAAGCAAGCTGGTAACATGTATTCTGAAACAAATGGCGCAACTGTATTCAAATCATTGCAGATCAAGAGGTTTTTCATACGTGTTAACGCGCGTCGCTAACAGAAACCAGGTAGTTTGATTTGCCCGTGGTTATTTTTTTAAAATAGGTTAGCTCTTGACTTTGCTTCTTGCCTAGGCATGGATGAAGTCGACGAATGAGCCGATGGAGCGAGCTTCCCTAGAAAATGCCATTAACTCTCCTTGTATAGGTGTTCGGGTTATATGAAGACGGAAACGTAGACGAAGGCAGTTTATTCAATTCGACAGCAACACGCATTATAAAAGACGACTGGAAGCGCTTAGTTCTTAAATTTGATCTAAATGAATTAAATTTTTACGTAAATCTTTAGTGATATTAAAAGAAGCCTCACGTGATTTTACAGGGGTGACCATTTTCAGCAAAGCGATGCTGTCAGTTGCTCCAAAATGCTTGAACTCTGGATGAAGTAGAACATCTGATACAATAAGAAGTCCATTATTTTGATAGCAGTGATGGGATGACAATCTGTCACGTATGGAATGCGAACTTGGGTATGTTTCATTTCAAATTTGGATTTGGACATACCTACCCCTTGGACATCTTCAAAGGATCTTAAATAAGACCTGAGAGAATGTCTACCGTGCCTTGAGGATGTGCCACACAGGGGCAACGTCACCAGACAGCAGCAACTGGCTACTCTATTTGGTTACCTTTGGTTGCCAAAGGTAGCCCAACCCTACGTTGCCAGCGATTTTGCTGTGGCATCCTGGTTGGGAAAGGCTAAAATTATTCAAGACACTTTATTGTTCCTTCGAAGACATAATATGTCGACACAGATTCTACGCACTCTATTGCTCCTTCGAAAACTAATAATATGATCCTTTTTACGGTTGTATGTTGTGGTAGTATAACAAAGACATAACCTGATAGTGGAACGAGCAGAGCAGCCGGTTCGCACTCGGCTCCAGCTGCCAGAGACTCCACGGACACGCCACACTCTCCCTCGTCGCGCTCGTACTCACCAAACGCCACGTTACCCCTGAGTAAAGTAAATAAGTAAGGAAGGTAAGTAAGGTAAATAGAATGTAGATGGCGCTAATCGGTGCCTTAACCAAGGAAGTTTTATACCTACGTAACGTATGTATAAAACTTCCTTGGCCTTAACCGACAAATGAGCATTTGAAGTTTTTGACCCGACGAATTTGAATTCCGTGGCCGAGTTGGTTAAGGCACTCCGCACTATGCGAGTTCGAATCCTGTCGGAACTAGATTACATTTTAAATGAAGAAAGTAAGTTCGTAGCGTAGCTTCTCGAAAGTGCTTCGGAGGGCACGTTAAATTGTCGGTCCCGGCTTTTAAGTCGTTAAGCCATGAAGGAAGCCTTCGGGTTTCCTTAAAACTCGCCACCAGGCTAGTATCTAGCTCATTCGAACATACACTGTAGTAAGCACTATATAATACAATAATAATAATACAATAATATTTATTTCGGAACAAAAATAAGTAGGTACAAGTAAAAGTATGTTCGTTGAAAATTGCAGTAGTTAAAAACTGTGTCGCAATTTTCAGCGCCCGACCTAAGGACAAGTGCACTTTAACAACTAACAAAATAGGTACTATACTTAAAAACATTTTTAGGGTACTTTTATATAAAATTAAAAGTTTAAAGGATATTATAGCGAGAAATCTATATATAAATATATATTTAGGTAGTTAATACAAATCAAATCAAAAAAGAAAAAAAAAACAAAGCAAAGCAATAACAAAAAATTGATACAGTTAACAAATCTCTTACATTCCATATTTTACTCGAATGTATCAAGTTTATGGTAGCAAGTATGTGTGTATGTGTGTGTGTGTGTGTGTGTGTGTGTGTGTATGTGTTTGTGATTGCGTGTGTGTATGCTTGTATGTATGCGTATGTGTGTGCATGTGAATGTGTGTTTGTACGTGTGTTTGACAAAACGTGGAAAGAATGTGTTTAGAAGTAGGTAGAGAAATCATTTCGTGATTTCGATAAGTGCTTCAACTTCATTGTAGGTCAGGGTAAACAGCCATTTTTTTACAATAATTTTACATTTGCTATGAGTCATTGGATGAATTTAGTGCTATATAGAAGCTACGCTACGAACTTACTTTCTTCATTTAAAATGTAATCTAGTTCCGACAGGATTCGAACATACACTGTAGTTATATGTTCGAATGAGCTAGATACTAGCCTTGGTAACATACACTGTAACATACACTGTAGTGCTTACTACAGTGTATGTTCGAATGAGCTAGATACTAGCCTTGGTGGCTCGTCCTCGACAAATGCCACCAATCATCATCATCATCATCATCTCAGCCATTGTACGTCCACTGTTGGACATAGGCCTTCCTCAAAAACTTCCATGTGTTGTGGTTGGAAGCGGCCTGCATCCACCGCTAACCTGCAGTTTTAACAAGGTCGTCTGTCCATCTTGTCGGTGGACGTCCAACAGTGCGCTTGCCGGTCCGTGGCCTCCACTCGAGAACTTTTTCGGCCATCAGTAGCCGTACCATGACGTCTTAGTAAACAATTCAGTTCAGTTTAGGTTTTCCGTTTCAGTGACGGACAGCATTTTCTGTTTCAGTGAACTATCCAGTTACGTAGAATATGAAATCCTTGGTTTAGCTTCTGAATTTCGTCAGCGTCATAGCATAAGTCATGTGACAAATTAGCGTAGCAGTTCAGTTTAGGACCTAAACTGAATCGCATTTAAAGCTCATGGTATGGGCCCTGTTCTGCGTGCTATATGGCCTGCCTATTGCCACTTCAACGTGCTAATCCGTTTGACTATGTCGGTGACCCGAGTTCTTCTACATATCTCCTCATTTCTAACTCGATCCCGTAGAGAAACCCCGAGCATAGCCCTCTCCATTGCTCGTTTAGCGACTCTGAGCTTACTCATGAGGCCAATAGTAAAGGACCATGTCTCGGTTCCATAAGTCATCACTAGTAACCTGTAATGCTATCAAAATAACTTCAAACCTACAAGAATACAAACTCACAAGGCGTATCCTTCTGGTATCTGCGCAGCGTCCACCGCGGTGGACAACACGAACTGCCGGCTGATGAGGATCACCCGCGGGACCCTGAAGTAGTGTGGGGTTCCGTTCTTTACTGAAAAACAATAAAAATAAACTTAGGCCTTAACATCTTTACTAAATGATTTATGCAGTAAAGGGTCTGGCGTAAAGTCCATGGCGCTGCTGGAGCAAATGCTGAGGGGTAGCCTTATTTTCTTGTCACTGTAATGTAGAATTTCTGATTTGTGTTGTATGTATCGTAGTGGCGAAAATAAAACTTTTTTCTATTCTATTCTATTTTTACTTGAAAGACGTTTAAAGTTGAACACTGGTTAAACAACGTCTTGTCTTTATTTTTGGATAGTGACGAATAGAGACAGCACGTTGTTAACGTTGTTTAACCAGTGTTCAACTCAAGGAGTGGGATATTGATGGCTGATAATAACAATAATAATAATGACCTTACCATGAATATATTGCAGTGCCCCTAGCCATGTAAACTGCATCTCCGAAAGCGGTCCCTCGTCGGGTACGAAGGAGGAGTCATCGTGGCATTCTGAGAACTGACATCTAACGTATCCTACACCTGAAAACAATATCATTAAAATTTAAAATATAAGTAAGTACCGAATTTTATGTTCTCAGTCTTTTAGAGAAGCGCTCGTGGCGTAGCTTGCTTAGACGTTCTTGATTGATCGTTGAAGTTAAGCAGCGTTGTGCGCGGTCATAATTTGGTACGGGTGACCGCAAGTGGCATTACGGGATGAGCGCTTCCGTGCTTCGGAGGGCACGTTAAATTGTCGGTCCCGGCTTTCAAGTCGTTAAGCCATAATGTAGGCCTTTAGGCGGCCTAACAACTCCGTCACCAGAGTTGACCACTTGCTCATACGAACTTTGGTTACTTTTAAGTTTTTTTAGCACAGGGTTTTTAAAAAGATACAAATGCTTTAAATAGAGAATGTTTTACTTGACACTCCCAAGTCAATAAAAAAAAACATCATTATTTAGAAAATAAAAAAAAATCAAGTAATCCAAGACTTAAAAATTTACAATTAAAGACCTTTTACCTTCTAAAATCACGAAAAGACACAAAACTCTCCACATTTCGACGACGTTTCAGAAGGAAAATGAAACATTGAAACTACGATTTGTTTGTTTGTTTTGCGTCTCACAACAAACTTGTTATTGTAACTTGCAATTCGCAAGTTGTAGAAAAACATCAATAAGTGTAAAGACTACTGGAATATTTCTCTGTCTTTTGCCAGGCGGAACAGTTCGGATGCGTTGGTACATGTTCCTATTCTATGTTTCCACCCGGGCGTTTGAACTTGTCCATACTGATTAAACAAGGGATATTAGTAGCAGTGGTTTCCCGCCTTAGGCCTTTTAGGAGATATTTAAACCCCACGGTAGCTGATACCTATCTGAACAGTTGCCCGCCCAGGAAATGGTAATACCGACCGACAGTGCTATAGCACAGTGTTCCACAAACTTTTTGTGTTCACAGTACATCTAGGAAATCGGAAATTTTGGGAGGTACACCATAAATGAAAGATCATTTTTATATGCGAAACATTAGCTTGTACCTATAGTTGAGCATATGCGGTCCAAATTTGGAGCAGCTAAACTGATAGGTAACCTTATTTTCATGGACGTATCAGCCCCCCCCTTAGCCCATTGAGTTCGGAGGAAACCTAGTCAATTTTTAGGGTTCCGTACCTTAAAAGGTAAAAAAAGGAACCCTTATAAGATCACTTTCTTGTCCGTCTGTCCGTCTGTCCGTCTGTCTGTCCGTCTTACAGGAGTAGAATCACCTAGCTCTTAAGACGTTTCAAAGTGGTACACTTGTGATCTTATTGAATAAACGAATTTGACTTTTGACTTTTGACTTTTTTGACTTTTCTGTCCGTGTGTCACCATCGATTATCTCAGGAACGGGTAAAGCTAGCAAGTTGAAATTTATACCATATACTAAGGTCTATAGTCCCTACTGTGAGTATAAAAATCAAGGTCCTGAGTCAACACTATAAAAAGATATAGGCAAATTTAGGTTTTCGTGAAAACTTGTGAGTACCAAAACTTACCTTAATTATCAACTTTTTTTATTTTTCGGAATTTTTCCTTTACTTGTGCTGGAAGACCTTGCTTGTAACCAAAATTGACAATTCTAGGTCAACCGGAAGTACCCTAGAGGTTTTGGGTCGAAAACCTAAATGGTAGTTCCCGTTGACCTAAAATAACGAAATTTGGCAAAAAGCAAGGTCTTATAGCACAAATAAAGGAAAAATTCCAAAAAGTTAAAAAAGTTAAAAATTAAAGGGTGTTCCCATACATACATAGTTGACGCCAATTAAAATTGTCCTCCGAGTTGTATGGGCGCTCATACAATTAAGCGGACTAGCTTAATTGGCACCATGGCTAGGCACGGAACCCTCGGCGTACGAGTTCGACTCGCACTTGACCGGTTTTTTGTATTTTGGAACCCTTGGACCCCCCCTTAACAATGATCTTTGTATTTTGGAACCTTTGGACCCCCCCCTTAACAAAGCTATAGCTACGCCCCTGCTTATTTTTCCGAGGCACACCAACTAATGACCACGGTACACCAGTGTGCCGCGGCACACCCTTTGCGGAACACTATAGCAGATAGCAATTTAGCTTTGTAGCCACATTTATACAGTTCGTAAACACTGTCATGACGTCACATTTGCATACAATTCGGAATGCACTAGCATAGCGGATGTGGACCATTTCATTAATTTGTATTCAACATGTAATCGAAGTGAGCTCTAGAATTTATAAGCCGTTGTAATAATATACTACGGCTGGTATTGTTCAGCATAGATAGGTCAAGTTCAGCAGAATTATTTTTGAATCTTTCTTTGAAATCTTAAATTACATTGACATTCTTTCAATCTGCAGGTAGAGGGTTTGAATATAGATATCCAAAATTAATCCTTTAGGTACTTACCAATAAGTACCTACCTACTAATTTTTTTGTTAATGTTTGAAGCGCTTTTGGCGTAGCTTGCTTAGACGTTCTTGATTGAGCGTTGTGCGTGGTCACAAATCGGATGGGTGACCGCAAGTGGCATTACGAGCTTAGCGCTTCGTGCTTCGGAGGGTCATTATTCTAGTCCTTCCCGGTCATTATCTATCTATGTTTTAAATTTCAGCCAAATCGGTTCAGTGGTTGTCGAGTTAAAAAGGAACAAGCATACATCCATCCATCCATCCATCCAAACATAAAAATTTTCGAATTTATTAGTGTGATTGATATGTACAAACGAAATGGCATTACCTCTTTACTTGTGTCCTAGAAACTTGTTAGTATTATCTGTAGAAAATCTGAACAAACATACATCATCGATTTATCAATGGTCAATTTACCAGAAAATATGACCACAACCACAGATTAATAAACAGATAGTAAGCAAATACTAACCAAGAAAGGCGTGGTTCTAAAATTGTGTTGTACTGTACACTGAACTGTGGTGAAATTGTAGCTTTAGGAAAGTAAGATTTATGGATATGAAAATAAAGGTTTATTTGGGTTGTAATGTGATTATTGAGATGCAAGTTTGACAAATGGAATGCTAAGATTACAAACAGTTTTAATAGCGTAGGGTACAGTCCACAAATAAAGTTATGTTAGTAAATATTGTTCTAAATCACCCACCTCGTTTGAAATATGTTTGCAAATGGTTACGGATTCATGCTAAAGAACTGAAACCTTGCAGAATAGATGATTAGGACGCCGAAAATTCGAAGGGGATAGGTAGTGAATAATGATTTTTCTGGTGAGAGAGAGGGACAGCGCGACTTTATAGCACTATAAAATTATAACAAAATAATTCAATAACATATCATTCGAAATATGATGTTGTTATTGCTGTGTACAAAATAGTTACCTACCTACCTATAAAACCCATTATGATAACAATTAAGTAAGTAGGTACCTACCTAGGTAGGTAAATAAAAAAAATTATGAAAAACCCTCTACATATCCATTCATAAACTAGAAAAGAGCTGATGATTTTCAAACGGCTGAACAGATTTTCATGAAACATTGCTAAGAACACTCTCGACAAAGACACCTTTCGTAGGTACCTACAAAAAAATATTTTGAAAATCGGTTCATCCGTTCAGGAGCTATGATGCCACAGACAGACACACAGATAAACACAGATACACACTACAAAGGCTACCTACTTTTATCCCGAAAAATATACAAGTTCCCGTGGGATAAAAAAATAGTAGGTAGTCCACGCGGGCGAAGCCGCGGGCTTCATCTAGTACCTACCTAATAGAACAAGTAGGTACCTAGGTAATTCCAATGCAATGCATTCTGTGTGATAATAATAATTTTGTTTGTAAATCCTACAGTACTTCAGAATCGTGCGCAGACTTACTAAAGATGGCGCCTTGTGATATAGCCAATGCGTTCGATTCGCGCTTCGATGGGCGTTGCTTGAGCGATGCATCAGGCGACACAGTAAAATTTACTTTTCATCAATCAAGATTTCAGTTTGGCTAAACTTACTTCCTTATTGCAATTTAAAATCATTTAACTCCAATCCATTGTCATTGGATAGGCAATTGAATTATAGAAGGTACGTAGGTACTTAGTTCTATTTTGGAACCTTATTTCTATGTAGAGTACCAGAGCTCTAACATCTAGGTACCTACCTACCTGCCTACATCATTGGTTCCTCTGTTTACGCACATCAACACGATCTTCATGTTAAAAGACAATAATATTTTTTTTTGGCATTGATTACAATCCCATCGAAGTAAGTCCATCCGAAATAAGTTATTTCAACACTTGTTATTCGTCATTTCGAGATCCGTTTTCAGAAATTATGGTAGGTAGGTACCTACTTACTTATGAAAGATGTAAGGTGCAGCGGGGCAATTCTGGCAGCGGGGTAATTATGACACATGGCTATATCTATCGTTCTATAACTGATACCTCGAAGAGACATCTATGTACGCGTAGAGAAATGTTTTGTTCATTCATAAACGATAGGTGGCATTTCTAGCGCAAAAACTGACTGATTTACAGCATCATTTTGACAGTCACCTATTTTTCGGAGGGTGTAAAAATATTAGCTACCTACTCGAGTTTTTGTAATAATTAAGTGGTTTTCGCGGTTTAATTGAAAATTGAACAAGTTAAGGAGGTGTATTTTAGACTGGAGATTATTTTTATCGTACTAGTTCGTTTCTACTCATTGTTTCTTCTGTGTTATTGCATCTGCTATAATTACCCCACAAAGTGTTGATTTTATGTAATTTTATCGAAATCGGTTGCCATAATTGCCCCACCGATTTTGTATGAAGTTGCCAAAAACCAGTGATGTCCACAGCATTGAAGTAAACGTCGATAAAAATAATACTTAACTAATCGAGCGAGTGAAGATCTCAGGGTTAAATAATACGATTTTGCTTTGTATTAGTATTTGTTTGTGGCCTTGTTTGAGCTTAATTAAACCATAGTTAACACGCATTAAAATTTTCGATCGAGCGAGCGAAGCGAACGAAGATCTTAGTGGCAAGTATGGCGATTTTGCTTTGTATGTTTCATTCGAATTCTTGTTCTCGCATAATTGTCGAACCGTTCATCCAATCTGCACAAAACTTGGTAGGTCAATAGGTTGTGCTATGGAAATGTATGGTGGAGCAATGAGCTTAATCGATAAAGGGGTTGTCAAAATATTGGGTTCCCAAGGGGGTAAAAAAACTAACGAATTTATTGAGTGGGGTGTCATTTATGAAAAGTCTTTATTTGTACATTCCAAAATAGTTATTATTTTTATTCTAGGATGTATACTTTTTAAAATAAGATGAGAATTCATGAAAAATTAGACACAACATTATGTATTGCATGCATGCCAGTATTATTTACCATGACGACCTAGCGCAATAGACATACTTGGCAGTAGTAGCACTTGAACATGTATGGGTAGTCGGAAGAAAGTCCAAATGTAAGCCATCTACGGTTCGCGAGATCTCAGTTCAGGGCGAACTACTTCTCATACAACATCATTTTTGCGCGAGATTTTTGCGTATACTTACTCCGTTTATCGATAGTCAGCGTCCCAACACTAGCATGTATGGGCGACTAAAGAGTGATGCCAGAATTACCCCACAAAAATTTTAACAGGTTTTTTATAGAAACTGGACCATCGTAGGAGATTAGAATGTTAAAATTCGCGTGTATTGTGTTGTCTAGTTTGTAAAGCTTCTGGATTTAGTATCATAGCATCATTGGTTCGAATAATATCACCACCTGACGGAATTACCCCGCTGAGGGGCTATTCTGGCATTTTCCAGTTTTTAGTAAAAATTGTGTTATTTCACCATTTAAATATGCTTTTTCTTTAACAAAAATACAATAAAGAAAAAGGCAGATAAAGGTTACATAACACCAATTTGTCAGAAATAGCGTAACTCAACAAGGAACGAGAGTATTGAAGTTTTAAATTTTGACTAAAAATTTTCGGCCAGAATTGCCCCGCTGCACCTTACTTAAGTAAAATGTACTACCTACTCCGGCAGTTTAAAACATACCTACTTGGTCAACACGGAGGGTTCATAATCCCTGTATTTGAACAAAAAATGTTAGGCTCCGCGCAGACAGAGAGGGTTCTGCGTTCCGCGTTCTGCGTTCTGCGTTCGTCCATTCTGCGTTCTGCGTTCTAGCTCACACAGGAGCCGTTCAAGACATTTGCGTTCTATTTCGCGACTCTCTGCACGTGAAATATGTCTCTCAAAAGTTCATCTTCCGAAGATGAAGCCTTGCTTTTGTGGAGTCTAGAGGAGTCAAAAAAAGAAGAAAATATTGGGTACATTCTATCAACACGAAACGAGATAATATGGGAGAATTTAGTATTCTTATCCCTGAGCTGCTTCAAGATGAAGAGAGATTTTAGGTATATTTATTTTAGAATGTCAATAAATAGCTTCAATGAATTACATGACTATGTAAAATCTGAAATAGAAAAACAAGATACCAATTGGAGAAAAGCTATATCTACAAAAGAAAGGCGCGCCCCACGCCCCGCGTTTTGGGACAATTTTTGTAGTCCCTATGGCTTAGATCGTACAAAAACTGCCTTCCTCTCACCAATTCAACCAATTTTTCTATATCAACGCTCGGACCAGCCATAGCGAGAACGCGAGTTCTTTGTATTTCTGAGCAGAGAACGCGAGAACGCAAGCGTTCCGAATGACCGCCGCGGTCTGACTGCGTTCTGTGTGCGCGGGCGCTATAGATCCTTCGCATTAAAAAGAACGTGGAACGCAGAACGCAGAACGCGGAACGCAGAACGCTCTCTGTCTGCGCGGAGCCTTAAAGCTAGGTAATGCTAATGATCCTTTGTTGGTCGACTTATTCACTTTATTATTATTTTTTAAAGAATTTTTTATGTATTACCGAGCTGTTTACCTGCTTTTAATTTAAACACGTCTTACTGTTACCTCTACACTGTTGCCTCAGTTCGACAAATGAGCGATGACAGCTGCGAAATGTATGAAATTATCGGCTCCTCGCGCGGCGCAGGCGCATACTGCGATGTATGGCGCGCCCGATATGGATGACAGGATAATTTGTTAGCTGTGGGTCTTTAAATTGTTTGTTTTTACTAGGAGCCGTGTTGGCCGAGTGGATTAGTGCCGATATTATCAAATGTGGGATCAAATCCCGGCCGTGCCCGACTGGGGAAGTACCTTACAGAATATCGCAGTCAAATAACATCATTCTTCTCTCTGGTGTTGTGTTCCTGCGGTGAGTAAGGTTGCCAGAGCTCTGCTCTGAAGCGCTGCGGTGACAACTGGTGGACCAGTCTTGTCCATTGTGTTGTCGGCGCAGTGATTCCTCTTCTAAAAGGTCAGAAGCGCGAGTGTGACTCCTCTGGTGTCACAGGCGTCCATAGGCTACAGTAACTGCTTACCATCAGGTACCTTAGGGAGTGTCCACATTGCGTTTTTTGCAGCGCGTTTGTATCGATACAAACGCGATTCGAACGCGATGCGAACGCGCAGCCCCCCGCGCAGCCCCTCCCGGTTCGCTTTTGTATGGAAAAAAACGCGCTGCAGGAAACGCAATGTGGACACTCTCTTAGTTGTCTGCTACTTTAGTAGTAAAAAAAAACATGTCGTTCTTCACTTCTCATAATAACATAGGTAACATAACCATACCATGCCAACCTATCGCTCCTCGTTTTTTCATTATAATGATTTATTTTATTGGCTTAGCTTATCATATTTTCATAATGTTTAACTGTGGTTCCGAAGAGGATCTAAGTATTTATTTGTACACCGTCTGAGTTTACTTGAAATCTCTTCCGTAAACCATATTTCAGAAAGCAGTTGTTTTCGTAAAAACAAACATTTACTCAAACAAAGTCCGAAATGACTAATTACTGAAACAAGACACTGAAAGCATTTTACACTGTTATCTTAAGCAGACCCCGGACATACTGAGTTCCATATAAATTACCTATTGTTAACCTAGTTATGTTTGTATATTTTTATGTGTTTTTTGCATGGGGGACATGCATGGGGGCCGAAGCCAATATACAGAGGCCTTTTTGACAACTTTGATCTAGCAAGCTAGGTGATAGTCCAGCTCTGTCCATTCTAAATTTCATACAACGTTCAGCCGTTTCGTCGCCAACAAGAAGTACTTAAACATAAGTACCTACCTACACACGTTTTCGAAATTAATAATTAATTGAAGTGCTTCAAGTTCGTGCGGGTATATTCGAACCCACAAGCTTTGGATCGGAGCTCGAGGCAGCAAAACAAGCCTTCCGACATGACGCTCGGTTGTGTTAGTAAAAAAATATACAAGTTCTACTTACAAGGAGATAAATCTAATGTAGGTACCTAACGTTAAAATTTTACCATTTTAAACTTTTTTTTCCATATACTGAATTCATTACTTATCACTATCGTGTATGTTGGTAGTTTTGTATGGACATTCAGGTGTCCGGGGCTTTTATATGGAAACGGGCCACTCTTGTTTGGGCACACGGCTTGGGTTACAAATGTTTTGTTTGAATCTTAAAATAAATTCAAAAAGTAGTTGAAATACAACAAAAGATAATTATTTAAAAAAATCGACTACGGAGGTAGGTAGGTAATTTTCTTAAAAAACATGAAAATTTTAGACACTTTTCAAATGTCAACAAGCAAAACTTTTACAACGAAAATTGTTAGCTGAAATACAAAAACCATACCACGGATAGGCATGGCTTTTCTAAATGCCTCACTTAATATTTTAATTTAATTATTACAACAATATAACTGAATCTAATTCACCCTAGCATTAGATACGGTCAAAATTAGTACAAATTATTTTCTAATCCTCTAAAATCCTGAACCATAGAATATTTTATAATGGGAGCCACGCGCCGACCAGGTGTGTATTATAACGATGCTATTGTTAGTAGGGGCTATCTCTTGTATGGGAGTAGGGTGACCAAATTTTAAAGCACAATTTATGATTTTTTCCATACCCTAAGGCTTGTTTCACTATTCAGCGTGTCGTCGGTCGCGTCCGCGAGTTGACCATTCAAAGCACATTTCTCTGTGCTGTGAATGATCAAAATAAATGTATCTGTGCTGTGCTGTAAAGAGTGACACAAGCCTAAAGCTCGGCGCAAACGGGCCACCGACCGCAGCCACAAAACGCCGGCGACAGCGACTTTTCATATACTTTGTAGCTGTAGCGATTGGCCTTCCCAGGTACCCATGCTACCCTCTCGACCTCACCAACAGGACCCACAGGAATGACGAGTCAATACATGCGGTATCGGTTTGGTTGCAGGTGCATAACGGCAGGCACCGAGCCGGGTTTGTTTTAAGTTTTCCTTCTCTGTTGCTAGCTCTTCTGTTACTCAGCAGGAGGAGCACGTGCTGGCGAGACTAGCTGGGGTACAGATATGTTATTATGTACTCCCCCCCCCCCTCCCAAACTTATATTTATATATACAAACAAGCATAAGAAAATATCCTTAATTTTATGTGAAATTATGGTCACCTTAAGATTAGGGTAGGTCTACAATAGAAATAGAAATATTTTGCAACTGTTTCCCTGCGGTCGTGTGAAGGGTGCTTCGCTAATTGTTATTTTGTATCGCTTATTTGCCCAATCGAGTGCATTGCCCTTTTAGTTTTTTTTGACAGATGGCGCCACAGATTTCGGGGGATGATTTTAATCGAAGGGCTATTTTTTGTGCTTTTTTAATTCTAATTTGTTTTAGTTATTAATTCGACTATGCTTACACTTTGTTTTTCGCAATGGATATAGTTTGGATATCTTGGTACTTTTAATAAAACACGCAGATCAAAATAATATTCAATGTTCAACCAATGAGATACAAATAAGTAGGTACCTAAGTATATTTATTACCTACCAAAGATAATAAAAAACCGGTCAAGTGCGAGTCGAACTCGTACGCCGAGGGTTCCGTACCTAGCCATGGTGCCAATTAAGCTAGTCCGCTTAAGAGCCATTATACAATTTCGCACTCGACAAAATCAGCGCTCGGAGGGACAAAAGTTGCTAAATTCTAACACCCAATGAACAGCGCTCCGTTTCTTAGACTAAACGGTTTTGGTAATTTTCATGTGATTGATTTATTTGAGATAGTAAAAATACTTTTTGGGTAGGTACTTAGGTAGGTACCTATAGGTATAACACAAAACAAAGTCGGGTTAGTTACACTTTGAATACAAATAATTACAAAAAAATAAATGTTTGTTTTTTTGTCCCATAAACCATATTGTGCTGATCTGATGGAGTCAGGAGCTTTTCAACAGAACTCTTCAGTAAATAGTCCGATTGAGTTGAAACTTGGATCTCAGCATGTCAGTCAAGTTCCGACTACAATGAAATAATATGGTGACAGCTAGCTCATCTGATGATGGAGTCAGGACCTGTTCCATGGAACTTTTTAATGATATGGGTATCAAATGACAGGGCTTGATGAGCGCAACACAATGCTGATCTGATGATGGAGCCAGGACCTGCTCCATGGAACTTATTAATGATATGGGTATCAAATGAAAGGGCTTGATGAGCGCAACACAATGCTGATCTGATGATGGAGTCAGGACCTGTTCCATGGAACTTTTTAATGATATGGGTATCAAATGAAAGGGCTTGATGAGCGCAACACAATGCTGATCTGATGATGGAGCCAGGACCTGCTCCATGGAACTTATTAATGATATGGGTATCAAATGAAAGGGCTTGATGAGCGCAACACAATGCTGATCTGATGATGGAGTCAGGACCTGTTCCATGGAACTTTTTAATGATATGGGTATCAAATGAAAGGGTTTGATGAGCGAAACACAATTCTGATCTGATGATGGAGTCAGGACCTGCTCCATGGAACTTATTAATGATATGGGTATCAAATGAAAGGGCTTGATGAGCGCAACACAATGCTGATCTGATGATGGAGTCAGGACCTGTTCCATGGAACTTTTTAATGATATGGGTATCAAATGAAAGGGTTTGATGAGCGAAACACAATTCTGATCTGATGATGGAGTCAGGACCTGCTCCATCGAACTTTATAATGATATGGGTATCAAATGAAAGAGCTTGATGAGCGCAACACAATGCTGATCTGATGATGGAGTCAGGACCTGTTCCATGGAACTTTTTAATGATATGGGTATCAAATGAAAGGGTTTGATGAGCGAAACACAATGCTGATCTGATGATGGAGTCAGGACCTGCTCCATGGAACATTTTAATAATATGGGTATCAAATGAAAGGGTTTGATGAGCGCAACACAATGCTGATCTGATGATGGAGTCAGGACCTGTTCCATGGAACTTTTTAATAATATGGGTATCAAATGAAAGGGCTTGATGAGCGCAACACAATGCTGATCTGATGATGGAGTCAGGACCTGTTCCATGGAACTTTTTAATGATATGGGTATCAAATGAAAGGGTTTGATGAGCGAAACACAATTCTGATCTGATGATGGAGTCAGGACCTGCTCCATCGAACTTTTTAATAATATGGGTATCAAATGAAAGGGCTTGATGAGCGCAACACAATGCTGATCTGATGATGGAGTCAGGACCTGTTCCATGGAACTTTTTAATGATATGGGTATCAAATTAAAGGGCTTGACGAGCGCAACACAATGCTGATCTGGTGATGGAGTCAGGACCTGCTCCATGGAACTTATTAATGATATGGGTATCAAATGAAAGGGCTTGATGAGCGCAACACAATGCTGATCTGATGATGGAGTCAGGACCTGTTCCATGGAACTTTTTAATAATATGGGTATCAAATGAAAGGGCTTGATGAGCGCAACACAATGCTGATCTGATGATGGAGTCAGGACCTGTTCCATGGAACTTTTTAATGATATGGGTATCAAATGACAGGGCTTGATGAGCGCAACACAATGCTGATCTGATGATGGAGCCAGGACCTGCTCCATGGAACTTATTAATGATATGGGTATCAAATGAAAGGGCTTGATGAGCGCAACACAATGCTGATCTGATGATGGAGTCAGGACCTGTTCCATGGAACTTTTTAATGATATGGGTATCAAATGAAAGGGCTTGATGAGCGCAACACAATGCTGATCTGATGATGGAGCCAGGACCTGCTCCATGGAACTTATTAATGATATGGGTATCAAATGAAAGGGCTTGATGAGCGCAACACAATGCTGATCTGATGATGGAGTCAGGACCTGTTCCATGGAACTTTTTAATGATATGGGTATCAAATGAAAGGGTTTGATGAGCGAAACACAATTCTGATCTGATGATGGAGTCAGGACCTGCTCCATGGAACTTATTAATGATATGGGTATCAAATGAAAGGGCTTGATGAGCGCAACACAATGCTGATCTGATGATGGAGTCAGGACCTGTTCCATGGAACTTTTTAATGATATGGGTATCAAATGAAAGGGTTTGATGAGCGAAACACAATTCTGATCTGATGATGGAGTCAGGACCTGCTCCATCGAACTTTATAATGATATGGGTATCAAATGAAAGAGCTTGATGAGCGCAACACAATGCTGATCTGATGATGGAGTCAGGACCTGTTCCATGGAACTTTTTAATGATATGGGTATCAAATGAAAGGGTTTGATGAGCGAAACACAATGCTGATCTGATGATGGAGTCAGGACCTGCTCCATGGAACATTTTAATAATATGGGTATCAAATGAAAGGGTTTGATGAGCGCAACACAATGCTGATCTGATGATGGAGTCAGGACCTGTTCCATGGAACTTTTTAATAATATGGGTATCAAATGAAAGGGCTTGATGAGCGCAACACAATGCTGATCTGATGATGGAGTCAGGACCTGTTCCATGGAACTTTTTAATGATATGGGTATCAAATGAAAGGGTTTGATGAGCGAAACACAATTCTGATCTGATGATGGAGTCAGGACCTGCTCCATCGAACTTTTTAATAATATGGGTATCAAATGAAAGGGCTTGATGAGCGCAACACAATGCTGATCTGATGATGGAGTCAGGACCTGTTCCATGGAACTTTTTAATGATATGGGTATCAAATTAAAGGGCTTGACGAGCGCAACACAATGCTGATCTGGTGATGGAGTCAGGACCTGTTCCCTAGAACTTTTTAAAGATATGGGTATCAAATGAAAGGGCTTGATGACCGAAACACAATGCTGATCTGATGATGGAGTCAGGACCTGTTCCATCGAACTTTATAATGATATGGGTATCAAATGAAAGAGCTTGATGAACGCAACACAATGCTGATCTGATGATGGAGTCAGGACCTGTTCAATGGAACTTTTTAATGATATGGGTATCAAATGAAAGGGTTTAAAGTATGGCCTCCTGGAGGCCGTAGCGCAGGATGTGGGCTCCAGCATCATGAGACACTGGGTGACGGTGCTCAGGCCCCTGACCTCTCTGGTGACTCAGTGACTTGGTCCTTGTGAGCCCATGTCCTGACCTTCTGATTTTATTTTATTATTATTTTATTTTATTTTAATTTATTTATTTTGTACCTAATTTAAATTTTGTGTTTTTGTAACTTATGGATCAAATGTGTCTGAAATAAATGAAAATTATTATTATTATTATTGTGTTTTGTTCATCAAGCCCTTTCATTTGATGCCCATATTATCATTAAAAGTTCCATGGAACAGGTCATAACTCCATCATCAGATCAGCATTATGTTTTGCTCATCAAGCCCTTTCATTTGATACCCATATGATTAAAAAGTTCCATGAACCAGGTCCTGACTCCATCATCAGATCAGCATTGTGTTTCGCTCATCAAACCCTTTCATTTAATACCCATATCATTAAAAAATTCCATGGAACAGGTCCTGACTCCATTATCAGATCAGCAATGTGTTGCGCTCATCAAGCCCTTTAATTTGATACCCATATCATTAAAAAGTTCCATGGAACAGGTCCTGACTCCATCATCAGATCAGCATTGTGTTGCGCTCATCAAGCCCTTTCATTTGATACCCATATTATTAAAAAGTTCCATGGAGCAGGTCCTGACTCCATCATCAGATCAGAATTGTGTTTCGCTCATCAAACCCTTTCATTTGATACCCATATCATTAAAAAGTTCCATGGAACAGGTCCTGACTCCATCATCAGATCAGCATTGTGTTGCGTTCATCAAGCTCTTTCATTTGATACCCATATCATTATAAAGTTCGATGGAACAGGTCCTGACTCCATCATCAGATCAGCATTGTGTTGCGTTCATCAAGCTCTTTCATTTGATACCCATATCATTATAAAGTTCGATGGAACAGGTCCTGACTCCATCATCAGATCAGCATTGTGTTGCGTTCATCAAGCTTTTTCATTTGATACCCATATCATTATAAAGTTCGATGGAACAGGTCCTGACTCCATCATCAGATCAGCATTGTGTTGCGCTCGTCAAGCCCTTTAATTTGATACCCATATCATTAAAAAGTTCCATGGAACAGGTCCTGACTCCATCATCAGATCAGCATTGTGTTGCGCTCATCAAGCCCTTTCATTTGATACCCATATTATTAAAAAGTTCCATGGAGCAGGTCCTGACTCCATCATCAGATCAGCATTGTGTTTCGCTCATCAAACCCTTTCATTTGATACCCATATCATTAAAAAGTTCCATGGAACAGGTCCTGACTCCATCATCAGATCAGCATTGTGTTGCGCTCATCAAGCTCTTTCATTTGATACCCATATCATTAAAAAGTTCCAGGGAACAGGTCCTGACTCCATCATCAGATCAGCATTGTGTTGCGCTCATCAAGCTCTGTCATTTGATACCCATATCATTAAAAAGTTCCAGGGAACAGGTCCTGACTCCATCATCAGATCAGCATTGTGTTGCGCTCATCAAGCCCTTTCATTTGATACCCATATCATCATAAAATTCCATGGAACAGGTCCTGACTCCATCATCAGATCAGCTCGCTGTCACCCTATTATTACATTATTAGTTACACAACAATTCAGATCATTATTCTGCTTTAACGGCCTTTTTAGCCCCGCAGAAAATATTTAAAAATAGGTAATTAATAACTTAGCAACCAATGTATCAAACGCTCCTATTTCGCTATATTCTTCGTAGCCGGCGACGTGCTTTGCGAGTCGACTCAGTGCGAGCTCCGGGATGCAAAGCGATACGTCCACCCCCTAGAAGCGCTCGGCGCGGTCTGCTTGCGTCGAGTAGATAGGGTAGTAGATACGACGCGTTTTAGGTTGTTTTAAAAGATTTTTCATTGCCAATTTTTTAATCTTTTTGCAATTTTTTTTTCAGAAAAGGATTGATTTTGAACTCAAGTTTATTTCTGTTTTGTTAATTTTACGAACAAGAGTTCTAAGTCAGTTCTAAGTAGCCAAAATCAAAAGCAATTCTTTGGCCGTTTTCTCGAAATTTGGACTAAGTTAAAGATTTTTTTACTCAAAAACTAAATAAACTAAGTAAAAAGTGATCCATTTAATAGTTTGGTTGACTATCACAGCAAAACATCGTAATTTTTTTATACCATTTGGACGTCAAAATGATTCGTAAATATGGTGATTTCTAAACCTCTTACAGCAAAAATTCACAAAACAGTCGCCGGTTTGAGGTCGATTAATCAAAAAGAAATAATAAAAATACAAAAGTAGCTCATTTAATAGTACAAAATTGAAATGATATTTCATGCTGTGCCATAATTTTTTTATAAATACAGTGTTTTCATTGAAAAATCCTGCCCCAAAACATCACGTAAATCAGAAAATTTTGTCTAATGCCTCTTAATTGTATGAGCGCCCATACAACTCGGAGGACAATTTTAATTGGCGTCAACTATGTATGTATGGGAACACCCTTTAGTTTTCAACTTTTTAACTTTTTAGAATTTTTCCTTTATTTGTGCTATAAGACCTTGCTTTTTGCCAAATTTAAACTACCATTTAGGTTTTCGACCCAAAACCTCTAGGGTACTTCCGGTTGACCTAGAATTGTCAATTTTGATTACAAGCAAGGCCTTACAGCACAAGTAAAGGAAAAATTCTGAAAAATAAAAAAAGTTGATAATTAAGGTAAGTTTTGGTACTTACAAGTTTTCACGAAAACCTAAATTTGCCTATATCTTTTTATAGTGTTGACTCAGGACCTTGACTTTTATACTCACAATAGGAACTATAGACCTTAGTATATGGTATAAATTTCAACTTGCTAGCTCTACCCGTTCCTGAGATAATCGATGGTGACACACGGACAGACGGACAGACGGACAGACGGACAGACGGACAAAAAAGTGATCTTATAAGGGTTCCTTTTTTTACCTTTTAAGGTACGGAACCCTAAAAATTATGAAAAACCCTCGACATATCCCTTCATAAACTAGAAAAGAGCTGATGATCAAACGGCTGAATCAAGTTATTCTCTTTGGTATCTTTATCTTTGGTAAAAAATATATTTGTTGATTCTACTCCTGTTCTTTCGTGACCAACACCGTGAAGAATCAGGGCAACAATCACGGTATGGGGCCTACCTTTCTTTCCGGTGACCTATTTCCAGTTCCAAGCTCTAGAAAAGTCCCAAGCATTGAACCCACAACAGAAGCATACAGAAGGTAGAACTAGCAACCACTACTCCACAGATGGTAGCAGGTAACCGGCAGGTTTGCGTTTCCTGGCGACGCATATCGTTTCCGCTTGGATCGGCCTACATCGGCACCGGGCGGCGCGACCAGCGGCACACGGTCATACAAGTCTGGGATAATATCTATTGATATAATAGTATTCTCTAGATATTGAGACGTAGAGGCGCGTTGGCCGAGTGGGGTGCCTCGAATTTCGATTCGTATGTCGCAGGTTCTGCTCCTTAGACTTTCGCCTGAGCTTGTGAATAGCTAGGTGTATTAAATACACTTTTAGTAGTAATCATCCTTGAAATTTTGAAGAAGATATGTCATGAAAACAAACTTGATCAGCATAAATTAATGAAACAAATGAGAGCTTCGGTTCTTCGGAGAGCAAAATACTGAGCTTTTTTGGACTTTCCGGCTTGAGTAAGTTTAGTCCCAAACAGGGCCTATTTTAGCATAACCGGCGCCCTGAGCGAGATTTTTACCTACTATTTTTCATTCAAACATTTTTATAAACACCTTTCTTTAGGAATAGGTACCTATGCCTTTTCCACAAAGTTTGAAGTTCATGTAGAATTAGGGTGGTCGCCCACCCTCGCCCTACCCTAACGCCGCTACTGGTCTCAAATCAACTAACAAAATGAATTCAATTACAAAGTAATTTGTGGTTTGATACAAATGTCAACTTTGAATAATTGCAAAAGCAGGTGTTTTTTAAGTGGTCAGACTTGTGGTCTATAATTCTATAGTTAAAACCGCTGCTGAAGCCATCTCTTTTTATTGACATGAGAATGACAAGAACAAAACATTTTCTAAAGTCATGTTAAATCGTTTAGTTTTTATGAAACTGACCGTCGAACATCTGCGAAGGGCTTAGCAGATGCTTAGCCTTAATGTGGGTTATAAAGGTTACAGGCAACCCTTCATTACGTAATATTACCTTCTTCATTGTTTGAAGCGCTCGTGGCGTAGCTTGCTTGACGTTCTTGATTGATCGTTGAAACAATTTGGATGGGTGACCGCAACCGCAAGTGGCATGACGAGCTGCGGGCCTATGAAGGTCGCTATGCAGAATCACAATATATGAATTGAACTATTGCCATCTCCTTTCATTGACTGAGAGTGAAAATAGACGGCATTATAGTTCATTTCATATTGTGATTCAGTTTTAGCGACTTTTTTAAGTTCGCTGAACGCTTCCGTGCTTCAGAGGTTTAAATTGTCGGTCTTCGTTAAACGGTATGGTTATCGTTTAATATAATATTTCTATACGTAGATAGAAGCAGGAATACTTACATTGCTATTAATTTTATAAAATCCGTCGACATATCCGTAGATATGTCCCCCTGTCACTTCACTGACCTATAACCGAAATGATTCGCGAATATTAACAAATGCTCTCAATCCGAACGGATACAGATCGAAAGTGTGTCGTGAAATTCGAGCACGGACCCCTAAAATTCCCCTTCACTTGACTATATCCCTTAAAACAAGGGAGATAACGTTTAGTTTTGTTTGAATGTATTTTGATGCAGTAACCTAAAATCGTGTTGGACTATTTTCGTGTCATTTATTATCATTATGTAATAGGTTTGTATCGGTTTAGTTGTCTGTTTGTCTGCAGTTTGATGTCTAATTTTGATATGGTGACTAATGATGATCAATGAATTTTTGTCGGCAAATAAGCTGGAAGGGGAAGACCTAGGTGAACATACCTGGATCAGATTGGTGACATTTTGGAGAAGGGCCAGGTCAGAAGTACCCTAAACCGGCGAGCTTGAATGAGGAATGTGATGAGAGTGAATGAGGCGAAAGAGAGTGTCAGGATCGTGGCAAGTGAAAATCTGTGGTCTCTGCCTACCCCTGTGGGAAAGGGGAATGGGAAGAAGCTGTAAACGGTGCAGGAAAACATCGTGAAGAAACAAACAAATGTTTGTATGATCTGCAATATTTCCTTTGCACGTCCAAAAAAGACAAATAATGTAGTCTAAAAATAAGAATAGAAGCTGACCTGCGCGACCTCGGAGCCGACAACTGGTTGGAGGCAGCCATGGACAGAAGAAAGTGGCGAATTCTCGTTTCGGAGGCCAAGACTCACTTTGGGCCCCTGAGCCAATGGAGTAAGTAAGTAGTACTCAGTCATGTAGAGGTAGTTCCCGTAACACAAGCTTTGATTACTTTGGGGATAGATGATTCTGTGTAAAATGACCTTCATAATTTATTAGTCGTGATACCTATTTTTAAACGACTTCCAAAAAGGAGGAGGTTCTATGTTCGGCTGTATGTATGTTTTTTTTTTTTTTTAATGTATGTTCATCGATTACTCCGTCAATTGTGGACCGATTTTGAAAATTCTATTTTTGTTTCAAAGGGTATACTTCCGAGGTGGTCCCATCGTCACCAAATCAGGATCTGATGAGGGGATCCCATGGAAATCGAGGGAAACCCTCAAATTTTTTGTGTGTTTGTGGAACTATCGGGCTGAAATTTTGTGCACTTATAGATTCTCGGTGACAATGAAATATTATGGTATCAGCAAGCTGATCTGATGATGGAGTCAAGAGCTGTTCAACAGAACTCTTCAGTAAATAGGTCGATTGAGTTGAAACTCAGCATATTTGTGAAATTTCGACTACAATGTAATAATATGGAAACAGCGAGCTGATCTGATGATGGAGTCAGGACCTATTCCATGGAATTTTTTAGTGATATGGGTATCAAATGAAAGGGTTTGATGAGCGAAACACAATAAGTAAAGTAACGTCTTTCTAAATTAAAAAAACACAACACTAAAAATGGAAAAAAAAAAAAAAAAAAAAAAAATGTGAGTCGGTGTTAAGTAAAACAATGACTATATTTTATTCACACCGATTTCAACATTATAACAAATATAAAATAACAAATTAAATAAATCTGTTTGTAGTCTTATTTTTCGATTTTTAGTGAAAGTATTTTATGAAGTCGGTTATATTTTTTTTTGAAATTTTTTTGTTTATAAAATCACAAGAAATGTGCGGTAAAACTAACCCCCAGTGGTTCAAATATATTTTTGTTTATAATATTTCAACGTCGCACTTATTCATTCTACGGTTTGTTTATTCAAAGGGTCCCCTACTGTGAAAGTTTTTGTTTGACTGTCTGACTTCTTGAAACGTTATCTGTGGCATGTGCTTTTGGAATGTGAGTTATAGTTGCTTTTTGGTCACCTAAAATTTATATTGAAGTTCGTTAAATTTAGGTTAACTATAAAAGTAAAGATTAAAGTTATGCTTAATTTAAGCCAGGGTAAAATCAAAATATTAGTAAACTAGATACTTGTTCAGAACAACTTTTTAGTTAGGTACTTACCTGAAGTGTTTTTTTTGATAGAAAATTAACGGGTAGGTAAGTATAAAAAGTTAAGTTTGATACCGCAGTTTTTAGGCCACCTAAAGGCCTCCATCATGGCTTAACGACATAAAAGCCGGGACTGACAATTTAAAGAGCCCTGCGAAGCATGGAAGTGCTCAGTTATTAATGCCACTTGCGGTCACCCATCCAAATAATGACCGCTCTGAAAGTCGCTTAACTTCAACTATCTACGCAAACTACACCACAAGCGCTTCAAAGTTCAAAGGAGTAACGAACACTATCAACAAATAAAAAAAAAAACTAGCTGTACCTACCTGGCATGCATTGCAAATTGCAATGCCACATAAAGTAAAATATTTGTATATTCTATACCAGTGGTTCTTAACCTTTTAATGATGAGGGACCATTTGATAAACTTTCTGACTTGCCGCGAACCACCAACAGTAAGTTTTCTCTTTCAACTTTGATCCTTTGTCGCTTGTTTAATTTTTTTGGATAGCTTCGCGGACCACTTCAAGTGGTTCCAGGGACCACCAGTGGTCCGCGGACCATAGGTTAAGAACCACTGTTCTATACAGTAGGGCCCTCGCGGCGTTGCCCCATAGTGATGGTATATGGTGATGATGATGATGAAAAGTAGCCTATAACCTTCCTCAAGAGCTTTAGCAATCAAATGCAAGAATAATTTTTCAAATCTGACTGGTGGTAGGTACCTGAGATAAACGCGTTCAAACAAACAAATAAACTCTTCCGCTCTATATATTGGTTGGTAGGTATAGGTAAAGTTAAAAGTAAACAAAACGTGACTATATTAAACCGAGCCAACGAGGTTTCGTTATAAGCTAGTTCCTATCTAGGTCATAACTGCATTGAATAAAATAAACTTTTATGTAAAGTACAATAAAAATAAACATAACATTTTATCTGTAGAAAGATTGCTGGTTTCCACTAACATGCCCGCCTTTTATCTACTGATTCTGCATAAAGTTAGGATGTATGTGCACGCATGTTATCACTTTTTGTAATTAACTTAATATTTATAATTCACTCGGTTTTCCGTCAACGTTAATAGGACTGTCTTGTTTATACTATTCAACTATTTATATGTGGAAACTTGTAATTAGCCCTATCTATTTCTTCCTTTTAATCTTTTTTCTAGCTGTAAGTTTTCCGAAAATTGTAAAAATAAAATAAAATATTATTAAAAACCATGATGGCAGGTATTCATAGAGTTTCAAAAAAACAGTCACTACGTTTACGAGCCGCAGATCTGATAATAGAGTCAGTAACTGTTCAATGGAATACTTGTGAAAAGCTACTAGCTAAAAGATAGATACCTACTTTAAAATAATTCAAAAATAATTTACCTAAGTACCTACCTACATACATATTTCAAAAATATGCTTCTTAATTTTTTTGAAAAACTTTTCATTTATTATTTTTTATTCATAATCGTCCATGCACATTTTCTTTAAATAGGTACCTACGTACCTATCTAAAATATTTGATTTTCTCCAAATATTGTTAAACTTTCGCGATTTGCTTGAAAACAAAAAAAACTCTATTTGTTGAAAAGATACGCGATAAAATCCCGTACCAATTTAATATTTACCATTATTTTTCGAAATCTTTTATACCTAAATGAAGAAAATGCATGAGGGCATCTAACGTCCAAGCCACATGAATAGACTTTACCTGTGTCAGGAAGGGGAACCTCCGTGCAAAGCTAACATTTGCATTGCTAAATACTTTTTGCGTCATACGCAAAAGCATTTTTGTTAGTAGGGGTTGATAATTTTATTCAATGTCCAGTTCTTGCGTCACAAAGACCGTGCTATCTGGCACGTAAAATGAAAACGACTAAATTTTTTAATATTTTTTTTTGAAAAAATATTTTTTTCATTTTTACGAAAAGATAACGTCGATACGTTGAGTGAAATTGTGGCATGACGTCACTTTTATACATAACTAGCAGCGCCCTCGCGGTGTTGCCCCCGTAGTGATGGTATATGGTGATGATGATGATGATGATGAAAAGTAGCCTATAACCTTCCTCAAGAGTTTAACTATCAAATGCAGTAGGTAGGGGAACCTGTTGAACCTCGGCCACACGATTTTATTTAATTTTTTTTGCCTATAAAGATTGGAATTAGGTTTACCAAATATAGACACATGTAAAGATACACTATTTGACTATATATTTATGAAATAAATTTTGTATTTTTAATGATACTTTAGAAGATAAAGAGATTTGAACAAAAAATGGGATTTTGTCGAAGGTACAACCCACCAGATATACCTTGGTCACTGCAAGATGTACCTTGTCCTTACTAATCTTTTTTCATGAAAATACCATGTTATCGAATCAAATAATGCTTTATTTTGAAATTAATGGAAAGAAGATGTTTATTGTAAATACTTTAGATAAAAATAATAATAATTTACATTTTTAGCTCAAGTTATGCTAGAATAATAAAAAAACAATAAGTTCTTAAAACTTCTGTGATCTTAAGATCATTATCGCGTCCTAATGAAATAATTTATCAACAAAAGTTCAAATACTTTACAGCTTTTAGGACAAGATAGACTTCTCTGTTTGTATAAATCTTCTTCGGTGTTTTTTTTTTCTGTTTGATATCTTCATACAAATTTGTACGTGAGCCCCTGTCCAAAGTACAAAGCAAATATGGTGGCAAAGGTACAACATTGCCTCATTTTAAATTAACAAATTTTTAAAATGCACTTTGAGTTCGATTTGGGTCGATATTTCTATGCATATCTAAAGTCCATTTCACCTATATTTGATTGCACGAAATGGTTATCTCGTAAGTATGTACTGTTATATATGAATTAACTTTAAGTAAAATTAAATATACCATCTTTTTGAGCACTTTTTTATATTTTTAATGCGCACGCCTCACTCACTCCACGCTGGTTTTTCGATTCTAGCTTCATGTTGGTGTTGACCAATGACGATTATAATACCACAGACAAAAACAAAAAAACTCGCACAGATTACGAAATAAGCCTTGGTGGCCGAGGGATATCAATGGACGAGGTTCAACAGGTTCCCCTACCTAAGAATTTTTCAAATCGGACTGGATGGAAACTGGCTGTTTCTGCGATTAGCGCGTTCAAACTTCAAACAAACAATCAAACAAGCTCTTCCGCTTTATTAGTATAGATAGATTATAACGTAGCGAGCCCCCATTCCCCAATTTTAATGTGAGAGTCTAAGTATTTTTTTACTCCTATTAATAATGAAAAAGCATAAAAAATACGTGTCTTATATTTTTGTATTATCAGATTGACGGACTAAATAATTTTTTTTAACCGGGCATCATCCCTATTGACTAGAAAAGTAAAGCCCTGACGGAGGTCTTTAGGCGGCCTAAAAACTTTGTTACAAGAGTTACCTCTATCTCAGAAAAAAGGTATTAACATAGAAAAAAAAAACTATTGGAATCGGTTTAGTAGATACTTTTTAGGTCGTTTAAAAAGAACCTACTTGTCAATGCGCGTGCGATTTGAGATCGGATCAGTGATAAGTGGTACAAATATTTGGTGGGACGTGCGCGCGCGCATGTCTCTAGGCACGTCCCACAGGGCTGGCAAATAGAGGTTTTTGGAGCAAATATTATTGTGAGTTCGTTTATTTTTTGTTTTTGTGGAATTTCGTGTCAAGAGTAGTGAACTGTTTGAGAATGTATTAATGGAAAGAAACAAAAAATAAATGGAACAGGTAGGTACACGACTTATCTTGGCTTGAAAAGAAAGGCTTGGCCTAATCCACAGTTGGTCAACCAAAATTATGGCCGCTCAGCGGAGCTAAACTAGCCGTTATAGCAGAATAACAACAGGAATTGAACTATATGCCATTCTTGTCACCAGTGTTGCCAACCCGAATTTTTGAAAATTGGTAGATGAGGGGCCAAAAATAGGTAGAAGTTGGTAGAATGTAAAATGAAAAATAGGTAGATCTACCACCCAAATTCAGAAGATTTGTAGTAATAAAAAATATTTATTACCTATTTAAATTTATACGTAGTGACTTTAATTTACAGTTTCAAATGTATGAGCTAGGTTGCCCGCTTTTCGATAAAAATATTTCTAAGGAACAATTTCTAGCTCGAGTGTCAATGCCACAGATGTAATTTTTTTTGCGTGCAGTCTGTTTCTCTTGCAGGTCAAATTCAAATAGGTACCTATTATACTTACCTACATTAATTTGGAACAAGAAACTTAGCTTAATTAAAACCAGTAATATACACTGCAGATTAGCAGCTAACACTATTTCAATTCGGCAAATTGCAGGCGGGCTAAATATTACTACTAACTACCGATAGGACCGTACCGCACTGTCATTTCACATGAAAAAAACGTTCATCAATGTGGTTCCGTAAGATTTAGAAAAGTAGGTAGATTCCAGGCTTGTGGTGGTAGATAGGTAGACTCGAGGCAAAGTAGGTAGATCTACAAGTTGGTAGATATGGCAACGCTGCTTGTCACTCTCAGTCTATAAAAAGAGACGGCATATAGTTCAATTCCTGTTGTGATACTGGTATAACGGCCTTTTTAAGCCCGCTGAACGTTTCTTAACTTTAGCAATTAAGAACTTCTAAGCTAGTAACGCCAAGAACGCTTCATTCATAAGCCAGGACCGACAACTTCACGTGCCTTCCGAAGCACGGAAGCACTCAGCTTTAATGCCACTAGCGGTCACCCATCCTAATTATAACTGCTCAGAACGTTGCTTAACTTCAACGATCTATCAAGAACGACTAAGTACACTTCTTCCAACGGATCTTGGCATTCGTGAAGTTAGCCGTTTCTAGTGCAACTTTTTCATACAACATTTTCTACCTAACTTCACGAATGCCAAGATCATAGTTTCTTAACCTTATTTTGCCCATCGCCTACTTTGAGAAAATATTTTTTTTCAAGGGCAAGTTTCATATTTGAATGCGCCATATCAATGCCCCCTAATTTTTTCTGGGTCTTCTACTGCCCCCCTGGAAGTCTCAAACGCCCACAAGGGGGCGTTATCGCCCACGTTGAGAACCTATGGCCTAGATCCATTGTGACAACTGTAAGCAAGCAATAATAGTAGTAGGTAGTACATAATGTGTCGTTAACCTACATCTGAACTGAATCCATTCTTCCAAACTTCGAGTCATTTTACTATTTTTACATGAAAAAGTAGAGCATGACAAACAAAACCAAACCGTATTTTTTTCTCCAATACTTCCAGCCCAAAAATAGATTAAATACAGTTGAAAAAATAAGCTTCAAAGGATATTGGCAGCCCTGTTAAAGGTCAGTTTTTTGGCACACACAGGTGAATCCAAAGAAATAGGTTAATTAGGTACCTTGTTAGAAGTAAGTTAGCTCAATGATTTGTTATTCCCGTGTTCGTATTTGCATTGTCTATATTTTTCATACGCACGCAGTAAAATTAAGTACTAATTATCGATTTCCATAGAATTTGCAAGGAAAGCAGCCCCTCGATTCTACTAAAAAACTTTTTCTCAACCAAAGCAAAATTTCAACTATTTCGTTTTGTTTCATAATCTACTAATGGCCAATGAGGTTGGGTTACTCTGTTGTGATGACGTTTTCAAACAAACTACCAATGACGTTTTGCAAATTGCTGTCATTTTAGAGAACGAAACAAAACGCAGCGGCAATGATACTTGAATAGTTTGGTTGACGTTGTAAATTAGAGGAAATGAGGCCAGCGATGGTTCTTAGACATATTTTATCAAAATCGGTTCAGCCGTTTCAAGATCACCAGCTCTTTTCTGGTTTATGACGGGATGTGTTTTGGATGGGTTTCTTTAACTTTTCAAACATCTTTTTTCATCCAAATCGGGTATTGAAACGTGAAAACAAACTTTCTTATAACGTAGGATAGGGTGAATAAAAATTGTCCTAGCAATTCTGATTAAGATTCGACACTCATTTCCAATCTAGTAGATGCCAGTGGGTCTGATCAATATCTATTGCTAGAATGCGCGTGAGCACCGAAAGTATTTCTGAGAATATGTACCTAGTGATGGGGAATTCCTATAAGCGTCCACACCTGCTAAGGAAACATGATGTTTTGCTGATCTCAATCGGCAAAATGCCAATTTATTGTAGTTTAATTGTTGTTTTAAGAAATGAACGTATTTAAATTAAATCCCGGTACAGTTCTAGTAACAGAATGTGTGGTTATAAACAAGGTTGTGCGCGGTCACAATTTGGATGGGTGACCGCAAGTGGTATTACGAGCTGAGCGCTTCCGTGCTTCGTAGGGCACGTTAAATTGTCGGTTCCAGCTTTCAAGTCTTTAAGCCATGACGGAGGTCTTTAGGCGGCCTAAAAACTCCGTCACCAGAGTTGGCCACTTGCTCATACGAACTTACTTTTAACAGATGTGTGATGTCTTGCCTTGCTTCCGGGAATCATGCTGTTTCAGAACAACAAAGACGACCTCTGTATACATAAAAACTTTTCCAAACCCAGTTTTTTTAAGACGAGGTGGTCTGTTTTTGTTGAAACTAGCCAGACAGTTTGTCTCTGGGCTTTCGGGGTAAATTAAAACCAGATGTAAAATACAAGTATTGTTTTTACATTATTTGGACGTGCCTATGACTACCTAAGATATTTTCAAAGGAATGGCTAGAGGAGCTGCCCCCTAGCCGTTATAAACACTTCGAATCGATTGTTTTTTAATATCGCTAATCCTATGTGACATTTCAGACAAATAAGGTAAGGTTTACTTTGTTGTGATACGTTTTCAAACAAATTACAAATGAGGTTTAGCACATTACTGTCATTTTGGAGAACGAAACAAAACGCAGCGGCAATGATACTTGAATGGTTGACGTTGTAAAATAGAGGAATTGAGGCCCTGACCCGTGACGTAACAATGAAATTCAATTTTCTGTTTTTTATAGCGTTGACGAGTGTAGATAAGTAATATGGCATAGGAGGACAATGTCGTTGGTCATTAGTAGAATAAGAAACAGTTGAAAATCTAAGCCTGGCCGCATACGAGCCACAAAACGCCGCCACAAAACGCCGCTACCGACCTATTTCCTGTAGTTTTCATATTTTGTATAGACGCGCCGCACACGTGTAGCCGGTTGGTGGCGGCCACTCGCTACAGCTACAAAAATATGAAAAGTCGCTGTCGCTGGCGTTTTATTGCTTGTAGTTATTAAAAAGTTTGTTAATATAATCGGTAGTCGGTACCTTGGGCCCTGATTGCAAAGGATTATCTACAAATGATAACCGACTGATTCTGGTCATATTTTGCCGAAATTAATGAGAGATATTAATCCTCTTTTTTTCTTTTGATGACTTTGACGAGACTCACATTGTTCGATTGGCTCCCCACTGGAGCTTGACTATTTGGATTTTAAACGGATGGATCACCGAAAAGAATGCTAGGCCCTATACCGTGTCTTTCAAAGTGGTCATAGCGGTCCTACTGAATAAATGATATTTGAATTTTGAATTGTTATCACAGCTGTTTTTCACGTTTACGTACAATGAAGTACAAATTAGTTTGTCTGTTAGAAATTTATTTATTACAAGATGACACCCATTACCTTAAACCACTGCTTTCTCTCCAATAACCAGCACAATAAAATAAACCTAACAGGCTGTTTCTAACACTTCAAGCATTGTTTAAGTGAAAAAGGCTATCAACATAAAAGTTAACGTGCTGTCACTAATTTGAAATATTAATATTTAAGCTGGATTTTTTGAAACAACGTGAAAGTCAGTTTGATTTATAAAGACCACACGTTTCGTTTCGCGTGTCAAAATGAGGATTGACGTCTTAATCTAGTGATGTTTGAATATCGATATTTTTACATTTCAAATAATCTTCCTAAACAACACAATGTGGGAAATGTAATGCTCAAATGTTAGATGAAATCAATTTTTTAATTATCTTTAAAGTAGGTAGGTAAAAGCTTTTAAAACTGGTCACTAATATTGCTAAATTTTACTACATTCATTTCTATTATCAATACTTTTTTTCAGGTTAATATCCTTTCCATTTGTTTAAATAAAAATGAGTGATTATTTTTATATTTTAATTAAGTAATTTTATTTACAAAATATATCTGCAAATAAACTAAACACCCTGTGCTAGTGACCATGTTTGATAAAAAAAAACTTAACGTATGCTCTCTATAAATAAGATAATTGTACATGATGTAATTTTTAGTAAGTTAAATAAAAGTTAAATGATTAAATTCTGAGGTTATCTTATCTGTAGCAATATAATTATCAATAGAATTATGAATAATTAAATGTTATTTCTAATGATAATAATTATGTGAAATATTGGCGTTGCCTAAAATATAAATGAAAAATTATCGACAAATTCGTGAAGGTACATCGTGTAGGTGAACATCGATACATTTGTATTTCGGTCTGTCCCATCACTATTCGGCTTTCTTTTAAATTACACGGTCGCACCACCCGTCACTAATTCGTCTTAATGGTCATATTATTGTATATTTTTGCATGTAAATTGCCGAGATAGGTGTGAGGTAGGTATTATGTGTGCAAATTAAGACCACCTACCTAGCAGGAAGATGTTTTTAATTCGATTGTATGAAGGAATATCGTTTTTGTATTCAAGGTAAACGTGATGTAAAACGTAAGGGAGTGAACACACTGCGTTTTTGGCAGCGCGTTTGTGTCGATACAAACGCGTTGCGAACGCGATGCGAACGCGTGGCCCCCCTGCCGCATGCCGGTTCGCTTTTGTATGGAAATAAACACGCTGCGAACGCGCGTTTGTATCGATACAAATATGCAGCTCAAAAACGCGCTGCAGAAAACGCAGTGTGGCTACTCCCTTAGGTTTTAATTTATTAAATGCCGTAGAGCTAGTAGCCAATTTCGAAGCCAATTTCAGATTCTGGAATTTTCTCTTTTTGCAAGTAGTTATCATTTTGGGTGACAGGTTTTAAGCTCATCGTGGCTTAGGTACCTACCCTGGTGACGGGGTTTTTAGGCCGCCTGAAGGCCTCCGTCATGGCTTACTGACTTAAAAGCCAGGACCGACAATTTAATTGCCGCTTAAAATTTCTAAAATTTTTCTGTTTTTGTTTTGTTTATTAAACTAAGTTACCTGTCCCAGATGTTACATTTAAATAGCAGTTAACTTCGACCATCTGTTGCATATAAACTTAAGCTATTGAGTAAAAACTGCAAGCCAATAAACTTCTAAGACGCCGCGTTGCAATGTTTTACGGTTTAAGGTTTATTGAGCGATAAAAATAATTATAAGTATGTTGTGTAAATTGCTTGTATTTCGCAAGTGCTTTGCTTTGCTTTTATTGAAAACTAGCTTCCGCCTGCAGTTTCGCTCGCGAGGTACCCGCATAAAAAGTCCACCTATTCCCGGTCATCATCTATCTATATTTTAAACAGCCAAATCGGTTCATTGGTTGTCGAGTTATAGATAAATTCTAATAAACTAAATCCGAAAAAAAGAAATAAAAAAAAAATCGGGTAATATAATAAAAATAAATAACTTTTACAGCGTGTGTCATTTTTCTCATCAATATTTTAACCTTACGTAGAAAAACGTTATAGCTCATCTATTATCGAATGTCCCAGTAACCCGAATCCATTTCACGAAAAAATGTTTGTAGGGACCAGCTTATCATCAGGGCACTCCGAAGGGTCCACAGATACCGTCAACTTGTACGATTATGTTTAAGATATGGGCGTCAAATTCTACGATAAAATACCGTGATCTATTAGGTTGAAACTGCCCTCACTTAAGCTCGGCGCAAATAGGCCACCGAACATCCACAAAACGATAGCGACTTTTCATATATTTTGTAGCTGTAGCGAGTGGCCGCCACCGGCTACATGTATGCGGCGCGCCTATACAAAATACAATATGAAAACTACAGGAAATAGGTCGGTAGGCGAGTTTTGTCGCTCGTATGCGGCCATGCTTAGACCTTCGCATCTTTGACTAGATGATGTAGTGCCTGGGTGCCTGCAGTGCCTGGGAGCTGGGACATTGTTGAGATGGAGTAGGCTTTCCCATCACCTACACCATCTCTAAGTTTAACCGGCCATATCAGCAGGAAAAACTATTTTTTTTCCTTCTGACACTGTTTAAATGAAATCATCTAGTAAGGATGTAAAGGCCTAATGCCAGCCATACGCGATCAAGTTCACCGTCAAGTTTGCAGCGGACTTGATGCCAGTTTGCAGTTCGTCTATATAGAACACACACGATCAAGTTCACCGTCAAGTTTGCAGCGAACTTGATGCGGCGTCCAGTAAACTTGACGGTGTGTGGCTATGGGTGTGCATGACAAGTCTACTTGAAGCGAAAAGAATTGACCACCTAACTTCATGCATACTTGAACGCTCACACACATCTTCAAGTTTACATGACGCTGCAAACTTGATCAAGTCGGCAGAACGAAATTCTATTTTCGCTTCAAGTAGACTTGTCATGCACACCCATAGCCATACACCGTCAAGTTTACTGGACGCCGCATCAAGTCCGCTGCAAACTTGACGGTGAACTTGATCCTGTATGGCTGGCATAAGTTAGTACATCGCTGGTTAAATGCTAAAGTGCCACAAATCAAAAATCGTGAAAATCGTTTTTATTACAAAAATGTGATTTAAAATAGTCATTTTATAGTATGAGTAAAAGACACTTTTTATTTTCGCATTGTAAACGACCAAAAAACAGATGTGGTTGTTCAGCATTATTACACTTTGGCACTAAATTTCAGAGCTAAACAGCCATTTTTTCAGTTGTGGTTTAGTAGCTGGCGAAAGCGCACGGAAGTTATATGCTACACGGCCTTATGTCAAAAAAATAAGAGTGTGTTAGCTAAAATGTATATTCAAAAGTGCCATATTTCGGAATGTGGTCCTGTTGAATTTAAATTAAAGTAAAGTAACAAAATATTTTTTTGCGCAAAGGTAACACATTCTGAAATGTGGTACCTTAGCACGAGAAATTGTATTATTAAAACATTTCATGTATGTTCAACACTGTCATTTTTGAAATGAGTTTGTTTTGTACATAACTTTTACGTAAGCTTAATCATAATCGCTTAGAGCATAAGTGACATTTTTGGGATACGTTTGTTTTGTACAAAACTTTTATGTGAACTCAGACATTATTTTTCAGAACGTAGTGTAAATTTTGAGATATTGTGCTTTCCAATTTAGATTTTTACGGGATTTAAATCATACTGTTACTGTCTATTTCGCATTAAAATCTACATGAACACAAATCTTCTTAAAGGTAAAGTGCAAAGTTTGTTTCAGTGCTAATAAAAAGACGAAATCTATATTATTGTAATTCAGTTTTTTACATTCAGTATTAGCCACTACAGATCTATATCCCTGGCTACCGTGGTAGCAGAGGTGCTGGATGGTGTGTTTGATTCACATTTAGGTAAATCTGTAAATCTGCATGATGCCCAGTCCGGTTTTACAGCTGGGCTATAGACTAAAACTGCAGTACTAAGCCTCAAACACACCGTTCAGTACTACATTAGCAGAGAAACACACCTATCAACTCCTGCTTTCCTGATCGTCAAAAGCGTTTGATCTAGTGGTGCATGACAGGCTGTGGCAGAAGCTTTATAGTGATACTGATCTCCCCCGTGAGTTTATATCACTTCCCAAGTTTTGGTATGGCAACCAAACCAATAATATCAGATGGACGGGATCGCTCTCGGACGTGTACAAATTGGAGAGCGGCAAGGGAGGTTGAGCTCTCCCCGAGCTTATAACTTGTACACAGACCGCTTGATAAGTGAGCTGAACAGTGCTGGGGTCATCTGCTCTATTGGTGGCGTTGAAGTGAACCACATCAGCTATGCCGACGATATGCTAAGCCTATCGATAAATGCTCTCCGAAAGCTAATAGGCATCTGTGTGAGATATGCGGATACCTACGGGCTCAGTACCTGCAAAAGTAAATTTTAATCTTTTAAATCAGGCTCCAAAACCTACAACACCATCACCACTGGTTTATCTTAATGGCAATAAGCTAAAGCAGGTATCGTGTTTTAAATATCTGAGCCATTGGGTAACCGATGATCTCACAAATAACAAGGATATGGAGAGAGAGCCCAGGGCATTAATCATAAGAGCAAAATGATAGTCCGTAGGTTTGCACGTTGCATACGGCGGGTAGTCTCAAGTCTTGGGATGCCTGTACAACAAAGGGTGCTGATGAAGCTGCCACGCTTTTGTAGTGTGTCAGGAATGTTTACTGATGCGATAATACGCAAAAGCAAAGCGTCCCTGATGCGCCGTGTTCGTGGCGTGGCGGCTCCAATGGCTACCTGAGAGGCTGGACACAGACTGCTTCTTCATGGAGCATTAGACAAGAGCGCATTTCAGGCTTTCTTGACCAAAAGCTCCATCAGGTGGTTAATAACTGTTTGTCTTGATGCGTGTGAAGCATTTATTTTGATAGAAATATAATTTTTGTTAAGTTTTCTTTGTGTATTCATTTAAAAAAGTGTTTTTTTAGAATTTTTATATGGCTTTGTTGTTCGTGTACCATATTTATTGTATAATTTCACGAGATTGTGATTCAAAACTTAAAAGAAAACTTGATTTAGTGTCATAAACCTTAAATTTTTAATGATATGTGGTCTTTTAATGATAATTTTTATTTACATTTGTATCACTTTTTATATGCAAAAGTCACTTTTCTGCTTTTATAAGACTTTGGGTTGAAGTTACGGAAAAACTAAAAATGCACTTTAATTCTAATAAAAATTACGCGTCTTTTGATATGTAATACATATATATTTAAAGAAGGACTTGCTCAGAAATTCAAAAAAACCATTTCGAAAACTTTGAATGGCTCTCCTGAAAAAAGTGAAATTTTGGAATGTGGTAGTTTAGCATTTAACCAGCGACATAACCTTCACTTATTTCAAACTGTGTCTTCTTGTCGTGTTTAAAAGTTCGGGATATCAAGTTGCCCCTAGCTTTTAGAATAGTAAGTTTATCACGTCATTGTGACAGGAGATAGCTTTGGCCGGTGACCCGCCGACGATAAGGTTTAGGGGTCTGCGCGAATGAAGATAATCCTCTGATGTATAAACTTGTGGGTTCTACTGTGAAAATGAAAAATGAGGAATGATTCTCTGGGAATAAAATTGACAATCGTTTTTGTCAGTTGTAAAACTGTTTTTAACCGACTTAAAAAAAAGGAGGACTTTCTCAGTTCGTAGGAATCTTTTTTTTATGTATGTTCACCGATTACTCAAAGACTCCTAGACCGATTAGAAAAATTATGTTTTGTTTGAAAGGGTAAACTTTCCGATTAGTGCCACAAAAATTTGGTGAGGATCTGTCGAGGATCTTCGGAGTTATGAACAGAAATGCACCTCGAGATTGCAGAAAATTGCTCAGCTTATAACATTGAAGTCGGTTTTTTCAAATTTTTAGTAAAGGTTAGTAAGTACTTGTTGTAAATTTTATTTTTCAAAAGTTTCTCAGTAGCCCCTTATTGAGTGTGTAGTAAGTTTGAATGAGGATCTAGGATAAGGGATGCTGTAAAACCCAGAAGCGTAGAAGGTCTTGCTCTATAAAAAACAGGAAGGCGTCTTGAAAAACTCATAAAATATCTAGTAGTCGTCGGAACTTTTGGATAAACCTATAGTACAAAAAGCCAGTAAGTCTTTAATGACCTTGTAACATCTTTACTTCTGTTTGACAGAATACCAGGTTTTATAGTTCAGCAGTAAGAATAGCGGCAGGGTTTTGTTGGTCGACTGGGATATCACCTCGATTTTCAATTTGATTTTTTAAATAAATGAGTTTTGATATGATATCTTTAAATGGTAAAACATCGCAAGTCAACTCTACAGGTATTGACCATTTACATATTTGCTGGGGATAAGACCAATTACCTAAAATAAAAAGGGATGGCTATTATGCAGTGGACACCTTCTCCATCTCAAATACGGAGTCTCTTTATGCATAGGCATAGGTTGCCTGTTGCCTTGTTCGCATCATTAAAAAATAAAACTGTTATTTTTATAACCATTCAGTTTTTTGTTTGAAAAAGGAAGTTGTCTTTAGAAAGCGAAGGGTAATTAACGCTTACCCTTGTAAATATCTCTTTGTTTAATGTTTTTGTTTTGATGATACTTCAAGCTTTGGCGTAAAAACTTTGAAACACGTGTTTTGGTATTAGGTAGGTAGATTGAGCACCGAATATTATGTAGCGGTAAACTTAACTTAACTGAGGTTGTTTTGTTTCATTATTATGACTAGTGGCTCTGTGAGCTGTAGACCTCGCGAGTCTGTCTTTGCATAGCTGAAAACAGAATAAATATTCACTAGTTTTGTGATGAGAAGGTGGTCCCAGGTGCTCCATCAATCCATAGTTATTAATTAAAGGGCGGGTTCCACTTCCACAGGTAGAAATCTAAAAGTGAGCAATTTTCTTCATTTTTAGGAACTATTCTGCTCATCGCGCTGAATATCCTCATCAGATCTTAAAAAAAATTTATGAAACTAATTTAAAGGTAGGTACCACCTTTCAAATAAAAAAAGAACCATTGAAATCAGATGTCATGAGGTGGAGATATCCTGTAGCCCCCTTTTTTTGCCCCTTTTTGGAGGAGGTTCCCACCCAATCAAAAATCCCCGACGACTAAAAAAATTTATAAAACTAATGAACCTGCTTACAAAATTTCACGAGAATTGTTTGAGAAATGCGACCTGCGGTCCGATAAAGGTCGCTGTTGCAGAATCGCAATATAGGAATTGAACTATTGCCATCTCTTTTCATTGACTGAGAGAGACGGCATTATAGTTCATTTCATAATGTGATTCAGTTTTAGCGACCTTTTTAAGTCCGCTGTAGAGGAGAACATACAGACAGACAGACGTACTGTTATACCTGTGGATTGTAGGCCTTAGTGCTGAACGTTGCATACTCAGCAGTTTAGCTTATTCATCTCTTGGTACTCAGACGGGAGAGCAGTCAGTCTGCAGTTGTCATTCCTACCGAGTGGTTGTGCCGGATAATTCTTAAAAGTCTTTAATCATTTATCGTAATTCTAAATCCTTTCTAGTTCTAAATAAAAATCCTTTTTTAAAAAGACTTTTCAATAACTCCGTGTAACATTTTGGTGGCAGCGGTGGGATGCGAAAATCCCCAGTGGCCGCGAAAAACCGCTCCGCAGACTCGCTCCATCCTAAAAGTGAAGTGTAATTAGTGAAGTGCACTTACCTTAATATCCTCACGGGGATTATCTCGATTCTCGACAGAATCAACTCATTATCCTGTGAAGTAAAATCAGGACTGTATCCTGTGCTATATCCTATATCCTGTGTGACCAGTGTTCACTTACCTTCAACGAAGTCGTATCCTGGACTGTGGTGACCCCACATCTTCATCAAGCTGCACCCTGAAAGTACTCATACTTACGTCCTACTCGAAGAACTCGTATCCTGGACCGTACTCGATCTCCCTCGCCGAAGCCGCAACCCGCTGAATCCTGCAAAGAAGTCATCCATCTCTACTCTTATTCCCGGTGCGAGGAAACGCGCCTGACCATCCGGAATGTTCTCCGCGATCCTAGTCGCCGTGCTTATCTCCGCCGCCCACGCGTCATCTCAGTGAGTCTTGAACATTGTTTAGACTGTGACTGTATAAACAAGTGTCAATTCCAGGGATCCTGAACATTTTTATATTTTGTTGCATTATTCACTCGCCTATTTTTTGTGTGTACTTACTGTCTTGTGTTTAATCCTAAGTGTCTATTGCAAATTTCATCTAAAATCGCAAAATGGCTACACCTACAGAGGAATCGAAAATTAAATTAACAGTCAATGCCCCATCGACTTCAGAGCAGTCGTCTCGCTCAGGAAGTCGTTCTGCTTCAGCTGGGCCACAATCCAGAAATTCTAAGAGAGCTCCTGAAATAATAGAGTTGGAATTAAATACTTTGCTAAAGTTCATTAAACCCTATGACGGTGACCGAGAAAAATTAAATTCGTTCTTGATAAACTGTAACAATGCTTACGATCTGGCCAGTGACGCTCAAAAACCAATTTTGTTTAAATACATCTTGTGTCAACTTCAAGGTAAAGCCGAAATCGCTTGTTCAATCAAAAATTTCTCAAATTGGGAACAATTGAAGGAGTTCCTTAAAACGCAGTTCAGCGAAAGAAAACATTACGCGCACCTGCTCACTGACCTTCAGGAGAGCAAACAAAATCCTCAGGAAAATGTTGGCCAATTCGCATTACGAGTAGAGACATGTCTATCAAAACTGTTAACCGAAATCTCCCTAGGAGACAAAATCGTGCTTAAGGAGATCCCCGGCAGAGTAGCTGCCATGGAGGACCTCGCCCTTCATCACTTCCTGATGGGCCTATTCCCTCGTATATCGAATATCGTCCGGTGCAGAGCACCTAAAACCTTAAATGAGGCCATTAATATGGCAATTTCAGAGGAACGAATCCAACAAAGCCTGTACAAACGTACACCGACTGACACTAAACCCGTTGCAAAGCCTAGGCCAGGTTATTCAAGACCATTTGTATCATTTGGCTCCCCTAATAACTATCAGCCGACAAATCCTTCAAGACCATCCGTGTCATCCGGTCCCTCCAGTAACTACCAACCAAGGATCGGCAACAACACTCTTTTCTGCCGATACTGTAAAAATGGCGGTCATGATATAACGACCTGTAGAAAACGAGAGTATAACAATAACCGCTTCAAGGTTCCTCAGGGTACGGCACCTAATCAAAGACCGTACAGACCATCCCAAATCAGTTACGTATCCGAACCAATGGGAACTGATGTCGTCGATTCCTACGTCCATGACGAGGAAGTATCCCAAGTCGAAGACAATCCTTTCATCCAATGTCCTAACCCTTTAAACGAATAAAAGTCTCGCCACGGTGTCGCTCGAGACCGTTAATCAAAGCCGGCACCATCCTTCCATCCAGCATCACTTACAACACGGGTAACCAGCCCCAAACTAACGGTGATGACAAACCTACTATTTCCAAGTCACGCACTCACAACACGGGTAACCAGCCCCAAACTAACGGTGGTGACAGACATACTATTTCCAGGTCACGCACTCACAACACGGGTAACCAGCCCCAAGCTCACGGTGGTGACAACCTTACTATTTCCAGGTCACGCACTCACAACATGGGTAACCAGCCCCAAACTAACGGTGGTGACAGACATACTATTTCCAGGTCACGCACTCACAACACGGGTAACCAGCCCCAAGCTCACGGTGGTGACAACCTTACTATTTCCAGGTCACGCACTCACAACACGGGTAACCAGCCCCAAACTAACGGTGGTGACAGACATACTATTTCCAGATCACACACTCACAACACGGGTAACCAGCCCCAAACTAACGGTGGTGACAATCTTACTATTCCCAGATCACTCACTCACAACACGGGTAACCAGCCCCAAACTAACGGTGGTGACAATCCTACTATTTCCACATCACATACTTACCACAAAGGTAATCAATCCCAACCTAATGATCCAAATCCAGGTGAATCCCTAACTAAGATTTATGAGGTAAATCTAGATACTTCAAAGAAACTGCTTCCACATGTACTACTAAATTCACCAGTTTCAGACATTCCATTATCTCTCCTAATCGACTCAGGTTCCGCTATTTGCCTAATAAAACAATCCTGTATCCAACACAAACAGAAAATCATTAAGGAACCCATCCAACTTAAAGGTATAGATTCTGGTGACGAACCAACATTAACCGAAGGTCATTTCCAACTAAAGCTTAAATTAAATGAAACCAAGGCCGCGTCATTCAAATTTCACATCATTCGAGATGTCAGCCTACCCTATGATGGTATTATTGGATCAGATTTCTTAACAAACTTTGGTTGCAAAATCGATTACACAAATGACACTCTCCACATAGGAAAGCTCAATATCAAATTATACTTTCATGACCCAGTTTATTTAATTCCAGCTCGAACTGAGGTAGTAGTTGAGTGCTCAGTTCAAGACACCAACCTTAAAGAAGGTATCATTTTAGATCAACATTTGTCTGATAACCTACTAATAGCCAATTGTGTAGTCAAAATAAAAAATAACAACCGAACAAATCTAACCATAGCAAATGTTTCAGAGCATCCTATTAATTTGAACTTGAACTTGAACCTAAAGGTAGAACCATTAAATTCCGAAGCGTTTCCAGTAAATTCAATCAAATATGCATCTAAACGAACAGATAAGGTCATTAGTTCCTTAAGAACAGACCACTTAAATCAAGAGGAATCCGCAGCCCTCATTGAGCTTTGCTCCCTATATTCAGACATCTTCCATTTACCCAATGACCAATTGAGCTATACCTCAGCATTAAAACATGAAATCAAAACTAACAATGAAACACCAATACATACTAAATCCTATAGATTCCCTGAATGTCACAAAAAAGAAGTCGAAACCCAAATTACTAAAATGCTGGAACAAAGCATCATTGAACCATCTTCCTCACCTTGGAGTTCACCCATCTGGGTAGTTCCCAAAAAGTTAGATTCTCAAGGCCAACGAAAATGGCGAATTGTAATCGATTACCGAAAACTCAACGATATTACCATAGGTGAAACGTATCCTATTCCGCAAATATCCGAAATCCTAGATCAATTAGGCAGAAGTAAATACTTCACCACATTAGATCTTGCGTCGGGCTTCCATCAAATCCTTATCTCGCCCGAAGACGCGCCTAAAACAGCATTCTCCGTTCCTCAAGGCCATTTCCAGTTCACTAGGATGCCGTTCGGTTTAAAGAACGCCCCTAGTACCTTTCAGAGGCTTATGAACACCTGTCTTACAGGTCTCCAAGGAACCAGGTGTTTCGTATATCTTGATGATATAGTCATCTACTCATTCGACCTTCCTTCACACATCTCCAATCTTAAAGCTGTCTTCGACAGACTTCGTAATTTCCATCTCAAATTACAACCCGAAAAGTGCGAGTTTCTCCGGAAGGAAGTTGCTTATTTAGGGCACATCATCAGTGAAGAAGGCGTTAAAACTAACCCAGATAAAATAAAAGCCGTAACCGAATACCCTGTTCCCGAATCTCCAAAAGACATTAAGTCATTCCTAGGCCTGGTATCCTATTACAGGCGATTCATATCCGATTTCGCAAAATTAGCAAAACCTCTCACGACTCTTTTGAAGAAGGATGTACCCTTCGTATGGCAGAATGAGCAACAGCTTGCCTTCGAAGCCCTAAAGGCAAAACTCGTTTCCGCCCCAGTTCTCGCCTATCCTGATTTTTCACAACTATTTAATCTGACATGTGACGCGTCAAATTACGCAATTTCCGCAATATTATCCCAAGGATTAGTAGGCCAAGATCGTCCAATTGCTTACGCGTCCCGCACGCTAAATAAAGCAGAATGCAATTATAGCGTGACTGAAAAAGAATGTCTTGCCATTGTCTTCGGAACCAAGGTGTTCAGACCCTACATCTATGGCCATAAGATCGTGATACTTTCTGATCACAGACCATTGCAATGGTTATTTAATTGCAAAGATCCAGGTTCACGTCTAGTGCGCTGGCGCCTCAAATTAGAGGAATTCGAATATGATATTCAATATAAGAAAGGCAAAATTAATACTAACGCCGATGCGCTATCCAGATTCCCAGTAAATCCAGTTCAGCCACTAGACCAGCCTACATCCAACATTCCTGTAAGACAATTAGATGAAGATCTAATGGATATGCTTATCTCTCCACCTTCATTTAACGCTGATGAAGCAGCTCTTCAAGACCCAAATCTCATCGACCTTTATGATGACATTGTACCCTTACCTGATATTGATCCGCCATCCAACATCCCTGATGTTCTCAGAGAACAAATCGAAAATGAATGTGACTTACCTTCTCCGTCACCGCTACCTGAAATTCAACCTCAACATGATCCTATCCAGTCCAGAAGCGACTACCCAAACACTCCTATCGACGATAACCTTACCTTTGATCCAACACCTTCCACAAGTGCAAATCCAAGTGCACCTGTTGATGATTATCCTACTTTCCTGAAAGTAATGTCGGAAAAGAATAAGACATTCAATACCGAAATTGTAGAACACAACGAAAGCCTCATGAAATGTCCTGCAAGGACTATCCTAATTCCTACATCAATAGACTTAGACGAGTCTAATCCCTACATCCAAGAAATCCTAAGCGATCCAGATGTATATAAGAACGTCATCGATTCTGAAATGGAACTCTTCCTATTCAAAAAACTCAGCATAAAAGACAAAACATATTACCTTTTGTTCTTCAAAGTCCATCACTTCGACCAGGCTTCTTATCCGGAATTATTTGAGACCCTGAAAAAGATAAGAAACGAATTAGTAATCATGGAAAATGTAAACGAAATTGGCATGCCCGACTTACGGAATCCTTTTGAGAAACATTCTTTCATAAAAATCTATAATATTCTGACTTACCTTTTCCATGACACTCGAATCAAGGTCCATGTTTATCATAATAACATCATATATCCCGTTCCATCTGAAATCAAAAAAATTTTGTATGATAATCATGATATCCCTATAGCAGGCCATTTGGGCTCAACCCGTATGTATAATAGACTTAAGCAAACGTACTACTGGAAAGGAATGCAAAGTGATATAGAATCATATGTAAAACAATGTAAATCCTGTCAATCAAACAAAGCGCTTAGGAAAATTAATCGAGCACCTATGCAAATTACTAGCACTTCCTCTGCGCCAGGTCAGCGTGTCTCTATGGATGTTGTAGGTCCGCTTCCCGAAGCAGGTCCTGCAAAATTAAAATTCATTTTAACCTTCCAAGACGACCTTACAAAGTTCTCTTCAGCGTATCCTATCCGTAGTACTACTGCAGAGGAAACTTGTGAATGCCTTCTGCATTACATTTCAATATTCGGAATACCTAAACTTATTCTCACAGACCAAGGCACAAATTTCACATCTGATCTATTTAAAAAGGCATGTGCCTTCCTAAAGATTAAAAATCTTTGGTCGTCCCCCTATCATCCTCAGACTCAAGGTGCCTTGGAAAGGAGTCACTCTACTCTTAAGGAATACCTTAAATCCTATATAAACGAGGACCAAACCAACTGGCCCCGTTATATCTATACCGCTATGCTCGCATACAATACTTCTGTCCATTCAACGACTCATTTTACACCTTATGAGTTAATGTTCGGCAATAAGCCTTTTATCCCAAATTCTATCTATGATGATTCGTTAGGAACAACATACCCGGATTACATCCAAATGCTACAAAACCGCCTTAAATACTCGAGAGAGAAGGCCATCGAATTTATTCGAAGATCTAAAGAATCTTCTAAAACGTATTATGACTCCCATTCTCGCCCGATAACATACAAAGTAGGCGAATACGTTTATCTCAAAAATCACCTCAGACTCCGTAAGGCCCTTTCTCCCCTTTGGAAAGGCCCTTACAAAATAATCAAAATCAACGGAAACAATACACTCACCTTGCTAATTAATAGAAAGCATGTGATCCATCACTACGATCAAATAAAGCCCGCGGAAGTCCGCGAATTAATATAAAATTAATTAGTTAAGTTCTCGTAGATTTAAAACTAAATATTTACATTTTATATATATACATTTTATTACATAAGATAATTCATAGATACTTGTATCTACATTTTTACTTTTATACGTATTATTAAATACTTAGGTTAAATACATATTTTATCATACATATATATACATTTTTACTTTTATACGTATTATTAAATACTTAGGTTAAATACATATTTTACTAGTTTAGTATAAATACCTTTTATCATTAATTTCAAAACGAAAATTATTTACCGTTTACAGAAATGCGACCCAAGGTCAAGATTACTTCCAGGCGATCACTACAAGCACTGGGCTCTTTTTCGATTATTTAGGAACATTAAAAATAAATAGCGCTCAACTTAAAGTACTTATCCCAGTGGATATATCTCACTTTAGTCCACACATTAAAAACATAGGAACAGCAATAGAAAATACTAAATTTTTATGTCAACAAATACACATTATTGAAATTGACACAGAATGTAATAACGTGTTGCAACCATTGACAGTTCGTTATCAGGACATGATCAAAGAATTTGAATCCTTCTCTCATTTAATTGACAATCGTAGTAAACGAAGTGCTTGGATAGGAGGAGTCGGCACTGTTTTAAAACAAATTTTTGGCACTCTGGACGAAAACGATGCTCTGAGGTACGATGATGCAATAGAATCTCTGCAAGAAAATAGTAACCAAGTAGTTTCGCTAATGAAAGAAAACATTTTAGTAACAAAATCTGTATTAGAAAATTATAACAATACAATTAAACAATTAATGGAAAATGAAAATATTCTAACAAAAGCTATCGACACGCTCTCATTAAATATTAAAAATATTTCCGAAGCAATTAATGGACTTCAAATATTAAATAATGTAAATCAAATATTTAACAGCCTTGAAACTGCAATATTAGTATTATCATTCCAATTGGAAGATGTTACTAATGCTCTTTTATTTAGCAATCAAAATATTTTACACCCAGCAATTATGTCACCCCAACAGATTTACCGAGAGCTTGTTGATAACTACAGGTACCTACCTAACAACTTAAAATTCCCTGTAAACTTAGATATAAATAGTGTACACTTAGTATTAAACGTCTCCAAATTGGTTTGTTATTATTTGAACAATAAGATTGTTTTTGTATTGCACGTACCGTTAGTTAGCATATCTGAATACGAGCTCTACCATAGTATAGCTCTGCCTACACCTTATGATAACATAACAATAAACAAGTTTAGTTTGATCACTCCCGAGCATAAATACATAGCCATAACTAAAGATAGATTGCAATACTGTAATCTCGATAGTCTGAATCAATGTAAAATAGTTACTCCTGGAAATTTTCTGTGTGACGTCACTAATATTTATTCAACCGATGCAAGACACTCCTGTGAGAGTGAAATGTTATCTAAAGTAATAACCGAAAAACCTAAACAATGTAAGATAAGATTCATTTTTGGCACCTTAGATGTTTGGACTCCTTTAACAAATAATAAATGGTTGTATATACAATCAAACCCAAATAAAGTCACTATAAATTGTTTAAATTCAGAATCCAATGAAGTGCATTTAATTGGGACAGGTATATTTACTGTTCCAAACGGGTGTACAGGTCATTGCAAAAGTATTACATTAATTCCCAAACATGACTCTTATCAAATTACATCGCATTCTAATCATTTGAGCGATTTTAACATTATAAAAGATGATTGCTGTAATATTGCAAAATTTGATAACTCTGTTAATACAGCGACCCCTATTAAATTAAAAAATGTAAACCTAGATGAGTTTAACTCACAAAATGATGCTAAACTTAATTCATTGTTAAATCAATTAAATAAATTAGAAGTCGAGCCACATTTTGTCAGATACGGGACGCACTACTCTTCTGTAATCTTTATTTTGATAGTAATGGTATTAGGTTACATTAGCTTTAGAATTATAAATAAGTTTTATTGTAAATCCGGCAACAACCGTAATCCACGTAATACATTTGAAATTATTAAATTAGAATCCTCACCCCGGGCTGTTGTACGAAAACCAGACATGACAGACTCACAGACTTCAGATACAGATTCCATTCATTTTGCCCCACTCAGAACAGAAGTTTGAAATTCAATCTCTTCCCGAGACTTCCATTATAACCTGTAAGTCTCTTCTTAAAGGGGGAGGTGTTATACCTGTGGATTGTAGGCCTTAGTGCTGAACGTTGCATACTCAGCAGTTTAGCTTATTCATCTCTTGGTACTCAGACGGGAGAGCAGTCAGTCTGCAGTTGTCATTCCTACCGAGTGGTTGTGCCGGATAATTCTTAAAAGTCTTTAATCATTTATCGTAATTCTAAATCCTTTCTAGTTCTAAATAAAAATCCTTTTTTAAAAAGACTTTTCAATAACTCCGTGTAACAGTACGACCGACAGACATACGTATGACCGACAGACGGCGGACAAACGAAAGAATTTTTGTCGAAGCTGAAGCATGTCTGTTGTCCCATATTTACTCAAGCATGTAAAATTATAATTCACACGCCATGATATTTTGGTGTCTCGAGATTATGGAAAATTCCTTACTTCCGCTCTTTTATGCCTAAGGAACCCCACTCTCACGCAAACTAACGATACGGAACCCCGCGTCCCCAAGGAACAAGTCGGGCTTTGCAAAACCATAACATAATAGCAGGTAGTTTAAGTTCAAATTAGAATCTAAGTTATTGTTTGAATTTTTAAACTTTGGGACTGTGTAATCAGTTATTGTTGAAAACACCTGTCTTAGGCACTTGTCTCACGATACAAAAGAATCTTCTGTATAGCTCATATACTTACCTACATTGTATAAGTAGTTAGGCCTTTTCATCTTTACTAGATGATTTATACAGTGTCAGGAGGCAATCTTTGTTTACACTTATCGGGACACTGAAGTGCCTGGGACATTGTTGAGTTGGAGTAGGCTTACCCAGCAACTACACCATCCTTTCAGCTTAAACGGCCGTATTCACTGGAAAGACATGGTCAATACGTGTGGGGCTAACTAAGCCGCGGGTTTCCTCACGATGTTTTCCCTCACCGTTTAGAGCTTGCTTTTAATGCGCCTTTATTGTATTTATCGAAACGAAAAATCCATTAATGCACGGCCAGGATTCGAACCCACGACCTTCGGATCGAAAGTCGAGGTACTATACCCCTCGGCCAACACGGTAGAGTAAAGGAGTGAAATAAATGATATTGAATAGAATTGAATTGAATTAAGAGTTTATCAACCATTGTGGCTATCGTCGTGAGCATGTTTTTGACTTTACCCAACCGTCCGCAGAAAGGAAGGTTATGTTTTTTATTGCGCAAATCAATGTAGGTACTTATGAGTAAGTGAAAGGTAGCTTCTTCAATCTAGGTGCTCTTATTATGTAAAGCAGGTTACATAATATTAAATTCGTACACTGTCAGTAATTTCTGTTATTAGTATTTTTCAGTATTTCAAGCTTCACGTCAGTTGCGTCGGTGGTGTAATGGTCAGCATAGTTGCCTTCCAAGCAGTTGATCCGGGTTCGATTCCCGGCCGACGCACATTTTTGTTTCTTTGTTTTTTTAATTACTATGTAGGTAATTTCTACAAATATTTATTTGAGCCTGATTTTAAACCTGAAATTGACCTGAGCCTGAAATACACATGCTACTAAAAAGCATGCTTCTTCTTCTTTCGTATGAGAAAGTGGCCAAAAGCATGCTTGTTTGCTGCTACGTAGCGTGCTTACGTCATGAGCATACTCTTTTGGTATCTGTATACGAACCTATTGTATGCTACTAAGTAGCATGCTAGAAACCAGCTTGCTAAAGTGCTACTACATAGCATGGTATATTCCAGGCATCAACAATATAAGCATACGCCCACGAGAAATAAACTAACGATTGTATCTATGTATAAAAAATATATGAAAAGTTATTTTTATAAATAGGGGCTTGTATTTTTCACAACAAAAGATCGATTATTCAAAAAGGAATAAGTCCAAAGTGGTTTCTTTATCCTACTAATATTATAAAGGCGAAAGTTCGTGTGTCTGTGTGTGTGTGAATGTTTGTTACCACGTATCTCCTTAACTACCTACTAAACGGATTTTGATGAAATTTGGAAAGTAGATAGTTTAGGAATAATAACACATAGGCTATTACATAGCATCTAGAGGTATATCCCGGAAAAATGTATGGTTCCCGTAGGATAAAAAAATAGTAGTCCACGCGGGCGAAGCCGCGGGCGTCCGCTAGTACAGAATACATTGATAACCAAGATCCACTATTTGGGTTGTTGCGCCATAGCAGTAAAGGCTGGATTACACCGGCAACACTGTGCGGCATTGCGGCATGCCACAAGGCCGCATGCTACAAAATAAAAAATGTTGCACATTGTGGCAAGAACCGTGCGACATGGCAAATTGCGTCAAGTGGCAGACTGACCCAAGCACGATGTTGCCTCGGCGTAAAATAGGCTGCCGCATGCCACTAATGCCGCAACTGCTTTCTATTTGTAGCATGCCACAAGATGTCACATGTCACAATATGTAGCATGCGGCACTGTCGCACGTTGTTGCTCTGGTGTAATTCAGCCTTAAGTAATTAATACAAAACAACCTTAATTAAAATGGATTCATATTAATAACCTCAAATTTCACCACAGTATAAACAATTTTCTTACGTGATACAAAAGTCGGTTAGCAACCGCACTAAAACAATTATGCCGATAAAGCTTCCTCATTTGAATAAATAACATAATCGTGAACGTAACGAACTTATGACACAATTTTCTCACCAATTAGGGCACAACTACACAATCAGTTTAGTTATTGACACGGGTATTTATCGTGTATTTATTTTATTTCATCACCTGACGTTTCGACTGTATATGGCAGGGTCTAAATAAATTACAGAGTTAGAAAATACAGAATTTGTGAGTTTGGTACTTATGTCATCCAACGTTTCCGAAGACGAGGTATTGGATGAGAAAGTTCTCACTATTATGAGAACCACATGACTGATGGTACCTACTACTTGACTACATGACTGATTTACAAGCTCTGCTTACTTTGGTCTGCTTATTATTTATTAATTTACATATTTAAAACTGCCCCTATATCTGTTTCATAGCTGTACTAATTTGACAGTTGAATTTGAATAATGTGCGGTAATTGGTTTCCACACGATGTTTTCTTTCACACTTTAAAACTCTCTTAATATAATATTTGTCGAAACAAAAAATCCATTGATACACAGCCGGGATTCGTACCCACGACCTTCGAATCGAATGTAGAGGTAGATAGATAGATAAATTAACACTTTATTGTACACCACATGAATATTAAAACTATGTAGGTAGTTACATTAGTTAGATATACCATCGCACTCGGCCAACACGGTTCATCAACGGGCTTTTGTTAATTGATGTAAATAGTGTGGCTACATCTTTACGTGTAGTATTACGAGAAAGGAAGCAGATAACGGCGTCATTGAAATAAGATCTATACCTTTCTAATAATCCATGACATTCAATTAAAATAATCAGCATTGTTGTTAAACCCTTTCAAACAAAAAAGAATGCCAATTTGTCTAGGCGTCTTTGAGTATGACCTAATCGGTGAAAATACATTGAAAAAATTGACAAAAAAAAGCTCGATGAATTGAGAACCTCCTCCTTTTTTGAAGTCGGATAAAAATAGTAAGTACCTAGGTACCTAAGCATCCAAAATTCAAAATTCAAATAAGTATCATTTATTCAGTAGGGCCGTTATGACCACTTTGAAACGTCTTAAGAGCTAGGTGATTCTACTCCTGTTTTTCGCGACCAACACCGTGAAGAATCAGGGCAACAAACACGGTATGGGGCCTAGCTTTCTTTTCGGTTATCCATCGCCTTTTTTCTAGCTGCCCATTATAGCGAGAAGGGGTGGATCGATGCAAGCCGAGAGCGATAGAGGCAATACAAGCCTGGGCCAGGCGTGTAGTCGCGCCTTTAGAATACTAACTGAAACTAGTTAGTAGCCACACGATGTTTAAAGCATTAAGAATTTACCGAAACGAAAAATTAGTGCCTGTATTTGAAAACTCAACCTTCCCAATGAAAGTTGGGGACAGTCCAACATTAGTAGGTACGAGTACAATCAATTGGTGAATCACTTGCATTCTTAAATTGTCTGCTGGTATTCCCAGATGCCCAGATATTCCTAGTTCGTCATAATTACAGGAAGAACTGTTTAACATCCATGATTCAGAATTATAGTTCACTGAATTATAGTTGCTTATGCTTAAGTAAAATTAAAATGAAGTGAAATATGATCACGACTATATCCCCAGGCACGGTAGACATTCTCTCAATTTTTATTTAGGCATTTTGAGACCCTGTGAAGATGTCTAAGGGGGTAGTCCAAATACATATTTGGTACATGCCCACATTTTGCAGAAGCTAGCATTCCATACGTAACAGGTTGCAAGCCCATCGACGCTTTTAGAAAGCTAACAGTTTTCCTCGCGATGTTTTCCTTCATCGTTAAGAGCTCGTGTTAATGCGCATATAAATTTTTTGAAGCAAAAAATCCATTGATGCACGGCAAGGTTTAGAATCTGCGACCTTCGAAAGTCGGGGCACTAATCCCCTCGGCCAACACGGCGCTTAAAAAAGTGAAGTCTAAACAAAAACCAGGAAGGAATGAAAACGAAATCAAGTGGAAAAACCAATTACTGGATCCAATTCACAGCTTCTAATAACTCGTAAGGAGTCGTAAAAACATTCATACAGCTAATGAATTAATGGGTTCATTCATGAATGAATGAATTTGGAATGATTTGCGTTGAGTTTATTAGGCGCATGATTGATTCTCCAAAACACAATGGACATTCTCTCAATCTGGACTACAGATGATCATGACCGTTTCTCTAAAGTACGGTAGACTTTCTTTCATGTCTTTATAGCATTTAGGATTCTTTGAACATGCCCACATTTTTCAGAAGTTAATACCTATTCCATACTGATATTGTGTAGAAAGCTAACTGGTTTACTCGTTTTCCCTTCTCCGTTTAGAGCTGGTAATTAATGCACATAAAAAAAATCTAAACAAAAATCTTTTGATGCACAATTCCACAGCCGGGATTCAAACCAAAGACCTTCGAATCGAAAGTTGAGACTTTATCCCACTGGGCCAACACAACTCTTCATATCTCTGCAGAATATTTGGAGGCGACCTTATCGACCGAGTTCCAAATGTCCGACGACTCGATCCAAAGCCTCGACCATTGTCGCAAGGTCGCAAGGTCTTTCGATCTTTTAGGCGCTGAAAACACAGAAAAGACGTAAGACGCAGACGAGGAGCGGACATTTGTGTCTCTTCCGCGTCCCTTTCATACAAAATTCATAGAAGCGTCGCGACGCAAAACATACAGAAGAGACGGGGCGCAGGCTCAACGCTGTTCGCTGATGCCCTGTCCGCGACGCGTCCTCGTCTTACGTCTCTTCTGTCTGGCTTGCTATAGGTTAAATTAGGCCCTCCGGACCATCTGACCACCATGAACTTGCCACTGGTGGTGACTTGGGATTTCTATATCCCAACTGACTACCAGTGACCAAATAACACAGTACTGGTACACAGTACTAGTGGTAAAATAAAACAACATCAGTAGCACTTTACCACCAGTGGTCAAATTATAAGATCAATTTCAATTTAGTAAAATCAAGATTATCTAAACCACTTGAACATACCGTTTACTATATCCAAAACATTTCTTTGTATTTATTTGTACTTAAACCAAACTATCCGCTCTTAGCTATCATAACCTATATTTATATTACAAACTATTTGGATCTAAATTAGGTACTTCATTTAAAAAATATTCTTTATGTTATTCTATAAAAAATATTAAGTATCTATTTCTGGGTTTCTGGCATTAGTAAGCAAAGGGGCTAACTATCTCTAGACAGTGGCCGACAGTAACATTGTTATCCTATAATGCTCCTACAGCCCTCTTTATTTTTTCATCGTTTTCGGCACGATCACGACTTTTTTTTGTACTTAATATTAAAATCCTTATTACTTTCGTATATTGAGTAATATTTAAGGAGGATTCTACTCAAAGCAAATCGTAACAGGCTAAGTAGTGTTTACGGATAGCAGATTAGTTCCATTTCACCCCTGGTGGTGAAATTTTACACCATCTCAACACCGGTGGTCAATTAGAACTAAAACCATTTTATCACTAGTGGTGAATTGGGAATAAGTTTTTCCCAGTTGACCACCAGTGGTAAAATGGGGTGGTTTCCGTCTCAATTGACAACCGGTGGCAAGTTCATGGTGGTCAGATGGTCCAGAGGGAAATTAGGGGGAATATTATCAAAAACTCTACGACCTGATACCACCATCTCCATTCCACTTCAGGACAAGCAGACGTACGGCGCAGTACCATCCTTATCTGGTTGACATTCCATCCACTCGTACCACGCAATTCTCCCCCCACTGCTACGGTCTGGAACTCGCTGCCGGCTTCTGTTTTCCCCGAAAACTATAACCTGGGTCTCTTCAAGTCAAGAGTAAATAGGTGTCTTCTAGACCTTTGTGATCCATCGTCAGCTACATCGTCGCTTACCATCAGATGAGATTGTGGCTAAACAAAGGTCTACATTCGAATATATATATGTATATATATACGGATCACTAAACCCCATAAAACAATTGCTATTGTCACAAACAACAGAAAACCGCTTACTCATCTGGTAAGTCCACTAATTAGTGATCTTGATAAGAGTTGCAAGAATATGACTAAGGAGAAAGTTTTCTTTGAAATGGTTATCGTCTAATTAAGCTTGTATAAATAAATAAACAATGTTTAGTCCAGACTACAATTAAATCACTACAATGAAAATTAAAAAGGGTCTAAAAGCCTATTCTGTCTTTGACGACCTCTGTGGCGCAGTGGGTGAAGGCCCGCCTGTGACGCAGGAGGTTGCGGGTTCGATTCCCGCCGCGGGACAAATGTTTGTAAGATCTGCATATATTTGTCTCGGGTCTGGGTGTTTTCTTTGTATATTATGTATGTATTTACAAAAAAAAAGTATTTAAGTAGTAAGTATATCAGTCATGTGGTTCCCATAACACAAGCTCTGCTTAACTTGGGGCTACATGATGCTGTGTGAAATGTACAGCATTATTTATTTATTTATTTATTTATTTGTCTTGTGATTTATGTCGCGTAACGTATAAAGAACGCTGGAAGACATTGGAGGGGGTATGTTTGCGCATGGGTACACTTGCACACGAAAGTAGTAGGCCTATTGTTTTTTTTAATGTTTGTTTTTTTCTATGGAAAACCATTTTGTAATTAAAAATTTTTGTGCGCGTATTGATTTACTTGGTTTTTATAAATTGCTTACCTACCTACTGCGCAGCTTGACAGCCAGCGTTCTTTTGACATGACGCGAACTATACCACCAGGCAGAATAGGCTATTTACACCCTTTGAAAAATGAAAATGAAATTAAATGCTTTCAAAATTTTCAAATACACTTTTTGAAATAGTGTTTTAAAATCCTGCAATTTTTTTTAACCGGTTAACAAATAAATAAATCAAGCCAGGACATATGGACGTATATAAGGGGGGGGGGTAGGGGGTCCGAACCCCCCCCCCCCTTAGCCCATTGAGTTCGGAGGAAACCTAGTCAATTTTTATATTTTGGAACCCTTGGACCCCCCCCTTAACAATGATCTTTGTATTTTGGAACCTTTGGACCCCCCCCTTAACAAAGCTATAGCTACGCCCCTGCCAGGACAGCACGGTATGGGACTAGCTTTTATAGGTTATACTGCTCTAATAAACAGCTTGAATAAACGTGTGAAAATATCCAGAGCATAAGTACCAATGGACCCACCTAGATACCACATGTTTCAAGAGTTCAATGTGCTTAGTATACATAGTTCCATATGTGACTAGTTTCTGCAGAATGGGAGCATGTGCTAAACGTATTTGGACTTGCTTCTACTATCTCTTATGCATGGAGTAGTACACACGGGTAGACTCAACAGTACCTAGTCACCAGCAGTTACCAGTAAAGTCATCTGTAAACTCACTTCGAACGTCAAAGAGCTGAATCAAAACGGTCGTTGGCGAACGGTTGCGGATTCGAATCAGCTGTGAGATTTCAAATTTCATATTTGAAAGGATTTGGCCGGATACTGCCCCAGAAGAGCCGAATATCGAATTAGACTATGCGTCAGAATAATATTATTTAAATAAAATATCACAAAATTAACTGGTACATACAGAATACTTAGATATCTCGTGCCGTGTGGGAATATAATTATGTTATTTTATTAGTAACTTTAGTCACTTCCGGTACTACAGTCCGTAATGCCTCTCCAGACTCACGGCGAGAAGTTTCACCGAGACTTCTCGAAGAACAAACAAATTATCAACACTCTCAATTTTCTCACTCGTGATCTGTTTGAAATCCTTTGTCTCGGTCAAAAATAGGTACCGACACCGAAGCGCGAGAACAAGAAGGCAAGAAACTCCTCACATTCACGCTTCTCGGGTGTTGTCGGGGTTTCTTGCCGAGAGTCTGGAGGTATCACAGAGAATATTTTTATCAGATAGACCTACCTTCTTTTTCGCGGTTGACATGACACCAAGGAATTTCTATACTACGTACCTGGAACACTGACTGAGACAGAAAACAAGGTCCGCTTGAGAAAGAAAACTTGGGCGGTGTGTCTCTTTCTAAAGGGTGACCATAAACTAAACATTCCTAGTCCCTAAGGGGCCTTTTCCATCATTTTCTGATTTACGTGATGTTTCAGGGCATGATTTTTGAATTAAAATACTGATACAATTTTGATCCTTCATTTTGATTCTTGAATCTTGAATCTTGATTCTTGAATCTGAAAACTGAAATTTTGAATCTTGAATCTTTGAAGTGACAGCTGTCAAACTTAAAACCGCCATATCTCGGGAACTACTCGTCCTAGACTCCCCGTTCTCAGTTCAAATGAAAGCTAAGACCAAGATCTTCATTTGAAGTGACAGCTGTCAAACTTCAAATGACCATATCTCGGGAACTACTCGTCCTAGACTCCCCGTTCTCAGTTCAAATGAAAGCTATGACCAAGATCTTCATTTGAAGTGACAGCTGTCAAACTTCAAACGGCCATATCTTGGAAACTACTCGTCCTAGACTCCCCGTTCAAAGTTTAAATGAAAGCTATGATCAAGATCTTCATTTGAAGTGACAGCTGTCATTTTGACAGCTGTTATTGAAAATGTAGATCTTGGTCATAGCTTTCATTTGAACTGAGAACGGGGAGTCTAGGACGAGTAGTTCCCGAGATATGGCCATTTGAAGTTTGACAGCTGTCACTTCAAATGAAGATCTTGGTCATAGCTTTCATTTGAACTGGGAACGGGGAGTCTAGGACGAGTAGTTTCCAAGATATGGCCGTTTGAAGTTTGACAGCTGTCACTTCAAATGAAGATCTTGGTCATAGCTTTCATTTGAACTGAGAACGGGGAGTCTAGGATAAGTAGTTCCCGAGATATGGCCATTTGAAGTTTGACAGCTGTCACTTCAAATGAAGATCTTGGTCATAGCTTTCATTTGAACTGAGAACGGGGAGTCTAGGACGAGTAGTTCCCGAGATATGGCCATTTGAAGTTTGACAGCTGTCACTTCAAATGAAGATCTTGGTCATAGCTTTCATTTGAACTGGGAACGGGGAGTCTAGGACGAGTAGTTTCCAAGATATGGCCGTTTGAAGTTTGACAGCTGTCACTTCAAATGAAGATCTTGATCTTAGCTTTCATTTGAACTGGGAACGGGGAGTCTAGGACGAGTAGTTTCCAAGATATGGCCGTTTGAAGTTTGACAGCTGTCACTTCAAATGAAGATCTTGGTCATAGCTTTCATTTGAACTGAGAACGGGGAGTCTAGGACGAGTAGTTTTCGAGATATGGCCATTTGAAGTTTGACAGCTGTCACTTCAAATGAAGATCTTGGTCATAGCTTTCATTTGAACTGGGAACGGGGAGTCTAGGACGAGTAGTTCCCGAGATATGGTCATTTGAAGTTTGACAGCTGTCATTTCAAAGATTTAAGATTCAAGATTTCAGATAGGCTTTTTGGCGGGAATTTGAGAAGTCAAGTTTCATTTTTGTTTTATTTTCCAAAACTTGTGTTTCTTCGAATTTTAATGTGTAATAATGGTGGATTATTAACCGTTAAGTGTTCGTGAACGTGCATAAGTGTGGGGAAGTGAAACAAAATTGGTTAACATTGCTTTTCAAGTTCTTCCAAAAAGTCCGTGATGTTTCAGTAAAGGCCCACACCTTTACTGAGGCACAAGGGGAGGGGGTGGGATATTATATTTAAGTATTGTAATATGTATTTATTTATCTTATATATCTGTAAACTTGAAGAATAATAATTACTTGACACTGGCTGAATGCACAACCGTGCGAAGCCAAAACAAAGAAAAAAAAAAAAAGATTTCAGATTCAAGGTTCAAAATTCAAGAATCAAGGATCGAAATCCAGGATCGAAATCCAAGATCGAAACCAAGGATCGAAATCAAAATCAAGGATCAAAATCAAGGATCTAATTCAAGGATCGAAACCAAGCGCTGATTTTGTCGAGCGCGATAAGGTAAAAATATCCTGAAATTTAAATGACATGGGCACACTACTAATCCAACAACGAGTGTGAAAGAGACAAAGCACCCAAGAAAGCCTCTCAACAAGACCAACAATCCTTATAACCAAGATTAAATGATAATAGATCGTTGTGTAGTCGTGATAAGGTTCAAAATCCTTTGTACATTAAATGTCAGTCAGCACTCCAGTTACGTAGTTTAGAATCTTCTTGCATGACACTCAAATAGTAAACAAAACAGACGGACAAGAATTTGACAGATGTAAAAGGAATTTCGTTGAGTTTCAGTTGTGTGATTGTGTTGTGATGTGATTTATGAGGATTTATCATATTTTATTTAAAATTACAAAAACTGACGCCTTGGGATATGCATACAGACTAAAATGGAAGTGGGCTGGACATGGCTGGACGTCTACAAGATGGAAGATGGACTAGGAGAGTGACAAATTGGGAGGGTTCAAGAGGTCGACGCTGCATAGGAAGACCATACGCTCGCTGGGACGAAGACATCAAGAAAACTGCTGGACCAAACTGGCTCCGAGTAGCACAAGACAGGGACAGATGGCTGGCTTTGGAGGAGGCCTTCACCTTAGGAGTTCTCTAGTACCTACTTAGATTATAAGCATTAGTGATAACAAAAAAAATGTTAATTATAGAGAAATAAAAGGCTTTTTATTTTATTTATTTATGTCATATTTTATTTTAGGTGGTAAGTACAGAATCACTGCACATGAGTGTAGATAATTTTATTGATGAAATTCCCAATTTTTCCTAAGTACTTTTCTTTTTTACTTTAAATTGTAGGTACTGGGAGCAGCTGTGTGCGTCAAGCTACAACAGCCTCCTTCAGGCGATAGCCGACAGGCCTGACTTTCATCTTATTCAGTCTTGGGAGTCAAGGCATGCCATCTTGGCAACCTATACTTGCCATTGACTGTCCGGTTGTACCTACTTACCACTCAAATGTGCCACCGATTTTTGCCTACCTACTAATACTAACATAATATAAATGAATGATAATATTTTCACGTGAAAATTCCCGTGTGTTAAATAATATATGGATGAAAGTCTGAAATAAAGAATTTTTATTTTAATTTATTATTTTATTTATTTTCCATACCCTAGTTCACTCAAAATTCTGCCAGTCCATAATAATACTTACTAAATAATTATTGTTGGACATTACACACAGCGCCATCTATCCCCAAAGTAAGCAAAGCTTTTACTATACGAACCTAAAAAATATAGTTTCCTAGGTTCATCCGTTCATGCTGGGCGTCACAGCCTGCTGCTTTAAATTAAATTATCTTTTGAATCCCACTTTAAAAAGGAAGAAGATGAATGGAGTCTCACTATAAAATAAAAAAACAAACCCAAAAATCCCAATTTGGTCATGACGCAAGCATTCTTTCCTGTGGGCATCTGTGGGGCAAAATTGTTCTAGGAATCGGCCATGTCCTTTGAATTTAGTATTTGAAATTTGAATTTAGTATTCGGGCATGGGCATCATTGCTTGAACACTGGACCCGCTTCGTCCAACAGCGATGACACATATGTCATATGAAAGCTCTTGGAGTGTACTTTATTTCATTCTATCACAGCTAAGTTCAAATCGAGCGCGAACATAGTGTTTTGGTGCAAAAATGGCGCGATAGTGGTGGTTTCTTTGAACGAAAGTAGAGAGCTGAAACTTGGAAGGTAGCTTTCTTTTCTAGTAAAACCACCTACGAAGTCATTTTATTTTCGAATTTCAACCCCTAATGGGGTGAAAAGTAGTGAAAACTTTTACTTTTCACCCCTTTAGGGGTTGAAATTCGAAAATAAAATGCCTTAGTGGGTGGTTTTACTAGAAAAGAAAGCTACCTTCCAAGTTTCAGCTTTCTAGTTTCGTTCAAAGAAACCACCATTATCGCGCCATTTTTGCACCAAAACACCATGTTCGCGCTCGATTTGAACTTAGCTGTGATAGAATGAAATAAAGTACATTCCAAAAGCTTTCATATGACATATGTATGTTTCATCACTGTTGGACAGGGGGGCCCAAAATGTCGCAACGTTCTTTGAATCTCACAATACATTTCTGTGTATTTAGTGAGCTCGGTCAATTGAGTGAATTCTAAGTGAGTTTACAGAATGATTCTGCAGTTACTGTAGGTACCAACCAGTGTGTTACCAGTTCTTCGGAAAGTTGACGTTTTTTTCAGCGAAGAAAAGTCACTTTCCGAAATCGGAGTATATTTCGAGAAGGTCTGAATCACTCTGCTGGATAGTTTATAGCGATGGGTTGAACCGGTTCATTTTGTTATCAAGATGCAGAATATACAAACTATAACAAAAATATATAGAAAATACAATACGTACAAATTACTGATGGTCCCCGCACTAAGGCGAGCCAGTAAAAATTAAAAACGATTACCTACTACAATACATGAGAGAGGATAACACATGACAAGGCAAACCACAGAGGACAGACTAAAGAAAAGAAAAGATATATTTTCCTAATTTTCTACTTAAATTTTTAACTAAGTAAGTATAGGTATTTGTTTGATTTTTCTAATCTAATGTAGAGTTGAGTTGTGTAGCAGGCAGGACATCTCGTTACTTAAAACTGTCGACTTATGGTAAGCGTCCACATGTCGGTATCGTACGCTTCGGACGCATCGCACGCAACGGATCGTAGTATTATTTGTATAGAAACTCATATAAGTGCGTCCACCTGTCCGCATCGTACGCATCGCATTACACAGATAATCCGCTTGATGCGATCCGTCCGCTGCGTGCGATGCCGACCTGTGGACGCTTACCATTATCAGAATTTTCGAAATTTTACACATTCACAAAAGTCTACCAATTATCCTATTCAAACAAACATATTTTTACCGCCATGACATATGGTTCTATGAAGTCCCATGGATTCATGGAAGAATAAAAAAGTCATCAGTTACTAGAACATGTGGTTTCTGTTGATTTGAACATTAGGAGCTGTCTTGAATGTTAATAGGAATTCGTCATTGTCTTGACAATTTATTGAGACGTATTGATAACAAGGAATTACTCACGTTAAATTATCATCGATTGAGATACCGACAAAGTTTCGATTCCTCCGGAGAATTTTCAGCTGGGTAAAATGAAAAAAAAAAAACTGATTGATATTATTACTGGGTGAGTGAAATGAATGAATGAAAAAGGCGTCATTGCAACTCGTAGGCAAGCAAGAGAGAACTCGTGGTAAGGTTTTTTTTGTCTCATTTTTCGTGGTAGGTATCATTAGATTTTAGGCGGCCTAAAAATCCATACGAAATTCGTACCCATATTATAAATGTGAAAGTGTGTTTATTTTGTTTGTTTATTTGTCCTGCTTTCACGTCAAAACAGAGCGAAGATTGACGTGATTTTTTGTGTGGAGATAGTTGGAGGGCTGGAGAGTGACTTAGGCTACTTTTTATCCGGGTACCATGCGAGTGAAGCCGCGGGCAGCAACTAGTACATAATAATTTAGTCTAAAGTTAAAGCCGACATTACACCATGCTGAATTCAGTGACCTATTTAATCTGTGATTCAGTGCACTAAATGCTAGTTCATTTATAAATTAGCGTCCCGCTCTTTGGCTTAAGAATTGCGTATTATGCATCCTACTTTTACATCCTACATTTAGCACACTGAACTCAGCATGGTCTAATGTCGGCTTTAGGTTGAGCGCACACCTATCCACGCCGAATTCTATAAGTACTGCCAGATTCGGTCGAATCGGACGATTTACACGGGCAGGTGTGCGAGGTTTCATATCATTTCATATAAAGAATTCTGAAATTCGTTTCGTATGGGGAAGAAATTGGAACTTATCCGGACCATTAAACAGCGAAAGTTCGCTTACCTCGGACATGTACTGCGCCATGATCATCTCTTGCAGACCATCATGATGGGCAAAATACCGGAGAAGCGTAAGGTTGGAAGACGTAAGATGTCATGGCTCCGTAACATCAGGGAGTGGACAGGCATAAAGACGGTGAAACAACTGTTCAGACTTGCGCTGGATAAGGAGAATTTTAAGAAGCTGACTGCCGACCTCCATTAATGGAGAGGCACTGAGAGAAGAAGAAGAAAATTCCTTTCGGTCGATTCACTCGGTGCTTTCGGAGCGGATAGGTGTGCGTCCGTCTTTACGTTACATCGTCCCTTGACCCCTAACAGACCGAAAAAGAAAGCGATTATGGGTTTAACACCAACGTCTTGAACTTTCGAGTGGGCACTGAGCGCTTCCGCCGTAAATATTATATTGCTTGTTGACACTGTTGCTGTACTGACTTAGGATTCCATAGGAACAAATGAAAACCATCTCAAAATTACAAGCTTTTACTTAACCTGCAATGTGGTTATGTAAGTTGTTTGGTTCAAAATTTGCACATTGCTATTTTATTGGTGCCACAAAAATCTGGTGAGCATTCTGTGAAGAATCTTCGGAGTTATGAACAGAAATTTATTTATATTGAAAAAGTTTTATGGACACGGGATTTTATCGCGTAATTTACCTTATTTATCCCGACGTTTCGGCTATGTTGCAATAGCCGTGGTCGCGGGCAGACTGGAGTATGTTTTCAAGGTCCATTGTGAATCGGCGGTAGTATCCAAAACTACCACTAGGTACTAGAAATTTATTTCGAGAGTGCAGCAAATTCCCAGTTGCCAACATTGAAGTTGTTTTTTTATTTTTTTAATTTTGCCACTACCTACTTGTTAACACAATATACTCGTACATTAATTTCATACCTATTATAGTCTAGCGGGAAGCTTATTATGTAGCTTCTTCTATTGAACTGTGGCACACTTACATTATTAAAAAAAACTTACTTACATATTAATTCTGTCACTTTCAATTCAGAAAATGTCAATGGTGATAGCGAGCTGATCTGATGAGTCAGGAGCTATTCAAAGGAACACCTCAGATAATTGACACGATGTATCCTCTTTGTTCTTCAGAGTAGGCCTACAGAATTCACTTACAGATTCAGAATTCACCTACAGAATTCACTTACAGATTCCTCTCTCTTCGTTTTGATGTTGTTACTACGACCACTGTCAGAGTAACAACATTAAAATGAAACGCCTCTACCTTCAAAGGATGGAAAGTTCTGCGGAACCCATTAAATATTGGAGCGACCTTAAAGTGCCTGGATATTCTATTATTTTTAGGTCACAACAGGATGCCTTTGATTTGCGATTCTAGGACGTTCCGTTACCATCTTCAGAACTGTTTATTTATTAATATAAAACTTAAACGCGTGTCATAGTAGTTGATGCGCTACTCATTTCGGCGCCACTGAAAACCAGCGCTCTAGCAGCCATGGCGCTGCTGGAGCAAATGCTGAGGGGTAGCCTTATTTTCTTGTCACTGTAATGTAGAATTTTTGATTTGTGTTGTATGTATCGTAGTAACGAAAATAAAACTTTTTGATCCTTATTATCCACACTACATATCGGATGGTATAATAATAATACAAAAAGTTTTTTTTAACCAACGGGTTCGATTCCTGGCCAGGAAAATGATTATTTTTAAAATGTAATGATGCAGTTTTACTTTATAACAAAATCGGTTACGAGACTCCTTTGAGTATTTTTCACTATTGCTAATAGTTTCAGATTCGGCCCTAGAGGTAGGTAGGTACTCTTGAAAAACTCACCCTGTATAACCCGGTTCTGACTGAGTGAAGCTCATAAGAATTTATATTTTAATGTTTGGTAGATGGCCGCGCGAAAAAAAAAAAGGCACCAACCATACAAAATCAGCATGGCCATTTAGAGGCCGTGATTTTGCTTTCTATGGTTAAGGTGAAATCAGACTGTTCATTTTTCGTTCATTTCCGTCGGTCATTTTGCATATTTCACGCATTCATTCGAGTGATCTTTCACTTGAGTGAACCGTCTGATTCCACCTTTAGATACTTATTTGACATTACTCCTATACTAAAAATGTCAATTAGAAGTATTTTACCACAGATAGAAATAATATTGAAACTGGCCCTTAGACAATAGTCTTTTTAAACTTTCGCGATCACTATTCAAAATGAAAATTATATGGACACCACCACCGACCACGGCTGTTGTAACATAAATAAATAAATAATAAATAAATATTGCTGGACATTTCACACACCATCATGTAGTCCCAAGCTAAGCAGAGCTTGTGTTATGGCAACCACATGACTGATATACTACTTATATACAGTTTTTACATAGTCGAAACGTCGGGATAAATAAGGTAAATTACGCGATAAAATCCCGTGTCCATATAATTTTCAATATGGCCCTTGGACAGCAAAAAACTCGACTGTTTAGACATAACCACAAGTGCATCCGTTCTATTACGGTATAACATCCGCATTACAAACTAAAGCTGCAGTAAAAACTATGGGTCAATGTGAAGATTACCTCTATAATTATCTAATCTATCAGGTTTAGGTCTATACTAAAGGACTACGTCTATTTATCCCATTAATCGTTATTTATCTTTTTTTAGCAAGGCCCTTTTTATAACCGACACAGGAAACCTTTGTAGAAACCGTAGAATAGAATAGAAATTTATAAATTTTAGTCACTGTAAACTTTTAGATTTCTCAGATGTTAGGTTTGTTTAAAAAAAAATGTGCAAACAGTGGTTGTTGGCCAAACCACTTCAAAGTTTCAAATACTGAACATTCATTTTAAAAGAAAAAAAAATGATCAAGACTGTTTTCCCAAGGTGCTGTAGACTTGGTAGACTTCTTGTCTTCAAATCTTCAAAGGGGGTAGTCAGAGGTATGTCCAAACAATTTGGTACATTCCCACATTTATCAGAAGTTAACATTTTGTACGTGACAGGTTGCAAGCCCATCGTCGCTATTAGAAAGCTAACTGGTTTCGTCACTCAAAAATCCATTGATGTATGAATTTTTAGGTTTATTACATGGGTCTATATGGGTGGTACCTATATTATAATAAGTCCCAACTTCATCTGAGCTTTGTACTTATAAACCCATGCAATGCCAGGTATAGAATAAGATGTAAAGTAATTACAAGTCTAGTGGACAGTGTACTTTACTCTTTCACCGTGAGCTATGCGTACGAAAGGAAGTAGTTTTTCTGAACACCTAATATGGTGTCGATTTTCTTATAAAACCGGTATTTTTCTTACAGGTTTTCACATCACTATAAGGTAAGAGAATGTCGGAGCCATCCATACATCTTGCATCTAACGGCATTTAAACATACACTAAACCAAATTAAATATTTAAAAACACTTCCCATAGCTTAAACTAAAATGTACTCCATTACAATTCCTTCCGAATTCCATTCATTCACTCTATTACAATAGAAATTGATAAGTTCCAACTGCATACCATTAAAATCCCCTAAAATTAACCCAAACAACGCAATATCAACCCTATCACCAAACATGAGGATACAAAATCGAGTAAAGGCCACGAGAGTTACTTTACGGAACATAATAGGCATTGCATTCTTTGAATGATCAAAGGTTTGTTATTGGAGTTTGAACCTTACTTCCTTGTAATACGATATCCGACTTCTATAGCTGTTTGGTCATACATCAATGAATTTCTCAGTAAAAGTAAAATAGATGGAAATGACGGAAAAAGTTATTCTGATGAGACAGAGAGTTATGTAGAAGATTTTAATGTAATTAATGAAAATGCAGAGGCAGACTCTAAATCTATTAATAAACAGTTGCTTATTATAGAAATAGGACTCTAAGTGTCTAATAACGGAAAGCAATCATATAAAGTAGACGTTATTCAAGATATCAAAGACACCGAAATGCAGAACAGTTACACTAGACATAGCATTATCATTGAAACCAATTACATAGCAGGTATAATTATGCTTAGTTAAGATAGAACAGTTATGAAACTACAAGTTTAATTTTACATTTATGATCTGAAATCATTTAGGTATGTGAATAAATTACAAATAAACGGGACAGAAATAAAAAAAATAATAAGAGTAAGTTTAAAATATTTCTTAATAGTTTCTCAAAATAGGAAATACCATTTTATTTTTAGACATGTTGATTGATTTGGAACAAGGAAAAGCTGCGTCATTAAAAATAATAGTAGCAGTTTCACTAAGTTTTACTGTACCAAACATCACAACACAACATTAGCTTAAAGAAATAAAATCCAAAATGAATTCATTAGTTTAGTTAGACGTTTTCACATTTGGATAGATGCCACAAAACTAAGCTTCCGAAACGAAGTCACGACGATTTTAAATATATTATTCTTAACATCATCATAGAAAGAGGAGAACTGACACAATCTCACTTCAGAATTAAGAGACCAATGTAAACAGTGAATCACACATGTCATACAAGACCATTTGAACGCTACACACAGTTAATTAAGGTTATGATAAACGAAACAAATGTGCGTGCAGCAAAAGCTCTAGCGTTATTTTTTCATTCACAAATGACAAATACATGTGTTGACTTACGAACACAGATAAAAGATCCAACATCAATTAAATTTAGACCATAGTTGTAAGTAATAGAGTTTAAGATTTAACGAGAACGTTCGATAATCTCGTTCAAGGGGTATAGTAAACATTCGACGCCGGCGCACGATATTCAGTCACTAGCCAACTGTTGTTGCGATCAGACCATTGTTCGGGGCACGCGTTCGAAACTCGTGCGCGTATTGAATTTTCGATAAAAACATTTCGGGTGTCACACAAGGGTGCGTTTTTTGACCGGTGCTTTTTATGTTACACAGTTTTGAAAGTGACACGTGCTGTGTTTTGTTTGTGGTGTACAGATGCAGACTCTTATGGTGAGTTTGAATGAGACCATTGTTTCAAGAGCTGTAGGTCTTTTATTTTCACTATTGAAGTTACTTTCCTCTTTTTCTTTATCAAAGTTCTAATTAAAGTGTTAGTTGTGAGCATTTGATGCTGCACCGTAAACTTTTTACGAGTTTTTGCTGGAAATGTAGATTTTATCGTCGGATAGTCAATGTTTATCGTATACTTGAACTTCTGGTTTATACATTTAATGCGTTATCTCTCACCAAAGGAGCTTTTAGAGTTACCTTTCCCCACACTGAGTCTTATAATTTTCTTAGTTCAATTACTTCTTAATCTTGCTGACCCAAAAGTGTTCAGTATAAGTAATTACAATTTCTCATATTTCTATAATGTTGATGAATTTCTCTACCGGTCTTAGTCTATAGATTTTCTCTATGGTATCAAGACCGGCTTTAGAGTAATAAAACATTTTTGAGTATCTATTCGAATGTAAAATCTATGATGAAAAACATAATTGTGCAACGAAATATCTTACTGACCACTAGATCATTGATATTGGTCGTTTGATTGTGAATCATTTGTATATTAAAATATTCATACCGGAAGTAAAAGTTTTGTATCCAAACAAATATTTAAGACGAAGTTGTTTAAGCTTTTAAAATAATCTCTGGAACTACATGTCTGATTAAAACATCTTTTCACTGATAGTACCCACGCTGTATTGTTTTTGGATTTTATTCAAAAAAATTCAGACAATTCCTGTTTAAACCAACGTGATTTTCTCAACTAATTCCGTAAAAAAATTGCTGCTATGCAATGAATTGTATAGCAATTTTTTTAATATTGAAAAACTACATTTATATATAGAAACGAATCAACTAATTATGTTCTCAAAATATTTGTTTAAAAATATTACGCGTGAATTTTATTTAAATATTTTATTTAGCTAATGATTTGTACTTATGGGAAAATCAATATTAAATTGTACCTATAAAACAAAGTCTATGGTCGTGTCTGTCAGTCTATTATGCTCCTTGATCTTTTTTTTTATTGTTTTACTTAGAAAATACAGGGATACCTACAGTCCCCCTTACTTATGAAAGATGTTTAAAGTTGAACACTGGTTGAACAACGTCCTGTCTCTGTTTGTCACTATCAACAAATAAAGACAGGACGTTGTTTAACCAGTGTTTCACGTTAAACATCTTCCATAAGTAAGGCCCAGTATGTATTGTAGGTACCTTAAAACCTTAATAGGTTATCTCGGTCTCGAATAATATAAATTGTTTAATCTCAAATATTAATTTTAATTTCCGTGTAATATTTAATTCAATATTATATCATGAATAATGTGAACTTTCAAATTCTATCATTATTTCTACTGGAGTTTAGTTCTTTAAGAACATACAACACTTATTTTATTCTTATCTCCCCCATAAATTAGTCTCAAAGCCGTGGAGATTTATCGATTTGGTGTTGTTTAGTTACTACTGAATTATAAGTAACCGTTTGTAGCTCAATATCGTTAATAATATTATTATAATTATATAATAATGAGTAATCACTTGACATCTATTTTAATTTTTTTATTATTTAACTAATAGGAAATCTTGTTAAACTTTCGCGATTTGTTAACATAATGATAATTATTATTAACGTAACGTGTTCGAAACGTCGGGAAACAAAATAAATAAAAGGTATCTACGCGATAAAATCCCGTAATAATAATTATCATTAATAGGAAATCCACTGTTGAGCTTAGCTTCTAAACCTAGGATAAATTTATTACTCACATAGCATATTACTTTCACAATGCAAGTATGTATCAATTATGTCACTATTCTGCAAGGGGCTTTACTTTTAGCCATCATTAAAAAAAAATCAAAAGTTTTTAGTGTTCTACTTATATACTAAAAAATGTGAATTTTGGGCGTATGTGAATCTGGGTGCCGATTCTTTGGTGCTAACAAACTTTTTATCAACCACAAGCAAAACGACAACTGAATCTTGAATTTTCGTCTATTTCCTATCCTATTAATGACCCATTGGTCATGATCTGTTGTGGTGACGTTTTCAGTTGTAGATAAAGTTCGGTCTTCGGTTATGTTACTAGTATTCTGTGGTTAAACGAATGTTTGAAAAATCTATTCTACTATTTCAACAAATTTATAACATAACACCTCTAATACCATGCTTCTAGCAAATAAATGATTTCATTTACTTAATTTAATTTTTCATTTCAAAATGACTGACATTTTGGAGAACGAAACAAAACAGCGGAATGGAATAAACTTTGTAATTTATTGGAATTAATCTTTAGTAACGACATAGTTCACGTCGCGGGGCGTCAGTGGATGCGGCTAGCACAGGATCGTGGTGGATGGCACAAACTTAGGGAGGCCTATACCCAGCAGTGGGTAAAGTCGGGCTGTGGATGATGATGATGAATCCTTACACCTTACACGGCCTTACTGTGGGCTTACAGCTTGTCACGTATGGAATGCTAACTTCTGCAAAATATGGGCACGAACAAAATATAAATTTGGACATACCCATCGAATTTGAAAAACCTTACACTATTTCAAATATATTTTATTACAGCTAAATCTTTGTGCACCACACTTCACGCAAATAAAGTCTCATTTACATGGTGCGAGTTTCTTTCCTCTAAGATGCGAGAAACTAGCTCCATGACAATTTAGTGACAATCCACGATTGATTTCGACGATCTGCGAAAGGCTGCCGGCACAAGTTGGATGCGTCAAGCTGAAGACAGGGCGCAATGGCGCTCATTAGGGGAGGCCTATGTCTTGCAGTGGACTGCTATAGGCTGATCATGATGATGATGATGATGACGATTGATTTCAAAGTTTAGTTTACATTGTCATTATTTTCCTTCCTTATTATTTCTACCTTCAATATTAACCTCGAACATAATCGGTGCCCTACGATATAAATTAAAGGGTTTAAATGTCCAGGAACTTAAATTTACTTTTACGAGTAGACTTTTATGTATGCAACATAGTTCTGCAGTCAGAGACTCGTTCCTGTAAACTTAGTTGCAGGATCAAAGTAAATCCTAAGTTTAGTAGCACTAAAATTATTAGATAAGTCGCTAGATATCTTCCTCCATTATTTATCTTGTCCTTTAACTTTATTTTGTAAAAAAATCAACAGTAGAACATAATCTTATTAAATCTAAGGGCCTTACTTATGAAAGAGGTTTAAAGTTAAATACTGGTTGAACAACGTCTTGTCTTTATTTGTGGATAATGACAAACAGAGACAGGACGTTGTTTAACCAGTGTTCAACTTTAAACATGTTTCATAAGTAAGGGGATAGAGGTTTAAAAGTAATATCAGAATTTTTATTTTGTTTAAATTTTATTTTTTTTAGTTTTATTTTTAACTGCAGTACCAGCAGTGTCGCTCGCGTGATACCCGGACAAAAAGTAGCCTATGTCATTATCTATCATATTTTAAACAGCCAAATCAGTTCAGTGGTTGTCGAGTTATAGAGGAACGAACATACATCCTTCCATTCGCCCAAACATCTACCCCCTTACTTATGAAAGATGTTTAAAGTTGAACACTGGTTAAACAACGTCCTTTCTCTGTTTGTCACTATCCACAAATAAAGACAGGACGTTGTTCAACCAGTGTTTAACATTAAACCTCTTTCATAAGTAAGGCCCCTAAACTTTCGCATTTATAATGTGTGATTTATTTTGTTTGTTTCGTTCATGGCCAAAATAGGCATGGCCATTGCTGCACTGGCCAGCTCGCATGCTAGCTCGCACTGTGTAACCATGCCTTCAAGATAAAGATACAAGTAATTTAACTGTCCACTTTACTCATGTCATGAGATGAGCATTTTCATTACGCTAAGCTCCTGCTTGTCAGATAATCTTTAGTTACAGATGCTATCTTTGGATTATAGATTTGAGCCTCCATGTTTTGTACTTAAGATTGAGACTTCACACTCTAGACTTGAGAGGAATACCTATAGCCTTAATTTAGATGGTATTTTGTAGTATTTTGTAGTCTGGTTTATAAAATCCTATTTTTAACAGAGTTCAAAAAAGGAGGAGGTTCAAAAAAGGAGGAGGTTCTCAATTCGTCAGAATATTTTTTTTTGTGCTTTTTTATGTGTGTTCATCGATTACTCAAAGACGCCTGGACCGATTTGAAAAATTATTTTTTTTGTTTGAAAGGGTTTCCCGATTAATGCCATAAAAATTTGGCTAGGATCTGTCGAGGATCTTCGGAGTTATGAACAGAAATGCACCTCGATAGTGCAGAAAATTGCTCAGCTTATATAACATCTGTTTTTTTTTATATCTACACTAATATTATACCTACCTAAAGAGGAAAGATTTTTAGTTTTTTTTTGTTTGTTTGTAACGAATAGGCTCTGAAACTACTAAACCGATTTCAAACATTCTTTCACCAATAGAAAGCTACATTATCAGGGAATAGTCTATACTTAATATATTTTCATAAAATTAGGGATCCGTAGGAAAATTGCAATATTGTAGCGCAAGGTAAAAAAACCCAACGTTTTTGATCACTACGGGGGCAACGCCGCGAGGGCACTGCTAGTTTTTTATATAGCCAGTTGTTGCTGATTGTCAAAGTCTAAAGAATGTTTGTTTTCTAATATCCCAATCTTGGTTCACCTAAAGCTCACAAAAACGTTGCTCTACTAAGGAGTCTATTTAAAACAAACTGAATGACGTTTCCATGTCAGAATACCTTTCATCTCCAATACGCTTCCCAGAACATCGCCAGACAAACTAAATGCTCTTATTTTAGTTATTTTTATTCTTTTCGCTAGCTGACTTCGGACGGAGACACGCGAAAGAATGTTGGGTGATGTCTAATGACTAATGTCTATTGTCTTGTTTATTTTAAGGTAAAATTAGTTTTGTCCTATTCCAATTTCAATCGGTATCGTCTAATGACAGATTTTGTCAAAGATTACATCAAAATGGTACTAACGAAGTGCGCGTGGCGTACTCGTAGCTTGCTTAGGCTGGATTCGACAAAACTGGATTAAGTTTTTACTCGAGAGTAAACTAGGTAGGTACTGTTTGTTTGAATATTTTGACATTGTAAAGTTGACACCTTATAACAATGATATGCATATAATAAGTTACTCTGGAGTAAGATGACTTTTGGTCGAATCCAGCCTTAGACGTTCTTGATTGATCGTTGAAGTTAAGCAGCGTTGTGCGCGGTCACAATTTGGATGGGTGACCGCAAGTGGCATTACCAGTGCTTCAGAGGGCATGTTAAATTGTCGGTGCCGGCTTTTAAGCCATGACGGAGGCCTTTAGGCGGCCTAAAAACTCTGTCACCAGATTAGGCCCCTTGCTCATACTAACTTGCTTACTTACTAGGTACCATTATATATTATATTTACTTCTTTATACATATAAGTAGGTCAACAAAGCGAGTAAACACTACAAGTATAAAATACCTAGCATCAAAGTGAAGACCTAGTAATGGTTACACATAATTTTCCTCCTTTGTACCTAGCTAATTAAAAACTGTTTTATTTGCATCCATAAAACGTAATAATGAATGAGACATCGGTATAGAAGTGAGTGTACATTGCGTTCGATTTGAATCCGATTAAAAATCCGATTAAATAGAATATTCGGCCTCAAATTCATTTATTCATCAACAATGTTATTAATTGTGTATGAAAATTAAATTACAATTACAATTCTTATTCTACTACAACAAAGTACAAAAAGATGTTCGAATAATATAAATGTTCGGCCTCATTCTACTTACTACAAAAACATGTCCGACACTGTCTCAAATTAGCCTCAAGTTTTGTGTTGGACGTTTTGTACATTTCTGTTACAAAATGAGACTATATTTTGTCGTGATTATGATGATAAATTAACTACTCTACATATTCGAGTGAGGATGATAAATCAATGCAGGCGAAACGTGTTTCGCCATAACGTATAAAAAAGCTCGACTTATGTCAAACCGCAGCAATAGGTTGACACGTTGACACACGATGCGTAAGACAACGTGTCAAGTCAACCGTGTTTCATTATAAATAATCATTTTCGATTGTGCCCCTATTGAATAAATGCCTTTGACTTTGGATAACAACCATTAAAAGAACATAAAGATGAAGATCAACAACATAAACATCTCAATTTGATTAAGTTGATAACAAACTTAGCTACAAACACCTTAAAAACCTAGATATGGTTTGCCTAAGGTTATATATATCTGTAATGATAATTATAGTGAGAAAATGATAATTAAGTATAGTGAGAAAATTTCGGTAATTACTAATTACTCATGGTTGTAAAAAAAAAACATCCACTTTCTCGGATCCGGATCGGATACAGTGCACACACACTCTAATCAATTAAAATATGCGTGTGTAATATTACGGGCCTTAGTTGCGGTAATACTATAAGTACTTTGATCTCTTATTAGAAATCCGAGGAATTACAAAAACTTCCGTTATAATAATGGAATAGCAGTCATTTTTCAATCACAATTTATGAAGTGTTTGTTAATGAAAATACATTTATTTATTTAAAAGTACCTATATGATGATGACATATTGGTTCATGGTTCCTAATATAAGTTTTTATAAAGAAGACTATAAATTGTTATGCATAATTTTTGTGGGAACTATATCCCTAACAGAGTTCATTTTATTTAACTACTTAGACAAAAATAATTATTAAAAGCATATAAATTATACATACCTAAATGAAGATGAAGTTAGAATAACCTTAAAATATGAATTTACTGCATATGAATATGAATTTGCGGCAGTTTTACAATATTTTTTGCCTGCGGACATAGCACTATAAAATTCTCTTAATAAGGAAACTACTAGGTCCACATTTTTAGTGATAGTTAAAGGCAAGTCCAACACAAAGCACGCTTTTTGCGCATCATCTTGTTGTTAATACTAAGATCAGAATTATCTTATCTTTCGCTGAAGTAGCTTGTTATCTTTACAAAACATACTCAGAGATATTTTTAGTCATTATCATGATTATGATTGATACAAATCGCTACTTAGTTTTGGTTTTATAAGATGGGTGTCCATTATGTTCGCTGCTGCAACTGCTCCCGGCGTGGGCGTAGCTATAGCTTTGTTATGGGGGGGGGGGGGGGGTTCCAAGGGTTCCAAAATACAACGATCTTTGTTAAGGGGGGGAGGTCAAGAAATAACCAGTTCCCGGCTGCCCTACTAGTCCTGCTGGGCAATTCTACTAGATGACAATTGCGTTTTGGTTCGATCTCTTAGATGTCAGCCATTTGGTGAAATAGTAGAATAGCTTTTTAACCGACTTCGAAAAAAGGAGGAGGTTCTCAGTTCGTCGGAATCTTTTTTTTTCAAAAATTTGTTCTGCCAAAGTTCAAACCTTAGCTAAAACCTCACCACAACTGAGTCGTTTGTTATTAGTAGTCATGGAAACAGTCGCTTTAGTTGAGGTTTTGGTTGAGGTTGATAAAAAGTTCGGTACCAGAATTGACGCCCTGGTTACGGTCCAGAGAAATGGTAGGGCAAAGGGTGCTAAGAATCACCGGGCTACCGTAAGCTACCTCAAACATCTGACCCTGGCTGATTGCCTAACTTATCTCAAACCTCAAATTGATCTCAAACTATCAAAACGATCGCGTATGTATCTTTTGTAGCGTTCGGTCTTGTTGAGATGAGAGTGAGAGTGACAGAGCTACTTGCGTGGTCACTGAACTGTCATATTTGACAGTTTGAGACCGATTTTGTTCGCTATCAAAGATAGACAATCAAGGGCCTGATGGTAAGCGGTTACTGTAGCCTATGGTCGTCTTTGACACCAGAGGAGTCCCACTTGCGCTGCTGTCCCTTAAAAGAGGATCACTGCGCCGACAAAAATGGACAAGAAAGCGAAAAGAAAGCTAGGCCCCATACCGTGTTTGTTGCCCTGATTCTTCACGGTGTTGGTCGCGAAAGAACAGGAGTAGAATCACCTAGCTCTTAGGACGTTTCCAAGTGGTCATAGCGGTCCTACTGAATAAATGATATTTGCTTTTTGAATTTTGACAACACTGGTCCATCAGTTGTCACCGCAGCGCTTCCTCGCAGAGCTCTGGCAACCTTACTCACCGGAACACAACACCATTCGAGAAGAATGATGTGTTTTGGCTGCGATATTCTGTAAGGTAATGTAAGCAACATTGACAGATAACACAGGATAAGTGAAGCCAGTCTTTGTTGTCGTGTCAACTAAACGCAGCTACAAATGTATGCAAACATTGTATGCTTTGCAAAACCTTTGCGTTACGCAAAATAAATTTGCATGACAATTTCAAAATGGCACTGTGTTGTGGGACTTTCGACCTAGAAAGGAGGCTCTACTGAGAAAGTTCTGGACTAAAATAGCCGCTAAAAAGTAAGTAGGTACCTAAGTACGTGGTGGCTCTATTCATTCTCTCCATAAATTTTTAACCGACTTCAAAAAAAGGAGGAGGTTCTCATAGGAATCTTTTTCAATTTAAAAATTTAAAATGATCTTAGCTAAATGGTTTCCTCACGATGTTTTCCTTCACTGTTTAGAGCTCTTTTCCATCAGCTTATTCAGTTTTATTCACATGGTCAATCAATACGAGTAGGTAAATGACCAATGCGCGAATAAGGCGCGAATTTACTAATAATTAATTTTTACTTATTTTTTATTTAATTTAGTTACTAGGTCATACGAACTTACTTACTAATAACATTAAACCTTCATTATTTGATAGGATCCTTTCGAACCCAATATTTTCACGTCAAAAGTCGAGGTAGCTCTCACTAGGTCAACTTATACCTATCTCAAAATACTTGCCAATTAGACCAGCTAGACTAGAGTAAAAGTAGAGCTAAACTACGTTAGTTTCTGAGTAGTGTCGGTACCTAATTAGTCAGATAGCTGAAGTAATGTGCTAACCGGTGTCTTAAACTACTGATAATTCATTTGAACCAAATAAGTTTTCTCCAAGTTTCAAAATATTTAAAAACTCGTCAATAGAAAAAAAATTACATAGTAGACGTATTTAAATCTACTCGTAAAACTACCTCGTCAATGGGTCATTTTTGTAAGTAGAGTAGTAACTAATGAACGCCAGCGGCTTCGCCCGTTTGAACTACTATTTTTGTATCCCACGGGAACCATACATTTTTCCGGGATAAAAATTAGCTTATGTGTTATTCCAGAACCTAAACTATCTACATTCAAAATTTCATCAAAATCGGTTGAGTAGTTATGGAGATATGTGGTAACAAACATTCACACACACACGGACTTTCGCCTTTAATTTCACCTAGCCGATTTTGGCTACAGTGATTTGGCTTTAGGTTGGTTTGGTTGGTTTCGCCTTTATAATTAGGATAGTAGGATAAAGATGTTTTTCTTCATTCCAAAAAACTTCTAAAACTTTCGAAACCTCATCCTCGTGATTAGCATAATCCTGTTTGAGAAAGGCCAAACATGTTATGCAATTATTTGGTCAAAATTGGGAAGTCCAGTGTTTGACTAAACGCTTCATTTCAAGCAAATATCTGGTTTTACCACAGATTAGTAATATTTATTTTGTGGTTTTACATCGCATTGTCTTGAAAATTAACTCGTTTATATTTAAAACAAATATTTGAAATGAAGATAAAAATAAAAAGATATTGATTTAGATTGGTGTACCAACAAAGCATGCTGTTTTGTCTTGCCTCGAAGAAACCGCTTTTAAGGGACCGGCGACAGGCGAATTGTCCATACAAACGTAATACCAAAATAATTTAAAATTTTAGCATAAATTATTATAAAGGCGAAAGTCCGTGTGTGTGTGTGTGTGTGAATGTTTGTTGCCACGTATCTCCATAACTACTAAACCGATTTTGATGAAATTTGGAATGCAGATAGATAATAACCGGGAATAGGACATAGGCTACTTTTTATCCCGAAAAGTTGCATGGTTCCCGAGGGATAAGAAAAATAGTAGTCCACGCGGGCGAAGCCGCGAGCGTCCGCTAGTTTTAGCATATTTTTATGACGAAAGCGCTCACTTACGGTCACCCATCCAATTCGTGACCGCTCAAGAATGTTGCTTAACTTAAACGATCTACGCCACAAGCGCTTTGCGTTTTGTCTAAAAGAAAGACCGCCCAGTATATATAATTAATGTCTTGCCTATCATACTAACACCTGTTATTAAGTCCTAATGAATATCGCCCAAAAAAGCTCATTAGCTTTGAGTATCATTACAGTTCATTCAAAGTAATCAACTCTGTCAAAACATGATCGATTGCTCGTGCCATTATGCCTGCTTCCTATTGTGAATGAAAGTCAGGTTCGAAACCCGGTTGTGGGTATTTATTTCAATTGTTCATCCTCAAAATCTATAAGTGTCGATGGGCTTGCAACCTGTCACGTATGGAATGCTAGCTTCTGCAAAATGTGGGCATGTACCAAATGTGTATTTGGACATACCTCTGACTACCCCCTTAGACATCTTCAAAGGATCTTTAAAGGCCAAAAAAGATCTAAGAGAATGTCTACCGTGCCTTAGGATACATTTCATTTCATTTTTTTTTTAATCTATAAATGAGAACAATATTATTAAGTTAACCCACTTATTTAACCAGTGGTTCTGTGAGCTGTAGACCTCGCGAGTCTGTCTTTGCATAGCTTAAAACAGAATAAATGTTCACAATTCTCTAGTTTTGTGATGTAGGTGGTCCCAGGTGCTCCATCAATCCCTACCTAAAGGCCAATTCCACTGGTAGAGATGTAAAAGTGAGCAATTTACTGCATTTTGAGGAGCTTTTCTGCTCATCACGATGAAGATCCTCATCAAATCCTCACCAAACTTTTATGAGACCAACTTAAAGTACAACCTTAAAAGAACCATCGAAATCGAATATTATAAGGCGGAGATGTCCTGTAGCCCCCTGTTTGCCCTTTTTAGGAGGAAGTACCTCCCCCTCTCCCACACAAAATACCCGACGGAAAAAATCTATAACGAACCTGCTCACAAAAATTCACGAGAATTGGTTGAGAAATGCGACCTGTAGAGGAGAACAGACAGACAGACATCAGGCGGACAAAACGAAAGCATTTTTGTCCAAGCTGCAGCAGAGACGCTTCGCTCGCTCGGTCAATTAAAAAAATGAATGAATGAATGAAAATACTTTATTGTACACAATTACAACCTTAGCAATAAATTGTACAATGGGCGGTCTTATCGGAAGCGATCTTTTCCAGACAACCTTTGGATGGAATGAAAAGAATGAGATGTTAGGAATGGCAGGGATGCACAAAAAGTGACTGAAACACAAGTGTAAAAAAAATGTTATAGAAGACACACAAAATAGATTTGAAAGGTCAAACTTCTTCAAGTCAAGGATTTTCATCGCTCATTGACTCATAGAAGTGCATTCTGACACAAAGTGGTCACACACAATTATCTAATTCCAATAAAACATGTCGTAATTTAAGCCTAGGCTTCTAAATAGCGACCACCGTCATGTTAATGCCGTAACTTTATAATGCATCTGTATGTCTCAAGCCAGAGCGTCCGCGGTGGCGTGCAAGGTGGCGAATTGGCGATCAGTTTTTGTCCAATCAGAGAACGCATCGTGACACCAATTGTCATCATCGGTTCATATGCAGTAAATATCAATTAAAACTTTCCAGCTATAGTAACTACTAAAGTAGCAAAATAAAAAAAAAACAACTTCAATGTTGTAAGCTGAGCAATTAACTGCACTTTCGAGGTGCATTTCTGTTCATCAGTCCGAAGATCCTCGTCAGATCCTCATCAAATTTTATGTGACCACATTGAGAGCAGATTTAAGGCTGTACATATTTTCTACATGTCATCTGTTTTTTACCCTTGATTCGCATTAAATAAATGATTGATTGATTGATTGAAAGTTTTCAAACAAAAGAAGAATGATCAAAATCGGTCCACAATCGTTGAACACTGTAAAAAAATTACATACAGTCGAACATAGAACCTCTTCAATTTTCGAAGTTGTATAAAAAGCAAAGGGTCCAAAAAGGCTTAAAAAGAAACCACTAAAGCAGAAACATTTGACTAATAATTACTTATTTTCAACGTTTTGCGTACGACGTAAGTTTGACAATGTACCAAGCTAGTGACGGTCAACATTTATTAAGAAACCATAGCTTAACATTAGGTACAATTTCTTCCAATCAAAAACGAAGTGGGTTTAACGATGGATCAGTAAAGCTAACTCCACATTGGATAACTAACACGACAACAAAGAGTTCGCGGCTCGGCAAACTCGGCATGTACTCAACATTTTCATAAATAGCCAAGCCAATTTGCCTACCTCCCCTCCCCCCCTAGAGATTAAAAAAAATGTAGCCAAATGCAATGAAGTCAAAGTCCTAAGTCACTTACTTGACTTGCTTGACCGAACGAGCATTTGGATGTGGTCAAGGCCTCAGCACGTGAAACGCATTTTGCAATTTTTTCCATCGTCGATAATATTAGTAACTTGCCCACTAAGAGTTAGTGAGTGTAGAACAAAGACGTTTACGTTTTTTTGGTGTCACCTAGTTCTACTACAATTGGACCCAGTGGGTGACCTATTGCTGAAGCCCTGATATTATTTATTCCAGCAAGATCTGTAGCAAAGCAACGAGATCAAATGAGTTCGGTAGTAATTTTATTAATTAGGCACATTAAATATCAAAATTAGTCAAACCAGAATGTTCAGGATATACCTCGTATCTTCTTCTTTTTCTTCAGCATATATTGCTGCAGGGCATATGCCTCTCCAATATTCTTCCACACTGATCTATCACTGGTCTTCCTGGTCCAGTCTGTCCCGGCATATGTCTTTATGTCGTCGGACCATCGGGCGGATGGTCTGCCAGCGCTCCTCTTTCCGAGCCGTGGTCTCCATGATGGATTTGGTCCATCTGCCGTCTCCACGTCTGCACACATGTCCGGCCCAAGCCCACTTGAGTTTTGCAAAGCGGTATACCTATTATAATTATTAAAAAAAAAAATTAAATAAATGAGGGAGAAACAACAAACAAGGTGTCCTAAAATCACTTTAGATTTTCGTCACGCGCGTGCAATCGCCCTATCGTTCGCAATTAACGAACTGACGTAACACGTAACTTGACTACGCAAGTCTTTATCTTCGAGATTGGTTTATTGCTCCGAATTGCTTTTAAAATAGCAAAATAATGTCTTGGGACGTAAACTTTTATGTTTAAGTTAACGATTAAAGTGTACTGTGAACTGTGAATCAGCTGTTTAGTCAGCCATTTTGTTTGACGTTAAATGTTAAACAAGTGAAATGTTTGAAAGTGACTTTTGAGAAGTAGAGAAGCAATTTCTATGTAATTGTAAAATTTCTATGTACTTAATTGTAAAAAGATTTTGGTATTGAGAAGTAGAGAAGCGTAAATTCTTTGTCGGTGTTCCCGTAATACTTCCCGTTTCTCTTAATTTTTTTTTTTCATTTATATTTATATCATTTATTTAAATTACACTATTACATCAGCAATGTTTGTATGAGGGGTCATCGAGCAGTGTACAGGTAGGTACTGAACTGTACTTAGAAATCACTATAATTAATTCAGTCAAGTGCGAACCTCTGCAATGAAGTGTGACCACGAGTAAAATAATACCCTGTTAGTCACACCAATGTGACAATCTGCAGGCTGATTGTCTAACTTGTCTCAAACCTCAAATTGGTCTCAAACTGTCAAAACGATCGCGTAGGTATCTTTTGTCGCGTTCGGTCTCGTTGAGATGAGAGTAACAGAGCTACTTGCGTGGTCACTGAACTGTCATATTTGAGAGTTTGAGACGGATTTTTGGATTTTTTTATCAAAGATAGACAATCAGGGGGCTGGTTTGACCACGAGTCTGTCGTCAACTCTGGTGACGAAGTTTTTAGGCCACCTGAAGGTCTCTCTCATGATTTTATAGCCATTACTTACCGTGCTCTACTTAATGTTACACGAGCTCTAAACAATAAAGGAAAACATCGTGAGGAAACCCGCGGCTTAGTCAGCCCCACACGTATTGACCATGTCTCTCCTGTGAATATGGCTAGTTAAGCTGAGAGGATGGTGTAGGTGCTGGGCAAGCCTACTCCATCTCAACATTGTCCCAGGCACTACAGTGTCCCGAGTGTAGGAAAAGATTGCCTCCTGACACTGTTTATAGCATCTAGTAAAAGAAGTAAAGGCCTAAGTTTTTTCTACTTAATGTAGAAAAAATCCATTACCATGACCTTCAGGTCGAGACTCGAGTTGATGCACTATTTCACTCAGATTAGGTACACAGCTTTCCTTCCTTCTAAAAGTGCTCTGTATTCAGATTTCATAACACATGAAATTCAAAACTCGGTTTTCTCCAAAAACTGACTCAAATCCAAAAATACCGTTCCATTACCGAAAAACTGTTTGTATTCGTCACGGTCTCAAAGCTTCGATCACGTTGTAATACCGAAGGACTTTGTCAAACTCACGCAAACGAATCAATCGGTTGAAATAAAACCCATAAGTCACTCCACAAACATAGAAAGAACAGTATTTTCATTTGAGATATATATGGATGTTCTCATTTAAGTTAGTCAGATTTTAGTCAAAGAAAACAATGTTTTAGTTGACAATTACAAGAATAATTTACATCTGTTTATTTTGACAAGGTTGCATTGACTCGTCGCGGTTGACAGCCCTGAAATAGGTGACTGACAACCGAATGATCGCGTTAAGGCGAAGCGATAGAGTTATCGAGGCCTTAACACGTCGAGGCTTGTTTGTGACGTTTTAAAGTTAAATTTTAATTTCATGGCTTCATTTTTGCTCACAAATTCACAAAAGGTCGTTTAGGGTTGATTTCCTTTGATCGTCACAATATGCGCTATGTCATTTTACTTTCTTTTGATTTATTATTTTACTTTTCAAAGTACAAGGTGTGGTAAAATTAGTAAGTCAATATTAGTGATTTGAATATAAGTCACTTAAAGTTAGATGAAGTGTAAAATTAGCAAGAAAACTCAATAATCATGGTAATTATCCCGTTGATAATAATATTTATGTTAACTGTTTTATTAAAAAAAAACTAAATTGCAAAATATATTTAAAAAACTGTGTAGGTACTCATAACCAAAAAACTATGTCAAAAAAAAAACAATTTATGAGTTTATAAAATAGCTGAAGGATATTAAGGAAAACCTAGCAGTACCTAACACAACAGATCAACATGAAAAATATAGTATAAATTCTGGTAACTTAGTTACTAAAATGTGCGCTAATTTAATTCAACCATTAATAATAACTTTGTTGATATAATTAAAGCAACTGGCCTTAATGACCACTTTCCTAAACTTCACGGTGTTTGGCTATGAAAATTAAGTTTTAGAATTTAACCTGTTTTTGTAGAGGGCGTGATTTTGAATGAATTCCATCATTTGTGTTAACTAGTGCGCTAAGTTTTAGTTTTGTTCCTACATAAATATGTTGTTTCATTTAGACATTAAAAATATATTTTTTTAGCTCTATTATTTAAAAGATAAGACATAATTAAAAATGGAAGTTATGTTTTTCAATATTGTTTATAAGCCTTCACCCGCGGTTTCACTCAATTGGTATCATCATTTAAAATAGGTAGTCTATTTATAATGAGCTAATTCAGACCACACTATACCTACACCACATTTCATTCTCACCCACTGGTTGAAATACAAATAAACGTACTCACAATTTTTTTCTTGTATAATAATAGAAAGATGAACCCTAATTTTGAATAAAATATGACAAATACTTAGATGCCAAGTCAAACATTAAAACTAAGGATAAAAGAAATAGATTGTTAGAAATGAAATGTGTTAGAGGAACACCAAAACAAAATAGCTTTATTAACCTCGAAATAGAAGGAAGTCAATCATTACGAGTCAAAAAATAGACCACACACCTTTATAAATTTTTGATTTATTAAAAGTTCAAACGAAATTAAACTATATTCCGTTTAAGGAAAGCTCGTCTTAGCTACGCGCGGGTTTGGATTAATATAGGGTTGTCAAAACGCTGACTGACGAAACTACAGGTATAATTTTAAATGAGTGACTTAACATTCTAAGCCTTATGAACATTTTGAATTCAACCTTAAACTCAAAGCAATAAAAGCTAATTTTGAATAAGTTTACAATAAAATATGGCTAATTTAGATGTTCTACTTTACGACCCACTAGGGTGGTCCAAATTCGAAGATAGGAGACGTCATTAGGGCCGAAATATGGAGAAATTGATAACAATCGTAATATTTTAGTAAAATATTGGGTTACAGCTATCGCTGTAATTTGATATTTTTGCGGCTGTTTCTTCGAAGATAACTATTTACTTAAAAGTTTCTTAAATTTTACTATTTTTTTAATTTACCGTAGCTGTTGTTCTGGGCTTTACAGTAGGTATTAGTCGCAAAGAAACACGAGTTGAATCAGACTTTTCTATAATCCAATCCAATCTTCGGTTTTGAGAAAACAACTTTTAAAATTGAGTTGCATAAAGTTTATAACTATGTACAATTTTTTGGATCTACTGGTCGATGTTATTAAAGATGAACTTTGGTGTTTATTAAAAATGTAAATTATTCTCGACCACCCTTTATACGTCAACAAAGTTGCAATACGATTATTCAACTATCTATAACTAGTAGTTCGCCCCGAACTGAGATCTCGCGCACCGTAGATGGCTTACATTTGGACTTTCTTCTGACTACCTACCCCTATAATTTCAAGTGCTACTACTGATACTGCCGAGTATGTCTATTGCGCTAGCTCTTCATGGTAAAAAATACTGGCATGCAATACATAATGTCGTGTCTAATTTTTCATTTATTTCATATTTATGAATTCTCGTCGTATTTCTAAAAGTATACGTCCTAGAATAAAAATAATAACTATTTTGGAATGTACAAGTAAAGACCTTTCATTTGACACCCCACTTAATATATTTGTTTACTTAACTTTTTTTACCCCAATTATTTTCATTCTGTATCAAAATAAAACTTTTGAAACTATCATGGTTGCAAACATTGTAAACAAAAACTTCAGTTTACCGTGATCATGGCGCATGCAACTGTGCCGAAATATCGGGAAACTCTAAAATCCAAAAATCACTGTATCAAAATTTTTTTTTATCATGAAAATAAATCAAGTAGCATCTAAAATCATTGCAAACCAAACCGCAACGATGCCACTCTCTTTTTAAGACCGACCAGTCAATGAGCTACGAAGACATCGAAACTCTATGACACGGGAGCTCTTGCAGCTCTGGTTTCGTAGTTTTTGTTCTTAGGTCGTATTTCAAAAACTATACATCCTAGATTAAAAATAAAAACCATTTTGGAATGTACAAAATAAGCCCTTTCGTATGACACCCCACTCAATATATTTGTGTAACTTTCATAATTTTTTACCCACTTGGGAACCCAATATCTTCACAACCCCTTCATCGATTAAGCTTATATGCTCCACCGTAAATTTCCTTACCACAACCTATTGACCTACCAAGTTTCATGCAGATTGGATGAACGGTTCGACAGTTATGCGCGAACAACAATTCGTGAAACATACATACAAACATACAAAGCAAAATCGCCCAACTTACCACTAAGATCTTCGCTCGCTTCGCTCGCTCGATCGATAAATAATAAATATTGCTGGACATTTCACACAGCGCCATCTAGCCCCAAACTAAGCAAAGCTTGTACTATCAAGAAGGACAATAGGCATCTACGAAAGTAAAACTGATTGTGCAATAGTTTTCTGAACGGTGAAGGAAAACATCGTGAGGATATCAACTCAATGACCTTTTTAAGATCGAAAGACGAGGCGCAATTCCACTCGGCTAACACAGTAGTGTTACTATGATGTTTATCCACCACACCCTTGCCAGATCTAACAAGCACTGTAAGAAAACTGTAATTTAACAGGAAGGGTCATAAAATGTTCTAGGCCCATCGTTAAATGAGATTTAGCAATGAAGTGTCGACCTTTGTCGCACTCTTGTAACTGTAAGTACTTTTTGTACAATCGGTATAGGAAGTCGAATATTTTTTTTTTTGTCAAAGATCTTATTGTGATAGAGACAATACCGGCGATTACCCCATTTAATAAAAAAAAACAAAAAAAAGTTGTCTGTAAAGTCGGTTTACGGACGATAATTTTACGTGATAATTTCATAAGAAAACATTGATGAACGATCGTGCCTCTCTATCGCTTGTTCCGCGCTCTCGCTTGCACGCTGGGCTCAGGCGGAACGTGACACTTTTTCGTGCGTGCAGACGGAGTTCATAAATTTATAAGACGTTATCACGTCAAATAAAAAAAATAGGATCATTAGGATCACTTTGAATCGTCTTATGATCAGCTACATACGACAGGTTGCAAGCCAATCGCCTTTATTAGAAAGCTAACTGGTTTCCTTACGATGTTTTCCTTCAACGATTTTTTGTACGAGTACCTCTGTACAAAAAATTCAAATATCATTTATTCAGTAAGACCGCTATTGACCACTTTGAATCGTCGTAAGAGCTAGGTGATTCTAATCCTGTTCTTTCGCGACCAATAACATTAAGAATCAGGGCAAGATTGTACCTAGATTTGAACACATAAATTATGCGAAGATTTTAATGAATAATTTATTTACTTATATTGTAGGAAGCAATCCTTTGCGTTTTGGACGACAGACTATAAATTAATTAATTATAAATGCCATAAATTAATTTAACATTGCTGTAATATTATTCAATATCTACTACAAATTATGTCTGATTTTGATTACAGTTTATTGATACAATTGGCGTGTTATATAATGAATTATTGACTTTGTGGCTAACTACATCTACTTTCAAAACATAAGTGAGTTGTACTATATAATCCTATACCTACTTACTATTAAACGACCAATATTTGTTTGTTTGGCTCTATCGATTTCGATGGTATTTGGGGGGGGCGAAAAATCGATCTAGCTAGGTCTAGGGCATAGGAACCGGGTTTACCCGGAACCGAAAGAACCGGGATTACCCGGTTCTTGGGGCAGCAACAAGAACCGGTTCTCAAAATATTAAGAACCGGGTTTTCGGTTCTTTCGGTTCTTTTAAAAAGTTCTATTCGCAAGCGTGCCGAATTCTTAGGTGTGTACAGGCAGCATAGTGTACCTTGTTTATTATTAGGGATTATTTAAAATATTTAAATTATAGCTGTGATTATAAATTTTCTGTTTGAGTTTTGATCCCATTGTAGAATTTTGTAAGATTTTACTTACAAAATTCTTATAAACTATCTCTCTCTCTCGTCGCTCTCTCATATCTGAGGAGGGTCAGGTTCGGGTATGTCTTCGTAACGGATGATCGGCCTCCACCGTTTCTGTCTAGTGCATCCGTTACAACCGTGTACTACTAGACTTTGTGTTTTACTAGACTTTCATCGCCTCTGCGCACCACGTGGCTGAAGTATTAATGAGTGCGTCGGTGGCTCAAAGTAGACATTCGGGTTTTCATTTGGAGCTGGGATAGGATCGCCACATTGGTGCGTTTATCGGTCCTGGGTATTCTTAGCAGTCGCCTCCAGCACTACATCTCGAATGCATCGATCCTTTGTCTTTCTCTGGCCAGAATTGTCCACGTTTCCACTCCATACAAAAATACAGGGAATACTATATACTTATACCAATGCCCGTAACCGTCTGATCTTAGTTTTGATATCTATTCCTCTGTTCTTCCAGATGTTATTCAGGCGGGGTCATTGTATCTTTTGCCATTCCAATACACCTCTTTATCTCCGGGACACAGCTGCCATCCTTACAGTATTTGTGGCCCTGGCTAGGTAGATATACTTATATTGGTCAACGGTGTCGATACTTGTGATGTTGCAGGTGGCATCTATTAGTTTCCCCGCACGATCCACTACCTTTTTTTTTTTGGTTTTCGGCCTGTTGACTCAGGCTACACAAGTTCTAGACTTTGGAAGAATTCTTCTATATCTTCCACGGATGTTGCTAGGAGAACGGTATCGTCGGCGTACCGAAGGTTTCTACGGCAGTAGAATCACCATGCTCTTCAAAGTGGTCATAGCGGTACTACTAAATAAATGATATTTGAATTTTGATATCGTCTTTCCGCACCTGTCGGGAAACCTTTCCCTCATTTTTCAAGGGTCCTACGAAATATATACTCTTTATATATAATGTTAAACAGAGCAGGGGATAGGATGCAACGCTGTCTCACTCCCTTCTTGGTTTGGAACATACTAGAGCATTCGGTGCCCAACCTGATGTAAGAACGGTTTTTTGTATGTACTTTTGATTAAACTGACGAGGTATTTAGGAGCTCCAGTTGTAAATTCCACATTTTCTCCAATTGCATACAGTCAAAGCTTTGGTATAATCAATAAAGCATAGGATTACTAGGCTGTTGAATTCTCTACTCTTCCTATTATTTGGCAAATGTTGATTCCCGCGTACCCTTGCCTTTAACAAACTTGCCTGTTCTTCAGGTATTTGTCGGGCTAAAAAGTAGCTAAGACGTCTTTTTAATACAATGTAGGGTAGGAGGATCTTACTTGCGTGCGTTACTAAAGCGATAGTCCGGTAATTTTCATATTCTTTGCCTTTTTTGTGCAAAAGGACAAACATCGATTCGATTCGAATAAAAATTATCACAAGAACTGAAAGAACCGAAAGAACCGGGTACCCGGTTCTGAGTTGAAACTGGAACCGAAAAACCCGGTTCTTAAATAATGCCCGGTTCTCGATACCCTAGCTAGGTCTCATATCCGGGAAAATTTCTTTTTCTCGGCATTTTCACACAAAAAGATTTACCAGTGCAATGTGGTTCGTAATTTCGCTGCAAAAATCGCGGCTTCACTGGCTAATCGGTTATAGTGTCGGCCTGCAACGCCAAAGGTTGCGAGATCGAATTCCAGCCGTAGACAAGTTTTTTGTTTAGTCCATTTTTTGTTATTTTTTCGAGTACTTAATTTTTTTATTTTTATTTTTACCTGAGTAGATCTCGGTTGCCCAGATATTATATTATAATGTTTGTATGTATGTTCGTAGTAGCTATTGGCTAACTCTGGTGACACAGTGCTTAGGCCGCCTGAAGGCCTCATAGCTTAACGTCTAGTTCTCGAGTTAATAATGTAACCTATAATAAAATCAAGTTTATTTCCCTAAGGGTATGCAATAACTACCGATTTCAATATTTTATGATGCTGACCCACCAACTGTTTAAGAGGTCAATTGTTAATAACATATCTATTGACCCCATAAACAAGAAGTTTTTATGGTATTAATCTAATCCGGTTTACGTTTAACCTACAGAGTTGATGATGAAACGAACTTAGCCTAAGTGAAGTTCTATCATAAGATTACCTCCTACATACAAAAAACTTTTACCTAAGTATATAAAATTAATAGATATAGATTATTCCACTAACGGACCTGTTGAACTTTGTAACGCCTTAATTTTTATAGAAAACTAGCTGCTGCCCCCGGCTTCGCTCGCGTGGTACCCGGATAAAGTAGCCTATGTTACTCTCCAGCTCTCCAACTATCTCCACACAAAAAAACACGTCAATCCGTCGCTCTATTTTGACGTGAAAGCAGAACAAATAAACAAACAAATAAACACACTTTCACATTTATAATATGGTTACGGATGTCTACAAATAAAAAATTTTAAAGTGATGTTTTTTTTATTTTAATTTAGTGAAAATCGAAGATAATTATTGATAATTTAACACATAATTAGTAAACTATGTTTGTTATTTAAAACTATACAGTTACTACAAATCGTACTATAATTAGTAATTAGTCACTAATTATAATTAACCCCTAAATAAATATTTACGACGGAGCTCATCGTGTGTAAACATTTCCTTACTTCATTAAGCAATTAAGGTTTCTATAATAATGAGAGATTCTTTTTAATGATTTAATTTGGGAATGTAAACAACAACTTTAATAAAAATGCTAAACGTTTTTAGAAAATGTGATGATTAAGAAATGTATTGTTTGTTGACAAAAATTACGAACAACTTGCAATGTTTTTATGAGTTTTTAATAATGTGTTTAGCAATAGTATTCAAACGGATTAAATTTCAAACGGATAAAATTCAAATAAATAAAAGTTAAAATGTCATTTAATAACATTTTTTTTGGGAGGTATGGCTAAATTAAAAGGTAATTAAAAATTAAAAAAAATATATATGTATATCGGAGCAATTTTCTGCACTTTCGAGGTGCATTTCTTTTCATAACTCTGAAGATCCTCAAAAGATCCTCGACTAAGGTAAGGTTAAAGTAAGCCTAACGCAGGAATGTTTTGGTAACGTCTCATTGTGGAGTGTCAAGTGTCAAATCATTGACTCGATGCAGGACTATTTTCACCTTGTTTTGACATTGCACATTGCTATAAGAGTTGGTAGTACGCCGGCTGACGTTCAGTTCAGCCTGTATAGTAAGTAGACAGAACTTTAGTCGGCCCAGTAGTTATGCTCTGTGCCTTATTAATACCCACTAGTATACTTTAAATTTCTACTAAATTGAACTGTATAATAAAATCACGAACACAAATGCCCGTGTCAACGCCCACGCCCAACTGTGGGTGGCTATTGACACTAATAACAAATCTATTAATTTTACAAACCTTATCGAAATATGTTTAATCCATAAATAAATAAAGCACTTTAACTGTCTTAGTGTTATCGCTAAAACCCACGGCCTGGTTTAACTGATAAATAGACTGCGTTCTATGACTAAGTCTAGGCTATCTAGGTCCTAAGTCAGTACATTTCGAAAATTAATCAATTTAATAAATTAACTTGTAAATTGTTAATTGCATGATATTTCTTTACTTGCACTTCTCTCGTAAGGAATCTAAAAATCTTTGGAAAGCCCCTTAGATTCCCTTTATAGAGAGTAAAAGAAAACATTGGAAATTAAATAGGCATTAAGTAATAAACATTTGAATATCTATGCGCAACACGAGCTCTAATCGGTGAAGGAAAACATCGCGAGGAAACCCGCGGCGTAGTCAGCCCCACACGTATTGACCGACCATGTATTTCCTGTGGATATGGCCAGTTAAGCTGAGAGGATGGTTTAGGCGCTGAGCAAGGCTACTACATCTCAAACAATGTCCCAGGCACTAGGCAAATATAGGTTTTTAGTTTCCACAGAGAAAATGACATCATGAAATTCCCTGGCTCACTTCTCTCGTTCGAAACTTTGTACAAATCATTGGCAAGCCCCTTAGATTCCATTTGCTAGTCTACAATGTGCCTTTACTTTATCGCCAGACAGCATGGCTGCCGAATCGTAATTTTGTTATCTAGTTAGGTACTATAAAGCTTTGACAGATAGGCTGAGATATGAATATTGTAGGTCATGTCCTAGGCAGAGAAGTATTGTACGATACGTACGGAGATAGGGCCTCAACTTTCGATTTGAAGGTAGTAGAGTAGATTCGAAATCATGCAATTAACTGGCATCTGCAATTAACCATTGGATTTATTTTTCCTCCTGACGAAAAAGAGGAGAGTTTGTGTATATGTGTATCTATCCCCTCTACTTATAAAATTCTGTTAAAATTGAGACAATTGCTATCCTTTTTTGTTAGATAGTGTTCTAACACTATCTAACAAATAATGCTCTAAATAATGTCACTATCTATAGTGACTATGAATGCTATCATCAATGAAATATAAGTACAACAAAGTATTTTCATTCGTTCATTCAAAAAGCAAGCTCTTTTGCATTATGTATTGGTATATTAGTAATGAATGACCGCGCCTATCGTGGGTTCGAATCCGGTCAACCAAGTCTATTGTTTTGTGTATTTTTCCACTATGCGCTCCAATTATTGTTGCGCATTAACAATGGAATATGATGAACTGGGAAGGGACAAATATTTGCATGATCTGACGGTATGTCGTGATACTCGTAGTTTTTGATGCCGTCTACTTACATAAGAAATACGTCTTTTAATTAGGCCTTTACGTCTTTTACTAGATGATTTTTACAGTAGGCAGAGGCAATTATTTGCCTACATGTAACGGGAAGCTGTGGTGCCTGGGACATTGTTTGAGATGGAGTAGGCTTGCCCAACACTGACTGTTTCATGATGTGAATAATAAGACTCATTATACTATTATTATGATACCAGAATCTTATTATTATGAGCTTTAGATTATCCTCTCAGCAACCGCCTATCTATATCCACAGAAAAGACATAGTCAATGCGCGTGGGGCTGACTAAGCCGCGGGTTTCCTCACGTACTCAGTGACACTGTTTAAAAATGTAAAGGCCTAAGTTTTATGTAAGCTGAAAGGTCAATTTTATGTTCATTATTTATTTCGATTTGTTATTCTAGCTAGATACATAAAAAGGTTACTCAATCAATGAATCATCTCATCTGGTTAATTATAGCCCGGTCAGAATTAACCGCGTGACATACATTCAGTTGAGCCAGCTATTAGTAATGGTACATTAGAACGAAATGTCACAAAATGGATGGATATTTAAACAGCTGACCCCCTTACTTATGAAAGATGTTTAAAGTTGAACACTGGCTAAACAACGTCCTGTCTGTCTGTCCTTACTACATTACATGTTTGTCACTATCCACAAATAAAGACAAGACGTTGTTTAACCAGTGTTTAACTTTAAACATCTTTCATAAGTAGGGCCCTGAGAGCCGAGTGGGTTAGTGCCGCGACTTTCGATCCAAAGGTCGCAGATTGTAAAATTCCAGGACATTACAAAATATACAAGTGAAGTTGAATAAAAGCTTTTAAAAATATTATGATTTTCGATAGGTATCGATAATATTTCTAGAATCTTCATATGGATAAGATTGACTTGGTCGCTCTTTGAGGCAACGTTTCACACTCACACATTCTCATTCTTCTGTTTCTCTAGTTATTACGTCAATAATAAAGTAATTACGAGGAAAAACTGAAAGATGGAAAACCCCAGCGTATGCTTCATGCTGTATCACACTTGGATCAACATTTACAGATAAACACACCCACACTACTGTTAGTATGCGTACTTGCTTTTAGCACACTTTTAGTCACGGTTTTGCTAACATTGTACCAACAATGAGGAAGACTCACGATTTTAGTTGAGTACCTATGCAGATTTGTAGATACAAAAAAAACAAAAAATACTGTGTTTTTGGTTTTTTAATCGGATCAAAAATGACCGAGTTACAGAGATTTTAATGCACCAATCTAAAAAACGCTCGCGAGAAGGCCGCGACTGGCTGTGACGTCACCAGGCGCCCGCGGCTCGCTCCACTAGTACAAAATCCCTAGTTATTTTCAAACTAATTTCCGCCCGCGGGATCGCTCGCATGGCACCTGGATAAAAAGTAGCCTATGTCCTATTCCCGCTCATTACCTAACTATATTTTAAATTTCAGCCAAATCGGTTCAGTAGTTGTCGAGTTATAGAGGAACAAACATACATCCAAACATCCAAACTTTCGAGGTCATTCACGTTTTTTGTTAAGTAAGTACTTATGCAGATTTGTAGATTTAAAAAAGTTATAAATGATTTCATTTTTATTTTTAAATATGATTACGACTGTATTCCCAAGGCACAGTAGACATAATATTCTATCAGATCTTTTAGGAATTTTTAGATCCGTTGAAAAAGTCTAAGCGGGTAGTCAGAGGTAAAGAAGCAGTTGGCCAAGTGCGCTAGTGCCTCGACTTTCAATCCGAAGGTTGTGGGTTGAAACTAGGGCATGAATACCGGGATCCCGTAATACCGAAATACCGGGATCCCGGAAGATTTGTCCGGTATTTCAATACCGGTATTGAAGTAATCAATACCGGACAATACCGGTATTGAGGAAATCAATATCAAATAATTCCGTACGTTATTCCGTATGGTTAACGGATCCCGGAATTCGGTCTTTTGTCGTGCGCAGTAGAGCATTTTCTTGCTAAATTGTATACCTACTGTGCATCGAAACAGCTAACTTTACGAATGCCTAGATACGCTAATCGTATTGTACGTCTATGTTTACTTTAATTACTATCATAAGAATTACTAGCATCCATGTGCCTGCGACTGCGCCTACCTGGGTAAAAAGTAGCCTATGTGTTATTCCAAATCATAAACTACGTCGCGGCCGGCAAGTGGTATTACGGTGGGTTTACACGCTCACGTGCAAACAAAAATTCATCGAGACAGAAATATGATTAGATCAAGCACGGTGTAACTCTGTCACTTTCATCTCGAGGAGACCGGACGCAACATAAAATAATATGCTCGTTGTCTGTTTGCACGTGAGCGTGTGAACGCGCCTTAAAAATGGTTCGCTGGCCAGCTCTAACGCTCTCTCACTCTTACTCTACCCCCGCTTCAGTCGGTTCGCAAATGTTGTGTCTGTGAGTGTGATTACTTTTGTGAAATTGTGACGCTGGATTAGCTGCTGAATCGCCCCAATAATAGTATCTCCAGTAATAAGTAGTACCTACTTAGATAATGTGATTACCTTAAAGACTTCCTAATCCAAAAAGTTCCTAATGCATCCTGCATCGTTTGGTACCTAGTATCTACATTTAGGTAAAGTTAAGTAAGTAGACTAAGTTTATTGATTGATCTCTTTTGTTATGTGAGTATAGATACTATATTTTATACATGTTCATAGAAATACAAATTATTTTGATTTTATTCCTACAGTTTTTCTTCGTATCATGTCCTTGACCAATAAATCTTGCTAAAATTTGCTTAAATTACATTCAATATTTTTGTTTTTTAGGAAAAACTAGAATTTCAAATAAAAATGCCAATACCGGTATTAATACCGGTATTCCGGTATTGGGCACCAATACCGAACTCAATACCGGTATTGAGATTTGTCCCGGTATTGCATGCCCTAGTTGAAACCCAGGCGATCAATGGATTTTTCGTTTCGAAAAATGTATAAGTAGGTACCTAAGTAGGTATGCGCTTTAACACGAGCTCTAAACGGTGAAGGAAAATATTGTGAAAGTGTGATAGTGTGATTTGAAAACCAAGTTTAGGTAGGTAGGTATGTGATTATTTTGACTCGTACATACAAATTATTAATTTTAGGTATTACGATTAAAAGTATGTATAAAAAATACCTATTCACTAAAAAGTTTAAAGGCGAAAATTATTTTTAAGTAGGTACCTACCTAGGTAAGTAGTAGGTAGGTAGGTACCTACTTAAAAATAATTTATGTAAGTAATAATTTAAGTAGGTAGGTAAATAATTTAGGTAGGTAAAGTTAATATTAGTGTGATTCGACTCCTGATTGTTAGTTTTGTTTGTTATTGTTTTCGGTAAGTACCGGTACCTACCTCAAATACCTATTCAGTAAAAAGTTTAACGGCGAAAATTATTTTTAAGTAGGTACCTACCTACCTACTTACTACTTACCTAGTACCTACTTAAAAATAATTTTCGACTTTAAACTTTTTACTGAATAGGTATTTTAGGTACGTACCGGTATTATTTTTAAGTAGGTACCTACCTACCTACTTACTACTTGATGATTTTTTGGCTAGTAAGTTTTAATGTGACATTTTACTGTGTTGACATTTAAAATAATATTTATATTTTGACATACCTAATAAATTGACATGATGTGCTTATAAATCATCGACATATTTCTTCAAGTCATAAATAATTTAATATACCTATATTTTTTTTTTTTTTTGTTTTCACGAGCTTGATTTTATTTTGTAAAGTATTATTGTTTGGAATTTAATAATGTTATTGTATTTAATTGAAATTTGAAATTTAATAATGTATGGATTTATTTATGTTCTAGATTAAGTTATATTATGTTATGTAATAGATTAAGTTCAGTTCAAACACAATTGTATTGTTACTACACACATTCGCGCGCCGCTATCATAGAACACTAGCTTCCGCCCACGACTTCGCTCGCGTGGTATCCGGAAAAAAGTATCCTATGTCCTATTCCCGGTCATTATCTATCTATATTTTAAATTTCAGCCAAATCGGTTCTGTGGTTGTCGAGTTACCTACAGAGGAACAAACATACATCCAAACATCCATCCATCCATCCAAACATCCATGCAAACATCCAACCTTTCGCATTTTAATATTAGTGTGATTCGACTCCTGATTGTTAGTTTTGTTTGTTATTGTTTTCGGTAATTACCGGTACCTACCTAAAATACCTATTCAGTAAAAAGTTTAAAGGCGAAAATTATTTTTAAGTAGGTACCTACCTACCTACTTACTACTTACCTAGGTAGGTACCTACTTAAAAATAATTTTCGCCTTTAAACTTTTTAGTGAATAGGTATTTTTTATACATACTTTTAATCGTAATACCTAATTAATAATTTGTATGTACGAGTCAAAATAATCACATACCTACCTACCTAAACTTGGTTTTCAAATCACACTATCACACTTTCACATCACACTAATCTAATCATACTATCACACTAATATTATAAATGCGAAAGTTTGGATGTTTGGATGGATGATGTTTGTTCCTCTATAACTCAACAACCACTAAACCAATTTGGTTGAAATTTTAAATATAGATAGATAATGACCAGGAATAGGACATAGGCTACTTTTTATCTTTGTACCACGCGAACAAAGCCGCGGGCGGAAGCTAGTTAATATTAAAAATGCAAAAGTTTATATATTTGGATTTATGTTGGTTCCTCTATAACTCGACAACCACTGAACTGATTTGGCTGAAATTTAAAACATAGATAGTTCTTAACCTGAAATAGGACATAGGCTACTTTTTATCCAGGTGCCACGCGAGCGAAGCCGCGGGCGGAAGCTAGTTTGTAATTAACTAGCGATTTTGTACTAGTAGACCGAGCCGCGGGCGCCCGGTGACGTCTGACGCAGCGCGAAGCTCCGAGCGCGCGTTTTGAAATGGCCGAAAAGAAAACTTGAATAACTTCGTCATTTATTGATGGATTTTAATTATTTAAAAAACAGAATGCTCAGAATGCTAAAGAGTATACGCCCTCATACTTAGAAACCCAATATTTCGTTTAGTGATTGATCCTCATTGGAATCCCGCAATACAGGCTTGGCCTAGTAAGGGGTTCACTGTAAATTATTTAGTCTATGTTTGTCCTATGTATGTATGTTACAATGTTTTTATGAAGCGCTATTGCCGTAGCTTACGTTCTTGATTGATCGTTGAAGTTAAGCAGCGTTGTGCGCGGTCACAATTTGGATAGGTGACCGCAAGTGGCATTACGAGCTGAGCGCTTCCGTGCTTCGGAGGGCACGATTAATTGTCGGTCCCGGCTTTTAAGTGGCTAAGCCATGACGGAGGCCTTTAGGCTACCTAAAAACTCCGTCACCAGAGTTGGCCACTTGCTCATACGAACTTTTGAAATGTTTTTAAATCCGATGACGTTACGAAGTTGATTAGTAAGCGTTGGTCTATAGAATTCCATAAAAAGAATACCGAGGCGATGCACTAAGGTGTAACCTTCACAAAACATAAGGAAAAAATCTTATCAAAGCGTGTGGTTCTAGGAACAGGCTTTAAAGTAATGAGACAAATGAATATAAGTAAACATAATTTCGTAGAACCTACCAAGATTAAATTACTACATCACACGATCTTTCAACTACGCAGATAAAATGGGTATAAAAAAAAGTATGACCGAGTGCAGTGTTCCGCAAACTTTTTGTGTTAAGGGTACAGCGCGGCACAAGCGATAGAGAGGCACGATCGTTCATCAATATTTTCTTATGACGTTATCACGTAAAATTATCGTTTGTAAACCGACTTTACAGAAAACTATTTTTGAATCTGCTCGATTACCCATTAAAAGCTTGTTATTATCAGTAAACAAATTTCATTTACATTTAGTTAATTGACTACCTGCAGAGTTTATGACATTACTATTGGGATAGTCAGGGTCAGTTCTTGTCAATAATGTCCTTGTTTATTGAACATAAATTACACATATAGCCTGTAATAAAATTGTTAAACAAATATTTTGTTGTTTTTACGACCTTGGTTATGCAACTGATTCTACTCGTAATTTGAAGATGGCTAACGTAATATTACGGTAAATGATTTTATCAAAAACTAGGCGGACACTACAATAATTTAAAAGTTATTAATCAATTCGACATAAGAATTAATTAAAAGGAAAAGGTGATAAAATAACTGCTAGCATATCAGAAAAACTACTTATAAGTTGTGTTTGATAAAGATGTTACTGTTCTCTTGAGAATAATTAACTTATTAAACTATGGTTTAAATTATTGCTAAGTTAAACCATAGAATATTAATAGGTGGCCAAGGTTTCAAAAGGCATATTTTATAATTTATTGACATTTTATCGATAAATCGAAATAATAGCAGCATTTACACGCAGAGATCGGCCTGCGGATTTTCCCGCGGATCGATCTCTGTCATTCCAACCTTTGAAAGTTTTATCCGCGGATATCCGTAAAGATATCTTTACAGATATCTGTACAGTCCAGATCCGTGCTAAAAACTCTACCGTTTAAAGGCCGCTAGTTTTATCCGCGGATATCTTTACAGATATCTGTACAGTCCACACAACGATCTATTATCATTTAATCTTGGTTATAAGGATTGTTGGTCTTGTTGAGAGGCTTTCTTGGTAGCTTTGTCTCTTTCACACTCGTTGTTGGATTAGTAGTGTGCCCATGTCATTTAAATTTCAGGATATTTTTACTTTATCGCGCTCGACAAAATCAGCGCTTGATTTCGATCCATGGTTTCGATCCTTGAATTCGATCCTTGATTTTGATCCTTGATTTTGATTTCGATCCTTGATTTCGATCCTTGGTTTCGATCTTGGATTTCGATCCTTGATTCTTGAATTTTGAACCTTGAATCTGAAATTTTGAATCTTGAATCTTTGAAGTGACAGCTGTCAAACTTCAAATGACCATATCTCGGGAACTACTCGTCCTAGACTCCCCGTTCTCAGTTCAAATGAAAGCTATGACCAAGATCTTCATTTGAAGTGACAGCTGTCAAACTCCAAATGGCCATATCTCGGGAACTACTCGTCCTAGACTCCCCGTTCTCAGTTCAAATGAAAGCTATGACCAAGATCTTCATTTGAAGTGACAGCTGTCAAACTTCAAATGGCCATATCGCGGGAACTACTCGTCCTAGACTCCCCGTTCCCAGTTCAAATGAAAGCTATGACCAAGATCTTCATTTGAAGTGACAGTTGTCAAACTTCAAATGGCCATATCTCGGGAACTACTCGTCCTAGACTCCCCGTTCTCAGTTCAAATGAAATCTATGACCAAGATCTACATTTCAGATGACAGATGTCATTTTGACAGCTGTCACTTCAAATGAAGATCTTGGTCATAGCTTTCATTTGAACTGGGAACGGGGAGTCTAGGACGAGTAGTTCCCGAGATATGGTGGTTTGAAGTTTGACAGCTGTCACTTCAAATAAAGATCTTGGTCATAGCTTTCATTTGAACTGGGAATGGGGAGTCTAGGACGAGTAGTTCCCGAGATATGGCGGTTTGAAGTTTGACAGCTGTCACTTCAAATAAAGATCTTGGTCATAGCTTTCATTTGAACTGGGAACGGGGAGTCTAGGACGAGTAGTTCCCGAGATATGGCCATTTGAAGTTTGACAGCTGTCACTTCAAATAAAGATCTTGGTCATAGCTTTCATTTGAACTGGGAACGGGGAGTCTAGGACGAGTAGTTCCCGAGATATGGCCATTTGAAGTTTGACAGCTGTCACTTCAAATGAAGATCTTGGTCATAGCTTTCATTTGAACTGGGAACGGGGAGTCTAGGACGAGTAGTTCCCGAGATATGGCGGTTTGAAGTTTGACAGCTGTCACTTCAAATAAAGATCTTGGTCATAGCTTTCATTTGAACTGGGAACGGGGAGTCTAGGACGAGTAGTTCCCGAGATATGGCGGTTTGAAGTTTGACAGCTGTCACTTCAAATGAAGATCTTGGTCATAGCTTTCATTTGAACTGGGAACGGGGAGTCTAGGACGAGTAGTTCCCGAGATATGGCCGTTTGAAGTTTGACAGCTGTCACTTCAAATGAAGATCTTGGTCATAGCTTTCATTTGAACTGGGAACGGGGAGTCTAGGACGAGTAGTTCCCGAGATATGGTGCTTTGAAGTTTGACAGCTGTCACTTGAAATGAAGATCTTGGTCATAGCTTTCATTTGAACTGAGAACGGGGAGTCTAGGACGAGTAGTTCCCGAGATATGGCCATTTGAAGTTTGACAGCTGTCACTTCAAAGATTCAAGATTCAAAATTTGATAGGGCCTCCAGACTCTCTGCGAGAACCCCCGAGAACACCCGAGAAGCGTGAGTGTGAAGAGCTTCTCGCCTTCTCGTTCTGTGGCTCGCCTGTTCTCCGATAGGTGTCGGTATTTTTGGCCGAGACAAAGGATTTCAAACATCACGACGGAGAAAAATTGAGAGTGTGGATAGCTTGTTTGTTCTTCGAGAAGTCTCGGCGAGACTTCTCGCCGAGCTTTCTCTCGAGAGTCTGGAGGGGCTATCAGATTCAAGGTTCAAAATTCAAGAATCAAGAAAAAAACTTTGTAAATTTATACCGTTCCACGCGCCAGTCCAAAATCTGCGGTTATCTGTACAGATATCTTTAAAGATATCTTTACAGATATCTTTACAGTCCGGATCCGTGGGAAAATCTTTAGCGTTTAAAGGCAGCTAGTGTTATCCGCAGTTATCTTTAAAGATATCTTTACAGATATCTTTACAGATATCTTTACAGTCCGGATCCGTGGGATAATCTCTATCGTGTAAATGCCGCTAATAACTGTCTTATAAATAGTTTATTGAGGAAAGATTGACATTGAAATAATAGGTTGCTACTGCCTTTTAAAACTATGTTTGGAAAACAAGTTAATTAATAAAGAGGTTATTATAAAACCTAAGTTAATATAACAATAGAGAGTAAAATATTATAGAGATGAGATTTCAATTTCAATTTCAGTTTCTGCTCAGATTTCAATTACTTAATAAATTACGTAATAATAATAATAGTAGATAATACTAAAAAATACTTTTATAACGCACATTTTTTTTAAACTTTTGTGGCGTATCTTAGCTCATACGAAATTACTTACTGCCTTAATGCTCATTTTAAACCCCCAGTTTACCCCTGTTTTAACCTTTCAAAGGCCTTCTAAACTTTTATATCACAATCTGGTTGATGCACAACCAACAATGATTTCAATAAGCTACGATTCTACATTACTACAGTCGTGATTTAGTTGCGCTACAACCGCAATTCAGTTGCAATGCAGTCGCGTTTTAGTTAGGTACGACATAGTCGAAATTCAGATTTTGAGCTCTTCGTTTCTCAAAAGTCCCAAACACTCTTTAAGTGTACCACACACACAACAGACAATAGGCGGCGGCCTTTACACGGTAGAGTTTTTACCACAGATCTGGACTGTACAGATATCTTTACAGATAACCGCGGATAAAACTGTCAAAGGTTGGAATGGCGCGTGCTATTTCCCGCGGCATCTGGACTGTACAGATATCTGTACAGTGTACAGATATCTGTACAGATATATCTGCGTGTAAATGCTGCTACTAGCGGCCTTTAAACGGTAGAGTTTTTAGCACGGATCTGGACTGTACAGATATCTGTAAAGATATCTTTACGGATATCCGCGGATAAAACTTTCAAAGGTTGGAATGACAGAGATCGATCCGCGGGAAAATCCGCAGGCCGATCTCTGCGTGTAAATGCTGCTATTATATCTTTTGAAATCTAAATCTTGACAGATCGCACCAAATATATGTTTTTTGTAATTTATATTCGCTGTGTGTGGTCCTCCATAGAATTTGTATGGGCGCGATCTCAAAAATATTTCATAAGATATATTATCTGCTGTGTGTGTGGTGCGCTTTACCGTAATTATTTTTTAGTGACACAAGTGACAAAAATACAATTCACCTTGATACTAAATCATTTCAAATATTATTCATTTTACAATATTCTTAATCTCTTTATTAATTTCCAGGTATGTACCGTGACCTCTGTTATCTAACACGGATACGAATCTGCAACGTCGGCCTCCACTAAATAGGTAAACCTTGTTACTCTTTAAGGTGAACGCACACCTATCTGCACCGAACGCATCGAACGGATTTCTTGTTTTACCATTTTTTTTTTATTTTTTTTTTCATATTTCATATTTATTTATACATTCGGATGAACCAGACGGTTCGACGCCGGCAGGTGTGCTAGGTTTCATCATTTCAATACGTGTGGGACTGACTAAGCCGCGGGTTTCCTCAACAGTTACATTATTATACTGAATATATACTGAAGGCATTTGCATGTAGATTCGACTGCGAATATGTGAACCATCTTAGAATGATACACGCGCAGTTCATTCACTCATATAAATAAATAAAGTGTAAGTCGGGCCGGGTATCTGTTTTTGTATTATTGTGCTATTTTAATTTAAATTTTGTGTATTGTGTGCTTTTAAAATGTGTGTGAATTTTCTATGGACTAGATTGTCTGAAATAAATGATTTATTTATTATTTATTTATTATTTTAGTCAATAAACAAACTAAAGCCGTATATTGGCTTACCGAACCAGTGACCGAGAGCAATCATAGAAAGCATGTTATCCGACAACTTCTACCGCGTGGGAAAACTAGTTGTTAGACCGGCGCCGGCGCATGGCTGTGTATAGGGCATAGGAACCGGGTTTACCCGGAACCGAAAGAACCGGGATTACCCGGTTCTTGGGGCTACACAAGGAACCGGTTCTCAAAATATTAAGAACCGGGTTTTCGGTTCTTTCGGTTCTTTTAAAAAGTTCTTCTCTTCTAAAGCGTGCCGAGTTCTTAGGTGTGTACAGGCAGCATAATGTACCTTGTTTGTGATTAGTTATTGTTTAAAAGATTTAAATTATAGCTGTGATTATAAATTCCATGTTTGATTTTTGATCTCATTGTAGTATTTTGTAATATTTTACTACAAAATTCTAATAAACTATCTCTCTCTCTCGTCGTTCTCGAAGCTGATATCTCACATCATATCTGAGGATCGTGGTCAGCTTCGGGTTTGTCTTTGGAATGGATGATTGTCCTCCATTGGTTTCTGTCTAGTGCGTCCTTTACAACAGTGTACAATTTTTAAGACGAAGAGTCTTTCACTTGATCAGCCCATCTTGTTGGTCATTATTTAACACACGGGAGTTACTCACGTAAAAATATCGTCGACTTAGATACCGACAATGTTTCGATTCATCCGGAGAATCTTCATCTGGGTAAGGAGGGAGTTGCGGTCGCGTCGCGGTCGCGTCTCACACTGCGAGAAATGTAACGCTCGGCGCGGGACGCGGGCCGCGGGGGCAGTAGTGGGGGGCGCGCAGTTGTAGGTGCCGGTGTCGCAAGGAGAGTCGGTGCTGGGTCTTCATCCTCACTATTCACGTCTTCTGTGTCGTGGATATTGACACACACAGTACTGACGGTATCTCTACCAGGCTCTAATGCACTACTATTATTCATAGTTCCGTGGAGACAAGGCTTCCAGGCTAGTGCCAAGGCCCAACCTCTGTCTCGGTTGAAATTAGGAACCCGGCTTATTTCTATCTTGTTGGTAATCGCTTTCATTCGGTGTTCCCAACTACGATCAGTTTTACTAGACTTTCATCGCCTCTGCGCACCACGTGGCCGAAGTATTAAAGAATGCGTTGGTGGCTTAAGGTAGATAATCGGGTTTTAATATGGAGCTGGGATAAGATCGATACATTGGTGCGTTTATCGGTCCAGAGTATTCTTAGCATTCGCCTCCAGCACCAGATCTCGAATGCATCGATCCTTTGTCTTTCTCTGGACAGAATTGTACACTTTCCGATCCATACATAAAGACAGGGAATACCAAATACTTATACGAATGCCCGTAACAGTCTGATCTTAGTTTTTATACCTATTCCTCTCTTCTTCCAGATGTTATTTAGGCGGGTCATTGTATCTTTTGCCATTCCAATACGCCTCTTTATTTTCGGGACACAGCTGCCATCCTTATGGTATTAATTTGTTATCCTAGCTAAGTAGAGATAGTGGTTAACGGTATCGATGCTTGAGATGTTGCAGGTGGCGTCTGTTAGTTTTCCCGCACGATCCTTTACCAATTTTTTTGGTTTTCGCCCTGTTGACTCAGACTAGACAAGTTCTAGACTTTGGGAAAATTCTTCCATATCTTCCACGTATGTTACTAAGAGAACGGTATCGTCAGCGTACCGAAGGTTTGATATCCTCTTTCCGCTGGCCGGGAAACCTTTCTCTCAGTTTTCAAGGGTCCTACGAAATATGTACCAACTTTCATATAATATTAATTAGAGCAGGGGATAGGATGCAACCCTGTCTTACTCCCTTCTTAGTTTGGAACATACTAGCTAGAGCATTCGGTGCCCAATCTGATATCAGAATGTTTTTTTTAGACTTTTCTTGATTAAAACGACGACGTGTTCAAGAGATCCCATCTCCAGTAGTATGGAATATACAATTTCTCTAATTACAAACAGTCAAAGGCTTTGGTATAATCAATAAAGCAAAGGATCACTAGGCTGTTGAATTCTCTACTCTTCTCTATTATTTGGCGAATGATGGTTCCCGCGTACCCTTGCCTAATGCCTTTAACAAAACCTGCCTGTTCTTCAGGTAGGTTGGGCTAAAAAGTAGCTAAGACGTCTTTTTAATACATGTAGGGTAGGAGGATCTTACTTGCGTGCTTTATTAAAGCGATAGTTCGGTAATTTTCACATTATTTGCCTTTCGTGTGCAAAGGGACAAAAATCGATTCGATTCGAAAAAAAATTATCTTAGGAACCGAAAGAACCGAAAGAACCGGGTACCCGGTTCTGTGTTGAAACTGGAATCGAAAAAACTGGTTCTTGAAATGGGGCCGGTTCTCGATGCCCTAGCTGTGTAGTGCAAAATTGGTAAACATACAGGCAAATCTTTTGAGACGTATTATGTTAAGCGAGTAATAAGCGTAACAATAAATAAAAAAATACTGGACATTTTACACTAGAATCATGTAGCCCCAAAGTAAGCAGAGCTTGTGTTATGGGAACCACATGACTTATATACATACTTTTTTTGTAAAGATAATACTCGTACCTATCTGTAGGTACAGGTCGGCGGTGGATGCAGGCCGCTTCCAACCGCAACACATGGAAATTTTTGAGGGAGGCCTATGTCCAACAGTGGACGTCCAACGGCTGAGATGATGATGATGATGACATAATACATAGGAAACCACTAGAAAAGGTTGAGGTTCGGGTACGGAGACGACTGGTCAGCTTCAACCTTAATTCTCATTTATGACGTAGTACCTACTGAATTTCTTTTTGACCTTGACCTCAATAAGAAAGACAATATTATAAGGAAAATGAAATCTTAAACATAAGAATGACTCGTGCACGTTTCAATGCTACTGCAAATGTTTATAGTGTAAACAGTGAAATTAACAAGAACGCAATAATAAAATTTCTAGATAATACACCGTTTATTTTTGGTCAGTTTAAAGCCGGCGCCTACGTAATCTATATCGATAACCTTACTCAAAAATAATAATAAATATGAGATCTATTTTTTTGCAATTAATAATATCATGAAACATAGGCAGGATAAATCACGGAGATACGTGCTCTGTGCTCAGCTGTTGCTACGGCGTAGAGTCTACGCTATGTCGTTGTCATACATACATACCTAGGTCATTAGCTCTGCGCGCCTACGACACCTTACCAAGTGTTTTCCTCACTTTTGTTAATCTTTTAAACTATTTAGTTTCGTATGAAATACTTATCAAATTCAAAAATTAAACCAATGACTCGAATACGATTAAGCAATACAAGCAGTGGGTGCTGGCTTTAAACTGACCCAGAATTAACGGTGTATAATTTACTCCTTTTGTGTATACTACATTGTGTAGCTTATTTAGTTGTTAACCGACTTCAAAAAAAGGAAGAGGTCCTCAATTCGTAGGAATATTTTTTTTATTTTCTTTTGTGACAGGGCGATACAGTGCGGTGCGGGTGTGGTGATATGACATGTCAGCTACAACCTTTAAAATGCGGATGCTGCTTATAACCATCGAGATTTTACCAATAGAGACGTTATGCTTATTAGAAAAGGCTCTAAAACGCGGAGAAATTTTGTTATAGCTACTTACCTAGGTACTTACGAGTAGGTAGAATATAAGCAGTTTTTTTTAATATCAATCAAGAAAACTAAAAAATAGCCGAGCTTTATAAAGCCCCGTTGTCAGTTCTTATGTCCGTGTTGTTTGTAAATGCGTGTAACAACGGAGCTAATTAGCTTGACTTTTGTTCGCCACGCAGAGTGGGGTACAACGCATCTATCTCAGTTTATGTAAAAGATCATTGCTGGTTTTGTTTGTTTGATGTTATGACCTATTTGTTTGATGAAAACCGATAAATATTACCTCAAAATAAAACCACCAGGCACTTCTAAAGCTACATTTGTCGCTCTTTATGATACTACGAACTTAGATGCTTTATGCTAAGTGCAAGCGCATCTAGAGCATGTAACTCACTGCATTGAAAGTGCGTTCCGCAAATACATTCACATTATTATATTTCGGCGTCGATTCTGGTACCGAACTTTTTATCAACCTCAACCAAAACCTCAACTAAAACGACTGTTTCCATGACTACTAATAAGAAACGACTCAGTTGTGGTGAGGTTTCGAACTTTGGCAGAACAAATTTTTGAAAAGCTATTCTACTATTTCACCAAATGGCTGACATTTAAGAGATCGAACCAAAACCAAAGCGGTTGTCATCTAGTAGAATACAGGCCCTGGACTTTGTACTACACTTTAAGCTTTCATTTTCACTTGATGCTCTTAAAAAGTTTTCCATACTGAATACTGTGTCCTCAAGTACCAGTAGACACTCAGATCTTAAAAGATTAGAAGAGATTGCATTAAAGAAATGTGTGGAGGAAATTGCATCATTGCACCAGAAGTGTCTAAAATCATAGACAATGTCTACATTACTTGGGGATACATTCGTGTGCCTATTTATGTTTTACTAGCATCCGCCCGCGGCGTTGCCCGCGAGGTGCCTACATAACAATAGCCTATGTTCATCATGAAAGTTCACTCTAAATACTGGTGAAAGAATTTTTGAAATCGGATGAGTAGTTTCGGAGATTACCTCCTACATACAAACAAACTTTATAATATTAGTATAGAATTTTGTAATAGTAGAATTCTGTCATACGACTCTTTATCTCAAAGGACTTTAAAATAACTCTTTAAAATCTGTTTATTAATAACAAAAATACCTTCTTCAATTACATAACATACTCCATTCTAAAAATACTCAAACTGCTCAAGTGATCTCAAATCAAAGGTATATTCCTGATTTGATTATAAACCATAACTATAGGGAAATAAGGTTCATAATTGTCGGAGGTTTAAGATGCTTGTATGAAAATAATGTAGTCTGTGCCGAGAAGAAAGCCGTCTTGTTCTGACACTTGACACTGTGTGTGTTTCCATTGTTTTATGCGATACGATTGTTAACTTTTTTGTAGTTTTTTAGTTGGTTATGCTTAATTTTAAACAAACAAATAAGTCAAAATTCTTTGTTATAAAGAATCAAGGACAACTAAGATCGAATTACTAGACTTAAATAGATTTTTTTCCAAGGTAGAGTTGCTTGTTGACACGAGTTTTTAATTTATTAAATAACCATTCATTATATTTTCTTCAAAACTTGTATTCACACAGTGTAATAAGAGAATAATATCACAAACGTAATGGAAATATGTCAGTTTCGCTATAAATCTGCAATTTAGCACATTTACATTCTAAATTATTATGCAACTATTTATTTCTAATCGGCTTGATCTTGAACTAAATACTTCTCTGATTGACTGTTATTGTTCTTGCAATGAACTATATATTTGCGTATATAAAATAGCAGTAACCTTACATAATAATTATGGGGAATAATAAGTCGAGCCGCAGAATTATTTTTTGGCCACGGAACCTACCTTCTGATTTTATAACTAAGCAACGGGAAAATAAGAAACCTTCTAATAAACTAACTCGTCCTTTTTCCAGCATCAACTAAATATTCCAAAGAAAGCGTCAAGTAAATAACATCAATTATTTTTACTTGACCTACAGATTTATACATCGCCATCAAATTTACTAACTCAGCCACGGATTTTACAACTAACCAACAGTTTAGGTTAGGTTAGGTTAGATTATGAAATAACTACGCGCGAGGTAAGCGAGCGTAGCGAGGGTGCCGCGGCAGCGGCCGCCGAAGCGACAGAAATCTAATTCATAAAGAATACAGTATATTATACTCCGGTATTTTCGACATTTTAAGCATTCTACCTTCCAAGTATCGTCTTTATAAACTTCGATCAATCGATCTTTATACATGTCATATAGTACATACAGTCGATCTTTATAGCATGTTTGTAACCTTAGCTCTTTTCAGAACTGCAATTGCTCTGTATTGTCCACTGCTACTTCGATTAAATATCTAGGGGTAATTATTGATAACAACTTAAATTTTATAAGTCATATTGAATATATTTCTAATAGAATCAGGAAACTTATATATATATGCAAACAATTACGTCATTCTGCAGACAATCGTATTATGAAATTAATTTACACATCACTATGTCAGTCAGTTCTCTCCTACTGTTTAACCAGTTGGGGAGGTGCAGCTAAGACTAACCTATTATGTGTCGAAAGAGCCCAAAGATCCCTATTAAAAGTAATTTACTTTAAGCCAAAGCTCTTTCATACAACAGATCTATACAAAGAATGTGAAGTACTGACAGTCCGCCAACTCTTTATATTAAGCACTATACTGAAACAGCATTCTACTATAGTCCAAGATGCTGATAACGCACCACGTTTAGACACTAGGCGAAACTACAAAATTTTACCACTAGCTAAATGTCGCACTAAATTTGCCCAAAGATTTTCCTTGTTTCTTGGCGCTTGGCTTTACAATAAAATTAATAAAGAGCTGCAAATTTTACCAATGAATAAACGAACATGCAAACGTACACTTACAACGTGGCTATTATCTTTAACTTACGATACTACTGAAGACTTATTTACAATTATATCCTAATGTGAAATACATATAAACTTAGCTAACACACACACACACACACATACACACACACACACGCACACACATACGCACACACACACATGCGCACACACACACACACACACTCTTGCACACACACACACACACACATACACTCTCGCACACACACATACACTCTCGCACACACACTCACAGACACAGTACAATACACACACTTACCTACATACACACTCGCATAATCTAATCACAAACACATCTCATACCAGGAGTAACTCAACATACCTACTCATTCTCACGGTTTCAAGTTTTCAATTAAGTAATCACGAACCTTTGTCTTGTTGTCTTCTGGTCTCTTTTTGATTAGTTTTTTTTTTTTTCAAAGCGATTCATACTAACTCCTTTAAACCGTATCTAAGAGTGCTTATTAATATTATTAAGTCAATAACCTTTCTGTTTTGTAACTACTTAAATTTTCTAGCTTAAAATTGAAATAAGTACACCTATAATGAGGGTGGGCGCTGATACCTATCACACAGGATTATTTTTATCTTAGTTTAGGTATCAGTTGTATCACATTGTGAACCTGTAACTTCCTTACGCTAAGAAATTATGTATGTATACCTAGGTATTTCTGTAATGTACACTTTTGTTATTTAAGGTGCTCAATAAACAATTTACAATTTACAATTTATACATTTCTAACATTCTTGATTTTGAAATTCGCTATTTTAAGCTTTGGCATTACAATTAGATGTTACACTATATTTTAAATATGCTGAGTTATAAAATTAGAAGCAGGGGCTCGATTCCGGTACGGAACTTTTTATCAACCTCAACCAAAACCTCAACTAAAGCGACTGTTTCCATGACTACTAATAACAAACGACTCAGTTGTGGTGAGGTTTTGAACTTTGGCAGTACAAATTTTTGAAAAGCTATTCTACTATTTCACCAAATGGCTGACATTTAAGAGTTCGAACCAAAACCAAAGCGGTTGTCATTTAATAGAATACAGGCCCAGATAGACTTACTTTATTGGTGTCATATTTAAATATTTTAGGAGTTCCCGCTTGAATATGTGTTACAAAGAAGAACGAACATTTTGGCATACTTACTCATCCGCCATTTTGAAAAAACCTCGATCTTGCAGCAGGTGATGAAACATGTGTCAATCGATAGAGGAAGTGATTACAAACAAAATATATTCAGTAATAAAATCTCATAATCTTTATACTTTCAGAGATATTTGAGTTTGAAAATGTAAAAATTAAAACTTGAAAATGCAAATTATGCTGCCAATAATAACCGGTAGGTATTTGAATATGTCTACTGTGACTTGGGATAAAATAGTGAGCCAATTTCGTTTAATTTTTAGGTAAAAAAATTTTTTTTTTTTGAAATTATATTTTTTGAACACAGTTTATTTCGTCATTTTGTGCTGAATAGTAGATAGGTACTTATTACTATTTTTATAATAGGTAACTATAGGTAGGTGATTCTACTAGGTAGGTAGGTACCAGGGTTGGCATGATTAAAACAAGTAGTTTTCAAACATTTGTTTACAACAAGTTTTAAAACCGTCTCAAATAAAACTTTGATTTTTATTCATTGTTTAAAAACACAGTTTAAAACAAGTTTTAAACAATGTTGAAAACATTGAATAAAAACACGGTTTAAAACTACTAGAATCGATTATCAAATGAAATATTATAAAGAAAGGCTCTCGTATTTATACAAGTCATACATCTGTAATTTTCTCCAGTAAAATCCCGCTACAGAATGAGGACGGAAGTCCCTATGTCGACCGTCGAAAGAAAGTAATTCACTGGATTCATGTCATGGGTATTCCCCTAATTTTATTTAGACACTTCAAAGGTAATTTCTCGCCGGTAAAGTAACGCAACAAAACTCCCTATGCCAACCGTCGAAAGAAAGTAGGTAATTCACTGGATTTATGGGTATTCCCCTAATTTTAATATACGGTACCTAATTTTAATAACGGGTTCCCCACATCAAAACATACCTACCATACCATGTATGTAAAGCGTTCAATACGTATACGTATTGATTCTCATTTTCTTTAAAGATATGTTACAAAAAATCAATGTATCTAGTAAGTAACAATTGATTAGTTCTAATACAATTTCAGTTATTAGCAAAAGTAAAAAAAAAAAAAAAAAAAACAGTTGTTTAAAACATTTTGAACTGTTTGTTATAGGAGATTAAAAAAAAACTGTTTTTTTTTTTTCAAACCTGATAGGTACATAGCCTGCAGGTTCTAAGCGAATAATGATAGGAAAACCAAAAGTTAAAATTAATTATTCACTTCGTTTTCAACATCATGTCTGACAATCACCTGAATCTATAAATGCCGCTGGTGATAAAGGCAATGTTTCCGGGGTGTTGAGCCCATGCCAAGAATTTAAAACACATTATGTGGGAACAACAGCCACGGTTCTTTTTCCCACTACGCATGAGCAGTGCCACTCCGTGATTTTATCCCTACCCTCCATACGGTTATTTATTAATACATACAAAATATGTCCGATTACTTTTTTTTTATTACCTAGAGGGAAAATGAACCTTGGGCTGTTGTTCCCACATAATGTGTGTCATAAATGGTTCTTGGCATGGGCTCGACTGGACACCCCGGAAACATTGCCTTTGTTACTGGCAGCATTTTAATTTTTGGTTTTCCAATCATTATTCGCTTCATACATGCAGGCTATGCATATCTACCTAATATAATTACCTACCTATAGTTACCTATTATAAAAATAGTAATAAGTACCTATACCTAATATTTACCACAAAATGGTAAACTGTGTTCAAAAAAAATTTTTTTTTTACTTGAAATACCTAAAAATTAAACGAAATTGGCTCACGATTTTATCCCCGGTCACAGTAGACATATTGAAATACCTACCGGTTATTATTGGCAGCATAATTAGCATTTTCAAGTTTTAATTTTTACATTTTCAAACTCAAATATCTCGGAAAATATAAAGATTACGAGATTTTATTACTGAATATATTTTGTTTGTAATCACTTCCCCTATCGATTGACACATGTTTCATCACCTGCTACAAAATCGAGGTTTTTTCAAAATGGCCGACAGTAGGTATGCCAGGCTCCATACAAAAATGTTCGTACCCTTTTAGATCCTAAAAAACAAATTTAGATGCTAAAAAATAACTGCCATGCTGTGTTGTATTTACAGTGGCTTACATCGAGGATATTTAGTGGCTAAGATAGTATTTTTTAGAGGCACATTTATAGTGGCTGACTTAGTAATTCAGAGGTCAATGTAAATTTTTGGAGGCGAAAAATGCTATTAAATAGAAGGCGGTTTAATTAGCGCCCAATAATTATTATCTGTTCTGTGATAATAGGTAAATTGTTTCACGGCTTACAACTTTTGCAGTTTCATCGTTTTATTTGTTTTATTGTTTACTTTTGTATTTTTTTCTGAATGAATAAACAAATTGAATAATATCTATTAAGATTAATCTTATTTGAAGATGTTTTATCTCAAACTAAATCAAACAAAAGTGTAAAAAATCTAAAATCGTAGAATTGATATGATAAATCTAGGTCCCACTTAAATTCGTTTGTATTGTAGATAAAAAAAAAACTTTTATTTCTAGTAATCATAAAATTTTAAGTAGTTATAATTTTACAAAAACAGTTTTAATTTTTTTAAATTAAATGAATGTAAAATTCATTACTTTCTTAATAATGTAGAGTAGGTACATTTTTAATTTTTTTTAAGAGACTTCCAAAAAGGAGGAGGTTCTATGTTCGGGTGTAGGTATGTATGTTTTTTTTTTTTTGATTTAACTGTTGAGTGTTATTTATAGTCCGACAAGAACGGGTAGACACGGCAACTAAAATTTCAGTACTTTGGAAACCCTTTCTCTACTAATCTATGGTAAAGTACAGGTTTCTTGTCTATGGTACAGGTGCCGAAGACGTCAGTCAGAAGTAATAATTTACTTCTAACAGAGAATTTATCTATTTCGCGTATTTAGCTTGTACAGTGGCGCCCATTTATTTATATAATTTTGTGTCGGACTATACTTTGTTCGTGGTACAATGGATACATGCTAATCCTGAGTTCAGAGATCGGTCAGTAATTCAGCAGTAATCTCGTAGCGGTGAACGGATTCGATACGACTATTAAAATAACTTTGTATCTTAGTATCTAATCTAGTATATGTTACTAGATTAGATACTAAGATACAAAGTTCCAGAGGGATACTATTATGGATTTGAAAGTTTCTAATTTTCTATAGAAAAATACTTACATTATTGCCATGCCTACAGATTTTTTATGGTTAGTTTTATCATGATGTTTGAATAATGGAAATTATGAAAGCTGTTTAAAATTTAATATATTTCTTATAATTTCTATTATATTTTTGTAACCAAAGGATTGAATTAGGTACATGATTGTAACAATATGAAGACCTTTTGTATTCTAAAAATATTTAAAACTTTCCTTAACAATTAGCAAAACTTACTGTAAATTTTGCTAGAGTCAAGGCAGTATAATAAAATTAACTAACATGAATTAATGATTACTTAATCTTTCTATACTAATTATACACCGTTTATTTTTGGTCAGTTTAAAGCCGGCGCCTACGTAATCTATATCGATAACCTTACTCAAAAATAATAATAAATATGAGATCTATTTTTTTGCAATTAATAATATCACGAAACATAGGCAGGATAAATCACGGAGATACGTGCTCTGTGCTCAGCTGTTGCTACGGCGTAGTCTATACTACGTCGTAGTCATAGATACATACCTAGGTCATTAGCTCTGCGCGCCTACGACACCTTACCAAGTGTTTTCCTCACTTTTGTTAATCTTTTCAACTATTTAGTTTCGTATGAAATACTTATCAAATTCAAAAACTAAACCAATGACACGAATACGATTAAGCAATACAAGCAGTGGGTGCTGGCTTTAAACTGACCCAGAATTAACGGTGTATAAAGCGGAAGAGTTTGTTAGTTTGAACGCGCTAATCTCAGGAACCACCAGTTGAATTTGAAAAATTCTTTGTACATTTGATAGCTTAACTCTTGTGGAAGGTTATAGGTTGTAGGCTACTTTTCATCATCATCATCATCATCATCACCATATACCATCACTAAGGGGGCAATGCCGTGCGAGCGCTGCTAGTTTAAAATAATCAGAAAATAGTTAAATACCTAATTAGTTTGCATTGTATCATATTTGTTACATTGTGTTCACATTAGTTGCCAAAGGATATTCATAACAGAACTTTGGATTCAATGATTGATGTCGATGATGAAACACATCAATGAATAATATCTACAATGTTTCAAACAATATCAATCATTGTTTGCTTATTATCTTGGTTACTGTCAAGGCCGTGTGAAATACATTACGATAAAGTACTTCAATCTATCTATATAAATAAAATGAATGTTTGTATGATTGTCAACAATGTCTAGTACAACTCACGAAAGTTTTGAAAGTGAAACATACTTTTTGATAAACTATTCTGTATTTATATTTACTCTATGTATATTATATTTTGTTTGTGAGAGAAAATAAATAAATAAATAAATTATCCTCTATGCGTTCCTAAAACATTGAACAGATTTTGATGAAACTTTAGTAGGGTCTTCTGAGGATTCCGTTTCTGGCCCACAAAATCTATTAAGTAAAAAAAAATGTTGACACACGGGAATTATTCACGTATTTCGACATTTTCTCATAATTATTTAACTGATAGAATGCTATAAATATTGTCTTTATTCTGTACTAGCTGCTGCCCGCGGCTTCGTTTGCGTGGTACCCGGATAAAAAGTAGCCTATGTTACTCTCCAGCCCTTCAACTATCTCCACACAAAAAATCACGTCAATCCGTCGCTCTGTTTTCACGTGAAAGCAGGACAAATAAACAAACAAATAAACACACTTTCACATTTATAAAATGAGTACGGATTTTACAAATAAGACGAGTACTTAACAGAAAAACTTAACCAAATGACATGTATAAAGGCGAGCTTAAACCTAATAAGAGTTTTCTTCCAGCAAACCTTTGAGGATAGAGAAAGCTGATTATAGAAGTGATATTGATAATGTAAGGCTAAGTTTTAACCCCGGAGATCGATTCCTATGGAATAATGCGGTTAAAACCACGGACCGCGACTAGTACACAGATATTTAAATATGTTAGACGTACAAGATTTATTATGATGAGAAAATCCCCGTCATTCCTATTACCTTATGGATAAAATCCGTACCCATATTATACTACGACGGTTACATCCTCAAGATCATCGATCGAGCGAGCGAAGCGAGCGAAGATCTTAGTGGTAAGTTGGGCGATTTTGCTTTGTATGTTTGTATGTTTGTATGTTTGTATGTTTGTATGTTTCACGAATTGTTGTTCGAGCATAACTGTCGAACCGTTCATCCAATCTGCATGAAACTTGGTAGGTCAATAGGTTGTGGTAAGAAAATTTACGGTGGAGCATATGAGCTTAATCGATGAAGGGGTTGTGAAGATATTGGGTTCCCAAGGGGGTAAAAAATTATGAAAGTTACACAAATATATTGAGTGGGGTGTCATACGAAAGGGCTTGTTTTTTACATTCCAAAATGGTTTTTATTTTTAATCTAGGATGTATAGTTTTTGAAATACGACCAAAGACCAAAAACTACGAAACCAGAGCTGCAAGAGCTCCCTTTTCATAGAGTTTCGATGTCTTCGTAGCTCATTGACTGGTCGGTCTTAAAAAGAGAGTGGCATCGTTGCGGTTTGGTTTGCAATGATTTTAGATGCTACTTGATTTATTTTCATGATAAAAAATTTTTTGATAAAAAATGAAAATAATTGGGGTAAAAAAAGTTAAGTAAACAAATATATTGAGTGCGGTGTCAAATGAAAGGTCTTTATTTGTACATTCTAAAATAGTTATTATTTTTATTCTAGGACGTATACTTTTAAAAATACGACGAGAATTCATAAATATGAAATAAATGAAAAATTAGACACGACATTATGTATTGCATGCATGCTAGTATTTTTTACCATGAAGAGCTAGCGCAATAGGCATACCCGGCAGTAGTAGCACTTGAAATTATAGGGGTAGTCAGAAGAAAGTCCAAATGTTGGCCATCTACGGTGCGCGAGATCTCAGTTCGGGGCGAACTACTAGTAGTATTATCGATCGAGCGAGCGAAGCGAGCGAAGATCTTAGTGGTAAGTTGGGCGATTTTGCTTTGTATGTTTGTATGTTTGTATGTTTGTATGTTTCACGAATTGTTGTTCGAGCATAACTGTCGAACCGTTCATCCAATCTGCATGAAACTTGGTAGGTCAATAGGTTGTGGTAAGGAAATTTACGGTGGAGCATATGAGCTTAATCGATGAAGGGGTTGTGAAGATATTGGGTTCCCAAGGGGACAAAAAATTATGAAAGTTACACAAATATATTGAGTGGGGTGTCATACGAAAGGGCTTATTTTGTACATTCCAAAATGGTTTTTATTTTTAATCTAGGATGTATAGTTTTTGAAATACGACCAAAGACCAAAAACTTCGAAACCAGAGCTGCAAGAGCTCCCGTTTCATAGAGTTTCGATGTCTTCGTAGCTCATTGACTGGTCGGTCTTAAAAAGAGAGTGGCATCGTTGCGGTTTGGTTTGCAATGATTTTAGATGCTACTTGATTTATTTTCATGATAAAAAAAATTTTGATAAAAAATGAAAATAATTAGGGTAAAAAAAGTTAAGTAAACAAATATATTGAGTGCGGTGTCAAATGAAAGGTCTTTATTTGTACATTCTAAAATAGTTATTATTTTTATTCTAGGACGTATACTTTTAAAAATACGACGAGAATTCATAAATATGAAATAAATGAAAAATTAGACACGACATTATGTATTGCATGCATGCTAGTATTTTTTACCATGAAGAGCTAGCGCAATAGGCATACCCGGCAGTAGTAGCACTTGAAATTATAGGGGTAGTCAGAAGAAAGTCCAAATGTTGGCCATCTACGGTGCGCGAGATCTCAGTTCGGGGCGAACTACTAGTTATATTTTTGACCATGTAGTTTCACTTCTCAATGTACTAGGGCATCACATAATTTTAGAGTAGGTACTGTAAAATCTGTAAAATTAAATCATTAGTAACAAAATAATGACACTTGGATCTGGCATCCCTAATTTACCCTACCCGCTCGGCTCGCGCCAACTTCATTCGTTTCTTATGTGCGGGCATCGCAACATCGCAATAATTACGAATTTATTTTTTTCGCAAGAAAGTTATAATTAAAAGTTTATAATTGGTAAAACAACGTAAACGAAGTGGTGATTATAGAATAAGAAAGAAGATTAAACTTTTGGAAAGGAGTTTATGAAAATCATCATCGTCTACGAGAGATGAAGGGAGGTAACAGTTTTTTGTTTACTTAATTTCACCCAATTATCAAAAAATATTACCTATAGATGCATACAACAAATAATACCGTAAAATATTTACGACAAATAATTTTTACATGTCGACAATTCACATTAAAAAATAATTGTGACTACCTTCATTTTATTTTTGTCTCGGGTTTATTGTTGTATTGTTTATCGTTGCATTGTGATATTTATTCATTATGATAAACGATCTAGATTACGTCTTAGTAATAACAATTTTGTCGTATTGCAATTTCAAAGTGCCAAAAACTGCCGGTTTTTTTGTTTTCTTTGCACACAGGTCACCAACGATGTTGAAATACCTACCTGCGATATATTACGCGACGAACTCGCGTTTGATAATTATCGCTCAGTCTCGTGTCGTCACATTATGACGACCAATGACTTTAAAACAATAAAAAGGGCAGACTGCAGATTGGATGGATATGTCTACCTGCCAACACAGGTCAAGGGTGTAAAAAACCTAGGTCCCCAGCGTTATACTGCGTGACGCGATCACGTTTGATATCGCTTAGTCCGGAATGACTTTAAAATAACAACAACTGCAAACTGCAGATTGTAAGTATGTCTACCTGTGCATACAAGTCAAGGAGGTGGAAAACCTACCTGCGTTATACTGCGTGACGCGATCACGTTTGATATCGCCCAAATGACTTTAAAACAATAAAAACGGCAGACTGCGGACTGGATGTATGTATATGTTTACCTGCCCACACAGGTTAAGGGTGTAAAAAACCTAGGTCCCCTGCGTTATACTTCGTGACGCGATCACGTTTGATATCGCTTAGTCCGTAATGACTTTAAAATAACGACAACTGCAAACTGCAGATTGTAAGTATGTCTACCTGTGCATACAAGTCAAGGAGGTGAAAAACCTACCTGCGTGACGCGATCATGTTTGATATCGCTTATTCCGTAATGTAATGACTTTAAAATAACAACAACTGCAAACTACAGATTGTATATACCTGTGCATACAAGTCAAGGTGGTGGAAAATCTACCTATACTGGGTGACGCGATCCCGTTCAATATCGCTCAGTTTCGTGTCGTCGTGTGATGACGACCAAGGACTTTAAAACAATAAAACTGCAAACTGCAGATCGTAAGTATATGGTCGTAAGTATATGTCTATCTGTGCATAAAGGTCAAGGGTGATATATATCTACCCAGCATTATAGCGTGATGCGATCACGTTTGATTTCGCTTAGTCACGTGTCGTCACGTGATGACGACAAATGGTTTTAAAATAATAAAAACTGTGCAGATAGTAAGTATTATTATGTACACCTGCCCATACAGGTTAAGGGTGTTAAATACCTACCTACGTGATATTGTGTGACGCGAACACGTTTGATATCGTTCAGTCTTGTTTTATTACGTGATGACGATCAATGGTTTTAAAATAATAAAAACTGCAAACTGCAGATTGTAAGTATGTTTACCTGTAAGTATTGTGTCTATTGTAAGTATATGTCACGGGGGTTAAATAACTACCTGCGTTATACTGCGTGACGTGAACACGTTCCTATCGCTCAGTCTCATGTCTCATGATGACGACCAATGACTTTAAAACCAATAACAACTATACAACTGCACATTGTACAGGTTATATTACCTGACTTTTGTAACTTTGATGAAAGCGTAGTATGTCTTCTACCACTCTCAGAGCGCGGCTATTACAATACCCGACTCCATCACCGTGAGCTCTACTTGATTTGTCATAGTTAGACCATGACAATCGGTTCATGCATTGTGTCTGAATAAAAAATATAAAATTATTATAATTATTATTATCTATCTTTATAGGAGCTCTCTAAACGTTGGGGTCGGATTCTGGTGGAAGGTGACCGAGACCAAGAAAACCAATGAGACCTTGTAAAAAAAAATAAAAAAAATACTTTAATATTTAAATATTCTATAAATATAAAGGCCTTCAGATTAAAAGGTATGACCTTAGCTTTCTAGATCGAAGCAGTAGCAGGCAAACTGGAAATCCATTCCAGAACTAAACCACCCAGCCCATTCAGGTGGGGTGGACCGAAGAACAGATGCCAAATCTGAGGTAATCGTCTCAAGATGGGTACCCGTTCCAAGGGCGGAGACCACCACCTGCCGCGAGCTCTTCCTGCACCAAGACTGAGTTCAGGACCCGCAAAAGGCATAAGAGGTAAGTAATACTACTTCATGCTAACATTTTGCGCTATTTTATGCATAATTACTGCGCACTCTGCTGTACCCAATGATCTTCTACTATACCTTATAAACTGAAGTAGATGTGTTGTGTTGCGCCCCGCTCCGCGTGGCGAACTAACTTCGGGCTGCATAGCTTGAGTCAACCCGGTCGCTCGTCACAGGCTGTCATTTGCGACTTACTGCTCACGTAATTGTGAAAATTATATTTATCTCGTTCTGACAACGGGGTTTTGTATTTCTCTGCTATCTTTTGGTTTCTTGAGTGATGTAATGTAAACGAAGCTGCGAATATTCTACCTACTTAGCTGTAAAGCTTTTATAATGAGTATAATATAACGTCTCTGTTGGAAAAATATCATTGGCTGTACTTAGCTGTATGAATGGATTTAAAATCCCGTTTAATAGTAGGCCTCCTGTACAAATGTTGGAACAAGCTAACCAAAAGTTTAGCAATACGGAGTTACTCGTAGAGCAGTTATGTTCAGCTAGTACTCATAAGTTACAGTCATCAGGATCTGTGATGCTTACATCAAACATATTCCGGACAATTTTTATCTAAAACTTTTTTGACAAACTGTTCGTGAAGGCAAGTCAACATTTTAAAATAGTAGATACTTGCACCGCTGCTTAATTACTTATTAAAGACTGCTTCATGGCTACGATAGACTTGCAAGATGCATATTTTTTTTAGTACTTACCCGGTCCATAAGGGCCTGTCATTTATTATCTAAGAAATATGGACTGATTCTAGTCATTTATTAAATTGAAAAGCGCATAAAAGATACTTATAATTGCCACGACAGAGTCAAGGAAACCTTCAATATTGAGTTTTATTATTATTAAACATAAAAAAAAAAAAAAGTAATATTATCTCATTCAAAAAACTTTTTTGAGTTCGAATTAGACTCTCGTACCTAACAGGATTTGCCTGAATGAAAAACACAAATAGAACACTTATCTTGTTAAAATTCATTCACTAACCCTAAGGGATTTCACGAAATTTTTTCGTGTTACTTTGCTCAGCTTGTCCTGCAGTTGCCCGTGGACGGCTGTAGGTACGCTTCGAATCGACTTGAAATAGAAAAATATCTAGCTTCTTTGATTTAACGATTATGACTTCTACATGGTACACAACACACATATACCTGAGTAGCTTATATCCAGATTTGTCTTTGTGGCGAAATTATATTTTATTTTCAAATAATCCTATTTATGGTATTAGATTTTTATGGATGCACCTTTAAAGGATAAGGGCGTTTTAATTTTAACGGAGAACATGTAAACGGTTTCTGGGACTGCCGAGGCAGATACACTATCAATCTTTTCGAACTTAAAGCCGCTTCTATAGAATTACAGTGTTTTGTGTGTTGCTGGCAAATCGATACAAAATAAATTTTGATCCGTAACGATAAAACGAACGCTATATGTAATTATGATGAAGAGGTGTCCAGTTTAAGCATTTAAACAATTTAAGTAGTAAGATCTAGTAGCGACGTTATAGTGTAGTATCTTCGAAAAAGCCAAAATCCAAAAGGAAGCTGGACCAGGGATCCAGATGTTTTATAATTATTATCGATACAATATGGAGTCTATCTCAAACAAGTTTGAATGATTTATGAAAATGATTTATTTGCCACTAGAATAAATATGTAAATGTCATAAGTTCGTCTCTTGAAACGAGATCCGTCCGCATTCGATATCGATGCGTTTACTCTAGACTGGAGTGTATATTTCTTTCTACACATTCCCTCCATTTTTTCATTCATTTTAATATACTTAAGTAAATTAAGCAATAATCGTGCTACTGGAATTGGTCGTCCCTTATTGGCCTAGCGGCCTTGGTACCATGGTACCCATTGTTCATAAAATATATATATATCTCAAGGCAAACTAGTTTACATAATACCACATTAGGTACTCTTTTCAACTTTAAGAGTCTGGCAGTGACACCCTAGTGTCATCGCTGTTATTGAGCAAGCCTACTCAAGACAAGCACTGTAAGCAAGTGCTATAAAATTGATATAGGTACCTATCATCCTTTTTTAAAAGTTCTTTAAAGCAATCATAACTGTGCTTTCACAAGATGGTGGCCATTTTTGCACCAAACTTCAAATTGACTTTTTGGAAGTTAGGTATATTCTATTTGTAATCAATTTTCTAGTTAGCGAATATAAATTTAGGTCAAATTATTCGACTTTGAATATTTGTAATTCAGCGCTTGCTAACTAAACTTTGTTTTTTCCAATAATGAAAATAATCTGAAATCTGAATCTTGTAGGTGCTTGATCATCTTTCAAAACTCTTTCCTAAACAGATACATCTTTCTTACAAACCGATACATAATGCGAGTGTCTCGACAATAAGCCGATAGATAATGCAGATTCTGTCAGTCAGATAGTGGCGTTGACAAGATTGTTTTTTCCCACGCAAGACATGAGTTCACATCGGTGGCTATGCGTAACGGAGTCCCAATAGATATCTTATAACGAACCGACTCGTTTGGTCAGAAGTTCTACATTTGACCCAAAATGATGAGAGTGATGTATTTGGTTTTTTTTTGTAAAGTATTTAAAGTATTCTATCGGTTTCACCAATATTTAAATACCTATTTGAATAATTTGAATTGAATATTTATTTATTTGCAGATTCCTTTTTTGTCAAAACATACAATCGTAATTTGATTGTAAGACATCATTAGGTATTAATGTACCTGCTTTTACATTAACCGCTTATGTAGTTATGTCGTTAAAGGTCGCTAAACATCTACATGGTCAAAAATATAATGATCTTGAGGATGTAACCGTCGTAGTATAATTGATGGTTAAACAAACTTACCAAGTGAAGTTTGGCCATAATTATACGAGACGGTTACATCCGAAGAGATCAAGAAGGTCCCACCCGAACCCATAAAGGCCCTTGCTACTTTAACGACATAAGTGTCTCTGAAGAAATGAAGTTGGCGCGAGCCGAGCGGGTTGGGTAAATTAGGGATGCCAGATCCAAGTGTCATTATTTTGTTACTAATGATTTAATTTTACAGATTTTACAGTACTCTAAAATTATGTGATGCCCTAGTACATTGAGAAGTGAAACTACATGGTCAAAAATATAATGATCTCTTCGGATGTAACCGTCTCGTATAATTATGGCCAAACTTCACTTGGTAAGTTTGTTTAACCATCAATTATAAAGGTGAACGTGTGTTTATTTGTTTGTTTATTTGTCCTGCTTTCACGTCAAAACAGAGCGACGGATTGACGTGATTTTTTGTATGGAGATAGTTGGAGGGCTGGAGAGTGACATAGGCTACTTTTTATCCGGGTACCACGCGAGCGAAGCCGCGGGCAGCAGCTAGTAGAACATAAATTATACTTCGTTGGAAACAGTCTTTGTGTCTTTAACAGAATGTGTCTTACTTACGAAAGGTTTAAAGTTGAACACTGGTTAAACAACGTCCTGTCTTTATTTTTGGATAGTGACGAATAGAGACAGGACGTTGTTTAACCAGTGTTCAACTTTAAACATCTTTCATAAGTTCTTCTTCTTCTTTCGTATGAGCAAGTGGTCAACTCTGGTGACGGAGTTTTTAGGCCGCCTAAAGGCCTCCGTCATGGCTTAACGACTTAAAAGCCGGGACGGACAATTAACGTGCCCTCCGAAACACGGAAGCGCTCAGCTCGTTACACCACTTGCGGTCACCCATCCTAAAAGTGACCGCGCACAACGCTGCTTAACTTCAACGATCTATCAAGAACGTCCAATAAAGCTACGCCACGAGCGCTTCTAAGTGTAAGTAAGTAAGTGTTTCATAAGTAAGGGAGAGAGTGGTGAGACTCGAATAATTGGCGAAGTGCTAATTTTAAGTGAGAATTCATGTTTGTGACGCTTGCTTTTACTTCAACGTGGTAAATAACTTCACTGGTTCTTTCTTTGCCATTTTCCTTTTGATAGACATTTATAAGTATAGGTACTTACCTACATAAAGATGTCATTTTATTATCATTCGCTAGACTTCTTTGATCATATTTCTTAAAGGCGGAATCAGACGGTTCACTCAAGTGAAAGATCACTCGAAAAAAAGCTGGGGTTTTCTAAGACACTTTTATGTTCAGACATTCATGAAAAGATGCCGAATGATGAACAGAAATGAACGAAAAGTGAACCGTCTGATTCCATCTTAAGTGATGGCTTACTTCGCTAAAAACAATTATGTTTTTGAGTGACTACCTAAATCCTAGCTAAGTATAGTTCCTAAAACATGTTTCTACTAGGTAATTGTTTAAAATATCATATAAGGTTGCTAAGTTTATTTTCTCATCTCAATATTCTCAATTCAAAAAATTTAACTGTTTTTACTGAAACAAAATAATTTCCTCACAAAAATTGAAATCCAAAACTTACATAAACTTTGCTAAATTCCACATCGGCTAACAAACACAAATTATTCGTGTATTCATACATTTTTATTCCATAAATATCAGGTTATAAATCTGTCTCTACTTTAAAATTATAATAATTTAATATTGAATTGTTTATTGTAATTTTGAGAGGTATTGAATTTTTATGCTAAAATCTTATTCATAACATGACATTCAGCAAAGCAATTCAGTAATGAAAGCCTGGAATACTCATGCTACTAAAAAGCATGCTTGTTTGCTACTACCTAAGGTGCTTTCGTCACAAGCATACTATTTTCGTATGTCTGTGCTAATTGTATGCTCCTGTTCGAAACTAGCTTGCTTATGTCACATAATATATGGCGGGCCTTCGCAGTGGGCGAAGGCCCGCCTGTGACGCAGGAGGTTGCGGGTTCGATCCCCGCCGCGGGACAAATGTTTGTATGATCTGCAAATATTTGTCTCGGGTCTGGGTGTTTTCTATGTATATTATGTATGTATTTACAAAAAAAAAAAAAAAAAATGTATATAAGTAGTATATCAGTCATGTGGTTGCCATAACACAAGCTCTGCTTAGCTTGGGACTACATGATGCTGTGTGAAATGTCCAGCAATATTTATTTATTTATTTAATAGAGTAGGTACCTACCTACTACTACTACCACCACTTCTACTTAGTGTGATACTACGTAGCAAGTGTATTTCAGGCATGATAGATCGGGTTATCGTTGTTAAGCAACATTCTTAGCGGTCACATTTTTCTGTGGCCACTGGCTTAGTGCTTCCGTGCTTCGGAGGGCACTTTAAATTGTCAGTTCTGGCTTTTAGGTCTTTGAGCCCTAACGGAGGCCAACAAGCGGCCTAAAAGCTTTGTCACCATAGACTGAAAACACCACCACTAGCTCATGTGAGGCGGAACGACGGTATTCGAATCTACACTGACTGGCGAAGTACCTCTTCCTTACAGAATATCGCAACCAAATAACATCATTCTTCTATCTGGTGTTGAGTTCTTGCGGTGAGTAAGGTTGCCAGAGCTCTGCTCTGAAGCGCTGCGGTGACAACTGATGGACCAGTCTTGTTCATTGTGTTGTCGGCGCAGTGATTCCTCTTTTAAAGGGTCAGCAGCGCGAGTGTGACTCTGATTGTCACAGGCGTCCATAGGCTACGGTAACCGCTTACCAGGTCAGGTGGGCCGTACTTATGCTTGTCTGCTACCTTAGTAGTATAAAAAACATCAGACTCCATACAAACATAAATAGCGTATGATTTCAAAAGTGCTAATTGAAAAGGTAACAGTATTTTCGTTACTACCTTTGTGTTTATGTCGAATACTCTTTCGAAGGTGCTGATAAATTGATAATTCGGTGAAGGTGAAGTCATAACATATGATTTGTAAACTGGATTGTATTGTCGGACGCGACTTTTTGTCGTTTGATACCTTCCAAGTTGTAGCTTTCTAGCTTCAGCGGATGAATCAGTCAGTCAGTCAGCTTAAGCTCTTTTATAGGTATAGATTGTATCAGTGAGGCTTTGAAGAACATAGTTATTTCTCATAATTTTATAACAGTGTAAAAGCGACCAACAACCATCGATGATGATGCTCCTTTGATGATTATTCAAGGTGTTGGTCGCGAAAGAACAGGAGTAGAATCACTGAGCTCTCAAGAAGAATTAAAAGTGATCCTAGTGGTCCTACTGAATAAATGAAATTTAAGTTTTTGATGCACGATCGATTAATGGCCTCTACATTAAGAGCAGTAAAAGAAAACATCGTGATGAAACCCGCGATTTAAACCAATTCAACACGTATTGATCACGTATTTCTTGTGGAAGGCTAGTTAATCTCAGACTTACTCTATTTCAAACAATTTCCAAGGGATGTAAACATCCCATAGAGTAGGCATAGATAGCCTCCTGATGAGTAACAGTATAATAACCTTTGTAACTAAATATTGCGGTTCCCTAGCGGAGTTCTTTTACGATAATAATCCAATTGAAATAAATAAATAATTTAGTAAAAATGTAAAGGCTTAAGTAAAAATGTTTTCGTATCATGTCGCATTAAAAAGTCGCGTTCTTAACTTCTGTTTGCGCTTTCTTGAAAGTGCCAACAGATAGCTCGTTACCGCAATTGCTATTGATTGTATCGACACTTAATTTGGAGAAAGGTGGCGTGTGGATTTAAACTTTGGATTTCTTAGAATCGGTGCCCGGTATTTGGCTCAACCAGACCAGGGTGGCAATTCTACTACGAAACTTTTTATGAACCACAAGCAAAACCTCAACTAAACATTAGATTTTCGACTGTTTCCTATTCTACTAATGACAAACGACTCAGTTGTGGTGACGTTTTAGCTAAGGTTTGGACTTTGGTAGAACAAATTTTTAGAAGCTTTTAATTCTACTATTTACCAAATGGCTGACATTTAAGAGATCTTTTTTTTAAGAGATCTTTTTTCAATATCGCTCTCTATACTAAACTCAAGGAGTAACGCACACTACGCAGATAACTTATATTTTACCGTCAAGTATCTGTAGGCACCGACATAATATCGACGACATAGTTAAAACCGCAGGTCGCACTCGTACAAGGGCTAGATTGGCGCGAGACAGGGGCGAATAGGCCTCTCTTCGTATCTGTCATTCGCCCCTGTCTCACGCCAATCTAGCCCTTGTAGTCCTGCGATTTTCATTGCCTTTCTCATCCCACTGCTGGGTATAGGCACATCTCCGTGGTATAGGGCCTATACCCAGCAGTGGGATGAGAAAGGCTGGTGATGATGATGATGATAATGAAAAGGATTAGAATGTTTGTCAACATTATTGAAATGTTGACCTTAAGATGACGGTAACTGATTCTAAAGAAGTCGAGGCTAAGCCAGTTTCTGCTAAGTGTAAAGTATAATTTGTGAATGATTTATATCGATGAGTTGTGAATGTGCGAAAATGCATTCCAAAGTAACATACCATTATAACTGACTAGCGACCCGCCCCAGCTTCGCACGGGTCACATCACACATCACATTAGAAACCTCTAAAATTATCAGTTTTTCTCTACTATATTATGCATGTATTATACATATAAACCTTCCTCTTGAATCACTCTATTAGAAAAACCGCATCAAATTCCGTTGCGTAGTTTTAAAGATCTAAGGGACAGACAGCGGGAAGCGACTTTGTTTTATGCTATGTAGTGATAGTGATATTGTATTGAGAAAAGCTTTCTAAGTTACGAGTAGTAGCTGCGAAAACGAAACATTATCACTACTTTATCACCAAGGCGCAGTAGACATTACTTATTATCTAAGATCTTTAGACATTTAAGACCATTCGAAGATGTCTAAGGACATAGTCAGAGATGTCTAGAAGATAAGAATGTAGGTAAGTAAGTTCGTATGAGCAAGTGGCCAACTCTAGTGACGGAGTTTTTAGGCCGCCTAAAGGCCACCGTCATGGCTTAACGACTTAAAAGCCGGGATCGACAATTTAACGTGCCCTCCGAAGCACATTTTGTATGAACGCGTTAATTTCCGATTGATTCCGAACCCGTCCGATTTGAAAAATTATTTCTGCATTTGATAGCTGAACTCCTGAGAAAGGTTATAGGCTATTTAACATCATGAAAAAACCCTAAAAAGCCACGCAAAATGAAAGAAAGCCAGAGAGCAATTGGGATTCGTGTTCGCAAGTGGCATTACAAGCTGGCTTCTGTGCTTCGGAGCATCAAGCCATGACGAAGGCCTATAAGCAGCCTAAATACTCCGTCACCAGAGTTGGCTACTTGCTCACATACGAACTTACTTACCTAACAACAAAAACGTTAGTAAAATTATGATTTATTCCATGTTCGTCTCGCAGAGTTAATGATGACATCATAAAATTTTCTATGGAATAGAATAATATTGTCAAACATATTATATCACAGACACAGCCATAACGAATTATAAACAATTGTTTTGTCAATTGCTTGTTAAACACATCGTAAATTGCCATTACATAATTACAGTACTTCCAGATAAAGCTGGTTTTCATGCCATGAGAGTTATACCTAGTGTTGCCAGGTGTGTTATGCCATATTTCGGGACAGCAGGTTCCAAAAAGCGGGACTTTGTGCTATAATTCGGGACGACAAAAAAAAACAAGCTTTGTATAATCAAATTTTATTTTGTTATACTGTTAATCCACACTTGGGTATTTACATTTTAAACTGAAAAATCTTATCAAAATTTTCAATTCCGACGGGATTCGAACCCGCAATGATACAAGCGATCCTCCTTCATCGATGCTATAATCGATAGTATGGTCTTATCATGAAATTAATCATGAAAACATGAAATTAGCCGATGCGCATTATTTATCTTGAAGTAGGTACTGTAAGTGCTTTTTGTTTACTTTTGTTTATGAATGCAAGAATAGCCAATAGTAAATTGTAGGTAATAAATTTAATATTGATTCAAAATGATGGGAAATCCCAAAATGAATATTATTCCGTTCAGAAAATATTTGATGAACTTACAAGTCTTTGCTTACAAGTCAAAGTCACATTAAAATTTATTTACCTAATTTTCCTTATAATAGATGAACTATACAGTGTCAGGAGGCAATCTTTGCTTACACTTAACGGGACACTGTAGTGCCTGGGACAATGTTGAGATGGAGTAGGCTTGCCCAGCGCCTACATCATCCTCTCAGCTTAACCGGCCATATCCACATGAAAGACAGGCATGGAGTCTGCACGACTAATACCTGAGTTGCTGACGTTTCGGACACAATATCTTGGGACACAGTGTCCCAAACGACACTTTTGATTTTAATATTTTTGTTACTGTCGTTTCGGACACCATCAAATTATTGAAGCTGTTGAGTACAGTCAGGTAAAAAAAAATTAAGCAAAATATAATAAATGATATGATAAAGCTAATCAAATTGCTTTGCGAGCGTGTGGTGACTCACATTAATGTTAAAAAAACAACAAGTCTCATTCATAGCGTATATTTGGTATAAATAAACATCTTGTATACTTAGGTACCTATCTAAATAATATATGATGACTTAAAAATATCTCAAAGATTTCTTTTATTATTCTAAGACAGGATATGTATGTATAAAATCACAGATAATCAATAGTTTAAACCAATAAATTTTTATACTAACGTAACTGGAACGCGCCCTGATACAGAAAACGCGGTTTGCTTGAGAGATGAAACTTGGGCGGTGTCTTTTTCTAAAGGGCGACCATAATTTGTGAACTAAACATTCCTGATTCTTAGTGAATATCCTGAAATTTAAATGACATGGGCACACTACTAATCCAACAACGAGTGTAAAAGGGACAAAGCTACCACGAAGGCCTCTCAACGAGACCAAGAATCCTTATAACCAAGATTGAATTATAATAGAACGCTGTGTAGTAGTGATAAGGTTCAAAATCCCTTTTACATTAAAGTCGAGTGAACCCTCCGGTTACGTTAGTATAAAAATCCTTGGTTAAAACAGACATAAAATGACTACTTTTTATTAGTTAGTTTTCAACATCAGCAAGGCCTATTATCTACGAAAAAAAACGATAAAACTCTTAAACAAAATAAAATATACTTAACCTACAATAATCACAGTATTTTACACAGAATTTGGCACAAATTTAACCTATTAAACATTTTAAAATCAACAAAATAAAAAAAAACATTGAAAATGTTAACTAAAAATTTTCTTTTACCTATCTTAAAACATTTTTCTATCTTTCCTTACGTATTAAAAAAGTAATTATTTTAGGTACTTATGTATAAAAATCACAGACAATTTATAGTGCACTGAGAAAAATATCCCGATAACATTTACTGATTTGGCGTTATTTATTATTATTAAAAAAAGTAAGAACCTAAGTAATTATCCTAAGCGCGTATACAAGTATAAAAATCACAGATAATCATTATTTCAATCATAGACTTATAATTAGGTACTCCTAATTATGTACCTATATAAATATATATAATATAATATAATAATATAAACAATAAAACTCTGAAACAAAATAAAAAAACTTAACCTACAACAATCACAGTATTTTACACAGCATTTGGCACCATATTAATTACCTGATAAACCCTTTAAAATCAACTAATAACTATAGATTTTCTTTCTTCATCCGACTGTCCAATGCAGCTATTTTTAATGGTGTCCGAAACGACAGTAACAAAAATATTAAAATCAAAAGTGTCGTTTGGGACACTGTGTCCCAAGATATTGTGTCCGAAACGTCAGCAACTCTTAATAACGACTAATAAAAGTCAGATTTATAATATCCTAGAGGTGAATCAATTATATTTATAAGTAGAAGTTCAGTTAATGGTTACTCATTGATGGCGTCATTGTTTTAGTTCTCGTGAATCTCTCTTAAGGCTGCTCCGCCGCTATGCCGCTCGTCAGTTTTAGGTATTGACGGGCGGGAAACGTAGCGCTCAAGCTTGTGTGCGTAGAACGCACACATTGAAAGCGCCACGCAGTGCGGGCCGCTCTGACACAAAGCGGTCAAAGTTTCGGCAAACATTTTTTACGTTTTAAACTTCGAAACGATTTTGTATTGACATCTATACCAATCTAATACCAATTCTGTGAAGCGGAAGAGTTTGTTTGTTTGTTTGAACGCGATATTCTACAAGTCGGATTTGAAAAAACTTCGCATCTTATTTATTTATTAAACAAAATGCACAGCTCTTAGTAGTAATAAATCGACTTATTTATGTTTCTTACAGCCAATGACGGATTTACATTTTTTAGAGTAAAACATATATTACGACAGTCACTAAGTAGGTAGTATAGGTTTTAGAGAAAAGTAAATAACAATAAGAATAAAAATAGTTACAACCAAGCACTTTCGTGGTGTGTGTGTGCAGCGTGTGTGTGTGTGTGTGTGCAGCGTGTGTGTGTGTGTGTGTGTGTGTGTGTGTGTGTGTGTGTGTGTGTGTATCTTCGTAACTTTGCATCTTCGCATCTTCGTATCTTCGTAACTTCGCAACTTCATAACTTCGTATCTTCCTATCTTCGTATCTTCGTAACTTCGCAACTTCGTAACTTCGTAACTTCGTAACTTCGCAACTTCGTAACTTCGTATCTTCGTATCTTCCTATCTTCGTAACTTCGCAACTTCGTATCTTCATATCTTCGTATCTTCGTAACTTATCAACTTCGCATTTTCGCAACTTCGTATCTTCATAACTTCGTAACTTCACACCTTCGCAACTTCGTAACTTCGCAACTTCGCAAATTCGTATCTTCGTAACTTCGTATCTTCGTAACTTCGTAACTTCGTATCTTCATATCTTCGTATCTTCGTAACTTATCAACTTCGCATCTTCGCAACTTCGTATCTTCGTAACTTCGTAACTTCACACCTTCGCAACTTCGCAACTTCGTAACTTCGCAACTTCGCAAATTCGTATCTTCGTAACTTCGTATCTTCGTATCTTCGTATCTTCGTAACTTCGTAACTTCGCAACTTCGTATCTTCACATCTTCGTAAAGTCGTATCTTCGTATCTTCGTAGCTTCGCAACTTCGTAACTTCTAGATACGAAGGTGCAAAGTTGCGAAGTTACGAAGATACAAAGTTACGAAGTTACGAAGTTGTGAAGTTACGAAGTTACAAAGATGCGAAGTTACGAAGATACGAAGTTGTGAAGTTGCGAAGTTACGAAGATACAAAGTTACGAAGTTACGAAGTTGTGAAGTTACGAAGTTACGAAGATGCGAAGTTACGAAGATACGAAGTTGTGAAGTTACGAAGTTGTGAAGATACGAAGTTGCGAAGTTGCGAAGATACGAAGTTACGAAGTTACAAAGATGCGAAGTTACGAAGATACGAAGTTGTGAAGTTGCGAAGTTACGAAGATGCGAAGTTACGAAGATACGAAGTTGTGAAGTTACGAAGTTGTGAAGATACGAAGTTGCGAAGTTGCGAAGATACGAAGTTACGAAGTTACAAAGATGCGAAGTTACGAAGATACGAAGTTGTGAAGTTGCGAAGTTACGAAGATGCGAAGTTACGAAGATACGAAGTTGTGAAGTTACGAAGTTGTGAAGATACGAAGTTGCGAAGTTGCGAAGATACGAAGTTACGAAGTTACAAAGATGCGAAGTTACGAAGATACGAAGTTGTGAAGTTGCGAAGTTGCGAAGTTATGAAGATACGAAGTTGCGAAGTTGCGAAGATACGAAGATACAAAGATACGAAGATACGAAGATATGAAGTTGCGAAGTTACGAAGATACGAAGTTGCGAAGTTACGAAGTTACGAAGTTACGAAGATACGAAGTTACGAAGTTACAAAGATGCGAAGTTACGAAGATACGAAGTTGTGAAGTTGCGAAGTTGCGAAGTTATGAAGATACGAAGTTGCGAAGTTGCGAAGATACGAAGATACAAAGATACGAAGATACGAAGATATGAAGTTGCGAAGTTACGAAGATACGAAGTTGCGAAGTTACGAAGTTACGAAGTTACGAAGTTACGAAGTTACGAAGATACGAAGTTACGAAGTTACAAAGATGCGAAGTTACGAAGATACGAAGTTGTGAAGTTGCGAAGTTGCGAAGTTATGAAGATACGAAGTTGCGAAGTTGCGAAGATACGAAGATACAAAGATACGAAGATACGAAGATATGAAGTTGCGAAGTTACGAAGATACGAAGTTGCGAAGTTACGAAGTTACGAAGTTACGAAGTTACGAAGTTACGAAGTTACGAAGTTACGTAGATGCGAAGTTACGAAGATACGAAGTTGTGAAGTTGCGAAGTTATGAAGATACGAAGTTTCAAAGTTGCGAAGATACGAAGATACAAAGATACGAAGATACGAAGATATGAAGTTGCGAAGTTACGAAGATACGAAGATGCGAAGATGCGAAGATGCGAAGTTGTGAAGTTACGAAGATACGAAGATACGAAGATACGAAGTTACGAAGATACGAAGATATGAAGATACGAAGTTGTGAAGTTACGAAGTTACGACGTTATGAAGATACGAAGATACGAAGTTCCGAAGATGCGTAGTTGCGAAGATACTAAGATACAAAGATACGAAGATATGAAGTTGCGAAGTTACGAAGATACGAAGTTGCAAAGTTGCAAAGTTACGAAGTTACGAAGTTACGAAGTTATGAAGTTACGAAGTTACGAAGATACGAAGTTGCGAAGATGCGAAGATGCGAAGATGCGAAGTTGTGAAGTTACGAAGATACGATGATACGAAGTTGCGAAGATGCGAAGTTGCGAAGATACGAAGATATAAAGATACGAAGATATGAAGTTGTGAAGTTACGAAGATACGAAGTTGCGAAGTTGCGAAGTTGCGAAGTTATGAAGTTACGAAGAAACGAAGATGCGAAGATGCGAAGATGCGAAGATGCGAAGTTGCGAAGTTACGAAGTTGCGAAGTTACAAAGATACGAAGTTACGAAGTTTTGAAGATACGAAGTTACGAAGATACGAAGTTCCGAAGTTGCGAAGATATGAAGGTAAGAAGTTGCGAAGTTACGAAAATACGAAGTTACGAAGATGCGAAGTTACGAAGATACGAAGTTGTGAAGTTGCGAAGTTGCGAAGTTGCGAAGTTACGAAGTTATGAAGATACGAAGATACGAAGTTGCTAAGATGCGAAGATGCGAAGTTGCGAAGTTACGAAGATAAGAAGATACGAAGATACGAAGATACGAAGTTGCGAAGATACGAAGTTACGAAGATACGAAGATACGAAGATACGAAGATGCGAAGTTGCGAAGTTACGAAGATACTAAGTCACGAAGAAACGAAGTTACGAAGTCACGAAGTCACGAAGTTACGATGTTACGAAGATACGAAGTCACGAAGTTATGAAGTCATGACGATATGAAAAGATAAAGATATGACGATGACGATGATGATTGTGTTTCGCTCATCAAAATCTTTCATTTGATACCCATATCAATAAAAAGTTCCACGATCATCATCATCATCATCATCAGCATCATCAGCATCATCATCATCAGCATCATCATCACCTAATCCAGATGATAAAAACATAAAATGATTGTAAAGCTTTCTATGTGGATGTGCATGCTTCTGTACGTATACTTTACCTATAGGCACCTAGGTACTTACTACTTACCTATGCTGTTAGAAAATAGTCCATTTTTATGCCAGGCAAAATCTTTATCAAAAGATGCCTTACATACTGTAATCTGATTTTATCGAAAATATGACATAGCACGTTTACGCGACCGCTTCTCATGTAAGAACACAGTCACGTGACGTCACTGGCTCTGCCACAGCTTAGCTAATAGTATTTACACAATGTGACGTGCTCCCAGCTCCAATGGCCGCGGCCGTCTGACGATTTTTGGCAATGAATCGTCCTTTTATTCATAGTAGCTACTCCATAGAAAAAATGTATGGAGAGTTTTATCTTCCACTTTCTTGCCTATAATGTGTTGAATATAGCTACACCTACGAAAAAAAAAATAGAGCACAGGGTAGATAAAATATTGAAGTTGTTGTTTTCGTATTTTTTAATTCAATTGAGTAATTTAGTGTTCGGTCAGGCTTAAAACCCCGCGCTCATATTTTGTGTACTTTGTCCAGTAATTTACTAAAAAAATACATAAAATATTGAAATATGAAATAGCCCACAGTGTAGATCAGCTCATTGGTAGTACTTATAGTATGTTTTTCACTATCTTACTACGATTTGCTTTAAGAAAATCTTTAAAACGGTAAACCTCTATTTTGACAAATTCACCTCAGTACGCTCTTAAAAAGGCACCAAGCTTGATCCAAAATCTGAGCGAGAGGGTAAATGGCTACTTTCTCACTAGAAACATTCCATCAAATTGTAGCTGAGCTTAGTTTCTTCCAGAATCTCAGCTACAATTTGATGGAATATATTCCATCAAATTGTAGCTGAGTTTAGTCTCTTCCAGAGAGCTCTCTCTCTCTGGAAGAGACTAAACTCAGTTACAATTTAATGGAATATTTCTTCCAGAGAGAGAGAGAGCTCTCTGGAAGAGACTTAACTCAGCTAGAATTTGAGTCAGAACGTGCGACGAGAGCAGCAGGTTTAAAAAGGCCGCTATAGCAGAATCAAAATAGGAATTGAACTAAAGGCCGTCTCTTTTCATTGACTGAGAGTGAAAAGAGACGGCATATAGTTCAATTCCTCTTGTGATTCTGCTATAGCGGCCTTTTTAGCCCCGCAGAAAATAATAAAAACTAATTCATTTCACCCAGCATCATCTAGCTAGCCTAGCTTTGTTTGGGGCTAGCTAAGTAGGTGGTTAAAAGTAAATTAATAATTAGTTAAACTTTCGCGATTTGTTAACATAATGATAATTATTATTACGGGATTTTATCGCGTACCTTTTATTTATTTTGTTTCCCGACGTTTCGAACACGTTGCAGTTTCAGTCATCCCGTGACCACGAACGCTGCAACGTGTTCGAAACGTCGTCGGGAAACAAAATAAATAAAAGGTACGCGATAAAATCCCGTAATAATAATTATCATTAAATTAATAATTGTTTGAATTTTTCGGTGGACTCTGCAAATAACCGTACCTACAAAACAAGTAGGAACTTATTATTACCAAACGACACTTAGATCACTTATACCGTCCAACACTTCCGACGAGTATTTTATTTATTGGGCTTCCACACGTGCCAGAAACACGATGACAGCTTTTTATAATGAAAATAATTATAAAATATATTTATAAATATATAATTAAAAATTTTATAAGTTTATAATTTGTGGTGTTTTCCCCACTAACATTTCTAATCCGGATTTGTCTTTTTTAAACTTTCGCGATCAGAACACATCCTATTAATATTATAAAGGCGAAAGTCCGCGCGTGTGTGTGTGTGTGTGAATGTTTGTTACCACGGATCTCCATAACTACTAAACCGATTTTGATGAAATTTGGAATGTAGATAGTTTAGGTTCTGGAATAACACATAGGCTACTTTTTATGCCAGAAAAACGTATGGTTCCCGTGGGATTAAAAAAGTAGTCCACGCGGGCGAAGCCGCGGGCGTTCACTAGTTATGAATACATATGTATCCGGCCGGGTATTTATCACGTAAAGTACCTACCTTATTATTTTGCCCGATGTTTCGACTCGATTGCACCAGCCGTGCAATCCAGCCGTGCAGTCTTCCCGCGACCACGGTTGGTGCAATCCAGTTGAAACGTCGGGCAAAGTAATAAAGAAGGTACTTACCTTATTATATTTTTTTGCCCGTGATAAATACCCGGATACATATGTATTTGACACACTTAACACACGGGAATTACTCACGTAAAAATATCGTCGATTTAGATACCGACAATGTTTCGATTCATCCGGAGAATCTTCATCTGGGTAAGGAGGGAGTTACGACAAGGTTACTCCTAATAATAATACATATGTATTTCTAATCCGGATTTGGCTGTCAACACTATGGTAACCCCGTAATTCCGTCCGCAAGTCACGTTGTCTGTCCAAACAGTACCTACGTGTGGAAGACCCGCTAACTCTAAAGCGTTAGAAATGATTGTAAACACGAGCTAACACTATTCTATAGTTGTGTAATGTCAACATTATGTTATCGTTTGTTGAACTACTAACGGAAGTAGTTAAAAATGTGATTATTTAACATAAGATAAAAATAGATATCAGCGGTGTTGGTAGGTAAATAAATAAATACAAATGGAAAAAAAAAATGCTAAGCATTTTACACAGCATCATTTTTAGCGCCAAGGTAAACAGAGCTTTGTTATGGGTTTGTTACAATTTTAATTAACTTATAATTAATGTAATTGGTTCATCCGTTCTAATGATTACCAATAAATAAATAAATGGGGACCACATGACATGACTGATATACATAGGTAGGTACTACATTCATATTATACATAGAAAACACCCAAACAAGACAAATAATTTAAAAAAATCTAAGCATTGTTTCTTATTCAACTAATTTCCAAAAATAAATCCAAAGCCAACAAAAAATTTCAATAATACTTAGTCTTTATTACTACGAGTATCTAATCTTCTATAGGTACCTACTATTCTAACAGCGGAAGAATTTGTTTGAACGAGCTAATCTCAGGAACTACCAGTCCGATTAAAAAAATATTTCTGCATTTGATAGCTAAACTCTTGAGGAAGGTTATAAGCTACTTTCATCATTATCATCATTACCATTATACCATCACTATGGGGCAACGCCGCCAGTACGCTGCTAGTCTTGTATAATTCCCACCAAATTATATCAACAAGTTTCCCAGTTTCCCCATAATCATCACGTTTCTAAAACAACAAACAAAAGGTTTTTAGTCCCTTTCTATAGAAACCAGCTATTTTCGTTGTACGTGGAAACCGACCATCATTAAATCATTCCATGAACAATAGAGTTGGGGAGATTCGATGAATCGATAACTTAGTTTTAAAAGCTTTTATTTAACTGAATTGGTCCGTTAAAACCGTGTTGGCCGAGTGGGAAACCTCGACCTGCAATCCGAAGGTCGTGGGTTCGAATCAATAGATTTCAATAGTAGTTTTTACGTTTTGAAAGATGTCTACGATATTGTTTTTTCTCTCTCAAATGCTTGTTTTAACAAGTATTTGATTGCAATCTTCAATGAAAGCATGTCACATTAACACGAGATCTAAACGGTGAAGGAAAACATCGTGAGGTTAGCTTTCTAATAGCGATGGGCTTGCAACCGGCTGCTTGCTTGCTTGTCACGAACGGAGTGCTAATTTGTGAAAATGTGGTTATGAACCAAAAATGAATTTCAGATCTCTAACAGGGTAGGTAGCTTTAAAGGATTTTAAATTCCTAAAGATCTGAAAAAAAGTCTATAACGACTTGGGGATAGAGTCGTGATTCTGCTTCCTTTGGTTTTGTTTTACTTAACTCGCTTTGTTAGTATCATGTTGTCGGTGAAAAACTAAAATCCGACGCTGTGAAAAGTTTTACTTCGGTGACAGTACAATAGTATGGGGACAGCAAGCTGATCTGATGATGGAGTCAGAAGCTATTCAGTGGAACTCCTCAATGAATAATTGTAAAATATACTATTATTCACTTACAAATTATTATATTTCTTGGAATTCTAGCGCAGCGAGTGCTGCAACCAACTAAAAATTTTAATTAAATAAAAAAAATACTTTTTTTAAATATCGTTACATAGTACATAGTTTAAAGTATAATACATCCGGTATTTCGACCACCTGATAAGAATATGGTTACCACATCAGCGTCAGAAGTTATGTTCAAACTAATAACTTAAAGCATCTAGTAAAAGCGAGTGCGTGAGCATATTCATAATTTTGAAGTGAATGTAACTTAGAAAATATGGCAAGTGTGAGTTTACTCGCTTACTTCTGAACACTAGTGATTTAATTTTTTTTTAAGATACTTAGGAAAATAATGTTTAATTCCTATTATTAAAAGATTGGCTTTTTAAGAAACAAAACAGATTTGTGACAAAATATTGGTTTGGAGAATACGGATTTTTAATTCTAGAAAAGCAAAAAAAAATACTTTTGAAAGAATTTAATATCATTTTGATTTTATATAGGTATATATTTTTTTGGCTCTATGACTATAATAGGTATTGTAAACACAAAGTCAACATTTTATAAAATTCAGTCTCAAGATCTTTCAGGGTCGCGGAGGAACGCGAACGTAAAGCGAAAGCTGTATGTAATGTATCGATTAGCTTTCGCTTTTATATATGTGACAAGATTCAAAGGATAACATACATTACAAAATAAAAACACTTCGCCACTCTATCGGTTCGCCGTTTATTTGAAAAGGCCTTAATAGTAATACTAGGCCATACTGTCCTATTGTTGGGAAAAGTGGGGAATCCCCCTTTTCGTCAGTCACTTCGATACCAGTTACTACAGTGCCTTCGTCAGTCCCTCGTGGGCGTCTAGCTCGTCGTGCAATCTCATTCGTGGTCTGCCACGCTTATCCGTACCCATATTATAAATGTGAAAGTGGGTTTATTTGTTTGTTTATTTGTCCTGCTTTCATGTCAAAACAGAGAGACGGATTGACGTGATATTTTGTGTGGAGATAGTTGGAGGGCTGGAGCGTACCACGCAAGCAAAGCCGCGTTTAGCAGCTAGTAATTTATAATTATTAATTTTATAAATCCTTGGTAGGTAAAACTTTACGATATAAATAGTTCATAAATAGGTTTTAAGTCTCAAGGAACCCTGAATACAGAAGGTGACGGGTTCCATTCACCAAAACGCGGCGTGAATGAGCAATTGCGTACGTGAGTACGTGAGAATCCTTGGCGGATATTTCCTAGCAAGAAAACTATGAATCTAGGACGCGATTTTTAGTCGCGATACTATGTTATACAATGGTTAGAATATTCTGAGGAGTTTTGATCTCCTCTAACTGTGTCAGTCTCTAGAACTAGAAACTGAAATAGATCTTTTCTTTTCTCTCTGTTATGATCGTAGTTAGAACTACTAATTTTATTCTAGATTGTACTTACAAGTGATTCGAAAGAATATAAGTAAACCCTGAATTGTAAAGAGTGGAGGAAGGGAAGGGAAGTATTTGCCCTGCTGTAGGACATAAATGGAAAAATGGAAATCAAATGAAATTTATTTACTGTATTGCTAAATTATAAATAATAAAAAACCGGTCAAGTGCGAGTCGAACTCGTACGCCGAGGGTTCCGTACCTAGCCATGGTGCCAATTAAGCTAGTCCGCTTAATTGTATGAGCGCCCATACAACTCGGAGGACAATTTTAATTGGCGTCAACTATGTAAGTATGTATGGGAACACCCTTTAATTTTCAACTTTTTTAAGTTTTTGGAATTTTCCCTTTATTTGTGCTATAAGACCTTGCTTTTTGCCAAATTTCGTTATTCTAGGTCAACGGGAACTACCATTTAGGTTTTCGACCCAAAACCTCTAGGGTACTTCCGGTTGACCTAGAATTGTCAATTTTGGTTACAAGCAAGGTCTTCCAGCACAAGTAAAGGAAAAATTCCGAAAAATAAAAAAAAATGATAATTAAGGTAAGTTTTGGTACTCACAAGTTTTCACGAAAACCTAAATTTGCCTATATCTTTTTATAGTGTTGACTCAGGACCTTGATTTTTATACTCAGTAGTAGGGACTATAGACCTTAGTATATGGTATAAATTTCAACTTGCTAGCTCTACCCGTTCCTGAGATAATCGATGGTGACACACGGACAGACGGACAGACGGACAGACGGACAGACGGACAGACGGACAGACGGACAAGAAAGTGATCTTATAAGGGTTCCTTTTTTTACCTTTTAAGGTACGGAACCCTAAAAATTAATAAAAATACCACTTATTTAAGATGGAACAGGTATTTTAAGACATTTGTATCATATATATATATATCGGTAATATATTTAAGTTTTGGTGCACTAGTTTTCTAAGAGCTGTGGATTTTGTTTAAGAAATAAATAAAATAAAATAAAAATAAAATATATATACCTACTTAAACTTAGAATCCTTTTTATTTTTCGTTTCGGTATAGTCGCGTCCGATACTATCTCTTCCTATTAGAATTCAAAAACAGCACAATTTCTATGTAATTGTGTAGGTTTCTCTTTGTTTTGTACTTGTAGGTTATAAATTTAGTGATAAATTGATTCCTATTTGTTCTGTTCTCGCAAATGGTCTACTTTTATAGCTTGTTGCAGACGTTTAGTTTGAATATTATTATCACATAAAAATAACAAAATATTGATCTATAAACCTTTTAACACAAGCCTTTGAATACCTTCTCCTAGAGAATTCAAATGGCTTACAATGACATATACATACGTGCCTAGCTTTACATTCCTTTTATATATTATGCATAGGTAATATTATAACTGACTATTCTGGTCTATAATATATTTTATTTTTAACCATCACTTTCGTTTAATCCCTAGAAACACAAAAAAAAAACAGCAACACGGTTTTTATTTATAAATATTGACTGAGGGCCTTACATATAAACTTGAACACTGGTTAAATAATGCTCAAGATTCGCACTATCTCTATTTGACCATAACAAAAAATGATGGCAATTGTTTGAACAGTGTTTCAATTTTAACAGAATTTCAAAGTAGAGGGGTATAAATTCAAATCTAATATCGACGTTCAAATTATCGATAAAATATCGACAGTTTAAAAACTATCACATCTCTATTTCGATTCAGTGTTATTTTATTTAATCAGTTGTAATTATTTCGCATACCAAACAAAATAATTGTATTGTAGGTAATTATTTCTTCTTAATTATAGCCCAAATTAAGACTTTCTTTTAAAGTTGTTTGTTTAATGATGTCAATTTTGACAAGCTTTTAATTAACTTGCAATGTTTTTGTAAGCTTAATCTGTAAGCTTAATTTGTAAGCAAGATTAAAACCAGTTTTCGGTGTCTGTTTGAGCTGAAATTTAGCACACGAATGAAGAATTTACACACAAAATACATTTGAATAGTTTGAGATTAATTCATAATAATAAAATAATAATAATTAATAAAAATTGCTGGACATTTCACACAGCGCCATCTAGCCCCAACTAAGCAAAGCTTGTTCTATGGGAACCAAATAACTGATAGAATACTTATATACTTTTTTTTGTAAATACATACATAGATTACCTACTTTATAACACCCAGACACGGCGATGGGCTTGCAATCTGTCACGAATGGAATGTTCGTGTGGGGTTGGTTGTGTCTTTGATTTGGGCGTGCTTGTGATAAGTTCCTTAATAGACATCTAATTAAATAAATAACAATTAACTTTTGAAACTATCATGGTTACGAACATAAATATTGTTATCAACAATAATAAAATTCAATAATCATGGTAATTATCCCGTTGATAACAATATTTAATAACAATGAAATTAAAAATTTTATGAAAAATCCCCTACAAAAGTACCTATCCCTTCATCTATACCTACCAATATAATAAATCTCTTCTTTTATCTTCCCAAATAAATAAATAATAGACTCTAATAATAATTTACGTGATAAATACCCGGATACATTATGTAGATATTTATAAAGCGGAAGAGTTTGTTAAAAGCTTTTTTCCAAAATCAAAACTAGATGGCGCGACTAAAAATTACCCAATGCTAGATCGCGAGATCGCGATACAGCTAAAAAAAAAGCTCAAAAACAGAAATAATAAGCCATAAAACCTTCCAGGTGTGTGGCGCTATAAAATTTGATCCAAAACAATACCTTTTCGCTATTTCATTTCGTTTTGGCGATAAATCTCCATTTTATGAGTTTCCAATTTACGAAAATTATCGATTTTGCCACTCTAACGATACTAAAACTTGATTAATATAAAAAAATCGGTTTGACTTTTTATCATACGAACTTATTTCATAAAGTATCAGATGACTCTCTCCATATTATCGCATAATAACTAATAACAGAACCCAGAAGTGTCAACCGCAACCGCGAATAATTTGAAGGCAGTGACTTGTCACCGTGACCAGCCCCGTGATTATCTATCTTTGATAGCGACCAAAATCGGTCTCAAACTCGCAAATTATGTTCATTGACCACGCAAGTAGCTCTGTCACTCTCATCTCAACGAGACCGAACGTGACAATAGAGCAACGCGATCGGTTTGACGGTTTGAGACCAATTTGAAGTTTGAGATACGTTAGGCGCAGGCCAGATAGAAGAGACGGGGCGCAGACATATGTCTCTTCCGCGTCCCTTTCATACAAAATGTGACGGCACCCCGTCTCTTCTGTATGTTTTGCGGCGCGACGCTTCTATACATTTTCTATGAAAGGGACGCGGAAGAGACATATGTCTGCGACGCGTCCTCGTCTTACGTCTTTTCTGTATGTCCCGCGCCTTAGACTAGACAATCAGCATGCAGTTAAGGACATTGAACGTGCTAGACACGCAGCGTGCACGTAGCGTACCGTGTCAGACATCGACAGGCAACGGCCACGGCCGCTTTCAAACAAAAGACTGAGAGACAAGCACTGCACGGTCCCGTTACGATGCTTTATTCACATTGACCGGCAGCTAGCGTAGCGTGCCCGTACAGATACATACACATACTTTTATGTACCTACTTATAAAAGTTTATCATGATTGTTTTTCATGATTTTATCAAAAAACAATTTGCCAACGCAATGTTGTGTCATTGTGTCCACAGAAATTAACAGAATTTGTATAATAAAAAGTGGTAGGTAAGTAAGTACCTACCTAGGTAAGTAATAGTCTTGTGAATACTTACTTACTTACTCCGCTGGCTCAGTGACCCGAAGTGGGTCTTGGCCTCCGACAAAAGAAGACGCCATCTACTCCTATCTTGAGCTAGTTCGCGCCAATCCCCATTGTAGAGATCTTGTAAGTCCCTCTCTATCATGTCCCTCCAGCGATATCGGGGACGTCCAACGGGGCGGCGCCCTATAGGACAGCCAAGATATGCTCTCCGCACCATGCGATCTTCCCCCATCCTTTCCAGATGGCCAAGCCAGCGAAGTCGGTGAGCTTTAGTCTTGTGAATATATAATAATAAATAAATATTGGTGGGCACAGTGGGAGGAATCGAACCAACGACCTAGATACAGCCCAGAAGACAGCGCTACTATCAACTGAGCTGAGAGTATCCAATATTATAAATATCCAAATAGGAAGTGATTCCTACCAGCCATTAATAAGATTTTTCGTAACATCGTAACATTAACGTTAATTCAGATTAACGACTACTCCACGTAAACGTTTCAAAACATAGAGATTAAATTCATTAGAATATTTATTGTACATTCTCATAATAAATGAATCCGGATATTTAGTAAATTGTTTAATTAATAGGTTTATTATGATAGTTTTATGAACAATGAGATAATCTTGTAAGTAGCTCGTAAATCAGCATGGAAACATCATAAATGAGAAAGCTCATCGGAATAAATTTAAGAATTAATTGATGAAAACATTAGCGGCTTTTACACGTAGAGATCGGAACACGGGAAATAGCACGCGCCATTCCAACCTTCGCTAAAAACCTTACGTGTAGATGCGCGACGCTGACAGTTCGATCTGGCAAAGTTTTAGCCAAGGAATTTGTATACTAAACGTAACTGGAAGGTTAACTGAGACAGAAAACGCGGTTCGCTTGAGAGATAAAACTTGGGCGGTGTGTCTCTTTCTAAAGGGTGACCATAATTTATGAACTAAACATTCCTAATCCTTAATGAATATCCTGAAATTTAAATGACATGGGCACACTACTAATCCAACAACGAGTGTGAAAGAGACAAAGCTACCAAGAAAGCCTTTTAACAAGACCGACAATCCTTATAACCAAGATTGAATTATAATTGATCGTTGCACAGTCGTGATAAGGTTCAAAATCCCTTTTACATTAAAGTCGAGTTCACTATCCTGTTACGTAGTATTAAAAATCCTTGGTTTTAGCACAGTTTTTGTGACAGTTTTTTGCACGCATCACCGTTCATAATCGTACCACGCGCCAGTCTAATAACTGTGACAATAATTAGCACGACAGTTTTATCCGCGGTTAAATCTGTACAGATTTATCTGCGGTTCGGAACACAGTTCAGATGCGCGGTTAAAACTCTACCGTGTAAATGCCGCTATTGAATTAGGTAAGATATTCCAAAAGGAATACCTTATAATGGAAAGCTAGTTTTAGAAATACGACCAAAAAAAAATTAAAAATACTCGACTTTCGATCCGAAGGTCGTGGGTTCGAATCCTGGCCGTGCAACATTGTAATTAATCGATAAATTAATACGCGCATTAACACGAGCTCTAAACGGTTGTGCAGCTTTGTCAGCCCCACACGTATTGACCATCTCTTTCCTGTGGATATGGCCGGTTAAGCTGAGAGGATGGTTTAGGTGCTGGGCAAGCCTACTCCATCTCAAACAATGCCCCAGGCACTACAGTGTCCCTTTAAGTGTAGGCAAAGATTGCTTCCTGACACTGTATAAATCATCTAGTAAAGAAGTAAAGGCGTAAGTTTTTGAATTATAAGGTAATATGGCCAATCGTCCACGACATATCCATTCATAATCAAACACTCTTCTAGTATAGGCAGTTCTATTAAACATGCCTATGTAACCTATAATCTGATATGCAGAAGTGATATCTAACGTGTCATAAACACCTACACATAACAATTTATATCTCGAACAAGTTCATAAACGCATCAATTTTGCAAAATATCCCATTTTTTTGCTCAAAACGTGTTTCTGAGCGCGCCAAAGAGCACGCCTCAGGAATTTTATCTAGAAGGAAATTACTGGTATCGGCTACGCATATCTTTAAAATATGTTTAAGATACACGATTTTTAAATAATTATAGAATGAAATCCGTACCCATATTATAAATGCGAAAGTGTGTTTATTTATTTGTTTATTTGTCCGGCTTTCACGTCAAAACAGAGCGACGGATTGCCGTGATTTGTGTGGAGATTGTTGGAGGGCTGGAGAGCCTGGAGAGTATCATAAACTACTTTTTATCCGGGTACCACGCGAGCGAAGCCGCGGGCAGCAGCTATGCAAAATAAATAAACAGATAAAATGAAGGGTTTAATGAAGGATAAATTACAATAAATGAATACAATGCGGTCATATGGATAAAATTCATTCATCGATGCAAGCAAAAAATAAAGACAATGAAAATTAATGAAAACATGAAAATGATTTAATGAATGAAAATGCATTATTGTATATTTCAAGAACTAGTAGGGTAAAAGTAAAAAAATATCGCTAAAATTGATCTCTAGCAAATTTCTTGTTTGTGTCGATTTGTGTTCTTTATAGCTTTAAAAGCAATTTGAGAGCTGCTAACTTACAGCCGTCACCGCTTTAAAGCTATCCTTTTCATTTAGATGTAGATCTGAAGAAAGAGACAACAATATTTTGATTGTCATTAAATTTAATTTGTTAAACGCTCTGAACAAAATCATCACCATCATTGATCATCACCATCAGCTGAATCGCGATTGTTTGTAGTAGACCTTTTCTTTTGGTCTTTTTGAATGGTAAAATAAACTACATAGGTGTATTTAAAAAAAAAATCAAAATTCAAAAATAATTTATTCAGTAGGACCACTAGGATCATTTTGAATCGTCTTAAGAGCTAGGTGAATCTACTCCTGTTCTTTCGCGACCAACACCGTGAAGAATCAGGGCAACAAACACGGTATGGGGCCTAGCTTTCTTTTCGGTGATCCATCCGCTTAAATCTAAAAAGTCAAGCTCCAGTGTGGAGCCAGTCGAACAATATAAGTCTCGTCGAAGTCGTCAAAAGAAAAACAAGGATTATTACATCAGCAAAAATTGAAGTTTTGAAATCTAAAAATGTTCATCTATTCTCGTTTCTATGAACTACATCAATAAAATCTGTGTCAATTCATTCGATGGGCGCATAAATTAATTAATAGTAAAAATGATTTGTGTGTGAATTATTCACAAAACCAAAATCCGTGTTAATGGACGAGCAATTAAGTTTTATATCATTTATTTAATTAATTACTTAATGAATTAATTATAACAGTGATCTACTTTCCATAATCTTGAGTAAGATAACATTTTCACCTAATAACGGTTGTTTAGTGTTTCTTAATTTGTTGTTTAAAAGCGCTATCATAATAAATTAATAAATAAATTCCTATCATAAACGAAGAAAGTTTATTTATAAATCACCGATAAAGAGAAAAAATAATCAAAGTAAAACAGGAATACCATTGGATTACCCACGAAAAATATACGTAGGTATTGGTTTTTAAATTTTCATTATATTTTTTTAACATTTGAATTTTTATTTCAAAAAATTCTAGATTTTTTTTCTTAACTAAATTAATAAATTACACCCACAAATTAATAAATAAAACCCAACAGTGATACAGTTTCAAATCTATTTGTTCCATGAAAATCGTGTCGTGGGCTGTAAATTAATGAATTTAATCGAACTCTCATTACCTACGATGATGGTAATGAGTGATTCCCGACACGGGAAGAATCGATCAGATTGAAGACGAAAAAGCCGGTATTTTCTGAATTTCTTGTACCATCATTAGCATCCACATTACGAATTAATTTAAAACGATACAAGATCGCAACTGTACCATCAGGGCCTCAGTTCTACTAATCAACGTCAACCATTCCGGTATCCTTACCGTTTCGTTCTCCAAAATGACGGTAATTTGTGAAAACGTCATCGTAACTGAGTAACCTAACCTCATTGGCTGCGCGAAAGAAAAAGTGCACCAACCGTCCATACAAAATCGGCATGGCTATTTGGACTCAGTTTCAATTTAGATATCAAGAAATAGTATTAGATACTACACTTGCAATGCATAAATATTCGATTTATGTAAAGACGCGAGCGTAAACTCTTGATTGATTTATGAACATTTACCATTTTATAGCTAAAGTTTTAATTTATTGATGTGAAATTTTATATCGCTACTTCGATATTGCTATCTTTAATCGGCATATTTTAAGCGATTAGGTGCGTTCGTAAAACGAGAGAGAAGAAAGCTCTGTTTTCTTATTAAGAAACGACTTACTGAACTACAGTTTACAATAGATATCCAAATACCTACATTAGAAGTGGCTAAATTAAAAAAAAACCGACTTCAATGTTAAAGTCATTGCATGTTGTCTTCACTTTTAACTGTATTGACATTAATTCTAAAATTCATTCGCATGTAACCATTTTAAATTGTGCTGGTGTACTCTACGTAAGTGATCAATTAAATAAATAAATAAATAAGCTGAGCAATTTTCTGCACTCTGTTCATAGCTCCGAAGATCCTCGACAGATCCTCCCTAAATTTTTATGGCACCAATCGAAAAACAAACAACAAAGAAACACTTTTTCAAATCGGTCCAGGCGTTTTCGAGTACCTAATCGATGAACATACATAAAAAAAGATTCCGACGAATTGAGAACCTCCTCCTTTTTATGAAGACGGTTAAAAATAAATTTTGTATTTGTACTAGCAGCGCCCTCGTGGCGTTGCCCCCGTAGTTGATGGTTTTTGGTGATGATGGTGATGATGAAAAGTAGTCTATAACCTTCCTCAAGAGTTTAGCTATCACATACAGAAATAATTTTTCAAATCCGACTGGTAGTTCCTGGGATTAGCGTGTTCAAACAAACAAACAAACTCTTCCGCTTTATTATATTAGTAAGTACCTAGATATAGATTGTTAGATGAATTGAATTTAAATGACACAAAATGTTTTTGCGGTATCAAATTGAAACTTTATGGTAAGCGTCCACAGGCCCGCATCGCACGCAGCGGACGGATCGCATCAAACGGATTATCTGTGAAATGCGATGCGTACGATGCGGACATGTGGACGCACTTATGAGTTTCTATACAAATAATACTACGATCCGTTGCGTGCGATGCGTCCGAAGCGTACGATACCGACATGTGGACGCTTACCATTATGCTACTTTTATTGCTGTAACTCACATCTAGTTAAAATGTCATCGCTCACTCAATTTTGATCCACTGACGCCAATTGATACAATCCAATTATCAGCCCCTGTCATGATCCAGTACCCTACATCTACAACGATCTATAATCATAAATGCCTACACATTGAATACCTATCTATACCCATAATATCTAACGCGGAAGAGTTGGTTTGAACGCGCTAATCTCAGAAACTACCAGTCGGATTTAAAAAAATATTTTTGCATTTGATAGCTAAACCCTTGAGGAAGGTTATAGGCTACTTTTCTTCATTATCATCACCATATCACTACAAAGGCAACGCCGTGAGGGCACTCCTAGTATCTACTAATGTAAAAGCGGAAGAGTTTGTTTGTTTGTTTGAACGCGCTGATCAAAGGAACTACCAGTCGGATTTAAAAAATATTTCTGCATTTTGATAGCTAAACTCTTGAGGAAGGTTAAAGGCTACTTTTCATCATCATCATCAGGGCCGGTTTTAGCATAACCGGCGCCCTGGGCGAGATTTCTACAGCCCCCACAATAGCATGAGCGACAATCAAATAAGAACATCAAATAAGAAGGTATTCTCAAAAAATCTTTATGTCCAGTAGGTAAATGTAAGTATGTAAGTTCGTATGAGCAAGTGGCCAACTCTGGTGACGGAGTTTTTAGGCCGCCTAAAGGCCTCCGTCGACTTTGAAGCTGGGACCGACAGTTTAACGTGCCCTCCGAAAGCACGTGATAAAAATGACCACTTATCTAGTTCTACGTTATACAATAGTTTCATTCACGTGCTTACGTTATTACGTTTGAGACGTGACAAGCTGCCACGTGATTTATTCACGGAATAACAATTGGATAATGCAGATAGTTGAACCTTAGGTAGGTAAGTACATACATACACTATACCTACCTATACAAATATTTCATGGAATAACTGCAGAGTTTCCTAGATAAAAACTGAAGGCATTTAAATCTTTTAAGACTATTTATACAGTCAGTGTCAGGAGGCAATATTTGCCTTCACCCAAAAAGGCACTATAGCGGCTAGAACAATGTTGACATGGAGTAGGCTTGCCAAGCACCTACACCATCCTCTCAGCTTAACCAGTCTTATCCACTGAAAAGACGTCAATACGTGTGAGCCGCGGGTTGCCTCACGATGTTTTCCTTCACCGTTTAGAGCTCGTGTTAATGCGCATATACATTTTTGAAACGAAAAATCCATTGCTGCACGTCCGGGATACAAACCCGCGACCTTCGGGTCGAAAGTCGATGTAATCCCCCTCGGCTCTAAAGATCAGTAAAACAGGATCAATATTGTAATCTCTAGATAGAATGCTAGTGAACCTACAACTTTCTCAAAATGGCGGAACATAAACAAGCATGAGCTACTGTTCAGTCATAATTCTATCTATTTACCACTTATAACGCACCTGGAGTGAACGTAAAACGCATAAAGATAACGCGTTACTATTTTATACCTAAAGTCGTGTTGGCCGAGGGGAATAGTACCTACCTCGACTTTCGATCCGAATGTCGCGGAATTATCGATGCTTTAATCGATAAATGGTCTTAACAAGATTTTCAATCTGACGACTAAGGATTCCGTAGCCGAGTTGGTAAAGGCACTCTGGCTTAAGGAGGATCGCTTGTATCATTGCGGGTTCGAATCCCGTCGGAATTGAAAATTGTGATAAGATTTTTCATTTTCAAACGAATGTCGTGGGTCCTCCTGGCCTGCATCAATGGTTTTTTCGTTTCGAAAAATTTATTAGGCGCATTAACAAGAGCTCTAAACGGTGAAGGAAAACATCGCGAGGAAACCCGCGTTTAGTCAGCCCCACACGTATTGACCATGTATTTCCTGTGGATATGGCCGGTTAAGCTGAGAGGATGGTTTAGGTGCTGGGCAAGCTCATGATGCTTATCCTCGGTCTTCCATTTCCTCTCCTTATTTCCACTTTTCACTTGACTTATATATTACTGACTAGCCTCTCAGCTCAGTTGGTAGTAGCTCTGCCTTCTACTATGCTGTAGGTCGTGGGTTCGATTCCCATCCAGGTCAAGCATTTGTGTGATGAACTTGATGTTTGTTCTGTCTCTGGGTGTTATAAAGTATGATTTACATATTTATTCTATAAGTTATCTGGTTCCCATAATATAAATTTTGCTTAGTTTGGGGCTAGATGGCGTTGTTCTCAATTTCCACCAATATTTATTTAAAACTCTTCTTCTCTTTCGCTACACTCTTGACAGAGTGGTCGTGGTCGTCATGACGGAGGGGGTTGTGGCGGCTTTGACGATCCTACGCCATTCGTCTCGTATCGCAGCCCTTCTGGTGCATTCATGTAGTGGACCGTCCAATGCAGTCTTGATTTGGTCGGTCCATCTCATGGGTGATCTGCCAGGTGCTCGGGTGCCCTCAACTCGACCCTGGGGCCCTAGCCATATTACACGATCTATCGTCGCTGTAGAACGATCTATTGTCGCTGTAGAATAGAACACTTCAAAATGTATAGGAATTGACGTTCTGACCACGTGACTCATCTACTTGGAACGTCAAATCCTATACATTTTTAAGTGTTTATATTCTACAGCGACGATAGATAGTGTAATATGGCTAGGGGGGCTGCACCACAAGGCGTTCTATGGACACCTCTCCGCGTCGCGATACGTGCCCGAAGAAAGTGAGGATTTATAACTACTACTACTAGGTTTATTTTCAAAATCTGATGATAAAACTTGACGTTTACTCTACCCACCGTTAACCGAGTGAAAGTATTGTAGGTATAGAACTACCTTTATCGAAGTACTGGGATTATTGCTTCCCATGTTTAACTTTGCATTTCAATTGAACTATAACTTTGCTGGATTAAGTTATTTCTAAGTATCGATAAAGTGAGACTTATTTTAAACTTTCGCGACTTGAACACATTTTTAATACTACAATCGGGGGTCTTATCGCTCGTGGCGATTTCTTCCAGACAACCGTAGAACTATACTAAATACTAAAACGGGTGTCAAACAACAGTTACAAGTCTGTAAAAGTACCTACTAAAAACTGGTTTTTTTTTGTCATAAATATCTCGTTTATATTATTTTCTATTACCCCCCAAAAAGGTTTTTTTACCCCTGCAGGGGTAATTACCCCCAGGTTCGTAACCACTGCCCTAAACTGTATTTTAAATTATGCTTGTGAGAGATGTGAGAGATCTCGTTCTCGTAGTCCTCTGAAACATCGAGGTAGGTAAGTACTTAAATATTAAAATAGTGAAACCGAAATAAATATTTACAATTACATTATGAAACAATTGAGATGTCAAAAAGTCAGGTGTAAATTGAATAAAGGTTCTGTTATATTTTTTTCTCAAGTACTCAACTTATCAGCCGAACTTGTGTCATTTAAGTCCAGGGAATAAAGTTCAAAATCAGACAGAAATTAATCAGTTAGCTGACCCTACACAATATCATATTACAAAAATAAGTTTATCAAAAGGTATTTAGTTTCAATACTGTGTCCTCAATTTTATAATGACTTTTACAACAGCCCTGTCAATATTATGTTCTATTTTTAGCACATGTCAGATTTGTTCTCAATTACCTTACGAGCCGTGTTGGTTGAGTGGGTTAGTGCCTCAGTAGGTAATTATTGGGCATTCTAACTCACTTTTTGTCTCCTTTCAGTCAACAAAAAGCGGTGAGTTAGAATGCCTCAATAATTACCTGTGAGTTGAAATGCCCAATCCATTTGCAGGAATGACAGCAGCGGTTAGTTAAAACCGATTGGGCATTCTAACTCACTTTTTGTCTCCATTCAGTCAACAAAAGCTTTGAATTAGAATGACTCAATAATTTTACCTGTGAGTTGAAATGCCCAATCACTTTCGAGAAAATGAAACAAAACTTACATTTGCATGAATGACAGCAGCGGGCACCTAATCATTTTTACATACTTTGAGTTTGTGCACGCAAAATGTGTGAAATATTATCTATTTTGACTACACGATTTAGGTTCTTTTTAAGTCATTGTGGGCGTTTCCTCAGAGAATGTTTTAGTCTCTAGGCCGTTTGCTCGTGCCGAATTACTTTCGACACCTAGAGAATTCTCTCACAAGACGAACCAAAGTCAAAATCATGATAAAACAAACACGATCACTGCACTCTTCGCTCCGCCCCATCGCTCCGTTCTCTCCAGTGGTTTTAAAACCCCCAATACCAAAATCAGTTCTTGTTCATTGGATGTTGTTTATTAATGTTTGATACCACTTTCCTTTCATCATTCTAAAAAGATCTCTCTTACAATGAAGTTCGTTAAGCAACCGGTGTCATTACAGTTTGAAAATATTATTGTTGATCCTAAAAAACATAGCTTCCGACATGGAACGCTTTTACCAAATACAATACGTTGTTTAATTTGTGGTCCATCAAACTGTGGAAAAACTAATTTGGTTATTGGTTTACTCTTACATGAAAATGGATTAAAATTCCGAAATGTATATGTGTACTCAAAAACTCTGTATCAACCAAAATATCAATATTTGGAGCAAGTATTACAAATGGTTCCTGGTGTGACTTTCTTAAAGTATCATGAAAATGAAGAACTTCTTACTCCAGAAGCAGCAAAATGTAATTCCATAATTATTTTTGATGATGTTGCGTGCGAGAGCCAAAATAATATGAGAAATTATTTTACGATGGGAAGACACAAATTTATAGACTGTTTTTATTTAAATCAGACATACAGCAAGATCCCAAAACAGTTAGTTAGGGATAATGCAAACTTAATCATTCTTTTTAAACAAGATGATATAAACTTAAGACATATTTATGATGAACACGTCAACACAGACATGACATGGCAAGAGTTTAGAGAAATGTGTTCAAGTATATGGGAAGAACCCTATAGTTATGTTGTGATTAATAAAGATTGTGAAAAAAACAATGGGTGTTACCGCAAAAAGTTTGATACGTTTGTTGTATTTAATTAGTGTCATTTTTTCTTGCTGTAAGTACGTACTTACCAACTGATCAGTTCATTCGTGTCATTAGTTGTCGAAGTGTCACGCTGAACGCATCAACACATATTATTATTGTGATTTGTTAAACCATGCCGTACATTCCTGTGCATCGATTTTACTGTACCGAATTGAAACGCCTCAGAAGCTTTGCTACTTGGCCAAGAGGGTTAACTCAAAAAGCTAAGGAAATGGCTGAAGCCGGTTTCTTTTACACGGGATATGGAGATAGAGTTATTTGTTTTTACTGCGATGGAAAACTTAAAGACTGGACCCCTGAAGATCAGCCATGGGTAGAGCATGCACGCTGGTTCCAGTCCTGTCCGTATGTCTTAGTAATGAAAGGAGAAGACTACGTGAAGACCATAATAACCGGACCATATTGTACAGAAATGAAAGGAAATTGCAATCAAAATACATCAGAAGCCTCACTTTGTAAGACCAGCATCACATCGATCACCTGTAAAATTTGTTTAGAGGAAGAATTCAATACGTGTTTTATACCTTGTGGTCACGCAGTGGCTTGTGCAAAGTGTGCTCTGTCCATTGGAAGTAAATGTCCTATTTGCCGAAAAGTATTCACAAATATAACTCGTTTGTATTTCTAACTACGCTATTTGCAACCTACTATAAATAGCTGAATATTGAACAGAAGCTATCATTTTCGTGAGAACATTTACCTACATTAGTACAAGCAATCAAAATTCAATACTTGTTATGGAAAAAAAAATCAAGAGACAAATTGTGGAGGCTGCAGAAGCTGTTAAAAAGAAGGTTAGGAAAATGAGAAATATTGAAACAGAAAAAAGTAGTATTTTGGAATCTGTTTTCAAACCAATTACAGATCCTCTTAATGAGATGGTAGAGAGATCAAAAAATCATTCCAAAACTTTAAAAAGTGAAGTTAAATTTGAAACATCAAGCCCATTGGACAACGACAAAACTCTTAAGAGAGAATCCAATATTGGATTTAATGTATTTAGCCCAAACAAATCTGATGGCTCACAGAATAGCGACGAAGATTCAGAAACGATCGAGTGTGAAGAAAACGATGAGTCATTTAAAACAGTGGAATCGGGTTCCAGTGATCCAAGTTTAGACATTTCTTCGTGGTCCAAGTCTTCTGAAGCTTTAGGCGATGTACCGTTTGGTGTTAGAAATGAACGTGGTAAACTCATGATGGGATCTTCACGTGTGGTTTTCTCTGATGATTATATTCAAGTTGGTGCGAATAAGTACAAAATAACGCCTGGAATAAACGAACTACTGTTTAAAAAACTTCCCGATTTATCTGCAATAACCGACGAAGATTTGAGGCACTACAAATTAATGTTGCTAGAGACGAATGTACATCGAAGAGATTACGATCCACATAAACCAATCAGAAGTAACAGGGGTCGAAAATATTTAAACGTTATAAAACCACTATTCAAGTTACGTAAAGTTTATGTAGTAGAGGATGGAGGGACCATGTCTCCCAGCAGCAAATGAAGTATCCAGGGGGTTTGTAAAAGTCTTCAAGCGATTGTAGAACTTATTAGAAAATTTGTAAAACCTCTAGAAAAAAAGTTATAGCACATTTTGTGTGGTCCCTCAGTTCTCTCATTGAATTTTCCAGATCTCGGAAAGTATATTGAAACTGAAGATAACGTGACTACAGACCTTTTGTAAAAAGTTTCCCACGACGAATTAACTGAAAACCAGGTCACGAAGTCATTTCTACAAAAAGATATAACGTAAAAACTGTGGTCCCTCAATCCTCCAAAGCATTTTTGTAAATATCTCTCATTTAAATCAAAATAACCAGCTCTCTACCATTGTAAAAGTTTGTAAAAGTGCTATAGACATTTGTAAAAATAAAAAGAAGCAATAATACTGTCACGATTCCGAGATAGACGCGGTTTTGTATGGTCCCTCAATCCTCACTTTAAACAATTGGGAATAACTTTTTGTAAAAAGGAGTAATAGAAAAATAAACCTGCTCACCTTTTAGTAAATTTTTTTTACAAACGGATAGCAAAGTTACATTTGGGATCAACGATATATTTGCTGAGTTATTCAATAAAAACTAATCCTATGATAGTAGTGTGACCACACATTTAAACAATTAAGGAAAAGTCTTGGACGAACTAGATGTCTAGACCCCGATTTCGAGCGTCAAAACGCCAACAAAAAGATCAACCAACTGTTGGTTGACTCGTTCGTTTCGCTCATTCAGTCGCGCTAAGGTCGTTGTACTGTAAACATGAATTTGGCGGCAAACAAAAATGGCGATTTGTGCCATCAAAGTGTGCAGGAATTACAAAGGACGACTAAAAATAAATAAGGAACTTACATAGCATCGGTAAGTAAACTATAAATAACTATAAGTTATGAAAACTAGAAAATCAAACTTTGTAATTTTATCCTAACATGTTTTAGGAGGGTTGCCCAAAGAAATTCTATACATACTAGAACGCTGACTGACATTTAATGTACAAAGGATTTTGAACCTTATCACGACTTCACAACATTATACTATTATCATTTAATCTTGGTTATAAGGATTGTTGGTCTTGTTGAGAGGCTTTCTTGGGTGCTTTGTCTCTTTCACACAGTTGCAAAAAGAAAGAGACACACCGCCCAAGTTTTATTTCAAGCGGACCTTGTTTTCTGTCTCAGTCAGCGTTCCGGGTACGTAGTATAGAAATTCCTTGGGGTTGCCATAATTATTCTTTGATTTTACCCATGTGAGAGCGTGAGCAAATAAAAAAAAATGTTGAATCCAAGGAATTTATATACAAACAGGATGGTTAAGTCGACTTTAATGTAAAAGGGACTTTGAACCTTATCACGACTATACAACGATCTATTATAATTTAATCTTGGTTCTAAGGATTGTTGGTCTTGTTGAGAGGCTTTCTTGGTAGCTTTGTCTCTTTCACACTCGTTGTTGGATTAGTAGTGTGCCTAAGTCATTGATATTTCAGGATATTTTTACCTTATCGTGCTCGACAAAATCTGCGCTTGATTTCGATCCTTGGTTTCGATCCTTGAATTCGATCCTTGATTTCGATCCTTGGTTACGATCCTGGATTTCGATCTTGATTTTGATCCTTGATTTCGATCCTTGATTTCAATCCTTGATTCTTGAATCTTGAATCTGAAATCTTGAATCTTGAATCTTTGAAGTGACAGCTGTCAAACTTCAAACCGCCATATCTCATGAATTACTCGTCCTAGACTCCCCGTTCTCAGTTCAAATGAAAGCTATGACTAAGATCTTCATTTGAACTGACAGCTGTCAAACTTAAAATGGCCATATCTCGGAAACTACTCGTCCTAGACTCCCCGTTCTCAGTTCAAATGAAAGCTATGACCAAGATCTTCGTTTTAAGTGACAACTGTCAAAATGACATCTGTCATCTGAAATGTAGATCTTGGTCATAGCTTTCATTTGAACTGAGAACGGTGAGTCTAGGACGAATAGTTTCCGAGATATGACCGTTTTAAGTTTGACAGCTGTCAGTTCAAAGCTTAAAACGGTCATATCTCGGAAACTACTCGTCCTAGACTCCCCGTTCTCATTTCAAATGAAAGCTATGACCAAGATCTTCATTTTAAGTGACAGCTGTCAAAATAACATCTGTCATCTGAAATGTAGATCTTGGTCATAGCTTTCATTTGAACTGAGAACGGTGAGTCTAGGACGAGTAGTTTCCGAGATATGACTGTTTTAAGTTTGACAGCTGTCAGTTCAAAGCTTAAAACGGTCATATCTCGGAAACTATTCGTCCTAGACTCACCGTTTTCAGTTCAAATGAAAGCTATGACCAAGATCTACATTTCAGATGACAGATGTCATTTTGACAGCTGTCACTTAAAATGAAAATCTTGGTCATAGCTTTCATTTGAACTGAGAACGGGGAGTCTAGGACGAGTAATTTCCGAGATATGGCCGTTTTAAGTTTGACAGCTGTCAGTTCAAATGAAGATCTTGGTCATAGCTTTCATTTGAACTGAGAACGGGGAGTCTAGGACGAGTAATTAATGAGATATGGCGGATTGAACTTTGACAGCTGTCACTTCAAAGATTCAAGATTTCAAATTCAAGATTCAAGAATCAAGGATTGAAATCAAGGATCGAAATCCAGAATCGAAACCAAGGATCAAATAGGGTAAACCATGTAGTAACTGGCCACTTAAGCACTTTGACCAATTTATATTGTTATATTTGCTTTGTATGTCCTAGAAGTGTTATGTTTATAGTGTTACAGGAAAGAGAAAACGTTATTACGTATTACAAATTATAAGAAAAACGCGTATCAACAGTTGCATTTTTTTTATATTCATTTAAATAAAAATGTTGTTTTAGACCAGTAACTGGCCGCAAAAATTAGTAACTGCCATGTTATTTTTCAGTAACTGGCCACAAGACTTCTTTGACGAAATTACTAAATTTAATATCAAATTTTAAGAAAATAATATAGAACACAATATCTGGCTAGTAGAACTATTAAAAATCAACAAAATAGCATACTTCTCACTTAAATAAAACAAATTTAAACTAGGTAGAGTCATTCGGGGTAAGTGAGCGCAGTGCCATTATCTCCGAAACGGGGCGTGGGGGGTATACGGTTTGTTTTTGTAGGTTGGCAACGTTTATGCAGACAACTAGTTGCGACACATAGTTTGACCGCGCTGTGCGTGTACGAGTTGGTAAGGAGCGAATGAACATTTTGACAATTTAAAGTTAGTTTTAGGTTATTTTACGAAGCGTGTAGCATATACGTTCTAAGGCCGATAGTGGTAAGGCTTTTGCTATAGATTTGGAACTTATCTGAGCGTGTTTTGCAAAAGAAAGTTCTTGGCTGAATGAATAATTTTCTGATTTTGTGTGCATTCATTCGTAATTTGTCCGTTTGGGGTAAGTGGGTGCGGGTAAGTGTTCGCACTTTTACGCTAAGCAAATAATTATTAATAATTTTTTTTTAGATTTATAAATTTTATAATTATTAGTTATCTCATTTGCCAACTTACTTAAGATAAGTTCTAGGTTTTTTTTAACTTAATGTCAAAGTCGATATACTAATTATGATTAACTGATCTCTAAATTGGTAAAATCTATGCAAACATAAAAGTTAAATTTTTTGTTTAAATTATATAAATAGTACCTACATAACATAACGTTTTATTAGGTAAGTATATAAATTGTATGATGATTGATTATTTAATTTGCCAACATGCTGGTATAATATTTAAAGTGATTCTTTCTTATGTGTTTTCTAAGTGTATTCTAAACTTGTAATCGGAATAAATAATGCTTGATTTAATTTGATTTACTTATAATTTGCAACGCGAACACTTACCCCACATGCAATCACTTACCCCATAAGATGTGATGTGATTACTAACAAATTATGGATCAACGTTATCCGAAATAAAATGTTTTTATTTATTTATTTTTATTATTTTATTTATAAGGGTGCGCACACTTACCCGCAAGTCGGGGCAAGTGTTCGCATTCCGATTTTTCGTCTTAAAATGCATTTATTTCAAAAACTGAAATAATTGACAGTACAAATTTCATTTATTTTAATTGACATATCATTTTTCTACCTAAAAACAATACTTTAGGTGCTCTAAATACTAGATCTTGAGCACAGTGAGGTGTCAAAGTGGAAAGTGCGCCCACTTGCCCCGAATGACTCTATTATTAGATCTAGGCTTCATCTTTGGTAAGTTTGGTACTTAATTACCTACACATTATCAATATCCTTGCTTATGAGCATAATTGGTGAATGGGTGTAAAGATATTGGGTGCCCAAGGGGGTAAAAAAAATTAAAGTTACCCAATTAAATTGAATGGGATGTCACATGAAAGGACTTAATTTGTACATTCCAAAATGGTTTTTATTTGATTCTAAGATGTATAGTTTTTGAAATACGACGAAAGAAAAAATTTAAAAACTAGAGCTGCCAGAGCTCCTGTTTCATAGAGTTTTTATGTCTTCGTAGTTCATTAACTGGTTGGTCTTAGAAAGAGAGTGGCATCATTGTGGTCTGGTTTACAATGATTTTAGCTAGGTACTTGAATTTTTTTCGTGATAAAAAATGAAAATAATTGTCCGGAAACCTGAAAAAAAAAACTACGTATGGAGCTTACGTTAGGTAGGCACGTAAGGTATCTACCTAATTGAATGTAAATAAAATAGACACGACTTAACGTATTGCATGCAAGCCTGTAATTTTTACCATACTGAGCTAGCGTATTATACATCATTGTGTAGAGACTGAACTCAGCAGACGTAGCATGTAGTCAGATACAACTCCAAATATAAACTATCAACGCAACGGTGCGCGAGATCTCAGTTCGGGGCGAACTACTAGTTTAATTGTTAGTGTTAATTCAATATATTATTATTAAAATAAATCAGAGATCTTAATCAGACAAGTCTAAATTGCCTATCCTATAGCATAAATGACACAAGAAACCATCATCAGCATCAGTGGGAATGTGGATTTGGTGAAACATAGGTAGGTATACAATTTTTATGGAACTCGTATTTATTACACTCAAGCCTTTTGTTAGTTATACCAACGGTACAGGCTTCACAGATCGATATATCATTTTCTTCAATGTTTCTCTCAGTTTTGTTTGTAATTGTTGCTTCATCAACATTATAAATTATGGACTGACTGAAACCATCAGTAACTGGCCACTCAACTGGCCACCTATGCCAGTTACTGAAAACCCCTAATAAAATTTTACAATATTGTGTCACCTATTATAAGACCTGATTATCTTGCACTACACAACGTTATTTTGATCAATTTTATAGAGAAGTCATTTTGTTAATAACTGGCATGGGTGGCTAGTTATTGAAAATTTAAAGTTTTTTATTTCAGTTACTAGCCACACTATCATTGTAGGCTTTAAGCAAATAACTTAATCAAAAACGACTAAATTACGATAATACTACCTAAATGCTAACTAAATCACTATAAACTACAAAGATACCTAGTTTGAATCAAGTTTAATTGATATTTTAATTAAACAAGATCCTTACCGTTTTAACAACTCAACAGTCATAGACCATCCGGCTCGCCGACTGTTAACCAATAAAGAAATATTTTCGCCTTAAGTTGTTTGGCTGGTGACGGAAATCGGTACTAAAATTAAAGCTAAATATGTAAACAATTCTCTAAGATGATAACTTATGGCGTACATCCCACAAGTTGCTTAATTTAAAAGTCTAAGCGTCAACATGGCTAGTTACTGAAGGTGGCCAGTTACACCTAGATTTACCCTACTTACAAGAAAAATTAAGTAAACAAAAACCAGTATTGACCGCAAAAAATTTGAAACAAAAGAGATGGCCGATTCCTCGAATAAATTTGCCCCACAGATGCCAACAGGAAAGAATGCTTGCGTCATGACCAAATTGGGATTTTTGGGTTTGTTTTTTTATTTTATAATGAGTCTCCATTCATCTTCTTCCTCTAAATAGTGGGATTTAAAAGTTATTATAATATAAAGCAGCAGGCTATGACGCCCAGCATGAACGGAGAACCTAGGAAACTATATTTTTAAGGTTCCTATAGTAAAAGCTTTGCTTACGTTGGGGATAGATGGCGCTGTGTGAACATTTACTTTTTCATTATTATAATTAGGACAAGCAGAATTTTAAGTGAAGTAGGTACCTATAGAAAATAAATGACGCACACAGGTGCTCCCAGTACCTACAATTTAAAGCAAAAAAGAAAAGTACTTAGGAAAAATTGAGAATTTCATCAATAAAATTATCTACACTCGTGTGCAGTGATTCTGTACTTACCTAAATAAAATAAAAAGCCTTTTATTTCTCTATAATTAACATTTTTTTCACTTTTTTTTTTGAACTTCACGTACAGGTAAATTCGTTAAATCATTAATTATACTCGTGCTCTGTCCTCGACATTAGTAGGTTAGTAATATAGGAAAACAATGTAGATGTTGAGAGCATGTGAAGGAAATATCAATACTCACTCAGGTTACTGATGAACCTGAAATACAAATAAACATGGCATTAGGTACCATTTATTTATATTTATGAAGTTCATATTATTTAAGTATCTATTTATTTAATAGTTGCATCAAGGTGTGCACTAGTACATTCAAATAAAATAAAATACAAATACCTTGGTACTTAAACATAAACTGTGTGGCACCTCAATTACACATGCAAACGTCACTGCAATAATGTTGTTCAATTATTGACAATAATAGATACAATAAGGTGATTAATTGAATATTAGAATTTAACAGATTAGAATAAGGATTAATAGAGTCAATGATTATTATACCTACCCTAGTTAAGTTACTTCATAGTTACCGATTATTACACAATATATGTGTACTACGAAACATGGATACCTACACTTAATTTTTTGTCCCTTTTGGGGGCACGCTAACTGGTAGTCTATATCTTTAATAGGTCCATGGTACATACTAACGTACATTGTACTTTTCCTTAATTGTTTAAATGTGTGGTCACACTACTATCATAGGATTAGTTTTTATTGAATAACTCAGCAAATATATCGTTGATCCCAAATGTAACTTTGCTATCCGTTTGTAAAAAAAATTTACTAAAAGGTGAGCAGGTTTATTTTTCTATTACTCCTTTTTACAAAAAGTTATTCCCAATTGTTTAAAGTGAGGATTGAGGGACCATACAAAACCGCGTCTATCTCGGAATCGTGACAGTATTATTGCTTCTTTTTATTTTTACAAATGTCTATAGCACTTTTACAAACTTTTACAATGGTAGAGAGCTGGTTATTTTGATTTAAATGAGAGATATTTACAAAAATGCTTTGGAGGATTGAGGGACCACAGTTTTTACGTTATATCTTTTTGTAGAAATAACTTCGTGACCTGGTTTTCAGTTAATTCGTCGTGGGAAACTTTTTACAAAAGGTCTGTAGTCACGTTATCTTCAGTTTCAATATACTTTCCGAGATCTGGAAAATTCAATGAGAGAACTGAGGGACCACACAAAATGTGCTATAACTTTTTTTCTAGAGGTTTTACAAATTTTCTAATAAGTTCTACAATCGCTTGAAGACTTTTACAAACCCCCTGGATACTTCATTTGCTGCTGGGAGACATGGTCCCTCCATCCTCTACTACATTAAAGTTTCAGCAAGCACTGACAGTAGCCAACCTGATTTGCGATGTCAAGGAGAGGGCCTTCCTCTGTTGAAGAAATGGAAGAAAAATGTTGACTACGTATACTGGGATGACCCTAATGAACTAGTTGAAAGATTAAAGCTATTAATTGCTTCAAAAGATGCTGGTAACACTGGGTTGGATAATGAAATAATATCTATTATAGAAGAATTGCGTGAAAGCGGCATTATACCTTAGTTAAATAAATAGCATACATTTCTAAAAATTGTTTCATTTGAAGTTTATCAACTATACATAACGGTTCATGACATGACAATGGATAAGTTTGGACATCACATTCATAAACGACTGCGTTTATCAGACTTTTTAGAAAACTTTGATAAGATTTTGATGCGATCCGATACTGGAGAATTCGATTTACAAAGCACAAGATTAACTGGTATTACAATTCCGACGAAAGAGTCCGATGCTGTTAACAAAGAATACGTTGATAAACAATCTGAGCTGTATTTAAAGAAGGAAGAATTTGATTCAAGATTATACGTTTTAAAAGCAGATATTATAAAACATATTATTGATAATTTAAAAGCAGAATATTATACAAAAACGGAGTTAGAAAAAATTATAAATGCAAAAAATGAGCAAGCTACAAATTGTAAATGAAATTCATAAGGCAGCTCGCAAAAATTTTGTTCGACGATCTGTATTTTTAAAAGGGATTGATGATTTATGGCAAGCAGACCTTATTGATTTACAAAACATAAAAAGTTACAACAATGGATATAGGTATATTTTTGTAGTATTAGATTGTTTTTCTAAGTTTTCCTGGGCTATCCCTGTTAAAACTAAAACAAAATTTGAAATAGCAAGTGCATTCAGTAATTTATTAATTAAAAGCCACCGAAAACCTGTTAATTTACAAACTGATATGGGCACAGAGTTTTATAATGACGAATTTAAAAAATTTTTGTTAAAAAATGGCATTAACCACTACTCTACATACTCTATTAAAAAAGCTTCTATAGTTGAACGACTAATAAAAACACTTAAAAACAAGTTGTTTAAAAGTTTTAGTTTGAATGGTAGTTATAAGTGGGTTGGTGAGCCTTTAAAAGGTGTCATGACTACATACAATAACACAATACACAGAACAACAAAGTATAAACCAAATGATGTAAACAAATCAAACCAAAGTATGGTTATGAAGAATATTAATAAATCTCAGAAAAATAATTTGAAATCAAAAATCAGTAAATTTAGGTCTGGGGATTATGTTAGAATAAGTAAATATAAAGGTAGTTTTGAAAAAGGATATACTCCAAATTGGTCTACGGAACTGTTTTTAGTTAAAAAAGTTCATCTTTCTAAACCGATCACTTATTCAATAGAAGACCTACACCATCAACCGATATTAGGAACTTTTTATGAGCAAGAACTTCAAAAAACAAACTGTCCCGATGTGTATCTTATTGAAAAGGTTTTAAAGAAAAAAGGTAGTAAACTTTTTGTCAAGTGGTTAGGTCTACCTAATACCGAAAACAGTTGGATTGATAAACGCGCAATTTTGTGATTTGTTTTAGAAAACGTTGTGAATAGGATGTCTATAAAATTAAGAATGTTATGAGAAGTTATCTCATTAATATCTCAGCTATGCACGGTGGAGGACTTGTTAATAGTCTGATAAATAATTTGCCATTTGAATTGCATTTACCTGGATATAATTACTGTGGGCCTGGTACACGATTAAGAAAACGATTATTAAGAGGTGATCAAGGAGTTAATGAACTTGATAACGCTTGTATGAGGCATGATATAGCATATGATAATTCAAAAAATTTAGAAGATCGACACAGAGCTGATTTAGAACTCATTGACATGGCAAAAATGCGTATGAAATCTAAAAACGCTGGAAGAGGTGAAAAACTTGCTTCGTGGCTTGTGAACAAAGTGATGAAAACCAAAGTTAAACATGGTGCAGGCACGAAGTCATTTAAAACAATTGTTTCTACTATACGCAAACGACTGAAAAAAATAAAACCAAAAAGTGATTCTAAAGCAATAAAAGAAGCTTATTTAGCTGCGAAAAAATTGATGAGAAATAACAAAGGAGTTCGGCTGCCTCGTGTTATACCATTACCAAAAACAGGTGGTATTTTACCTCTTATACCAATATTTGCTGGACTTTCTGCTTTGGGTGCACTGGCTGGAGGCGCAGCGGGTATAACTAAAGCTGTAAATGATCATAAATCAGCAAAAAAGAATTTGGAAGAAGCTCGGCGTCATAATAAAATGATGGAATCTATTGCCCTAGGCAAAGGATTGTACATAAAACCATACAAGAAAGGAAATGGACTTTGCGTGAATAATTCAAAAAACTAATGAAAAGGCTACCCAAGCGCGCTCTTACAAACATAGACATATTAGAATATGCGAGAGAAAATATACCTTACTTTAGAGGTGTTTTCATGAGAAATGAATTGCCATTGAAGCCTAAAGACATTGAGTGTGCGATTATCAATTTAGATATTTCAGAGAATGAAGGAACCCATTGGGTAGCCTACGTAAAAGTTTTAAACTATTGCGAGTATTTTGATAGTTTTGGTGATTTAAAGCCTCCAATCGAGTTAATTAAGTATTTGAAATTTAATGTAACGTATAATTATTGCAGATATCAAAATTTTAATACAACCAATTGTGGACATTTATGTTTAAAGTTTCTTATTGAATTTTGGAAAAATGTGTTATGATAATAGTATTTAATATATTTAAAATGTAAAATATTTTAATAAAGTATTATGACTATATATTTATAAACTTTTTTTATTGCTTTCATTTCTAAAATGTCTTTCACACTGTCAATAACAGGCAATACCTCGATTTTATCTACCACCTATTATCCATCTTTGCAATTCGATAGTGAATATGAGTGTGCTTTGCTATACATGTCCACATTCAATTCAATCCCAAACATCGACAGTAGGAACAACATATTTCATTATGACAACAATGAAGTTGTAGAAATACCAGAAGGTGCATACGAACTACAGGATATTTCAGACTTTTTAAAATCCAGCGTAAAAAAAGGAACAACTTTCAGTTTATTTTGCAACAATAATACATTGAAAACATTTATTTATTGTTCTAAAGACATTCATTTTGAAAAAAATAATTCTCTTGGAAACCTATTGGGGTTTGGTAAACAAACTTTAAAAGCCAATATAATACACGAGTCGCAGCTTCCAGTTAACATTTTATCGACAACTGTGGTGAGAGTCGAATGTGATATAGTGAGCGGATCATACATTAATGGAAAATCAAGCCACGTTATTTATGAATTTGCACCTAACGTTCCACCTGGATATCGAATAATAGAAGTACCTAAAAATATTATTTATTTTCCAATCAATCAAAGTAATGTCAGTTCTATTAACATCAGATTATTAGATATAAATAATAATTTGATAAATTTACGAGGTGAAGAAGTTCAATTATATTTGCACATCAGAAAAAATGATCGACTTTAATAAATATAGCAATGCAGTAAGAAAACACATCAGTACTCATCGACCTATCCGAAAAGGAACAACTACGAAAAAAAAGAAAATAAGCAAAGAAAATAAAGATTTTCTGAAACTAATCGGATTACTAAAATGAACATTTTAGATATAACAAGTTCACCAGCATACGATAGCACCATAGATGGTATCGAATATCATTCATATAAACCATACGTAACAAGTTTCAACAGAAATGATGAAATCCGTATACCTATCAACCAGCAGGATTTATACATATTACCATCAGCGAGTGCCCTATATTTAGAAGGAACAGTAAACATTATAAAAAAAGATACAAAACAAAAGGTTACTGCTGTCGAATTCACAAATAATCCACTGCTTTTTCTGTTCCAAGATGTGCGTTATGAACTTAATGGAGTGGAAATTGATAGAATAAAAAATGCTGGAATGACTACAACGATGAAAGGTTTATTATCCTTTAATGAAAATGATGCAAAAATTGCAAAGGCTTGGGGTTGGGATATAAATGGAACAAAGTCAAACCATAATTTTACTGCTTCAATACCTCTTCGTAATATTTTAGGCTTTGCTGAAGATTATAAGAAAATCATTATGAATTGTAAGCATGAATTGATATTGTTACGAAGCAATACAAATATAAATTCTTTGAAAATTCCGTCTGGTGAAATTCTCGAAGACATAATAATAAATAAACTAGTTTGGCGCGTTCCGCACATCAAGGTATCTGATAAAGAAAAAGTACATTTATTAAAACTATTAGAAAAGGACCGTCCTCTTCATTTTGCTTTTAGAAATTGGGATTTATATGAGTACCCATTATTACCAAAAACAACTAAGCATACTTGGTCAATTAAAACATCTTCACAAATAGAAAAGCCAAGATATGTAATATTAGGTTTACAAACCAACAGAAAAAACTCAGCAGAAAAAGATATGTCACAATTTGATCATTGCAATTTAAGAAATGTTAAAGTATATCTTAATTCTACCTATTTTCCTTATGAAAGCTTAAATGTTAGTTTTAAAGATCAGATAACTTCTTTATTATATGAGCAATATACCAACTTCCAACAATCTTACTATGGACGCAAAAGTGAACCACTGCTAAGTCCATCTGAATTCAAAGAAAAGGCACCACTATTCGTAATCGATTGTTCTAGACAAAGCGAAAACCTTAAATCAGGTCCCGTAGTTAGCGTACGTGTGGAGCTTGAATGTGATTCAGAGATACCTGATCATACAGCCGCTTATTGTCTCATTTTAAATGATTCCATTATCGAGTACAGACCTTTGAGCAATATAGTCAAGAAAATATCATAAAATATGAATCCTAACGAAACTGAATATGTTATCGTAGATGTACAAGGTTTCAAAGACACTAAAAATAATTTTATCGTTAAGGAATTTGCTATTGTAAAAGAAAATTGTACTCAAACTTTTCTTATCAAGCCCCCTTACCCATTTCAAAACCTATCGAAAGAAGAAAAGAAGCAAGTGCGGTGGATAGAAACAAATCGTGGAATTTTTTGGAGTGAAGGCTTCATTGACTTTAGAGAATTCAAGCGCACTATTAAACCATACTTGAGTATGAAAAATGTTTTAACTAAAGGAACTGAGAAAACAAAGTGGATCAAGGACTTGTGTGAAAACTGTGAAATACTAGATATAGGAGAAAAAGGATGTCCTAATTTTTTAAAATTGTACAATGAATACGAAGCATCTAATTTAAATTGTGTTCATCATAAGAAAATGTGTGCTTTAAAGAATGTTATGTGCATGAAAAAGTGGTATGATGATAACAAAGTAAATGTTTTTTAAGGTGCAATAAAAAATCTAAATCCTAATTACCTACTTTAGTTTTATTTCTTAAACTGAACCTATATATATTTTAGAAATAAAAGACAGTATTTTAATAGATTTTCTATATTCTTTAACTTATCTACTAAATTACAATACCTACTTATTACTAAAAGTATAGGTAAATTTAAATACAATTCAAATACCTACTTACTAATTTTTTACTTCTGAGTAATCTATTTTATTGAAAGAATATAGATAGGTACTAAAATTAAGGTTATAAAATAATGTCTTAAAAGTAAGGGCTATAGCTATCACACAAATTTTTAGAAATCTTATGAATTACACTTTGAGTTTCTGACAAAATTGGATCATTTAAGTCTTTCGCCACATATTGCGCTCGTAGAACCACATTTGAGTCATTGTCACTTTCATATTCACTGTTGTGTGCTTCACTTAAGTCCAACACCTTGACTTTGATCAGCCTTAGGCCTTTATCCGTCTCTCTCTTCATCACGAACGACTTTCCACGCAGCTTATTATTCTTCTTCATACATTCCCGCTTCTGTTTAGATTTCCCCAACAATCCAGGACGCTTAGTACCCGGCGCCGGCGACTTGTGCCTTTTACTTATCTCTGGAAAGGCTTCATCGAACCCCTCCAGAGGATCTTGCGCATATTGCGAAAAACAAATCGTTTCGTTGGACATCTGAAAATAAAATATAATAGAGTTAATTACACAACCACAGGACAAGAATTTATAAATTTATCACAACGAATTTAACTTACCTCAATTAATATTAGTTCGACCCAACCTTTCTTGAATGCAGCAAAGAATGTAATGAAATAATAAGGTTTCAATTTAATTATTTTCTGATTTGGCTACTTGCACAGCACTGTCATAGGACACCGTTTCATCGCAAGGCTCAATTCACACCAAGCGGAAAAATTCGCGCACACTTTCAAATAAGCAACCGTATTTATTTACCTACTAATTCAACGATTGTAAAACGGTCGATATCTGCATCGAGTTATAATACTTAAGTTAATGTGGTTAAGGTTGCTTATTTAATGGGATTTAAAAAGTGTTCGAGGATTTTACGCTTGGTGTGAACAGATCCTAAAAGTAACTCGAATCCATAGTAAAATGATGCATGCGCTGCTCAGGAAACAAGAACGTACATGTTTTACAGATCTTTTAAAAGAATAAATCACACGATAACAATAAGTAGTAGGTAAGTACCTACTTGCTTATCGATCAAACAGTTAAATATCTTTCTAAATAGCACAATAAATAGGTACCTACTTATTTAGGAAGATAGGGTAAGAGGTGAGTTATAATTAAACAAGTTGGTACGAGTTTAGCTTTTTATTTAATTAAAGGTTACAATGCACACAAAATACAAACTCGACACTAGTACTTACTTATATAAATTATCACTAATTTCAAAATAGTATTGGGTAATCTCAGTAGTACCTACATAACGAATACCTTACCTACCCACTTATTTTCATGATGACAATATTTATTGAAAGGGCTGGTTGCAAACCTACACCCATAAAAAGTTATTATAATAGAGTGTTGTAGTGACCCCATGATAAAGTCGATTTTTTATCTCTCAAAATAATACGTTTATCATCATTTGAAGATAATGCTACCTTGTTCAATTCCTGCGTAAATATTTGATGTTTAATAGATCTAAACAAAATGTTTTTCTTTGATTCAATAGCATTATTCAGGAAGACATGTTCATAATTTTTAAATTTCAGTTTCTTGATTACATTCTTTTTTATTCCTTTTGCTTTTTTAAGTTCATCGTCTTGAGTTTTAATACAATATAACTTAGACTTAAGTCCTACAAACTCAGTAATCAATTTTCCACCCAACTCATCTTTAAATAGTCCAGGTACCTTTTTGTTACAGCGAGGTATACCATACACATTATTTTCCGAATAATTACTTGTATCGTAATATGATAGAAAATGATGTTTTATGTCACTGTAAGCATCTTCAGTTTGAATAGAATACAAAAAGCTATCAGTATCGGTATAGCACAACTTCAAATCAGAACCATAAAATGGTTTCATGATCGAATAATGAAAATCGTACATGTGACTTTTTGAAATTTCTAATACCGTAAACCCTATGTAGATGGGTTTATCGAGTAATACAGTTTCTGGTCTCATTTGGATAGCAACGAAATTTTCAGTAAAAATAGTTGAACTTTGATAGTTTGGTCTAGCAATCAATTGCTCAGCAGTATACATTTTTTTAGTTTTATTTTTTATATCACTCCATTGATTAACCAATTTGACATCGAGCCTTTTTTGGGTATCCTCTAATGTTTTTCCAAACATACTATTGTTAAGTAACTTAAAAAAATCTTGCTCAAATACAGATCTCGCTTTAGATCGGAGCATTGTATTTAAATCAATGTATTTTTTTAAGTATGCACTTTGTTTAAACTTTATTACTCTATGAATTTTTTTTAGTAATAACCCATGTTTTAAACAAGTTTTGAGATGGACATAATGAATAACGTATTCAAATTTATCGTACAAATTTGGTATCAATTTATCATTCTTTGAGCCCGGAGGTGTGAATTTTTGGGGACAAAATGGAATGTCATTATGTAATTCATGCAAATATTCAGGGTATTCCAAATCTACCTCTAAAATATAACCATACTCAGAGTCATTTGGTACGTTTGTAAAATCGAGCATATTTATTTCTGTTTCCGATAATAATTCAAAATCTGAACACGGCATGTATGCACACATTGCAAATCCGTACAAATTAACACAATCTATATACATTAAATAATTTTCTGGGGCAGATTTATTGTAATTTAGCAAATATTTGTTGTTAGCGCTCGCATATCTAGTAGAGCATAAACAAACCCCTCCTCTAATCCCTTTTTGAATCATTCTTATTATTTCAAAGTCATTTATAAGTTCTAATTTTACTCCAGTTATAAGTAACATTGCATCAAAACTTAAACTTGGTGCCGTAATATAGAATGCTGGGTCCAAGCGATAGTTAATTTTACATGTCTTACGAAAATTTTCAAAAATGTCAGCAAGTAGCAGAACATCTGATTTAAGATATAGATCTGTGTATTCACCTAAATCATTTATTTTAAAAGTGTTCCACACGCACTTTGAATGCTCGTAATCAGCTTGAGATATAGCTTCATCATACAACGTACTGAAAAAACAGTGAGGTGGTGGCAACACCTCTTCATTGTAAGAACTCCAATCGGTCATGTGTTCGTACGGATAAACGCCTTTACGCTTTAATAATTTAAAATGTTTTTCCTGTGGAAAAAAGCGTATTAAATGAACAAAGTCATCTTTGTCTAAATTAGCAACTAGTTTTTCTAAGCTACTTCCCAAAAATTTGAAAGAATCAACAAAACGAACTAACACATGCTGTCCGTCTGTATTAAAAATTTTGCTGAAGGAAATGTAATTTTCTTTAGTTTTAGCAATCACTTTTATAACACCCGACATTTCTCCTAACTGACGTATGAACAAATGAGAGTCGTATCCAGACAAATTATGAAAAAATACGGGTATGAACTTGGGTAGCTTAAAACGTGTGTTACAGTGAGCATGAGCGGCTCCGCGATAATTTCCTGTCAAGTGACAATGATCTCTAACCTTATCATCAAATAATAAATTGTTACAAAGGAAGCAATACTTAGATGCCGAGTGTTTTTCTGCGTCTCTGTCCGTAAATCTCATGGGAACTGTTTCTCCTAGAATATTATGAATTTTAGTAACGTCTTCCTGGAGATATTCTAAGAATTTACTAACGCAATCGTACCCCCTATATGTCACATATTTATTAAGTGAGTTGTCGTATGAGCATACGATATAATATGCAAATGCTGAGGGTACATGTTTGTACAGAGTCCTAGTTTTACTAGAACTTGAGTCGTCGTGCTTAGTATCCGGTTCTAATAAGGATTCGAAGTCTGCATAGATAACAAAAGGTACATCTTGCATCCGTTCATAATGTTTAAATTCTAAAAGACTTCCCTTTTCTGGTAAGATTGTGGCGACACCACCACATACATGAGTATTTAGTTGAGCTTGGTCATTAAAAAATATCATGCATTCGTCACATAAATAAATTTTGCCATGATGTTTAGTGAGTTGCGATCTAAGTAATTTGCTCAAGTCCTTGATCAAACAATAATGATTTCGATTACCCTTCTCTAAAAATAGCAAATTAACATGATGTTTCTTTTTGTTTAGTGATTTGTAAAGGGGGCCAACGACGTTATTATTTTTTAATCCATACACGTTGACACTGATGTCTCGGTTATTTTTTTCAAACGTTTTTATATCAGAAAATCCTACAGGAAAAGTCATATTTTCGGTGTTCAGTATGTTATTGAAATGAGGATACGAAGACGTTCTGTTAATGTTATGTTTTGCAGGAAATAGAGCTGCTATAATTGACCATAAGAAACAGAAATTATCTTTATTTTGTATATTGATACATGCTCGTTTGTTTATCAGACATCGTGGTAGAGCTATATAACTGGAAGCTCTCATTGGATTATACTTATTGATGTTAACTTCCAAGTATAAGTTTTTAACAAAACTCCAACCGCTGTCTTTTTGCTCAAATTCGTCAATTTTGTTACAAATATTTTGAATTGACCTGGAGTACAACTCTCTAAAATCTGAATTTTCGTAAAATATTATGTTTTCAGTGGCGAACGATTTTATTTCAATTGTATCATTTTTCGGTAAAGAAAATTCAGCAAAAAACTCAAAGTTAACTTTGATTGTGCCGAACACAGCCTGCCTAGCATTGATTAGGGCTTGCACGGGTTTGCGTAGCTGATGCAGAAAATGTGTGGGCGGCACGACACCCGCTGCCCCCGCCTGAGCTGAACACACCTCTGATTTCGCTCCTACTCTATACGTTGCTATTCTACTACGAAATGCGCTGCTTATCTTTTCTATTCCCTCACTGATTTCAATGGCACTATTATTTTTATGAGCGATACTTTTGAGATGAGCTGAGAAGCCTTTACTTTTTACCTCTGTATCGCAAACAGTACAAAATATTTTATTAATTGACATTTTTATTTACCTAATGTCAATTTTAAAGAAACTAATTACCTACCTACTTCAGTAAAAACTGTTCTCTAATACTAATGTGTAAAAATAAAGTTATACCTACTTGGATGATTTGTAAGCCTACTCTAAGTACTAGGATCTGTTTTATTACCTGCCTAGGTACCTACTACTAAACAGCTCTTAAAACTTAAAAAAAATCACCGATACAAATTTAAACTAAACTCAGTTTATTTTGATACTTTAAAATGTGCAAGAAGTAAGACCCATAAAATATTTTGTAAGAATTTATTTACTTCTTTTTGTCAGCAAAGAAAGTTCCTTCTGTCTTGAAGGACTTTTTTATTTCTGTGACAAATTTTTTTATGTATCCTATCTCTTGCACATCATCATCACAACAATATTTTATATTAATTGAAGCCTTCTCCCACCGATCTTTGGGATTAATATTTATAATGTCGTTCTTATTGTAAACCTTGAGCTCGATGAACAGCTCCCCGTCGAGCTGAGCGGTGCGACGCAGCACTCCGCCGGCAACGCGTCGCGTGCACGATGAGAGTGGAGGCGCAGGGTTCTTCTGTGCCCTACGAGCACACTCAGCATCGGATTCGCTGGCGGAGTCTCCGTCGTCGCCGAACCACCCAAGCACGTGCGACTTAGAGCTGCTTGCGGAGTTCTTAGGTTTCTTTGTCGGGTGGGGCTTGGTTGGTGGGAGAGCTTTACGCTTCAAACTTTTCTTTCTAAATAAAAAAGAAAAACAATATTACTAAACTGTACGTATATTTTCACGACGTTGTGAAATGGTGGTGATGAATTTGATAAAAAGATATTACTTCTAGAGGAAAAAAAGTAGTGCTCACCTTAAATCAACGTCCTCTTCGGAATCAATAATGCTCGGGCTAGGCGCTCGACGCACTGGCTTAGCCTTCTTCGAAGTATTCTTCGCTCTGTGAAATAAAAATAAACATTTTAATCTTATTTTCAATTATGAAAAATAATATAAAACACACTCGACGTTTAATCAATAATTAATTTAAAAAATATTTTACCTTGCAGAAGATGGTTCGGCCTCGTCCTCTGAATCGCGATTCAAATTCTCTCGCCGCACCTTCGGCTTGGCTTTTCTCGAAGTCTTTGCGCTGAAACAAATAAAAAAATATAAATATTTGTGTAGGTACGTAACTGTAAACACCTGTTTTATTTAAAATGAGAATATTAGAAAAATCTTGGTTTCACTATTTTAGTAGAAATAATTAATTTCACTTACCTAGTACTTAAAGAAGCTTCGAACTCGGTCTCAGAATCGTGCTGCAAGTTCTCTGACCGACGCGCCTTCTTACGCTTCAAATCGTTGAAGTATTCAGTGTCCGACCTAAAACAATAGACGTAGGTGTCACTTAAGAATCACTGCTGCTACTTAAAGTAAGTAGGTAACCAAGGTAAAAAAATTAATAAAAGTAAAAACTTACGAACATTATTTTAACGCAGCGAATTTTAATCTTGAAGTTTGATTGACCAAAACCGGTAGGCGATCAGCGAGATTGAAGTAGCGGTGCTGAAGTCGGGCGGGCGGGCGGTGGCGGCGTGAAAAGGGCGGGCGTCTTCACGTCACGGGTTACTGGAGTAGCACTATAGTGTCACGCGCGCGATAGATGATTGATTGCAATTATACCTCAATCCAGACATTTTATACGAAAGGTAAAATGCAGGAGTGCGAAACATTTTTAACAAAGTCATTAAATTTATGTAATTTTGATCCGCAGCCTTTCAATAAATAAAAATTAAAAGTTAGAAATATATGTAATCTAATTACGTTACATTTAAACACAATTTCTTACATTATTGACCATCTTATAATGTTGATGGACAAGACACAACATGCAGCGTGACCGCACAGGTGTTTAAAATAAGTGCACATAGTCCGAATCATCGAACTATGTGGTCGAACAACGTGGCCACAGCCTTTAATTCTTCATCAATGCACATAATTAACTAATTTGTAGGTAAATGTTTATCGTTTGAGGATGAAAGTTCCCAAAACTTTGTCTCTATTTCCCGCATTAAAAATGAAAGTAAGTAAGTACTTACTTACTAACGATGTAGAAGGTTGTAGACAATAACTGAAAAAAATAGAATCATACGTAAAAATGTTAACAATCCCTGCTATCGTCACGTATTTCAAGATCAGCATTATTTTCTTGTGGTTTGTTCCCGATAACGCTAATGCAAAAAGTCCTGTTTATGCAATGTATGTTTGTCTTGGGTGCGAGTCGAACCCGCGACCTGCAGCGCAGAGGGCAAAGCTGCTACCAACCCAGCTAATGAGGGCAGTCAATATTTATTTAAATTTATTTATAAATTATATTTTTGTTGTGAGTATGTAATTCTAATTTAATTTATGTTTAATGTGTATTAATTTTTCGTGTATTGACATTGTGTGTGTAAACTGTATCTTTGTTATCTGAATGAATGATTTGAATTTAATTTAATTTACTACAAAACTTAAAACAAACGACAAGTTTTTATTTATCTAGCTTAGGAACAACCAAAACTACTATAGAAGTTGATAGGATAAACAGGTAGGTATGTTAACCGTGTGCAAAGAGTTCCCACATTATGTGGAGATAATGAGAACAGACCTTTTTAGTAGAAAAACAAACGTGTCATATTAATTCTGTAAATTACTTATTACGATTCCCATAAAACTTGATACGAATGGATCATCTTTTATTATATGAACAAAAGTCGCCTTCCCACAAAATATTTTATCATACCGTTTGCTTAAGGTATATTTACACTAAACCAAAACATTTTACTTTCTGAGTAGTTTTTATATTAGCTACGTGTAAAAATTTAAGTTTACCATGTTTTTATAATTCGACAATATTTCAGCAACCTGTTAATAAATAGGTCTGTTATAGGTGCTTACCTAATTTTTTTTTTTAGGAAGTCCCTTTTCATTTCAAATCAAATTTACTTTTACCATAATATTTATTATATGCTTCCTTAGGTAGGTAGGTATGCCTACAAATCAAAAACCACATAATCCACCGCTATAATAATTTACAAGAAATCTTTTTAACAGTGAGAATGGACACTTAGAATTTGTAACAGGGTAACCATAAATTTCATAATATAAATAAGTATGTTAAATATAATTTTTCTATTTATTTCGTTCTTGATTTTTAAAACTTAATAATAAGTAGGTAAATAAAAATCATGAGCGAACTTATGATAAATACCTAATTATTATCATATATCATAAAAACAGAGGGTGCTCTAATAATTAAGTATGTAAGTACCTACCTAATGTTCTAAAAAGTAATATTATCACTTAAATATTAAATACGTTCATTACAAAAATATCTTATAAATGTTAAAAGTTACTGAATCTTTGATTGATAGTGTACGTTAATATACCTAAATCATGGTGACATGAGTATACTGCACGTGTAGCACTGTCAGCAATACGATGGTTAGGTCTTTATGTTGCACTTTGCACTCTATTCAAGAATCCTTATTCTGAAACCGACCACAAAATAATTTATCTTACTTCGACGAGTGTGGTGCAGTGGGTGAAGGTCCGCCTGAAGATTGTGGGTTCGATTCACGCCGCGAGGCATCTGTTTGTATGATAAGCAATTATTTCTCGGGTCTCGGTGTTTTTCTATTTTTAATGAGTATGCACTTACCTACATATTTACAAAAAATAAGTAAGTAAAAGTAATATATTAGTTATTTAGTTCCCATAAAACAAGCTCTGCTTACTCTGTGTGAAATGTTCAGCCTTATTATTATAATACACACGAAATAATTATTTGTGATCTTTAAAAAAGTATCTTTAGATTTAATTTATTATTATGTATTTTATACAGAAAGCTACTGTTTGATTACGTTAGCATGATTAAATCGAAACGAAATCGTAAAACAAATGTCAGAATAGGTATGCGAGCTTTATGTTACATCTATACCTACAAAGGATTTCTTCAGTTGAGCATTCATTGTCTAACTGTCGGATGTAGTGCAGTGTTAGTTTTATCATGATTTTGACTTTGGTTCGTCTTGTGAGAGAATTCTCTAGGTGTCGAAATAAATTCGGCACGAGCAAACGGCCTAGAGACTAAAACATTCTCTGAGGAAACGCCCACAATGACTTAAAAAGAACCTAAATCGTGTAGTCAAAATCGATAATATTTCACACATTTTGCGTGCACAAACCCAAAGTATGTAAAAATGATTAGGTGCAAAGTGTTGTTAAACTATATCGTGAAACTGTCCGCTGCTGTCATTCGTGCAAATGTAAGTTTTGTTTCATTTTTCTCGAAAGTGATTGGGCATTTCAACTCACAGGTAAAATTATTGAGTCATTCTAACTCAAAGCTTATGTTGACTGAATGGAGACAAAAAGTGAGTTAGAATGCCCAATCGGTTTTAACTGTCCGCTGCTGTCATTCCTGCAAATGGATTGGGCATTTCAACTCACAGGTAATTATTGAGGCATTCTAACTCACCGCTTTTTGTTGACTGAAAGGAGACAAAAAGTGAGTTAGAATGCCCAATAATTACCTACTTGCCTCGACTTTCAATCTCATCATCATCATCATAATCATCATCCTAGCGCTTTCCCGGTTGCGTCCTTTCGGGGCCCGGGGTCCGCTTTCCTACTTTGCCTCCACTTCGGACTCTTCTGCATCCTTTTTGGTGAGTCCATTTGCACGCATGTCATCCACTACGACGTCAAGCCAGCACTTCTTGGGTCTAAACCTACCGGGGCCTGGCGGAGGCAACATAGCTAAGCATTTGTTCCCCACGTAGCTTGCCGGTTTTCGTAAGACGTGTCCGTACCAACGTAGGCGACACTCCTGCAATTTATCTGCTATGTCACGGACATAAAGGCTGCCGCGGATGCGAGAATTCCTGCCGCGGTCTTTCCGCGTAACTCCGCACATCCAGCGCAGCATATTCATCTCCGTGTCCCGCCATTCTTGCTCCCTCGACTTTCAATCTAATGGTTCTAATCCAATCCGTGCATCAATGGATACTTCACTTCAAAATTTTATTTTCTAAAATTGTGAAATAACGTCGGATGGGTAAGACCTAGGCGCACATTCAACAACAAATTGGCGAATTATTGGAAAAAAGGCCAGAGTACCTACCTTAAGTTAAACCGACGAGCTTGCATGAAGAACAAGGGCGGTCGCAGACATAGATTTTGACTTAGATATGTCACGTTTTTTGACCCCCATGACCCCTCCTCGGACCGCGCATGATGAAGAATGTGATGAGAGTGAATGAAGCGAAAGAAGTATTTCAGGACAGTAGATGATTGTATGTATGTAGGTAAGTTTGTGAAAGAAAACATTGTTAGGAAATCAGTCGGATTTCTATACGTGGCAACTGAAAGCTACCTTTGTTGCTATCAAAAGGAGACGTGATTCAAAGTAAAGAATCGTTCTGGCATTCAAGCCTACTTAGTACCTATTTACAAAAACGGATAAATCAAGCGTTTAATATTAAAACTTGTTTTGGAATAGCTTGTGCGGAAACATTGTTCGTTGTGATGAAAACATCAAAGCTCAATCACGTGCGTTAAAAACGTAAATTGTGTTTAAATCATAATAAGACGCACGACTTGTAAATAGCATTGCTACCTACATGAAGACTTTAAGTAGGTACTTACCTATTATATATTTTTTTTTCAATACAACACATATTTACCCTTAAACGGATAGTAATAATAATTACAATAATAATTACAATAATAATTATGTGTCTATAAATTGCTTTTGCAAATCAAACACCAAATTTTTTCTGCATCTTTTAACCAATTTCAAGGAATTAGTTAAAAGTGTCGCTTTATTTACTTTTGCAAATTGTACACCAAAATGTTTTTAATTGTGCATCAAACATGATTATTATAAATACATCAGCTATCGATAAATTTCATTTAGCATAAACACACTAAAAAGTCAGTCATGCAATACATACTCGTACATTACCTACTTAGTTATTAGCTAAATAAATATGGGGATTTTTAAAACCACAAGTTGTGGGGAATTATACTAAATACAAATTTAAATACTTAATCTTTTGTAAATATGAAAATTAACAAGTGGCTAAATTAAAAATTAAAACTGACTTCAATGTTATAAGCTGAGCAATTTTCTGCACTCTCGAGGTGCATTTCTGTTCACTCCGAAGATCCTCGACAGATCGTTGGCAAATTTTTATGGCACCAAGCGGAAAGTATACCCTTTCAAACAAAAAAATAATTTTCCAAATCGGTCCAGGCGTCTTCGAGTAATCGGTGAACATACATAAAAAAAGCACAAAAAAAAAATTGAGAACCTTGAGAACCTCCTCCTTTTTTTGAAGTCGGTTAAAAATGAAAACTATTTTTAAATTAAGTATCACGTTTTACAAAAATACATTTCAAAATACAATAGTTAGTCTGTATAGGATAACACAACTCAGAGGTTTCCAATGTTATACGCCAATACATCTGGATGGTGAGGTGGTGAGCCTGGTGAGGTTTAACCTAGCAAATAAAGCTGCTTATGATAAACTAGCAATGCCCTCGGCGTTGCCCCCGTAGTGTTGGTATTTGACGATGCTGATGATGATGAAAAGTAGCTTACTATAGCCGGATTGCTTATTATACGCACTAAAATTGACGATCAAAATGTAATTTTTCATATATTTTTAGTTCGTATAATGAGCAATTCGACTATACTTAGGCCTTTACATCTTTACTAGATAATTATTTATACAGTGTGAGGAGGCAATCTTTTGCCTACACTTATCGGGACACTGTAGTGCCTGGGACAATGTTGAGATGGAGTAGGCTTGTAGCACCTACACCATCCTCTCAGCTTACCGCCCATATCATCAGGAAAGACATCGTCAATACGTGAGGGGCTCACTAAGTCGCGGGTTTCCTCACAATGTTTTCCTTCACCGTTTAGAGCTCGCGTTAATGCGCATATAATATTGTCGAAATTTTGCATGCCGATGATTTTTGGTGAAGTATGTGACACTCAATATAATATTAAGATCTTGTTATAACCATATTTCTTGCAATAAATGACTGATTGATTGATTGATTGATTGAAACGAAAACGGCCAGCACGGCTCTTGATTTGTGCTGCACTATAACAATTGCTCCAGATGTCTAAAATAAAACAATGTGCCAACGTCCTAGGTTCTATTTCTATTGCTAGATTATTGCCAAACTCCGGTCAATGTAGCGCTAAATCTTATTCGAGAGTAACGTGAACAGGCTCACGGCTATAACATGATGTGCGTCCCTGTGCGCGCTAACTTCTTATTTAGTTTATACATATACCTACTTAAAGGTTGAAAGAACGTGTGTCTGCTCCCATTCTTACAATCCAGATTATGTGTTAAGAGAACCCTAGTGTCTAGTCAAACCTAACATAGGCTTTAGGACACTATTTAACAGACAAATGTATTGTGTTGATGAATAAAATATCTATCTATCATCTATGGTAGACATCTCGTCTCATTCTCTTAAATATCATGTATGTACACATTTCCCCCTAAAAAGTGGCTCGATGACATTACAAAAGAAGCAGGAGAAAACTGGATACTGAAGGCCAAAGACAGAAAAGCATGGAGTGAAATGGAGGAGGCCTTTAGCATATTCATTCCTTACTTTATCCAATAGATTGAGCGACAATTGTTTTAAAAGTGTCTAAGAAATAATGAGAAAGTCTAATACAAAATTAATATCACTGCACAAATCGGTGAAAAGCACATCTTTTTGGCACCAAGAATTTGGCACAAACATTTCTAGAAATAAATTGTTACAGATTTTTTAGCCTGAAAGACGTCCTTATCGATGGTCACACTCACATAGCTATGTCATTCGTTTCATGCGATTCTGAACCTTAAAACATTGACAATTGTATGAGCATTCTGGGTGAAACTTCCGCCACTCAGTGGGTGCCCGAAGACAGTCAAAGACGACGCCAATAGTCGTAGTTCAGCTTATGTTAGCCATATGTTCCGTATTCAGTTTCTACCAACTTAAGCTGATCTATGATGTCTTTCACCCAGCTGCCCAGTAACCCCCGATACTGGCAAATAATGGCCTTGGAGAGTAATGAGTGGAAATTGAATGGGGAGACCTTTACCCTGCAGTGGGACATGATAGCAAAAAAGCAAGTGGCTAAATTAAATGTTAAAAAAAAACCGACTTCACTGTGTATGCTGAGCATTTGTCTGCACTCTGGTGCTTACTCTACAGATGCTCTCCCAATTTTTATGGCACCAACCGGAAAGTATATCCTTTCAAACAAAAAAGGATTTTTCAAATTGGTCCTTGAGTAATCGAATCGGTAGACAAATCTTCGTATGCTTAATAAATGTATGGTCATGATTATTATGATTATGATCAAGTATCTACTTAAAAAGTAATGATTCCGATGAATTGAGAACCTCCTTTTTTTACACCTGTTCAATGGTTTATGAACGCATTGAGGACAAACATACGAACATTCAACTATCACATTTCAAACTTATGGTTTGAAATTGTGAATGTTTAACTAGGTAGGTACTTTTATCAAAAAGTTTTTGTAAAAAAGACTTCGTTAAAAGTTAAATGTTTTCTCGATTAAAATAAATAAAAGAAAAAATGAATCCCTGATCTTCAACTGAAATAACTGAGCTATTATTATTTTTATAATCAGGTCAGTGTCAAATTATATCGTCGAGGTTGCATCCGTTTAGAATTTTAGATAAAGTAAACACAGAACAGAAATTAAAATAAGGAAAAGAAAATAGATTAATATTTAGGTTGTGAGTTAGAAAGTTGAGGGTATGTGTGAAGAAAAACATGGGGCTGATGAAGAAATCCATGGCGTAATCAACCCACACGTATTGATCATGTATTTTGATGTGATTGATTGGAATTTTATAGTAAACTCTAGCAGCGCCCTCGCGGCGTTACCCCTGTAGTGATGGTATGGTGATGATGATGATAAAAAGTAGTCTATAACCTTTCCTCAAGAGTTTAGCTATCACATACAGAAAGAAGTTTTCTAATCCGACTGGTAGTTCCTGAGATTAGCGCGTACAAACAAACAAATTCTTCCGCTCGTACGATCGGACGTACGATCCATGTTGGCCGAGTGGGGTACCTCGACATTCAATTCTGAGATCGTGGGTTCGAATTCCTTAGATGGATTTTTCGTTTCGAAAAATGTATATGCGCATTAACACGAGCTCTAAACGGTGGAGGAAAACTTCGTGAGGAAACCCGCGGCAGTCAGCCCCACACGTATTGACCCTAATTTCTTTCCTGGATCTTTCCTGGATAGGATGGTTTAGGTGCCGGGCAAGCCTACTCCATCAATTTAAAATCTATTCCTAGAAATCAAAATATTATTATAATATAATTTACTTTACTTTTGTTTTGGTCTACGTTCCGGTAGAATGACGCATATGAATATTATTGAATGGATTTATTATTGAAAATAACTCACATGCTCTATTGTTTGAATGCCATGAATATATCCATTGGTAAATTATTGTAATAACTTATATGTTGGAAAACGTGCTTACTACGGTGATGGAAAACATCGTAAAACCAATCTTTAAGTATCTTTTATTTGTGCTGTTTTTACCCGGCTGACTGTCAAGTCACAGGGTTATGCAGATCGCGCGTTTCTATGTATGTGGGCATGTGGGTATGTATGTATGTAAGTAAGTAATATTCTTTATTACCACGTTTCTCCTAAACGGCTGGATGGATTTTGATGAATGAGGTATCGTTAGAACCGTCTCTATCTCAATTGTGCTCTAAAATACTTTTTATTTCAATAATTTATGTAGGTACCTTACCTATGTTCATCGATTACCTACTCGAAGACGCCAGGACCATTTTGCAAAATTCTTTTTTTTTTTAAAGAGTATACTTTCCGATTGGTGCCACAAAAATTTGGTGAGGACCTGTCGAGGATCTTTGGAGTTATGAACAGAAATGCACCTAGAAAGTGCAGAAAATTGCTCAGCTTATTACATAACAACAAAAAAAAAGACAGGACGTTGTTTAACTAGTGTTTAACTTTAAACACCTTTCATAAGTAAGTCCCAATTTTTTAACCCATCCGTTTTAAAACGTCACAGAACATCGCATACTGTCGACAATATTAAAAAAAAAAAATACCGCTTGCTGCGCTTCAACCTCTCTATAAACAGTATACGTAAATATAACTTTTGAAACTATCATGGTTACGAACATAAATAAATATACCAAAATATAAAATATACGAACGAAATATCGGGAAACAACAAAACTCAATAATCATGGTAATTATCCCGTTGATAACAATATTTATAGTATACGTAAATACACATTATCGTGAGATATTATTTCCATGGAGAGAAAATCCCACATTACTATACTTAACCTAAGAAATTTCTTTTTGCTATGAACAGTTTATCTATCCATTCTTTTACCCATGATGTCAATGCATTGTTATACCTTATTCGCAAAGAAGGGTCAAGAAAAACCAAATGAATCGCACAAACTTACACACAGAAAATCACTTCTATTATAAATGGTCTGTAACCCTACTGGTAAAAAAGTAAGTTCGTATGAGGTAGTGGTAAACTCCTTCAAATGTTTCTTATTTTATTCAAATGTTTAATATTTTTTTTTATCTTTAGTCAAAAATAACGATATAAAAAAAGATTCCTTTTAATTTAGTTGTATAAGTTAGCTAAGAAGTGTTAATTATGTAACAGAATATTAAAATATTATCAATGCAGGAAAAGTTTAGGTATTCTTTAATAAGGTTAATCAATAATATAACCTCTCTCTACCACAGAAGGTTTGCTGTAAGAAAAATTTTTAAGGATTAAACTCGCCTTTGTACATTACCTTTCAGTATCTTTTGTTATGTGTATAATAAAAAAAAGAATTCCTCACAAAGAATTCAGCTTCCTTTTCTTTGAAATTACATGAATAAATTCAAGCATTTTTAGGGGCTCATGAGCCAAGGACTAATCACGATTTTCTATAAGAGCGATTTTAACAGACATTTTGCTCATTTTTGCTGACACATTTTCATCTTGTCTTCATGACGCACATGCGGATGTTGCGTGCAGTTGGGCACTGCGCTTTCCTTCGGTGAGCGCCGCCGTGGCTGGGCAATGAATTGATTAAGACAAATTAAAAAGTTTTCTACGATTCTGTCTTATTTTCTCTGTTATTTTTTGCTTCATTTCTGATTGTCGTATGTGCGGCGTTATCGAATAGGGCACAGAACATGTGTACAAAAGCAATTGTTTTGATGGGCAATCAATGTGTCACCCCGGCTTCAGCTCAGTTCATAGATGCCGTTCCATACAGATGTATGTGTGAACATTGAATTGTTAATCTATCTATCTATCTATGTGTGATTCGTACTGAGAAGATGGGATCAATGTGAGTTGAGACTTCATTAACACTGGATGAAAAAGAGTGTTAGAAGTTTGTCATGTGTGTGTTTGTCTGTGCTCCTGAATGGATTTTGATTAGATTTATTTTAGAAAAAGTGTTAGCTATATGTGAATAAAATCTGCTCTGCCGTTTTAATATAGGTACCTCTTTTTTAGTTAAGGGAGTGAACACACTGCGTTTTTTGCAGCGCATTTGTATCGATACAAACGCGATGCGAACGCGCTGCTCGAATACGCGCTGCAGAAAACGCAGTGTGGCGCAGAATATGTTGGCGTTTTTCATTAAGTTTTTCTATAAAATTTATTAAAAACCATGACGCGTAGCTAATTCAAACATAGAGACGCTGATTTTTTTAATATATTGACTCCACAAAACGTGAGAGACTATAATAATACTAATTTATATTTTTTCTTTGTTACAGATACATCTTCAAAAAACAATCTTCAATAATGTCTCAAGGGACGTGAAACATCGATAATATTTTATCGACAACTTATCGGTATCGACTTTGACTTTAGTGAAGTGAAATGAGTGAGAAGGCGAGTCTGACTGCTGGTGATAAGATGACCAGCGGCCCGGAGACGCGGGTGATGATAATGAGGTCTACTGAAGGAAGAAACACGTATAGGAGACAGGTGAGTCTATTTACAAGCTTTTATTAAAATTTTATAAACCCCCGACATAATTATGCCTTCATAAACTAGAAAAGAGCTTCAGATCTTCAAACTGCTGAACCTATTTTGATGAATCATGCCTAAGAATCATCGCTAGAAAATCAGCTTTCAAATATAACAAATTGCATTCAAATCGGTTCACCCGTTAAGAGCTACGGTGCTGCAGACACACATACACACAGACACATCGATCAAACTAAAAAAAAGGGGGGGGGGGGTTAAAAAAAGGGACGTTCCGAGCGGTTACAATTTGGATGGCCGCCTGAAGGCTTCTCTCATGACTTAACGACTTTAAGCCGGAACCGACAACGAAGCACGGAAGCTCAGCTTTTAATGCCATTAGTGGTTACCCATTTACATTTTGAGAGAACAGAACGTTGCTTAAAAGCTCGCGCACATTATGGCGGGGCGCAACGCACCGCAGCGTATAGCAAAAATCACTTTCGTACATTTTTTTAACTATATTCATAGAAAAACATTACGCTGCTGTTGTGGCTGAAGTATGCGCAAGCTATAACTAACTGGTATAAACTATATAATACATTTTCTCTCACAACTTATAGTTTTTTTTACGTAACAAAATACATTGATTCATTGGCTGACATTTGAACTTACGAATTATAGATCGTAAGGTAACTACACCAACACAGCAACAATGAATAATAACTCATGCTCATTGACACTTAACATAACCATAAAGTCATTCATTTTAGCGACAAACCCATGGCATTAACATCTATATCAGTAAACTCACATTTGTCAACCTTATCGCAATAGCGTTAGGTTCATTTCGGTACGGTTTGGTGTGAGTAGAAACTTGCGGGGGTTAGATATGTGTTACTGTGTCGTGCATTGACCTCACAAAATGTTCGGGAATAGAGAACGATTTTAGATAGTGTTGTCTCTTTTCTATCGATAACTGAGTATGTTCTTAAAATATTAACAACTAATTAAAACAGTACATAATCAGATATCATATATTGTGTTTTCTATGTATATTATGTATGTATTTACAAAAAAAAAATGTAATAAGTAGTATATCAGTCATGTGGTTGCCATAATAACACAAGCTCTGCTTAGCTTGGGACTACATGATGCTGTGTGAAATGTCCAGCAATATTTATTATTATTATTATTATTTATATATTTTAGAGCTTTTTATTGGCCTGGTTTAAAATTTGACTTTAAAATTGGCCTAATTTAAAATTTGACTTTAAAAATAGATTTTAAGTATTTTTGCGTAGGTAAGTTCGATCTTTTTGTAATAGATTTTTCATTTTTATCGTACTTATCTCTAAGCACGATACAATCTAGTCATTATTGATATTAAAATTGTTTTGATCTCAAATTAAGAGAATTATCAAATAACATCAATATTATACTTACTTGACTCACTCTTAGTTGGCATGCCCATAATATACAAGATCTTAGTAGTGCCGTTTTCATTTACTGAATATATCTAATAACTAAGTGCATGGAAACATAAAAATGAACATTAAAACGGATTAGGTTATAAAACGAGAATTTTAATTAACAAAACATAATTATAGTTTATACTGCATATGGAATTTTAATTAAAAACTGTTTTCAAGTTCAAAACCATGAAACATTGCCATAGATAATATAGCATCATACCTAAGATGTACAACCTACAACCTATAACATGAGAGAAAATTAAACTTAGAACTTTAAAAGTACTTAACTATATTTAGTTATTTTGAATTTGAAAACCATATTGCCATTATCAAGATACCTCATTTCGCTGCATTATGTTATGTAACGTAGGTACAATTACGCACCAATACGTTGCGTAACGAGTAGTATGTAATTTTTTTTTAAATAGTATCCTATCCTACTATCCTACTAATATTATAAAGGCAAAAGTCCGTGTGTGTGAATGTTTGTTACCACCTATCTCCATAACTACTGAACCGATTTTGAGGAAATTTGGAATGTAGATAGACAATGACCGGGAATAGGACTTAGGCTACTTTTTATCCGAAAAAAATGCACGGTTTCCGTGGGATAACAAATTAGTAGTCCACGCGGGCGAAGCCGCGGGCGTCCGCTAGTTACTTATAAGTTTTCAATTTATAGCTTTTTGATGCTTATGCAGTTAAGAATATTATTGATTGTTTAAACCAAACTCCAAAAAAAAATTAAATCAATTCATCGATATCGACAAACTATTGCACCGTCCCATCTCTACGCCTAACCCATTCACACTGTACAATGTACATGGTGTTCGAAACATAGATCGATTTGTGCCCCACTAAGTACCTAGACTTGTATCACCCTATAGCTGTGATGTAGGTTTGTAAGTTACTGTGAAAGGGAACTAACTAAAATTTGTTGAAATGCACCAATCGTTGTCTAATGGTCAAATTGACTTTGATTTTGCATTTTTAGTTGAGTACACTAATGGTGGCTGCACACCTATCCTCGCCGAGCGCGCCGAACGAATCGAATTTAGAATTATTTAAGTATATGAAATCGTATGAAACCTAGCACACCTGCCTGGATTCGATCGAATCTGGCAGTACTTCGAGAATTCGGCCCGGATAGGTGTGCGCTCAGCCTAAGCATAGAATACTTGGCCTAAGTAACACAATGCTCAGATCCGGAACAAAATAATGAGATTTTTTGGAAATAACTGAGACAACCTGGTGTCTAAAATATTTTAAATACTTACCTGATTCTATGGGCAGTTACAGTAACTACAAAAATAAAGTTTCAAATAAAATGAATTTACGACCCATTGTATAATACTTTGCGGTATGATGGTACCTTCATGTCGAAGAGTTTAAAAGTCATAGCTGACCAGATGCATCCGCACCGCATCGCCTTTTCAAAGTACACTTTTTCCTTCACTTTTGCACTTCACCTTACGAAGTTGATGTAGTGAGCGTTGGTCCATAGAATTCCATACAAAGAATACCGAGGCGATGACGGGTGCGAAGGTAACTGGTCAGCTATGACCTATAATCAAACTTGAATGGAATTTACGTTTAGGAAATGTTACATAATACGAGTACGAGTATGAGAAGAATCTTCTGTGCTTTAATATTATTGAATTTTAACAATTTCTAATTGGACTATTAATACACGACATGACAAAGAAAAAATTTAATGAAAGATACTGACTGTCACATTAAAAAGTGACAGTAGCTAAATTAGTTTCGGTCAATTCGTTTGACGCGTTCAGCTCCGATAGGTATGCGTTCACCTTTACAAAAATTTAGATTTTCACCCCCTTATGAAAGATGTTTAAAGTTGAACACTGGTTAAACAACGTCCTGTCTCTATTCGTCACTATCCACAAATAAAGACAGGACGTTGTTTAACTAGTGTTCAAATTTAAACATCTTTCATAAGTAAGACCCTCAGAGTCTAATCTCGCCTAGTATGCCCTATTCGTTTTTTTTAACTAATGGCGCTACGGTTACTAAACTTTACATCAATTACCAAGATAGTTTTCCGAGAAATGTGATACCCTTAGAATTTCTAAGTGTAACAGTCGTAGTAAACGTGGTGGTAGAGATAAGGATTCAATGATATGATTACTATTATGAGTTTTCAGAAGCTCAGTTTTTTGTTTGGTTTTAGATTCTTGGTGTTTGTGGGTATGTAGGTAGGTACGTAGGTTGATTCCTGCCTACCTATTTCACAGATTGATTTCTGTGCCTACGTCTGTGAGGTGCGCTGTGCTAATCTAGCTGATTGATTAAGAAAACTTAGACTCTTCATACAAAATTTAATAATGCGAAATTTATAGTTACAAAGGTACTAAGTATATCTATAGCTAGGTGCGCGCGTTTCGATAGCCAGTGTTGCGAATGCAAAAGGGGCGCGTGTCGCCGCTTTTATAGTGATAGAAACAGCGCCGTCAGCTGCTTCCAAGGTGTGGCGGTGGGCTGCGAATGTGTGCGTCGACATCCCGGCGGGCCTGGAGGACACTCAGGATGGTGCTGCTCCAGTGGTGAAGTCCTTGAACTCGGCTCTGATTGCCCAAGCAGCGCCCTGGACATCGACCTCGAGCGGGCATATTCTGGAAAATGCCCTCTTCAATGTGCTCGTCGCTAGTTTGATTTCCGCTACTCTTGAAACTCCATCCTTTCCTGGGAAGATGGCCGTGACGCGGCCCAATCTCCACTTGAGAGGAGGGAGACCGTCCTCCTTGATGAGGACCAATGTTCCTGGCTTTATGTCCTCTTTCCTTTCTAGCCATTTTGTCCTTTGTTGAAGTTCTGATATGTACTCCATTGACGAATGATTGATTGAAGAATGATTGGCTCAGCTGCTCGACTCGTTTGAAGCGCGAGGAAGGCAGCTCCTCCGTCGTGACGTCTCGCTCGGCGGGGCTAGTCAGAGGTAGGCCAATCAGGAAATGAGCTGGTGTGAGTGGGCTAAAATCGTTCGGATCTGAGGACATAGGATACATAGGGCGGGAATTCAGGACAGTTTCAATTTGTACCAAAACTGTATTGAATTCCTCATTAGTTAAATTTGCATTTCCTATTACGCGAGAAATGTGGTGTTTGCAGGATTTCACCCCGGGTTCCCACAACCTACCAAAATGAGGTGTATAAGGAGGAATGAAACTAAATTCGATTTGATTAAATGATGCGTAATCAAGGATAGAATTTTATTTGACTTAAAAAATCTGTAAGTTCCCGCGCGGCGCCTACAAAGTTTTTACCGTGATCAGAAAAGATCTTAAGAGGTCTTCCTCTTCGCGAAATAAATCTTTTCAAAGCTAAAATATAACCTTCTGTTGATAAACAAGTAACAAGTTCCAAATGCAATGCTCGTGTCGCAAAACATACGAATAAACATAGATAATATGAACAGAGGTAAATTGATGCTTACCTACTACATAATAGCTTGGGATGCCTTTTGTTGTAAGAAAAAGTGTTACTGTTTACCAATCTACTACCAATGCGCATAATATTTTGTTTATCTAAGAATATATTTAAACTTGATAAATTACGATTTCATTTTAAACTCAAGTTTTTAATTACTAAATTGTACTCGTAGTTAAATGATTGTATATGCGCGTCTTTAACTAAAATTCCTAACGACCTATCTAATTCCTAAACTGATAAAGGACCGTAGTGCCGTTCTGCTTTGTTATGTGTGCGTGTGTTATGATACGAATGAATAAAGCGCATTACGTACACACACGCTCGCTGTAATTTATTTAAATTAGAAAACCTTTCGAAGTTCATAAGACTTTTATATGATATACTATAAGCCATACTAACCGTAGATTCTTTTAATTCAGGTAAAGTTAATTATGCGAACTAACCTGAGAAACGTGTGACCATTTAGGTACATTTTCGAATAAAAATGTGGGTCCGTTCCACCACAAAGATAAAGTAGGTACACAACTACTACCGCGTGAATGTAACCATTGTGCATTTACTTGTTAAATCATTTATTTCTACTACACGATTTGAAACAAACGTTTTAACTGGTGGGGAAACGTTTTTAACCACCAAATTACGATAGTCGAATCTGTAAAACACTACATTATAGAAATGTAAACGCAACGATTTAATTATTTTTTCGTACAATTTCGCACCTATTAATGCACCACAAAGCTCGAATACTCAGCGGTTCGATAGGAACAACACGACTCGAACATAACAACTTCACTGTGACGTCACATTACTATTGCAGGTACGACAGTACGCGCAAGCTTCATACGCACTTTCAATCGCGTCAGTGAAGATATGCAACTTAACTACGGAATATTGTGAACTGAGTACGTGTCGCGTAACGCGAATATTAAGTAGATACGATAACGATTAAATTAACTTATTCCGAATAACGTTTTATTTTATGGCGCACGGTATTTTATTTTTTAATTATTATTATCAATTGTCAGTGTATTAATGCGACATCAAACGAATTGAAAATATATTTTCGTAATGGAAAACAACGTATGTTTACAATCACTACCAATTAATAAATCGTCGACGAACAGATCATATACGCGTGTCACATCATCGTCCGTGCACTGTAATCCTAACTCCCTAATACAACGTATATTAAGTATAGTGCCGATGATGTTCCGTAATGTTACCTAGCGATTCGACGGATTCATTCAAAGGAATGCGAACTGATAAGCGACCGTTATCTACCCGTTTCGTTATGTCGGTAAATAATTGTTCGCAAATGCTTTCTTCGGTAGAAAGACTTTGATTCGATTTATTTATTTTTTCTACTTTGCAAAACCTTTTTAACTGATTGTTAATTTCTAAGTTTTGTACGAAATTACATTGCAGTCGATTAATGCGCGACTGGGTATTATGAATAATACCTGATATGACCCACCCCAACTTAGTATTTTGCAAATACGGCCCGGTGGGTAAACGTATTCTACCTTCTACTAATAGGTCCCAGAAACAATCCGCTCCTATCAGTAGGTCAACTTGCGACGACGAGTAAAACTTAGGATCGGCTAAATCTATATGCGAAGGTAGTTCTAGCGACGTATGATCAAAGCTTACTGACGGACAAGAATTGGTAATGCGATTTAAAACAATACAATTAATGCGTGTATTGTAATCTCCGATTAACGACTTGAGATTGATTTTACAGGAATGAGTCGACTGCGCGATTGTCTGACCTATTCCCGTGATTTGAACAGTGGACTGTATCGACTTGACGTTTAATTTTTTGCGTAATGCATCGGTAATTATGCACTGCTGACTACCGCTATCTAATACAGCGCGGGCTGTGTGATACACGTTGTCGTCACCTGCTACCTCGACTAGCGCGGTAGACAACAGAACCGTTTGTAAAGTGTTGTCATCACAATCAATATTAATGCGTGATTGTTCGACCGAATGTAAAACCGCAGCTGTACTCATGTTGGACGTGGAGTTCGATTGAAGATCGTGCCCTACAACCGATAATGATGCGAATTCTCCACCATGAAGTAAGCTGTTGTGTTTCTCGTTACACTGCCTACACGGACCGTAAATACAATCAGATAACTCTATATGACCTGACCGTAAACAGTTAACGCATAGATTCTTATTTTTTACGAAATTGATTCTATCCTGCACCGACAAATTGTTAAACTTATTGCAAGCGTAAAGCGCGTGGTTAGCATCGCACAATTTGCAAGCGCGGGTAGGTTTGCGCATGGAATCGTTTCTCGTTGTAAAAGTTTGAACACTATTTTGTTGATTTGATTTTTTAATAGGTTCGTGAGAAACTTTGCTACTCGAATGGTTGCTATGAATGATAGAAGAATGACGCGCTTTTATCATATCTAGCGTATCTGCCTTGTCCTTTAAAAAGCTAAGTAAATCGTTCAATGAAATATTTTTACTTAACTGAGTGCCCTGAGTACTTTTGTACTGTTCCCATTCCTTTTCTACAACTGCGTCTAATTTTGAAACAACGATATAAACGATGAGAGTATCCCATGACTCCGTGGGTTCTCCCAGAGTCTTCAAAGCGCGTAAATTCTTAAGAACTGTATCGATTAATTTCCTAATATGAAAGGAAGACTCTTTCGTTGGTTGCATTGAGAATAGAGATTTCACATGATTATGCACCAATAATTTCGAATTATCGTACCTATTAGTAAGCAAGTCCCAAGCTACCGTGTAGTTTTCCGATGTGAATTCTACCGATTTGATAACCTGTGCCGCATTACCTTTGAGGGAAGCTCGCATGTAATGAAATTTCTGAATGTCATCGAGCTGTTTTGAATGGTGAATCAAAGAAAGGAATGTATCTCTAAACTCTAACCAGTTATCGTACGATCCGTCAAATGAGGGTAGTGAAATAGTTGGAAGTTTGACTAGCGAGTGAGAATTGCATTTCGAGTCGTTACATCTAGGTTTAGAATCGCTACACGTGCTATCAGAACTATCAGACTGAGCTAGTAAACTGAGAACGTTCGCCTGAACCTGAAAGTATAAGTTCTCGAAAGCTTCCCGTGATTCTAGTTGTACCGAAATATCATTTTCCGAGACTGATTCTTCGATTGAGCTTTGAATATTATTGAATTCGCTCAATAACGACTTAGCTACATCACTACGCAATTTAATTTCTGAAACTTGTTTTTTAGTTAAACGTGCTCCGTCGAAGGAATTTACAAATTTCACGAACAAAGTTAGTCTACCCTTGATTGAACCGCGTTTCTTATTTAATTCACGTAATATATTTTCATTTAAATCTGCACCTAAATACGGATTGGGAGATTTACTGCGAATAGACACATTTTCGACACTCATTTTAGCAAGTTGTGATAAAGGGGTACTCACGATTTTTCCCTGGAAACACCACGTGAATTGGCTTCTTACTGCGAAAGAGAAACAGTTTTAGTACAATTGAAATAGGACTAGGAGATGAAATTGGAACGAATTGGCCAGCCCTTCTTCGTAGATCCCGCGTAGATCCGGCTCTGAAGGTCCAATGTTTGTGGGTATGTAGGTAGGTACGTAGGTTGATTCCTGCCTACCTATTTCACAGATTGATTTCTGTGCCTACGTCTGTGAGGTGCGCTGTGCTAATCTAGCTGATTGATTAAGAAAACTTAGACTCTTCATACAAAATTTAATAATGCGAAATTTATAGTTACAAAGGTACTAAGTATATCTATAGCTAGGTGCGCGCGTTTCGATAGCCAGTGTTGCGAATGCAAAAGGGGCGCGTGTCGCCGCTTTTATAGTGATAGAAACAGCGCCGTCAGCTGCTTCCAAGGTGTGGCGGTGGGCTGCGAATGTGTGCGTCGACACTTGGTATGTAAGTAATTAAATTAATACTGCTGGACATTTCACGCAGCGCCATCTAGCCCCAAACTAAGCAAAGCTTTTACTATGGGAACCAGATAACTGATAGAATACCTACTTGTATACCTTTTGTAAATACATACATAGAATACTTTATAACACCCAGACACAGAACAAACATCATCACACAAAATGTTTGTCCTGGGTGGGAATCGAACCCACGACCTACAGCGCAGAAGGCAGAGCTACTACCAACTGAGCTAAGAGGCCAGTGTATGTGTGTTCGGTTGAGCTGATACTTATGGGTGACAGGGTATTAGAAAGCTTACTGGTTTCCTCACGATGTTTTCCTTCGCCGTTTAAAGCTCGTGAGCGTACACTCATACTCATCACTCTTTTGGTTATAAATACATAAACTCACGCCTGTTTCCCATCATAGGGGTAGGCAGAGACCACAGTTCTCCACTTGCTACGATCCTGACACTTCTTTCGCTTCATTCACTCTCATCACATTTTTCATGCAAGCTCATCGGTTTAGGGTAGTCTTGACCTGCCCCCCAATTCTATTAGATGACAACGTCAATCATTCCGCTGCGTTTTGGTTCGATCTCATAAATGTCAGCCATTTGGTGAATAGTAGAATAGCTTTTCAAAAATTTGTTCTGCCTAAGTCCAAACCTTAGCTAAAACCTCACCACAACTAAGTCGTTTGTCATTACATTAGTAGAACAGGAAACAGTCGAAATCTAAGGTTTAGTTGAGGTTTTGCTTGAGGTTGATAAAAAGTTCGGTAGGTACCTAAGTACTAGAATTGATACCCTGGCCTTTTTCCAATAATTCGCCAATTTAGTCTTTTGGTTATATGGCTTTATAACCAGTTTTTTATATTCTCTTCCAGATCCTAGCAGCACTAGCGGTGTCCCTAGGCCCGTTCGCAGCAGGCCTCAGCAAGGGCTACATGTCTCCGGCGATAGCGTCGATGCAGGAGTCCCAGCATCATGACGCCTTCACGGTCAGCGATCAGCAGGCCAGCTGGATTGCTAGTCTTAGCTTGTTAGGTAAGTTTATAGCTTATTTTGAAGGTTGTAGAACTGGTTATTGAATGCACTGGTTAGCATTAGCACGGATTATCACGTTGAAGTGGCAATGGGCAGGCCTTATAACACGCAGAAAAGATTGCCAATGGGAGCGAAAAGTTCTCGAGTGGAGGCCACGGATCGACAAGCGCAGAGTTGGACGTCCACTGACAAGATGACATCAGCATCACAGAGTCCGGCAATACTCAGTTAGGGCCAAGGCTTGTATAGTGCTTTTCTCAAACATGCAACACAAAAAATCAACAACAGAAAACAAAACAAACAAAAACAAAAAAAAAAAAAACAGCAATAAAATCCAACAAAAAACCAACGACAACAAAAACAAAAACATATTCGGGTTAAAAAAGTTCGTTCCATTTTCAAATTCATTGCCGATTCATTGCCGACATTCATGAAAGTGTCCAGCAATAAATAGGCTGTGCTTCTGTTCGCAAAGAGCCCTACATGGAAACATGTATCATACCAAACCCAACGCCCAAACCAATTAGTGCACCATAAGTCAAGTTTGGGAAACTTATCTACCGGTATTGATAACGATTGACGGGCGGAAATGGACGAGCGGCCATTAGGGCGATCGGAGATAGCGTGCCAACTTTATTTGGAGTTTTATTTATAAGTAAAGTACGACCTCTGTGGCGCAGTGGATAGGCCCGCCTGAGACGCAGGAGGTTGCGGGTTCGATCCCCGCCGCGGGAGAAATGTTTGTATGATCTGCAAATATTTATTTTGGGTCTGGGTGTTTTCTATTTATACTAATCTATACTAATATAATAAAGCGGAAGAGTTTTGTTTGTTTGAACGCGCTAATCTCAGGAACTACTTGAAAATTTATTTCTGCATTTGATAGCTAAACTCTCGAGGAAGGTTATAGGCTACTTTCATCATCACCATCACCATATACCTACACCTACCTATATAAATTTCCTATGTCCTATTCCCGGTCATTATCTATCTATATTTTAAACAGGCAAACCGGTTCAGTGGTTGTCGAGTTATAGAGGAACAAAACATACATCCATTCATTTAAAAAAAAGTTTTTTACGTATAAATATTTTGTGATTTATTTCTAGTTTTTCGCTGTATCTAAACCAAACTTTCATAAAATTTTTATATTTAGGTACCTACCTACTTTAGGTACCTTTTATATATTAAGGTACTTATAGAAGATCTAATAGGAAACACGAGGGCGGTTACTACTACCATCAAATTGAAATTATCTATTGTGTTGATCTTCATGAATATTATCTGTTGTAAAACATTTTACTGTAGTTTAAAGTGTTTCGTATCGGTTACTTTTAATAGAGTGTGGACTATTACAATCCCACTGTTGGAATTATATGCCCACGACTTAATGTTATAGGTCGTATACCGTGCGTTAGTTTTGTACAGAGCTATGTTATAACGACTAAATGGTAGATAGGTAGTTTTTAGTTTGGTTGCTGTAGTACCTACAAAAATGTTTCAACTGAGAGATGCTACACGGGCGCTGCCGCTGCGCTGCGTCGTCGCTGCGACGTCGCCCTGCGTTGACGCTCCAAAGTTCTACATACAAATCTGCCCGGCATGCCATACAGTGCGCTGAAACGACGCGCTTTGACAGAACTAAAATTATAGCGCTGCGACGACGCAACGGAGCGGCAGCGCCCGTGTGGCATCGCTCTTAATTTGCGATTTGAACATATTTTTTTATAATATCCTCAAGATTCACTCTTCATTTTCAACTGTTAATAAAATATATCACCGATTTAGCTGAGAGGATGGTGTAGGTGCTCGGCAAGCCGATTCCATCTCAACATTATACAGTGTCAGGAGGAAATATTTGCCTACACTTATCGGGACACTGTAGTGCCCGGGACAATATTGAGCTGGAGTAGGCTTGTAGCATTTACACGATTCTCTCAGCTTAACTGGCCATATCCACAGGAAAGACAGTCAATACGTGTGGGGCTGACTAAGCTGCGGGTTTCCTCACGATGTTTTCCTTCACCGTTTAGAGCTCGTATTAATGCTCATACAATTTTTTCAAAACGAAAAATCCACTGTTTCACGGCCAGGATTCGAACCCACGACCATCGGATCGAAAGGCGAGGTACTCCCCTCGGCCAACACGGCTCATGAAACCAGTCCTAAACTGCAGTTCAGTGATCTGACACCGAACTTTAAAATATTATGTAATGTCCCGTCAGTTGTCCCTCAATCGTTAGCTGAATCATTGTGTCATTCATCTTTGGTCACGTGACTCGGCAAAATGAAACGGCTCAGAGCTGTATCTGAAAGTACGATAGACATCATTTGAGATTATCCAGTATAATTTTTTATTTGCTAGTTATATAGATGTCTGTAAAGTCGGTTTACGATAATCTCAGGTACCTACTACCACTTGGATTTGAATTTGAAAATTTTGAATTTGATAGCTAAACTCTTGAGGAAGGTTATAGGCTACTTTTCATCATCATCATCATCACCACAAACCATCACTACGGGCGCAACGCCGCAAGGCCACTGCTTCATTCATAAAAGGACCATAATATCCAATCAATAGAAAAATCATTTCTGAATTTCATAGCTAAACTCTTGAGGAAGGTTATAGGCTACTATTCATCATCATCATCACCCTATACCATCACTACGGGGGCAACGCCGCGAGGGCGCAGCTTCATTCATAAAAGTATCCACTCAATTGAATAAAAAATCCATTCAGTTGTTTGAACTCATGAATCAAAATTACGTAACAATTGAAACAAAGTCATATCAACGCACTGGTACTTTATTGCTGTTCTGCACTTTGTTGGTGTGCGGGTCACTGACTGCAGAATTCATCTGTCAACCAAATAATGATGAATGCCGTAAAAATATTGCACAACGTACTTACTTCCTGAAAAGATGAATGCACTTTGCTTTCGCTACGTATTGTAAATGAAAGGTAATAATATTTTATGTGTTTCCATGTTTATGGTTTTAAGAACCAATAAAATATAAAGCACTTGATAAGTATAACTTTAGTAAAAGGGCCATTCGCAAACGGCTCAAAAAAAACGTCCGGGCTAAAAACCTCTATTAAATAGATTTCTAAAAGCTTGATTCTTTTTTGTATGATAGTTATGATCAAATACTAGAAGAAGTCTATGTTTTCTTTTAGATAAAATAAATTTAAAATAGTTAAAAAAAATAAAAACCGCTGAAATTTGAGCCTCGGTGGCATGTCCCAAGCACATTTTGCGATGTAAATTATTTTTTATCTTTTTCTCTATAAAGCGTGGCGCTACTTTGAATGTATTCACAAAAAACCAGATAATTACTAGCTTATTTTATAATATTCTCAATAAATATTAGGCTTTCGTTGATAGGTTACAAGTAGTTTTAGTCGCGTCCGAGGTTTTGAATTGATATCGGTGGCGCGCACCGATCTACGCATATACCCTGTTCTCTAATAGTTGCAAGAACAGTTGTTAGAGTAAGAATAACTATCAGCCCCTCCGCATTGGTGGAGAGGACAACCAGGTCTGTGGGTCTCTGTGTGTCTCTTTTATTGAGGAACAAAATCGTTTTCGGTGGCTTGGTATACCCTCCAAGATGAGTTCGGTGTAATATTTTTTTTTTAATCCATTTAAGCAATTAATTTCGAATTATAACAAAAGTGTATCTTAAAGATACTAGATTTCCATTATGCAGACTAATATTAAAAATTTTGGTTACTTTTAAAAATATCTAGGATTTTGCTCATAATTTTGATTCCGGTGGTATTGATTTCAGTGTTTTCCGTGGAAATATATGAAGGGTAAAGACAGTTTCATAGCACTTATAGTGCTGTTTCCTGATTTATGATAATTGTATTGAATCATAGAGAAAGCTGGCATAAAAAAGGTGCCCCAGATTAGTGTCGGCATCTTTAAAAAATAAAAGAACAGCTCAATTGCAGCTTTCAACCTAAAGAGTTAGAGCCCAACCTCATTCTTTCCTACGCCCTTTTCCCAACTACTTTTCTGGATGCGGCAACATACCTAAAACCTACACAACTATCGCTGGAGACAGACAATCCGACACTTCAGAGCGTCGTCTGATGAACCTACAAAGAAAAGACCTCGAAATAATCTTAGGGACATTGACAGGACACTGTACCCTCAACACACATCTGTACAACATTGGTGCCACGGACAGTCCACTCTGCAGGGGATGTCTAAGCGAAGAAGAATCAGCTGCTCACGTAGTCCTGGAATGCGCGGGAGTAGCAACACAATGGCAACAAATCTTCAGTATCCCGAGGTCGCTCCTCTAAGCCGGTGAAGACCCCAGGAAGCTGTTGTGCTTCTAGGAGAGCTAGGTTGGCTACGTACCTGACGAGCCAGGTTATCCCCACGCATAAAGGACCACCATCGAGTCCAAATGCGGAAACGGGAGTCCACTGATTGTTCCGCCAGACTGCTACCGCGTCAGGTGCCAAGCGTTAAAGCGGCACCTGACGCGGTGATAGCGACAGAAAATTCTGACACAACAGGAAATACCCATTTGTGATGTGAGGAGGACTGACGCGGATGGATTTTTTTCTCGTAGATAAGAAGCATCGGCCGAAGCCTTCCCCAACTGACGTGGGATAGCCCTCCGCTCTGCCAGGTTCGCCCTGCAGGCTGTTGAAACGACCATCGGCTTATAATATATCCCAACTAGACCCGACAACTAGTGAGGAAAGCATCCGTCAGTATGTGAATGAGAGGAGCTGATGCCGAATCAGGCAGCCACCTGTAGTAGTACCTAGTACAAGGTTTGAAGCGGCTGGATTCTGCAAGAGAGACTAACTTTAAGTAGTATACGAGTATGCTCGGGTGGATGCCAGCCAGGACGTGTTCCTAGCTCTTGACTTTTGGACAGCCGGAATCGTTTACCATCCAATCATGGGTGGATATTGGGTTCCCAAGGGGCGTAAAAAAAAAGTTAAACAAATATATTGAGTTGAGTAAAATGAAAGGTCTTTATTTGTAAATTCCAAAATAGTTATTATTTTTATTCTAGGGCGTATACTTTTTTAAATACGACGAGAATTCGTAATAAATATGAAATGAATGAAAAATTAGACACGACATTATGTATTGCATGCATGCCAGTAATTTTACCATGACGAGCTAGTGCAATAGGCATACTCGGCAGTAGTAGCACTTGAAAGTATAGGGGTAGTCAGAAGAAAGTCCAAATGTAAGCCATCTACGATGCGCGAGATCTGAGTTCGGGGAGAACTACTAGTATTAAATCGCCATACAAACTTTGAAACATAATTTAACTCCTTAAAGGGGTTTAATGTTGTAACCCCTTTTAGAAATGATTTTTATCAACAAATACCTAATTTTTTATGTAATAATTATAGATCGAACTAAAGACTGTTGACTTTTTAACCAAAGTTTAATGTATTTGATTTCGGTGATTAGAATATTGACTTCGGTGGGCACCAATTTTTCAAAATCAAATAACTTTTTAACCGTTAGGCTTTAAGAGTTCCCTCTTGTACTAATAATTACTAAATTAAATATAGATTTGATATTTCATGTCAAAACATCCAAATTCTAAAAAAAATTGTGCCACCGAAAAAAATGCTGCGCCTGAGAATGACCGAAAAGATGTTTGTAAAATAAAAAAAAAAAACATTGATAATGTTTTTCTTTGTTCGTTTATTGGTTTTCGTGCAAAGTGGAAAGTTGGATTCCTGAAATAAATGAAATTAACAAAATTATTTTTTAAAGACTTTTCTTTGACTAAGCGCGGTAAGTCTACATTTTCTGATATAACTTTAGTAAAACAGGTTTGTAAATAAAAATATTTGATTATGTTTTTAATGTTGGTAATGTTTTTCCTTGTTCGCTTATTGGTTTTCGTGCAAAGTGAAAAGTTGGATTTCTGAAATAAATGAAATTAACAAAATTATTGTTAAAATACTTTTTTTTAGCGCTTCTACATTTTCCATACCTACGCCAATGAAAATGTGGAACTCCTTGCCGGGGTCTGTATTTCCAGAAAAGCATAATTTGGTTGTCTTCAAATCGAGAGTTAATAGGTTCCTTCTAGGTAAGCGTGCTCCATCTTAGACCACACTGTTGCTTTACATCAGGCAGGGTGTGGTCAAACGCAAACAAATTTTAGTTGAAAAATAAAAAAAGATTAGCTTTGGATTTTTTTGCGTACTGATTTCTTTACACAAAATTAAATTGTAACACAGTTAAAATAACAGTTTTAATAATAACACTACGCTTTGTTATTTTTCTTTTAGTTTTTTTATTACTGTAACTTGTTTCTATAAACAACAATCAATGTCTTAACAAGAACGCATTAAATCAAACGAGGACCACCCTGTATTTATTAGCTCCCAGCCTTCAGGCAATTGAAATGAAGAATGAAAGAATGCACTGAATTGTAGCTAATAATGTTTTATCGACAACTTACAAGGTAAAATTAAAAAAAATTGTAATATGAACACAACTGGATTCCCGAGGTACGGTAGACAATATTATTTCAGATCTTAAGGCATTTTTAGATCCTTTGAAGATGTCTATGGGAGTAGTCAGAGGTAAGGCCAAAAGCATTTGGTACATTCCCACATTTTGCAGGAACTAGTTAGTTCCTGCAAAATGTGGTTACTTAGTTAAGTAACCGTTAACATTTTGCAGGAGTTAAGTTAGCGGGAATTGTGCATAGCGGAACTAACCAAACAGTGAAAGGTTGCATGCAAACCGCGGGATTCGGTAGGTAGTGGGTTCGAACCCGGCCGTGCATCAATGGAATGTACCCACCAAATGTGTTTGGACGCACCTCGATCTGAAAGAATAATGTCTACCGTACGTTGGGAATACAGTGGTGATCATATTTTTTTTTCAGTCATTCATTTATTCTTTTTTTTGGTCTACCTCTACTTATAAGTAAAATTTTAGTAAGTATATCCATCCACTTGCATAATTAAGCACTCTTTAGGCTGATTAAGGCTGGTTTTAGTGTCACGCGTACCGTCGGCGCTGATAGACGAGTGATCTTTATTACATTGAAACAAGGATACTGATTGCTTAGCAAAAATGGCAACGCTGATTGCACTCGTCAGTGCTGAACAATCAGTCAGCGCTGACAGGCGAGTGATCTTTATTACAATGAAATAAGGATAAGTACTGATTGTTTAGCAGAAATGGCTACGCTGATTGCTCTCGTCAGTGCTGGACAATCAGTATCCTTATTTCACTGTAATAAAGATCACTTGCCTATCAGCGCTGACTGTGAGCGTGAGACTAAAATCAGCCTTAGGTAGGTACCTATTTAACAATTTCGAAATATCTACCTAACAATATTAATTTAATTTTCCGTAATCACCTAAAAACTCCCACTCCTATATTTCTCACCCACGATAAAAACATACACCAGTTGTAAATGCTCCATTTACCCGACACACAAACAAAAGGATATGTTATTGCGAAATCAGCTGGCTGATAATTTTATCAAATATTCCGAAGTGAAAATATTTTTATGTGCGGAGGCGAAACACGTGTTCAAGAAGTATTTGTTTAACGAGTTATTTTTACATTTTTACACAAACATAAAACTGTGATAACAAATTCCTAGAAATAACTTTTACCTTGATATGTTTTTAGATCTATCATTGAGAAAATATTTTTTAGGTTTGTTAAGAAAGATAAAGAAATTCTAATAATACATTTTAGAAAGTAATACTTTATAGCTACGAACATAAATATGGTAATAATATTACCAATTGATTGAAATCTTTTGTAAGTATTTTAATAATATTAAAATACAAAAGATTTCACATTTTATATAATAATCGGAAAGGCTTTGCTACAAAAAGAATATACTTAACTTACCTATATAACTTTCATCATCAGCATCCTCAGCTAGACTACACCCAGTGCTGGGTATACCCAGCCAATCTGCATAGTCCGACGCTCGCCTCCTCCAAGTTTTTTACTAGACAAACGGTGAAGGAAAACATCGAGAAGAAACCAGTTAAGGTGCAGCGGGGCAATTCTGGCAGCGGGGTAATTATGGCACATGTTTATATCTCTCGTTCTATGACTTATACCTCGAAGAGACATCTATGTACGCGTAGAGAAATGTTTTGTTCATTCATAAACGATAGATGGCATTTCTAGCGCAAAAACTGACTGATTGACAGCATCATTTTGACAGTCACCTATTTTTCGGAGGGTGTAAAAATATTAGCTCCTCGAGTTTTTGTAATAATTAAGTGGTTTTCGCGGTTTAATTGAAAATTGAACAAGCTAAGGAGGTGTATTTTGGACTGGAGATTATTTTAATCGTACTAGTTCGTTTCTACTCATTGTTTCTTGTGAGTTAATTCATCCGCTATAATTACCCCACAAAGTGTTGATTTTATGTAATTTTATCGAAATCGGTTGCCATAATTGCCCCACCGATTTTGTATGAAGTTGCCAAAAACCAGTGATGTCCACAGCATTGAAGTAAACGTCGATAAAAATAATACTTAACTAATCGAGCGAGTGAAGATCTCAGGGTTAAATAATGCGATTTTGCTTTGTATAAGTATTCCTTGTTTGAGCTTAATTAAACCATAGTCAACACGCATTAAATTTTCGATCGAGCGAGCGAAGCGAACGAAGATCTTAGTGGCAAGTATGGCGATTTTGCTTTGTATGTTTGTATGTTTCACGAATTCTTGTTCTCGCATAATTGTCGAACCGTTCATCCAATCTGCATGAAACTTGGTAGGTCAATAGGTTGTGCTATGGAAAAGTAGATGGAGCATATGAGCTTAATCGATAAAGGGGTTGTCAAAATATTGAGTTCCCAAGGGGGTAAAAAAACTAACAACTTTATTGAGTGGGGTGTCATTTATGAAAAGTCTTTATTTGTACATTCCAAAATAGTTATTATTTTTATTCTAGGATGTATACTTTTTAAAATACGACGAGAATTCATGAATAATTAGACACAACATTATGTATTGCATGCATGCCAGTATTATTTACCATTACGACCTAGCGCAATAGACATACTTAGCAGTGGTAGCACTTGAAAGTATAGGGGTAGTCAGAAGAAAGTCCAAATGTAAGCCATCTACGGTTCGCAAGATCTCAGTTCGGGGCGAACTACTTCTCATACAACATCATTTTTGCGCGAGATTTTTGCGTATACTTACTCCGTTTATCGATAGTCAGCGTCCCAACACTAGCATGTATGGGAGACTAAAGAGTGATGCCAGAATTACCCCACAAAAAATTTAACAGGTTTTTTATAGAAACTGGACCATCGTAGGAGATTAGAATGTTAAAATTCGCGTGTATTGTGCTGTCTAGTTTGTAAAGCTTCTGGATTTAGTATCATAGCATCATTGGTTCGAATAATATCACCACCTGACGGAATTACCCCGCTGAGGGGCTATTCTGGCATTTTCCAGTTTTTAGTTAAAATTGTGTTATTTCACCATTTACATATGCTTCTTCTTTAACAAAAATACAATAAAGAAAAAGGCAGATAAAGGTTTCATAACACCAATTTGTCAGAATTAGCGTAACTCAACGAGGAACGAGAGCATTGAAGTTTTAAATTTCGACTAAAATTTTTCGGCCAGAATTGCCCCGCTGCACCTTATAAGTATTTCTAATACCGTTGATAGACTCGTCAAAAACGGTATAGTTAATAAAACTAGTTTTTGCAAGGTTACCCCTATTTTTTGGACTTGTGCAACCTGTCACGTATGGAATGTTAACTTCTGAAAAATGCATATTATGTAGGTAGGTGTATGTATTTGGAAGTGCCTCTGACTACCCCATTAGAAATTTTCTAAGGTCCTTGAATGCCTAACTAAAGATCTGGGAGAGGTTGGGAATACATTCATGGTCATGTATAATTTCACGTATCTAGCAATTAATAATTTCAGCGGCTGCCGTATCGGGGGCGTAGCTCAGATGGTAGAGCGCTCGCTTAGCATGCGAGAAGTACCGGGATCGATACCCGGCGCCTCCAGTATCTTCTTTTTTGTTTGATCATACAAAATTCTCTCATCTGTAAAATTTGTTCTAGCGAGCCGATACAGTTCCCTTTGTACTAATCGATCTAAGGAAATAGCCATCGTCCACAAACTTTTTTCTTAGTAACATTATTTGTGAGAGCTTTCAAAGTTTTTACTCTGTAAGCTAATATAAAGCTGCTGGCTTGGTATTTTAGCCTATTTTCTTTAATATAAACAAATTATCTAAACCAGACATGCGCTAGCTTTTCTGTTTATTCTAGGTCTAACACCTTACCAATAAACTGCTAGTTTTACGGTCCAGTGATGTCTTCAAAATAATGCTCGGGATACACGAGGCTAGATTTTCAAGCCAGGATAGCAAGATAGTGATAGTAAGCAAGTAAGCTAGCGTCTCTAGGCCTATAGAATTATAGTTCGCGTCATGTAAAAAGAACGCTGGAAGAAAGGGGTGGGGTGTGTTGACTCTTGTGTTAACCCATGCGCAAACATGAAATAAAACACGGGGTGTGTTTTATTCACTTGTTTTTACATGACGCGACCTAATCACTGCTAGCTTAGGTACTGTCACTATCCTGCTATCCTGGCTTATAAAACTATTCTCGTGTATCTCGAGCATAACTTGCCAATGTCAGAATATAAGAAAAATAATCCACACCCATATTATAAATGTGAAAGTGTGTTTATTTGTCCTGATTTCACGTCAAAACAGAGCAACGGATTGACGTGATTTTTTGTGTGGAGATAGTTGGAGGGCTGAAGAGTAACATAGGCTACTTTTTATCCGGGTACCACGCGAGTGAAGCCGCGGGCAGCAGCTAGTATGCCTATAAGAACAAAAGAAAAAAAAGAAAAAAGAAATCTTGCAATAGATTGTAATGAGGGCCCACCTATCTACAAAATCGCTTCACTATAATATTCTTGCTTCAATTCGTTCGAGTGAGAGTCGTCGTAAATCATTTTGCATAAATTATTGCTCCTAGATACGCGATTATCGTTGTACAATCATCGATAAAAGTCACAGTGAATTAGGAAGTAAAACTAATGTTGAAATTGAATTTACTAGCTGTCCCCGCGAACAGAATTCGAGATAGACGCCCGTGAGTTTTCGTCGCGATCTAGCATCGGGTCATTTTTAGTCGCGCCATCTAGTTTTGATTTTGGAAAAATAAACGTTTTTATGGCTTTCTTTCTTTTTGCTCGAATTCTGTATTTTCGTGATGTTGAGAAGCCTAAAACCTTCTTCAAGAGTTAAGCTATCAAATGCAGAAACAATTATTCAAATCCGACTCGAAGTTCCAGAGATTAGCGCTTTCAAGCAAACAAACAATCAAGCAAACAAACAAACTCTTCCACTTTATTATAGTATAGATAGATTAAAAATGACATTGGTTTCTTATTCTCTCTCTCGCTCATGAAAACGTAACCAACAAATTCACATTCGCATTATATTAGTTATAAGCTGGATGTTTCATGAGTCTTTTATCGTTGACTGTATCGTGTCTAAAGCCTGTTCCGTTGTATTGTATGTTCATTTTGAGCAATTTCGTATGTAAATTGTGTAATTGTTGGAAACATCGTGGTGTGCTCTGAAGATTCGCCTTTAATGAAATATTGAAGCATCTTGTTTTGCAATGAAGCTGTCGTGTATAAAGAAATGCCGCTTCAAACCTAAAACAGATTGTAAAAGGACTACTCAACTATTTGAGAATGAGAACTTCTTGATCGATTGCTAGGGAAAGACTAAAAAAAAACGATTGCGGTTTTAGAAATATTTTTTCCGGAACATGTCGAAACTCAGAACTCACATTCATTTATTCAATAAGATCACTTTGTGTACCACTTTGAATCGTCTTAAGAGCTAGGTGATTCTACTCCTGTTCCTTCGCGACCAACACCGTAAAGAACTGTACTTATTTAAATCGTAAGTGGTGTTTGTTTGTTTGTACGCACGTTCTCGAAAATGGCTCTAACGATTTCAATTAAATTTGCGGTACGGGAGTTTACGGGGGCAAAAAATCGATCTAGCTAAGTCTTATATCTGGGAAAATTCTTTTTCTCGGCATTTTCACGCAAAAAGATTCACCAGTGCAATGTGGTTCGTAATTTCACGTAATTTGTTGAGACTAAAGTGGCTGAGTGGTTGTCCGCCTTCTAGCCGAAGGCTGCGAGTTCGAATCTCAGACAGTGAAATTATGTTTTTTGTAAGTCTTTTTTGAAATGAAATGAAATGAAATGATTTATTTGCGTGAAGTTTTGGTCTTTTTTCTTTTTTAATTTTTCTCTATTAGTACCCGCGCAGAGCTCGGTCGCCCAGATATTTTCTATTTATAACTCCAAAGATCCTCGACAGATCCTCGACAGCACAACTAATTAGCGTTAAAGTATTCGGGTGTAAGAGTAATTCATGTACTATCTCGGTTTTAGAGAGTGATATTTTTACACCTTTTACGCTATTCAAGTTATGAGCGCTGCGGCCAACCAATTGCCATTACGATCTTAATGCTCAATTCCGAACAAAATAACACGCTCTATATTTCCTAAAGACATTTAGACGCGGTTTATTGATATAAATTACACGTTGTCATGTTTTAGATTCAATTACATACTTATACAAAATTATATATTTTAGTACTAACGGAGTTATTGATAAAGTGATAGCCTTAAGCTAGTCTGTGGTAGGTAGGTAGGTAGGTACTGAAATTACTTTTTAAGTAAGTTCGTATCAGCTAGTGGCTATCTCGGGTAACGGAGTTTTTAGGCTGCCTAAAGGCCTCCGTCCTGGTTAAACGACTTAAAAGCCGGGACCGACAAATTAACGTGTCTTCCGAAGCACGGAAGTGCTTAGCTGTTATTGCCACAAGCGGTCACCCATCCAAATTGCTACCGCTCAGAACGTCGCTTAGCTTCAACGATCTATCAAGAACGTCTTAGTGAGCTTCGCCAAAAGCTCTTTAACTCTAAACGCGTGTCATTCTTTACAGTTGAAATGAAAAATCTATTGATGCATAGCCGACATTGAAACACAACTTTAATTCGAAGCTCATAAATCCATCTTCTCTTCTTCTTCTTTATCATATATTCGCCCACTGCAGGGCATAAGCCTCTCCAATACTCTTCCACACTGCTCTATCACTGGTCTTCCTGGTCCAGTCTTTATGTCTTTATGTCGTCGGACCATCGGGTGGATGGTCTGCCAACGCTCTTTCCGAGCCGTGGTCTCCACTCCATGAAGAATTTGGTCCATCTGCCGTCTCCACGTCTGCACACACATGTCCGGCCCAAGCCCACTTGAGTTTTGCAAAGCAGTATCCTACGTCTACCACTTTTGCGCTCTCGGATAACGGTGTTGCACTTTGTTTTGTAGAGATATTTCGAGCAAATTCCGTTGCAATCTATCTAACATCAGGCCACATAAAAGAGTGTAGCCAGCATAAAATAAATTCAGGTTGATGATAATGACTTGAAAGTTTGCTATTAACAAAAATATCTGCGCAAAATCTACATAAACAATTTAGTCTGCGTTCTATCAATTCGCGCTCCATTTCCACTCAAACCTGGGCTATTTTTGATGGGCTTGCTTTGATCAGGGATAAGCAAAACAAGTACTAGGTTTTCTAAAGTTAGGTGCAGTAATTGCTAGCAGATTCATTGATAGCGGCAATATAGTGCACCGCAAACTTTATGGCGGCTGAAGTGCGCGGCAGATTCGACTTTGCGCAGGTACAGTCAACGCAATAGAATAGAGTAAACTTTATCTACATAGCCCGCCCGCCTAGCCCCGCCCCTCACCGCCTTCACCTCCCCGCAATTTCGTTGACTGGACCTGCCAACCTGGTTGAAAGTCGAATCTGCCGCGCACTTCAGCCGCCATAAAGTTTGCGGCACACTATACGAGCTGAGCGCTTCCATGCTTCGGTGGGCACGTTAAATTGTCGGTCCCGGCTTTTAATTCGTTAACCGCTCGCCTGCTTAAAGACGGATCCGCTCGAGACACAATTGATTTTCTATTGTGTCTGGAATCCCGACAGACGAGGGATTAAGCCATGACGGAGGCCTTTAGGCGGCCTAAAAACTCCGTCACCAGAGTTGGCCACTTACTCATACGAACTTACTTACTTATTTTTTACGGTTGTATTTCTGTATTCCTATTTAAAAGAACCCTTCACTATATCTGCCATGTATCAGACAGTCAGACATACTTCACAACCGCTCGCAGACAAAAATAGACGGACAGGCATCGCTATATATAAACATTTGTCCGTCTGTCCGTCTGTAACAGTTTGTAGACTATTAAAGTTAATAGTGGAGTTCGGAGTGATTTGAGCGAATTTTCACCAGAGCTCGTTAAAAGAGTTACTGTGTTTATTCACCTTTTAAAACGACTTCAAAAAAAGAAAGTCCTCAATTCGTCGAAATCTTTTTTTTTTGTGCTTTTTTTATGAATGTTTACCGATTACTCGGACACGCCTGGACCGATTTGAAAAATTCTTATTTTATTTGAAAGGGTATACCTTCCGATTGGTGCCACAAAAATTTGGTGATGATCTGTTGAGGATCTTCGGATTTATGAAAAGAAATTCACCTCGAGAGTACAGACACGAAAAAAAAGCACCAATAAAAATATACTCCGATGACTTGAGTGAGAACCTCCTCCTTTTTTGAAGTCGGTTAGTAAACTTGAACTTTACAAGTGTCTAAGATGACTTATATTACCATAATTGCTTAAAATTATTAGCTCTCTCGCGAATCACAGCACTGACAAGATGGACAGATGACCTTATAAAAACTGCAGGTCTGCGGTGGATGCAGGCCGCTTTCAACCGCAACACATGGAAATTTTTGAGGGAGGCCTATGTCCAACAGTGACGTCCAACGGCTGAGATGATGATGATGATGAATCACAGCATTCACTTAGTTGGTGAAAGATGTTCATGGAATGTGCATTCGTTTCAGTAACACAGTAAAACATTAAAGATACGACATGCTATCGATCAAAGTTATTTATATATCTGCACTGCAACTTGTGGTCGTTTTAACATGTATTCGATATTTTGTATGCAAAGACAGGCATATTGGATGTTTCAAAAATATTTCAAACTTAGGACATCACAATTTTTAAAAGTTATAGGGCCTTATTTTCAAAGTTTTAAGGCCTCACTTAACTTGAACACTGGTTAAACAATGCTCAAGATTCGCCTTATCCCTCTCTAACACTATCTAACAAAAAAGGATGGCAATTGTTTAAACATGAATGACTCGGCTGGTGTGACACTTCGAGTGAATTATGCAAAATGAACGACGAAAATGAACCAGAAATGAACCATCTGATTCAACCTTTACTGATATGACACACCAAAAGCGCGGAATGGATGAAAAAAGCGTTTCATACTGTGTATTTGAGAATAATTTCTGTTTTCGGGAATAATCATAGTACACCCTTTAATATATTAGTAGAAACATAATAAATAACTTGTGTAAATCTACTCTCACCTACACCATTACTTTAATCACGTATTAAATCTATCCTAAAGCTGTAAGTCTGTTTATATGAACTTACTTGGACAAAACACATAATAAGCTACTTATATCGTCCTTGACATAAGTATTATCATCATCATCTCAGCCGTAGGACGTCCACTGTTGGACATAGACCTCCCTCTAACATTTTTGATCTGTAGCCGTACCATGAACTCTTAGAGCAATGTTAAAACAAGCTTAAACATGACAACGAATGTCATTTCTAAAGCAGTAGGATTGTTTTAAGCTTGTTTTAACATTGCTCTAAGAGTTCATGGTATGACCTGATGGTGAGTAAGGTTGCCAGAGCTCTGCTCTGAAGCGCTGCGGTGACAACTGGTGGACGTCTCGTTCATTGTGTTGTCGGCGCAGTGATTCCTCTTTTAAAGGGTCAACAGCGCGAGTGTGACTCCTCTGGTGTCATAGCCGTCCATAGGCTACGGTAACCGCTTACAATCAGGCCATATGCTTGTCTGCTACCTTAGTAGTATTAAAAATATACTATGTATTTGCCGACCTGCAGTTTTTACAAGGTCGTCTGTCCATCTTGACGTCCAACACTGCGCTTGCCGGTCCATGGCCTCCACTCGAGAACTTTTCGGCCTCATCGGCCATCTGTTCTGCGTGCTATATGGCCTGCCCATTGCCACTTCAACGTGCTAATCCGTTTGGCGCTGTCGAGACCCGAGTTCTACGTATTTTCTGGGATAGTTTATTGTCTTTATTTATGCTCTATTAATTTATCAACCAAACCATAAAATAAGTCGGAAACGTAAGTCACTAATTAGAGATATAATTAAACTGTAACTTACGGCTGACTTCTACTAAATCTTTAATCATTCGTTATCCAATTTTGTTGTTTCCTTATCGTATTATTTTAGAAAGGATGATATTTACAACAGGATTGTGGGACGCTGTTGAGATAAAGTAGGCTTTAATCAGTACCTAAACCGTCCTCTCAGCTCAGTTGGCCTTATCCTCAGGAAAGACATGGTCAAAACGTGTAAGGATATTTTTCCTCCTCATAATAATAGTTCAAGAAGCGCTCGTGGCGTAGCTTTCTTAGACGTTCGTGATAGATCATTGAAGATAAGCAACTTTCTGAGGGTCACAATTTGGATGGGTGTCCGGAATTAGCATTAACTTCTCAGTGCTTCTGTGCTTCGGTGGGCAAGTTAATAATAATAATATTAAACTTTATTTCAGGCAACTTTAGTACAAATGGTAAAAACTAATTATATTAAGTTATTAATTGTGTTAAATTGTCAGTCCCGTCTTTTAAGTCATAACAGAAGCCTTCAGGTGGCCTAAAAAATCCTTCAACTCAAGCTCATGCTACATTTTCCAAAATTCTTAATCTTTTGTTGTACAGTCGAGAGATTTGAACTCAAAAACTTCGAATCGAAAGTGGCACTTTAGGAAATCGTTCAAATAAAACCATACGCGATTATACGAACTAACTCGTAGTCACTGGTACAAGTAGTTGTTAATTAAATTGCCTTTATAAATCTGAGATAAATGTGGGCGGATGCCGGAATGAAGCGTGTTGTCCACATAATGATATACAAGAGTAGAAAATATCAAAGTTTATCGAGGAATTAGTATTTCTACAATTAGTAGGAACTTTAGAATTTTTGATTGGACTTTGATTGGTGACGTCAGTTTGATATCACCGGTTATAGTATTTTTAACCTAACGTTTTTTTATTTTCATGATTACTTAATTAATTAAAGCCTATAGGGATTTTTTCCTGTCACTCTTATGTCAAAATAAAACGAAACAACAACATTAAGCAATCATCTGAGCTCTAGCAAGCCTCTATGTTTATTATGAAGAACCAAAAATCTAACCCAAAACCTCACTAAATGGGTTCCCATTTTTTTTTTCCGAAAATCGATTGTCCGAAAATCATTTCGGACATTCGATGTATAGTAATACAGATCAATTTTCGGAGACAAATGGGACCCCCACTAACCCACATGGATCTTAAACGGTGAAACAAGCTTTTACAATTATTTTAGCTACATCTTCACTGGACCGCCAGACTTGAACCGACGGGCAATGGGTCTATTTCGAGATGAGACGTAAATCTCTCCGGATAAGTGAGATTACACGCCGGCCATACATCAATATTGACGGTCGGAATGCGCTAATAATACTCGGAACAAAGCTTTTATAAATTAAAAGTAATATGTAAAGTGAAGAGAGGAAATAACTAGGGTGCTGGTTCAAGCCTTGTGAAACTTAAAAAGAAACTTGTAATGAATAGAAAAACATACTTGATGAAACATAAGAATAAAAAAATACTTATACCTAGTTTAATTTACATAATAAACAAAAATCAACATTATAATAATTATACGTAAGTACTTGAAAACGTATCTTTTTAACATTATTTTTAGATGACTTTGATATCTATGTAAAAATACGTTTAGAAATATTCAATAAGACCTAAAAATTTTTAGTTATTTGATTCTAAAATAAGTACAGGTTTAATACCTGCTTTTTAGTATAAACTAAATAATAAAATGTTTGCACACGTGGCGTAGCTTGCTTGGACGTTCTTGATTGATCGTTGAAGTTAAGCAACGTTGTGCGCGGTCACTCTTGGGATGGGTGACCGCAAGTGGTATTACGATCTGAGCGCTTCCGTGCTTCGGAGGGCACGTTAAATGTCGGTCCCGGCTTTTAAGTCGTTAAACCATGATGGAGGCCTTTAGGCGGCCTAAAAACTCCGTCACCAGAGTTGGCCACTTGCTCAAACGAACTTACTTACACGTAATAGCTATTATTTTAATCCGACTTCAAAAAAAGGAGAAGGTTCTCAATTCGACTGCATGTTCAACTTGGCTTCAACGCTTCTCAATGAAATGAGGAGTTGAGCTTTGATATTTCGATTCGTGTTCGTTTTATTTATCGATCGTTGGCACCAATGGTTCTTTCGCTGTTCTAAATATTTCAGATGATAGTACCGTTGACAGATCACATATCTTTCTCATCGAACGTTTATACCGAAATAAACATTAGCCATTCTGGGCGATACGCACACGATAGCGATAGAGGAAGCTGGTTTATGAGAAAGGAGGTATACCCAGCACTAGGTGGATATGGGCTGGTATGATGTAAAGAAGATTGGATGTAAAGGTGGTCAGACGGTTCACTAGGATGAATGTTCACTGGAGTAAATGATTAATTATTCTTTCATTAGTTCACAAAGCTTAGACGGAATGATTACACAAAAGAACATTCACTGTTCTATTCTTTTAATATGTCATCGAATGAAGTCGTGCGTCTTGGATAGCCGACTCCGAGTGAACGTTCTCTTCCGTATTCAGACGGTTCATTTTCGTTCATTCGGAGTGCGAGTAAAAGATGCGAATGAACCGATCCAACATTGTTGGATTGGTTCATTAATGAATTCACTTGTCATTTTTCTTTCATTTTTTGTTCTGACGCTCCATTCCTAGTGAAAGATGCTGAATGAAGAACAAAAATGAACAAAAGTCAAAAGTCAAATTCATTTATACAATAAATAAGATCACTAGTACTTCGAATCGTCTTAAGAGCTAGGTGATTCTACTCCTGTACGAAAAGTAAACCGTCTGATTCCTTAAGGCTGTTATTTTATGTCATGTTTTTGTCTCCAGGTGCCTTCATCGGTGGTATCCTGGGAGGCATGGCGATGCGTCTCGGCCGTCGCTCCGTGCTGATCGCCACAGCGCTGCCCTACACGCTGGCCTGGCTGGCGACGGCCCTTTCCACTGGCGTGCATATGATATCCATAGCCTCGTTCTGTGGGGGCATGCTGATTTGCTGCATCAATATGACCACGCAGGTGAGGGTTCAAATATAATAGTCAGCTAAAAGAACCTTCTTGATGTTATTAAGCTTCAAAGTCTCAGGGTGGCGATTCTAGTACAAAACTTTTTTTTAAACCACAAGCAAAACCTCAACTAAACCTTAGATTTCCGACGGTTTCCTATTCTACTAATGACAAACGACTCAGTTGTGATGAGGCTTTAGCTAAGGTTTGAACTTTGGCAGAACTAATTTTTCTAAAGCCATTCTACTATTCACCTAATGGCTGACATTTGAGAGATCGAAACAAACCGCAGCGGAATGAATCTTCACAAAAACGATAATTGTGGCGAGTCGGACACTTCTTCATTTATTGGAAACACTTTTATGCGCGAGGCTATTAATTAATGTATTATTCATTATTATTACGGATGTTAATCGTGACTTCAGACTGTAACTGGGCTAGGTTAGTTAGGACTTGATTGATTTACAGTCTTAAATCTTCATAGACTTACATGAAGATGTAAGACTGTAAATCAATCAATGAAATTAGGGTCAATATTTAGATAAGCCCAGTTCCTAGTCTTAGAACAGATAACTTGAAACGTTGTCTTATTTCAATGTTTAGACGAGCTTATTACCACTAGTTAGCACAGTGAGCCGTTTCTTAGGAATAGCAATAACTGATTGTCCTTCCTAGTTTTGAATAAATAAATACATTTCCCATTGACTACAATCGAATGGAAACACCAAGTATATCTGCAAAGCACTCTGAAACGAAATATTTCCTTAATTTCCATTAAATGTAATGAGTAAATTGTGAAATACTGAACAGTGGTAGGCCGGGGCATTTACAGCATTCCTACGTAAAGTAATGTGACAGTTTAATTCTATACTCGCAGCCGCGATGTGGCAAGGAGAGCCGTGTCACACTGTCGACTAATCTCTGGCGACTTAAGCGTAGTAAGTAAGCTCGTATGAGCAAGTGGTTTTAGGCCGCCTAAAGGCCTCATAGGACCGACACTTTAACGTACACTCCGAAGCACGAAGGACGCAATAATACTAGATAACATAATTTGCTCCTTTTTAACCGACTTCAAAATAAGGAGGAGGTTGAAAAGTTTTATGGACACGGGATTTTATCGCGTAATTTACCTTATTTATCCCGACGTTTCGGCTATGTTGCAATAGCCGTGGTCGCGGGCAGACTGGAGTATGTTTTCAAGGTCCATTGTGAATCGGCGGTAGTATCCAAAACTACCCTCACTGATCTTCAGATTCCGGATCGGCTGCATTTACACCGCAACACACTACACTAACCGTATCTTGACACCGGAAAGTCACATTACGACGTGCACTGCATTTACTAATAACAGGTGTCAAGACTAAGGAGGAGGTTCTCAGTCCGTCGGAATCTTTTTTTTTCGTCATGGAAATGGCTTTAAAGCTGGGAACGACAATTTAACGTGTGCGAAGCACGGAAGCGCTCAGCTGGTAATGCCACTAGCGCTTTCATCCAAATTGTGTTGTGACCACTTAGAGCGAAATCTACGCCATGAGTGCTTCAAGCAACATGAGTTATATAAAGCCTATAAGTCCAGCATTTAACAGGGTAAGCTGCAACCATGAAATGAAACAGCTTTATGTAAGTCTTGTGAAAATGGTTTCACTTATTGCAATTTATAACTTGTATTTGTATTGTAGTAGCAATTTCAATAGAGCGATGAATAACGCTTAGAAACTGAAAGGCACTTTCGTTCCGCATTACAGCCTTTGTCATTCTGATACTTAAGAACGAGATGGTAATATTTTAGGACTGTCAAACTAGGCTTTTAGCCCAGTCACCTTAGCATAAAAAAGGGCTTAATCTCGGAATGAGAGATAATAAGCTGAATTTTCGTATATACTTTCATTTAGACGTCCTAAAAGTTGTCTCAAAAGTCTCATAAAATCTCGTGTCTGCGTCTTAAGTTATTCAAGGTCAAAGGTAAAAAAAATAGTTTTTCACGAATATCTCGGTTTCTATTGGTCCAATGATGTTAACATCAATTATAAAATTGTAGAGCATACAATTTGCGACAAATTTCGTTCAAAACATTCTTTCATGCGCTCAACCGTTTTCGCGATAGAGTAGGGTGAGTGCGCAGCGCTCAGCCATACGCGTAGGTACTGTAACGCAAAGTCAAACGTGAATATCTGTGAATACCTTGAATTTTGAATAATTTGTTTTATTTATCAGTTAATTATCGACCAAGCGAGCAAAGCGAGCTAAGATCTTACGATTTTGCTTAGTATGTTTGTATATGTAATTTTTATGTTCTCGCATAACTATCGAACCGTTAATCCAATCTGCATGAAACTTGGTAGATAACTAGGTTGTGCTATGGAAATTTGCTGAGGAGCATATGAGCGTAATCGATGGAGGGGTTGTAAAGATATTGGGATCTCAAGGGGGTAAAAAAGATAAAAGTTACACAGATATATTGAGTGGGGTGTCATATGAAAGGACTTCATTTGTACATTCCGAAATAGTTTTTATTTTTGTTCTAGGAAGTATAGTTTTTGAAATACACATACTGAACGCTTTGCGCTCACGGCCCTGTATCGCAAAAACGGTTGAGCGCATGGATTTTCTTTTTTTATAAATTGGTCCCAAATTTTAAGCTCTACAACTTCATAATAGATGTTAACACCACTGGACCAATAGCAACCGAGATATTCGCGAAAAACTATTTTTTTTTACCTTTGACCTTGAATAACTTAAGACGCAGACACGAGATTTTATGAGACTTTTGAGACAACTTTTAGGGCGCCTAAATGAAGGTATATACGAAAATTCAGCTTATTATCTCTCATTCCGAGGTTAATTCCTAATTTGACTGGACTATTTCAGTTTTATAGCAAAATACTTAAGTAGTTGTAGGTACGGTTGTCACAATGGCAGCTAGGCATTCGAAAAGCTAAAGCTTTTCGCTGTGCAGCAGAAAATTTTGTATGAAAAAGTTGCACTGCGCATCGAAATGGCTAACTTCACGAATGCCAAGATCTGTTGGACCCTCTTATTAGTTTAGGTCGGAATTGAAAATTTTGATAATATTTTTGATTTTCAAATGTAAAAGGTTACCAAAAGTCTATATACTCGTAAAGAAAAAATAATGTTTGTATGATTGTCCTTTACGCGAATGATTAGTCAGATTGTGATGAAACTCAGATTCTAATGAGAAAGCTCGCGAGAGGCTAAAAAAAAACTGCAAAAAAAAAACTTTTTTACTTTATGTGGCATTGCAACACATGCTGGGTACTTATAAATAATGATAAATAGTGAATAACTTATCCATTATTCATAAGCAAGAAAATCGTAAACAGTACAAAATTAGTAGCCAGTTTCTTGCAAATTACCTACCAGTCAGTAGGGGCACTATATCATTTTAGCAGGCACAAAATCTTTTGCGAAATGTCAAACATATAAAGTTATCTTCATAATGTATGTTCCTGACATCAGATGAATGCATTGATAGATTAAGTATAAAGCTAGTTGACCCGGTGAACTTCACCAGCAACCGCTTGAAAAAAAAGCCGTTTTATACAAAATGTTTGAGAATTATTTCACTAATTTGTATTCTCTTTGTCCACAGGTCTACGTCACAGAAATAGCGCTACCCGAAATCCGAGGCTGCCTCAGCTCCGTCCTAAAAATCCTGAGCCAGATCGGCATACTAATCTCCTTCACCGTAGGGGCCTACTTAAACTGGTACCAACTTGCCCTAATGGTCGCCGCCGCGCCAGTTCTACTCTTCCTCTGTCTATTCTTCATACCAGAAACACCTTCCTCTCTTCTCTTGAGAGGAAGGGAACAGGAAGCGGAAGAGTCTCTTCAATGGCTGAGGGGTCCTGAAGCTGATATCAGACAAGAATTAGCTACCATTCGGACGAACATTCTAGCCAGCAAAATGTACAATGGCGGCCATAGGAGTAAGCTTAAAATTCTGATGTCAAAACGCTTAACGCGACCTGTGTTGATAACGTGTGGGCTGATGTTCTTCCAGAGGTTCACAGGAGCGAATCTTTTTAACTTTTACGCAGTGAAAATGTTCAAAAAGACCTTCAGAACCATGAATCCTCATGGTGGAGCGATAGCGATCAGCGTTGCTCAGCTATTAGCGTCTTGTCTATCGGGAATGCTTATCGACCATGTAGGGAGGTTACCTCTACTTTTGATAAGCGGTGTTATGATGTCGATAGCGTTAGCTGGGTTCGGTTCTTACGCGTATTACGAAGAGGTATTACGAACTACAGAGATTAAGATGGTCGAATCCGGTTCGTATGATTGGATTCCGCTACTTTGTGTTCTAGTCTTGACTATTGCTTTTTCTTTGGGGATCAGTCCTATTTCCTCCCTTCTTGTGGGAGAGTTGTTTCCTCTTGAGTACAGAAGCACAGGTAGTGGTCTAGCGACTAGTTTTAGCCATCTTTGTGGCTTTGTTAATGTGAAAACAGCTGCAGATATTCAGGAGCATATAGGCTTGTATGGTCTGTTTTGGATGTATGCTGGTATATCTGTGCTGTGTCTCCTCTTTGTTATACTCTTTGTGCCAGAAACAAAAGGTAGGGAGATTGACGAAATGGACCCGAAGTATGTCGAGTCTCTTTGCATCAATCGATAGTAACTCATTGACAGATTTATCTGAGTGCCTTAAAATGTTAATGGGTTTTCCACCTGTCAAAAAATGCTGTACAAAATGTAGTCCGGTCTCATAAAAGCCTGTCAATTTAACAAGGCTTACGAATGTTTTTTCCTTGTCACTTTCATTTCAATGAAAGAAGATGGTTACAAATTATAGCAATTTGAGCTAAAAATATCCTAAGATTTAAATTTATTAGAATATTCATTCTTGGGGTCTAAAATGGCCGCTATGCAATTCTTTTATAAATCAGTACTATCTATTGAAATTTAGAAGTTTTCATAATGACAATTAAAAATCTGAACGATAATTTTAGCCACACCAAACTGCCAATAAGGACTAGATCCAGTCTGCTATTAGGTATAATAATTGTCACATGATAGATCTGTCAAATGGTATCAGTATTCTGGACTAACTAGTGTTAATGGTGCCTTCTTCAAGTTCCTCACATCACAAGACTTTCATAGTTTATGGGATTATCCCCTCCGCTGGTAGCTGACTTAACATAATAATTTCAAATTAAGAATATCCGGACTGATTGTCCAACTTGTCTCAACCCTGAAAATGATCTCAAACTGTCAAAACGATCGCGTAGGTATCTGTTGCCGTTCCGTCCTCGAGAGTGACAGAGCTACTTGCGTGGTCACTGAACTGTCATATTTGACAGTTTGAGACCGATTTTGGTCGCTATCAAAGATAGACAATCAGCCGGCTAGTGGGCCAAACAAGTCTCAAACATCTAGCGATATCATCACTTCGTGAAGCTGTCAAAGATCTATGAAATTTGACATGTCGCTAGATGATTGACCTAGTGAAGACAAAATTAAATGAAATATCATTCGGTTTATATCACTAGAAATTTGACAGTTATTCACTTTGTCACGTGACACAAAAATTTATGAAATTAGTCATTCACTTGTGTCACGTTTGACACTTAATAAGCCCCGTGACACTTAATAAGTTGTTCCTATACGGCGTAGTTAAGAACTGATTGAATACTGCATCACATTATTTGATCGTACAAATATTTTAAAGTTAAAAGTAACGATGAAATAAGCATCTGTGGCGATTAAAATATTTTATTGACTCCAGATTATTTTAGGGCTAAAAATTACACTTTTTTTAATTTTGACATAAAATTTCCTGAAAAATTGCCCGTGTAGGAACAACTTAAGTTTCTGTAAGATTGTTTTACTAAAAAAAGCCCATCACTTTGTTTTATTAAGTTTAGCACACGTTAAATCTGACAGTTCCATTACCCATTTTAAAATCTTTTAATGTAATTTTTATAACATTTGAAAATTGACAAGTAATGTTTGGGGTACGTCTCACTTTAATGTGTGCCTGTCTTTATTAGTTATTTATTGTACATAGATAATAATGTACTTTTGTTGTGTTGTTTTATGTATAAGTTTATGTAAGAGAGTGCATAATTTTCTTATGTTGTAATGGAATCCAATCTATGAATAATGGCAACTGATTAAAGCCATTTCCTCACTACAGTAGATAAGTTAATGTTTGAGTCCATAATTATGGCAGTGTATAATTTTTCGACGAATGTTTTTGAACGTAGAAAATAATTCAATCTTCGCCTCAAATATACAGACTAAATCTTATATTTATTGCATTTTTAGACTAAATTGTTTGCCATAATTATGACAAATGATGAAATTGTGTCAACGTACGGGTAATGTCATAATCTAGGTGCCTTTTGATGATGTGATAAAATAAAATTTACAAGATTTAAATTGAATTTTACACCAGTGAACTTTTGAGCATGTCTTTAGGACATTTTAGTAAATTATCAGATTTTAGTGCCAAATGTCAAAAGTTTTTCGTGCAAATACGTTTATGTGAAAAGCAAAGAGCGCAGAAAGCTTTCCTTTTAGCGACTCTATGTTGATATAACAATGGTGTTAACAAAAACGGTGCTAAAGTAATACCTAGCGGTATCCAAGTATTTAAATTACTATTATGTTGGTAGTACCTAGTGAATTGTATAGAAACAGTATTATTAAGTTTGTAAATATAATAGTTTTATTTAGATTATTTAAAATAGTTTATTATTAAATGTTGCCATACACGAGAGCTATGAAGATGAAGTTTTTTTATTTGTACTTAAAATACTCGAATTTAAGTGTTGTAATAAAAATGTGGATTTTATTTTGATTATTTATTTAAATAACACACAACAAATACTTACAACAATTTATTAAAACGTTTCATTGCTAGTAGGTTGGTTTTAAAAATTGTGAAACAAATAAAGCCTAAAAAAAAGATTCTGACAAATTGAGAACCTCCTTCTTTTTTGATGTCGGTTAAAAACTATTCTAAATCCACGTGACTCCATGCAATGACTACAATGGATCAAAGGTATCCTTACACCATTGATCCGTGGATCCATGACTAGTGAATAGGAACTAATGACTATTACTCTACATCCGGGTGGAAATGGCTTATTCCATGGATTGTATAGAGATCCTATCAATGATATACTTACTGATAGGTATCATCTGTCTGCGCATACCAATACCTATCTATCAATATATCCAGTCTATACACACAACTTTATTCCTTCCTTAGATCCTGCTCAAAAACGCCCTTCAGAAAACGTCGTGTGCCCTACACGACGTTTTCTGAAGGGCGTTTTTGAGCAGCGCGTTCGCAGCGCGTTTGTCAAGCCGTCATCAAGCTGAAGACAGGCATCAAGCAGACATCAAGGAGGACATGATCTAAGTAAGTATAGACAATTGTTTCGGATCATAATGGCATAGGTACGAGAAATCTCTGAAGTATCAAACCCACCAACGCCTGCTTAATCCAAATAGCAAACACCCTGAACACAAACCAACATAATTAACTCCTGTCCAGTTTTTAAGCCTCCACATTTTGAGCGTGGGAACTTCTCATTCTACGCACACTTTGAAATTTTACACTCACACATCTGCAACTCGTAGCGTAGTACGCATGCACACTAACGTTTATTTGTTTGTTTGTTTCTCATTGCGCGTCATCGCTGTAGCATTTGTAAGCATGTCCTAGAAAATGCGCAATGTATACCGGCTGGCGTAAATGTCATGGTGAGTGTTTGTTGCCTAAGGGTGGAGCCATAGTGTAAACCGGGTTGACGCTATCCAAGTCGGTTGCACGGTTCGAATTGAGTCTATATTCGAACCGAACTATTAGGTATTATAAATTGAAGCTGTAGGTACATCCGATATCTGTACATTCAATCAATTTTGATTTATTAAACGCTATAAATATTATTTAATTTATGTACCTACCTACTTGTAGGTAAACATAAAAATCGGTCGAGCCGTAGGTACCTACTTGAGTTATCGTGTCAGATTCGGTTCTAGAGCACACTAGCAACATCCGATTGGTTTCATTACTTTGTGCATTGTCATAATGATGATGGAAAGTTTATAATATAGTGAGATAAGAAGTATGTAAGTAACTTGGACGAACTAAATATCTAGACCCCGATTTCGAGCGTCAAAACGCCAAAAAAAAAGTCAACCAACTGTTGGTTGACTTGTTCGTTTCGCTCTCAGTCGCGCTAAGGTCGTTGTATGTACTGTAAACATGAATTTGGCGGCAAACAAAAATGGCGATTTGTGCCATTAAAGTGTGCAGGAATTACAAAGGACGACTAAAAATAAATGAGGAAGTTACATAGCATCGATCGGTAAGTAAATTATAAATAACTATAAGTTATGAAAACAAGAAAATAAAACTTTGTAATTTTATCCTAACATGTTCTAAGAGGGTTGCCATAATTATTCTTTGATTTTACCCATGTGAAAGCGTGAGCAAATAAAAACAAGTGTTGAATCCAAGGATTTTATATACAAACAGGATGGTTAAGTCGACTTTAATGTAAAAGGGACTTTGAACCTTAACACGACTACACAACGATCTATTATAATTTAATCTTGGTTATAAGGATTGTTGGTCTTGTTGAGAGGCTTTCTTGGTAGCTTTGTCTCTTTCACACTCGTTGTTGGATTAGTAGTGTGCCCAAGTCATTGACAGGATATTTTTACCTTATTGATTTCGATCCGTGGTTTCGATCCTTGGTTACGATTCTGGATTTCGATCCTTGATTTCGATCCTTGATTCTTGAATCTTGAATCTTTGAAGTGACAGCTGTCAAACTTCAAACCGCCATATCTCATGAATTACTCGTCCTAGACTCCCCGTTCTCAGTTCAAATGAAAGCTTTGACCAAGATCTTTATTTGAACTGACAGCTGTCAAACTTAAAACGGCCATATCTCGGAAACTACTCGTCCTAGACTCCCCGTTCTCAGTTCAAATGAAAGCTATGACCAAGATCTACATTTCAGATGACAGATGTCATTTTGACAGCTGTCACTTAAAAAGATCTTGGTCATAGCTTTCATTTGAACTGAGAACGGGGAGTCTAGGACGAATAGTTTCCGAGATATGGCTGTTTTAAACTTTGAACTGACAGCTGTCAAACTTAAAACGGTAATATCTCGGAAACTACACGTCCTAGACTCACCGTTCTCAGTTCAAATGAAAGCTATGACCAAGATCTACATTTCAGATGACAGATGTCATTTTGACAGCTGTCACTTAAAAAGAAGATCTTGGTCATAGCTTTCATTTGAACTGAGAACGGGGAGTCTAGGACGAGTAGTTTCCGAGATATGGCTGTTTTAAACTTTGAACTGACAGCTGTCAAACTTAAAACGGTCATATCTTAGGGAGTGTCCACATTGCGTTTTCTGAAGCGCGTTTTTGCTACGCGTTGCGAACGCGCGTTTGTATCGATACAAACGCGCGTTCGCATCGCGTTTGTAGTTTACTAGTTTGATTGCTAGTTTGCCTGCTAGTTTGTCTGCTAGTTTGTATGCTAGTTTGTCCCTTATCAAAAGTGTCCAGAAGCTAACGTGCCCCTTCGTAAAAGTGTCCCGAAGCAAAAGTTTCTCGAAGCAAAAGTGTCCCCAAGCAAAAGTGTCCCGAAGCAAAAGTGTCCCGAAGCAAAAGTGTCCCCAAGCAAAAGTGTCCCGAAGAAAAAGTGTCCCGAAGCAAAAGTGTCCCGAAGCAAAAGTGTCCCCAAGCAAAAGTGTCCCGAAGAAAAAGTGTCCCGAAGCAAAAGTGTCCCCAAGCAAAAGTGTCCCGAAGCAAAAGTGTCCCGAAGCAAAAGTGTCCCGAAGCAAAAGTGTCCCCAAGCAAAAGTGTGCCGAAGCAAAAGTGTCCCGAAGAAAAAGTGTCCCGAAGCAAAAGTGTCCCGAAGCAAAAGTGTCCCCAAGCAAAAGTGTGCCAAAGCAAAAGTGTCCCGAAGAAAAAGTGTCCCGAAGCAAAAGTGTCCCCAAGCAAAAGTGTCCCGAAGCAAAAGTGTCCCGAAGAAAAAGTGTCCCGAAGCAAAAGTGTCCCCAAGCAAAAGTGTCCCGAAGAAAAAGTGTCCCGAAGCAAAAGTGTCCGCAAGAAAAAGTGTCCCGAAGCAAAAGTGTCCCGAAGAAAAAGTGTCCCGAAGCAAAAGTGTCCCGAAACAAAAGTGTCCCCAAACAAAAGTGTCCCGAAGCAAAGGTGTCCCGAAGAAAGTGTCCCGAAGCAAAAGTGTCCCGAAGCAAAAGTGTCCCCAAACAAAAGTGTCCCGAAGCAAAAGTGTCCCGAAGAAAAAGTGTCCCGAAGCAAAAGTGTCCCCAAGAAAAAGTGTCCCGAAGCAAAAGTGTCCCGAAGAAAAAGTGTCCCGAAGCAAAAGTGTCCCGAAGCAAAAGTGTCCCCAAACAAAAGTGTCCCGAAGCAAAAGTGTCCCGAAGAAAAAAAGTGTCCCGAAGCAAAAGTGTCCCGAAGAAAAAGTGTCCCGAAGCAAAAGTGTCCCCAAGCAAAAGTGTCCCGAATCAAAAGTGTCCCTTAGCAAAAGTGTCCCGAAGCAAAAGTGTCCCCAAGCAAAAGTGTCCCGAAGCAAAAGTGTCCCGAAGCAAAAGTGTCCCCAAGCAAAAGTGTCCCGAAGCAAAAGTGTCCCTTACCAAAAGTGTCCCGAAGCAAAAGTGTCCCGAAGCAAAAGTGTCCCGAAGCAAAAGTGTCCCGAAGAAAAAGTGTCCCGAAGCAAAAGTGTCCCGAAGCAAAAAGTGTCCCGAAGCAAGTGTCCCCAAGCAAAAGTGTCCCTTAGCAATTGTCCCGAAGCAAAAGTAAAAGTGTCCCGAAGAAAGTGTCCCGAAACAAATGAAAAACTTAGAGCAAATAAGCAAATTAGCAAACAAACTAGCAGACAAACTAGCATACAAACTAGCATACAAACTAGCAGACAAACGAGCATACAAAAAAGCAAAGTACAAAAGCAAACCCTGCTTAAACACGTTTGTATCCATAAAAACGCGATGCGAACGCGCGTTTGTATCGATACAAACGCGCGTTCGCATCGCGTTTGTATCGATACAAACGCAAACCGGGAGTGTACACATTGCGTTTTCTGCAGCGCGTTTTTGAGCTGCGCGTTCGCATCGCGTTCGCAACGCGTTTGTATCGATACAAACGCGCTACAAAAAACGCAATGTGGACACTCCCTTAGAAACTACTCGTCCTAGACTCACCGTTCTCAGTTCAAATGAAAGCTATGACCAAGATCTACATTTCAGATGACAGATGTCATTTTGACAGCTGTCACTTAAAAAGAAGATCTTGGTCATAGCTTTCATTTGAACTGAGAACGGGGAGTCTAGGACGAGTAGTTTCCGAGATATGGCTGTTTTAAACTTTGAACTGACAGCTGTCAAACTTTAAACGGTCATATCTTAGAAACTACTCGTCCTAGACTCACCGTTCTCAGTTCAAATGAAAGCTATGACCAAGATCTACATTTCAGATGACCGATGTCATTTTGACAGCTGTCACTTAAAAAGAAGATCTTGGTGATAGCTTTCATTTGAACTGAGAACGGGGAGTCTAGGACGAGTAGTTTCCGAGATATGGCCGTTTTAAGCTTTGAACTGACAGCTGTCAAACTTAAAACGGTCATATCTCATGAATTACTCGTCCTAGACTCCCCGTTCTCAGTTCAAATGAAAGCTATGACCAAGATCTACATTTCAGATGACAGATGTCATTTTGACAGCTGTCACTTAAAAAGAAGATCTTGGTCATAGCTTTCATTTGAACTGAGAACGGGGAGTCTAGGACGAGTAGTTTCCGAGATATGGCCGTTTTAAGTTTGACAGCTGTCAGTTCAAATGAAGATCTTAGTCATAGCTTTCATTTGAACTGAGAACGGGGAGTCTAGGACGAGTAATTCATGAGATATGGCGGTTTGAAGTTTGACAGCTGTCACTTCAAAGATTCAAGATTTCAAATTCCAGATTCAAGAATAAAGGATTGAAATCAAGGATCGAAATCAAGGATCGAAATCCAGGATCGAAACCAAGGATCGAATACAGTATTAGTAGTAGTAGTAAAACCAGTATTGACCGCAAAAAATTTGAAACAAATTTTAGAGACACCTCGAAATCATAACATATTTTACTTTTACTACTTTTATGGGAAATTTTCAAGAGCTGGTATCACTAAAAATGGATGACAATGTTGACAGGTGACGCAGCGCACCTGTATAGACAATAGAAGATTCGCATACTTGTGTGCGTAATACGCACACTAGCGTTTCAAACCTGGCCTGTTGTTCTTGTTGCGATTGAAGCGAGAGAGTCCATCTAGACATATAATTAATCAAAGGTAGGTAAGTAGGTAATCATGGAAGGAGAAAGGAAGAGAAACATGGAAGGAGAGAAGCATGTACCTACATAAAAAAAAACAAAAACAAAAGCACAAAAAAAAAAGATTCCGACGAACCTTCTCCTTTTTCCGATGTCGATTAAAAATAGGTAAGTATTTCCTATAACTAAAAATACGTCATACAAAGTGATGATAATGATAATTATTGCGGAGACAGTCACACCCCACCCTAAAATGTGCGTGCGTCCGTGAGCGGATGGAAAACGGACGTCCTCCCACCTCGGTATCCGCGACGACACTACCATTTTTCGCACGTCAACGTTCCATTTATACAGCGCAGAAAGCGACGTTCGGTCCGTACCTACTCCATAGTAAAATGTATGGACGCAGGCGCACGCTTTGCGTCGAAAAATAAATAGTGTTCAGACGTAGATTTCAACTTTACGATGAGATTTAATCAAAATCTAGCGCGGTATTGCTCTTGTTCATACTTTTGTGTCTATCGTGAACAATAAAGATTTTTATAAACTCCAATGGGGATTTGCAAAAATTGGAACAAAAAAAGGTCGATTTCGGGATTTTTGAGAGAGTTTATCTATTTTCTTCTCGGAAATAAGTAATTATTTTGCAATTATCTCGCGGTGTTATTGTTGGCACATCTATTGAGCTACTACTTTTTTGTTTTTATGTAATACAATTCAGCCAAACTCTTAAACTTTTGGATCTTGCAAGTGCCTTTTGGTGCATCGTCAGGGTATAGGGCCTTAAGTACAACGCAGTTACCGCAATTTATATAAAAGATCATTGAGTATATTAATAAGTTTAATGCATACAATACATTTATATGCAAGATCATAAACTGTTTCCTAATAAGAGTACCTACCAGACGCCACTTCAGCTACTCCAGTTCTAAGAGCCTAAACTTCGAGCACTTGAACTTAAATAGACTTTACACGATAACTTGTAAGAAGCTGCTTTTGACAGAATCTTTCAAGAACGTAACGAAATATGACGACTGTATTTCGGAGGGCTCGTTAAATTGTCGGTCTCGGCTTTTAAGTCGTTATGGCATGCCTAAAAACTCCGTCACCAGAGTTGGCCACTTACTTATACGAACTTACTTACGATTGTATCACTGAAGTGTCAAAGTGATCTTACATAATCTAGTGAAGATCTGTGGTCTCTGCCTACCCCTATGATGGGACACTGGTGTGATTTTATGTATGTATGTTTGTAAGTACATGATCTTATTGAGTTAATGATTTTTTATTTTGATTTTGTTTCAAAAATAATATGATAATCTTGACAGGATGCTCCAGGATCACCTGGAATCTAAAAGTTACTCAACTCCTCACAAACAGAGGGTCATATTTGGGCTCATTGGAATGGTCTCAGTTATTAGATTATTTTAGTTTAGCTGTGTTACCCGCGTAGTGGTGGTTTATGGTGATGATTCTGATGAACAGTAAACTTCCTCAAGAATAAAGATATCAAATGCAGAAATATTTTTTCAAATCGACTGGTAGTTCGAGAGCTAAGCGCGCTCAAACAAACAAAAAAACAAACTCTTCCGAGTTTCGCTTTATCATGTTGGTACAGATATATGGTGATCGGTGTCTGATGATGGAGCAGCAAAGAGAAATGGAGACAGGGGTCAGAGAGTTTTTTTTAATTGATACACTTATTTAAAACGGAATTTCATTAGCAGAGATTTAACAAGCATTTAACATGCACTTACGGCATTGTCAAAAGTAACTTACTAGCATGCTCAGACTGTTTTAAACTAATAAATTTAACAAGTGGTTAGATGGAAATAAATTCAATCATTTACCGACCGCAACATTAACAAAGAGGTAACTATTTTTAACCGACTTAAAAAAAAGGAGGAGGTTCTCAATTCATCGGAAACTTTTTTGTGTTTTATTTATGTTTTTTCCCCGATTACTCGAAGACGCCTGGACCGATTTGGAAAATTCTTTTTTTGTTTAAAAGGATATACTTTCCGATTGGTGCTACTAAAATTTGCTGAGGATTTGTCGAGGATCTTCGGAGTTATGAACAGAAATGCACCTTGAGAGTGCAGGAAATTGGTAAAAAGGCTAAAAAGGCCGCTATAGCAGAATCATAATAGGAATTGCAATTTCTGCCGTTCTTGTCACTCTCAGTCTATGAAAAGAGACGGCCATGGAACTACGAGTAATAAGTACGGTACTTTTACCTTGGAGACGGCATATAGTTCAATTCCTATTGTGATTCAGCTATAACGGCCTTTTCAACTCCCCAGCTTATAACATAGAAGTCGGTTTTTTTAATTTTTAGGTTTAATTTAAAAAAAGGATGTCGAAAATGAAAAATCTTATCAAAATTTAACCATGTGGTTAATAAAATTAACACTATCCGTACCCATATTATGAATGTGAAAGTGTGTTTATTTGTCCTGCTTTCACGTCAAAACAGAGCGACGGATTGACGTGATTGTGTGGAGATAGTTGGAGGGCTGGAGAGTAACATAGGCTACTTTTTATCCTAGCACCAGGCGACCGAAGTCGCGGGCAGCAGCTAGTATTTACATTTAAATTCCTTGGAGATGGCATATAGTTCAATTCATATTGTGATTTTGCTATAATGCCCGGGTTACACGAGGCTAGTTTTTCAAGCTAGGATAGCAAGCTAGTTTTCTACTAAACTATCCTGGCTTGCTAACCTGGCTTGGAACATGCTAGTTCTGTTTACATGAGGCTAGTTTATTTTAAGCTAGTATTATCGCAGTGACTGAAGTGACCACACGTTCAAAATGAACTGCATGCGAAAAAAAAAACACTATTCTATTGAAAAAGTTACTTTGAACCCTGTGCCAATTTCCACTAGAAACTAGCAGATGAATTACAAAACCGGGTGTGGACAAGACCGTTAATTTTAAGAAGAGATGAACGTGGATCACTCTGCTTTACTTTATTTTATTCATACTGCTTTGGAAGAATTTCGCAATGAAGATTTAGGCGAATATCAGAGTATTTTGCGAATGACAAAATGCGTGGTTACTGCTTACTAGCCAACCCAAAACTAGCTTAAACGGCCACATGAAGCTAGTACACAAGCCAGGATAGTAAAATTAGTGGTGGGGGGCGCTACTAGCCTGAAAAATAGAACTCCATCCTATTAAAAACTATCCTGGCTTGTAAACTAGCTTACTAGCTTAGAAATGAAGCTAGTTTTGTCTACACGAAGCTAGAAGTACTAGTTTGCTAACTTACTAACACTAGCTTGCTATCCTAGCTTGAAAAACTAGCCTCGTGTAACCCGGGCATTACGGCCTTTTCAACTCCCCAGCTTATAACATAGGTACCTACTACAAGTCGGTTTTTTAATTCTTAGTTTTTTAACCCATACCTAACATAAAGTCGTTTTTTGTTTATTTTATAAAAAAAAAAAGATATAGAATCAAGCCCTAGATATTCCTTTCTTCTAGAATGATTTGAAGTGAACAATACAAATAGTTATCCAGTAGTTACGTATCTGGAACAAAGGCGACTGTTAAATAGAATTCTCGTTAGTGAAAAAAGCGCTCCACTGTGACCCCTTCATGGAGGGTACAGAGGGGAAAGGTGGTCGGGATTTGTCGAACGATATACCATCGTAGGTGTAGTGACATCTACCTGTAGCTAGTTGAACTACAAAGACATGCTACGCGCTACGAGCTTCTGTAAAGATGGCGACACAACATCATATGTCTAGATCGCGCAAGCAATGTTTTCGGGAGCGATCGACATAATATACGACCAACCAACAACAACTGTCGGTCGTAAGACCACGGGCAATTGGGCCAGATGGGCCGGCCCGTTGCATAGGGGCCTTCAACTCTGCCTGCCTTTGGGGAAGAATTCCACCATATTCCCCAAATAGGCATGGGTTGCTCGGCACTACGTTTTACGTGCTAAAAAACATGGCAAAAGACAATTACGTCTGTAGAATAAAGGAAACTTGCCCTATTAATCTTAATACTTTTCAATTTAGCGAAGTTTTAGAGGATGTTACTTCCAGGTCACTCTTATGTTAATGAACTTAAGCAACAGATTTATAGTGGTTGTTACACAACTAATCTGTACCGAACGCGCCGAATTCTCTATGTACTGCCAGATTCGGTCGAATCGGACGATTCTGCGCGGACAGGTGTGCGAGGTCATATACGAGTACGATTTCATACAAAGAATTCTAAAATTCGATTTGTTTGGCGTGTTCGCCGTGTTTAGATGTGCGGCCACCTTTAGCAGGCATCAGCGCTCTAGGAAACCTTTGAGTGCATTATGAATAACGGATAGGCTAATCGTCACAGCTAATGTTTAATTTAATATTTAAAATGTTAATCTGATTCACAATAGGAAAAATTACTTAAAATAAAAAAAAGGAAAAACCAATTTTTCTTTACTGAAGTACTTACCTGAAAATCTGAAAGAATAACTACAGTATCTACATTGAGCTGTTGTCATTATTTAATTTTCATTTCTTTTTTCACACAGTTTTTATAATATAACTCCGATCGACATATCCCAACAATCCCACCCCTGTGTCTCCACCGAGTCAATCGATGATCACAGCAGTGCACATGAAACAGGCAGATGCTATAAACAATGCGTGCGAGCGAGACGGCAATAGCACGTGAGGCTTCGTTACATCATATTTGAAGATCTGTTTTAGCCCAGTTGAATATCGTCATTGTTTTTAAGTTTATCTTAAAAATGAGGTCTATAAGCGGCCTAAAAACTCCGTCACCAGAGTTGACCACTTGATCATACGAACGAACTTACTTACTTGCCACTTGCTCATACGAACTTACCCCTACTTACTTACTAATGAAAATTGATGCTTTATGTAGGATTAAGTATTTGGACGTGTCTCTGACTACCCCCTTAAACTTCTTCAAAGGATCTTAAATGCCTAAAAAAAACTTTTAGAAAATGTCTACTGCGCTTTGGGGATACAGTATTGCAAAGGAAAGTGTATAACAGAATCGACACCATTATTTAATTCTGGGATCATTCGACGATAATATCTTACTTCTAGAAGTTTGGGAAAAACTGAAAAAGCTTTTTTCTATGAGATTTTTGTACAACTCAAAATTAGTAAAAAATAATAAAAAGTAATATAAATTCGTTCAATATTACTATTGTTGTTTGAAAAGCTTGGTATTGATATTATAACAATATCTATAAAAAGAAAAAACAAAAATGTGCGTCGGCCGGGAATCGAACCCGGATCAACTGCTTGGAAGGCAACTATGCTGACCATTACACCACCGACGCAACTGACGAGAGTGCTGAAATTAAGGACCATACTATAAAAGTTTAAACAAAACAGGGTGATTAAAAATTGTTTACTTTCTAATCACGTTTGTTTGATCATCATTATGATATTTTACAAAAACAAACCGTTGGTTGTTTAGGTTTTTTTATCAGCGGGAAATTGAATAGACTTGAATAGGTAATTACAATGTTTTTTTTTAAATTACAATTGTATTTTTTTATGGAATTAACAAATGAAATGAAATTATTGTAGGTACCTACACACAGTAAAGTTTATTTAGGTATTTTTGAAATGAAAAAAAATTCATAGTTTTAGACTGAGATAATCTAGAAAAAGATCCACATTGTGCAATCATTAGGTAGGTATCACATTGTTTTTTGTGGGTACCTATCATCAAATACACATACCTAGGTACCTATGTCTAGAACTCAACACTACAGTACCTACAACATTAGAATTAAAATTGTCCCCAACACATTTTAGGGTTCCGTACTTTATGCATTTATTTTTTAAACCTGCACGCTCCATTATATTTTTTATAAATGTTAAATAATAGAAATAATTTACGCAAGGTAAAACACATTATGTCCAGGCCATGAAAGCACAAGCATTACAGGAGGTTGTTAATATTTGCAGGCGCAATGAATCGCGACCCGTTATAATAACATCCGAGTTCTACTTTATATTTTACGTATACGCACCTAGATTAGCTGGTAACAGAGTAGTTAAAATATTTTTTATTGAAAAAAAAAAACAAAGCTTTGTTAAATAAACCATTTTTTTAACTTGGTAAATTATTAGGTAGGTACTTACACTGTGACGTAGTGGGCGAAGGCCCGCCTGAAACACAGAAGGTTGCTGGTTCGATTCCCACTGCGAGGCAAAAGTTTGATTTACAAATGTTTGTCACGGGTCTCGTGGTTTTTAAATGTTTTTTTTTAATTAATTCAGAAAAATACAAGAGTTTAAATATAAGACTATGGAACTCTAGTTTATTGTTTAAACTAAAAGCAAATTAAAGCACGTTTTCAAAACAGCTGTGCAATCTTAATCTAGATTAAATAGAAAAGTTGATATTTTAATTTGAAAGGAAGTTTGCATGCGTTGGTGGTGTAATGGTCAGCATAGTTGCCTTCCAAGCAGTTGATCCGGGTTCGATTCCCGGCCAACGCATACTTTTTACGATACTTTTGTTTTAGTTTTACAACAAGGACGGATTATAGAGACAAATTAAGATTCATAAAAACACTAGCAAAACGCCCGCGGCTTCGCCCACGTGGACTAGGTACTATTTTTTTATCCCACGGGACCATGATTTTTTCTGGAATAAAAAGTAGCCTTATGTGCTATTTTACACTATAATCTATCTTTGTGCTAAATTTCATCCATATCCGTTTAGCTTTTCTAGAGTGATTGATGGACAAACATCTAAACTTTCATATTTTTTATTATTAGTAAGATAAGAATTATGTAGGTCTAAGAGGTTTTTAACATTTTTTTATAGGTTAGTTTCGTTTTAATTTCACTACTATGAATTAATTTAACTGAATGCTAAATAAATTTTAACTGAAGTAGCTTTTTGTGCTGTTACTTCTTAATTTCGTGATGTGCAAGTAGAGACTTATTTAATTAATTTAATCAAAAACCTATCTTAAGTAATTGAAATATAAAAAAAATAAAACAGAAGAATAAACATTTTGTTTTTGTATTGATAAATAAAATAAGAAAATATTTTAACAAGTTTAACAAAGATAAATCGCACTTTAGTCTCTGCACCGACCCTACTCTACCGCACCCCATTTAAGATGTAAACACATAAGTATAGCGAACCCACCCCGCATTGGGGGTGAAATTCGTATCAGTAACACCGGGGCTGCGTCGCCGGTCGGACGCTAGCACTACCGTACCCTAAAACCAGACAACCATTTTTCTATCCAAAATTTTCAATACCAAACTAAAAATTTCCTCAGTGTATTGACTGATTTGATGGGTAGTGAATACGGATCGTCAATTCCGGAGATGATATCAGTTCGCAAAGTGAGTGTATTGATTGTATGCAGGTTTGTTTTTGTAGATGTGTTTTATGTGCGGATGCTGCGACAGTTTCGATCTTAGATTTGAATAGTTAATCTAGTAATAGAAAATACAAATTAACTGTAAAAGCACAATGTATAGTTATTTGATGATTATTAAGAACAAAGATAACGCTAAATTTAAAAAATAGTGTCCTTTATGAATGATATCCTTATGAGTATTAGTTTGGAACCCAAAAGACAAAATTATTATCAGACTTAGATTTATTTATCTTCTTAGTTATCTTCTTAATCAATAAAAACTCTTGTCCTAACCATAGTTTAGAGTTAGCAAAATTTACTCGTTATACTACTCTTTAGTAGATATTACATACATTACCTATGTAGCAAACGTAATTTTCTACATACCAAATAATATTGTTTCACAAAAACAGATACTTAGATCATTATCAAAAAATTAAAAAACATGAACACGACTTTCTCCATGAGACAATAGAATGCTATCTCTGATTATTTTGGTATTCCAGTTCTATTGAAGATGTTTAAAGTAGGTACCCAATAGGCAGAGGCAAGTCCAACAACACACAATTAACACATTCTCATTTTTAGGTGTCAGCATTCCATACGTGACAGTTTGCAAGCTCATCGCCGCTTATTGGAATACTAACTAGTATATTCGCGATGTTTCCCTTTACCATTTAGAGCTTGTGTTAATGTGAATACACCTACTTTTTTTCAATGAAAATCCGATAAATCGAATATAGGATCGCAATTCGAGGCACTTTCCTATTCCAAAACTGCTTTCTTAAACATTTTAACTGCATTATTTGTGTAAAAAAGTAAATTAAAAAAATCGTCAAATCATCATTACAGAAGTTAAAATAAAATCATGCTGTATGTGATTTCATATCTTTTTTGTTAATGTCAAAATATTATTAAACAGAAGTTAAAATAAAATCATGCTGTATGTGATTTCATATCTTTTTTTGTTAATGTCAAAATATTATTAAACCGTCAGCTGCGTCGGTGGTGTAATGGTCAGCATAGTTGCCTTCCAAGCAGTTGATCCGGGTTCGATTCCCGGCCGACGCACATTTTTGCATAATTTTACTTTTTTAAATTAAACTTTTATATTTTACGTCACTATAACCCTTGTGCATAAAATGTACATCCTTACAAAACCTCCCAAACAAACTTCTAGAATTTTTCATCTCGTTTCAATTATTTTTTAGGGTTCTGCATGTCAAATTAAATACGGCCCATAAACGTCTCTTACGACTGAAAAAGTTACTCTGAAATAATTATGTGGGTTCCGTCCCTGAAAACCGTGCCACAAATTTTTTCTAAATCCTCCGGCGGCCACATTGTCGATAGGGATGGGAAAAATTACTGTTACTGGCTTATCTTTTTTATTATTAGAATAAGTGGTATAAGGGATAGGCCCTTATACCACTTATTCTAACGGTCTAAGTCCTATCTATATCTATACTAATAAAATAAAGCAGAAGAGTTTGTTTGTTTGTTTGTTTGAACGTGCTAATCTCAGAAACTACCTACCTGTCGGAGTTATAAAAATATTTCTGTATAATGATAGCTAAGTTCTTGAGGAAGGCTACTTTTCATCATCATTTTCATCACCACTTTCCATCACTAAGGCTCTATAAACAAGCAAAATTCGTATATTCAATGTTTATACATTTGTAATCACGTTCTCGAAAACGGCTCTAACGACTTTGATGAAATTTGCATTATAAGGATTTACGGGGGCGTTTTATCAAAGAATTATTTTTTTTAAAGTGAGGTTTGACAGAAATAGCCTAGCATTCTACGAGTGAACTATTTTCTAATTTCAGTATTTTCAGAGTTTATTACAAGCATAAAATAAAACTGTACCTACATACAGATAAATGTTAAATAAATGTCTGCAGTGTATAGATAGAATCAAACCGCTAATCAGTCCCCTATTGGTATCGACTAGTACAGGCTTTGTGGTAACGCTGTCTGACTGAAAGATCCTAAAGAGAATAGAACTGCTATCCTTTGAACAAGTCAAAGTAATTACCTAGGTTTAGATATACTAATACCACAGATAATATAATACCTACTATACCTAATACATATACAGTATACAGACTATAGACAGTATATGAAAGCACCGAACAAGAAAAAGGTGCCCTGACTAGTTTTTAGTTTTATAATTTTGTATGTCTGTAAGGTATTTATAAATATGGGCAAATGAAATTATATCTTTTGTATATTATGTTTCTATGTTGAATTAAATCAATTGTTATTATTATTGGTTAGGATAATTTCAGATTAGCGTTTTTTCTGCGCGTGTAATCTCTATTTTTTAGGCGCGTAACGCCCGTCTTCTTGTTCTAGCGTATAAAGTAAGGTCACATGAGCTAGTTGGCTATCTCTGCTAACGGATTATTTTGGCCGCCTGAAGGCCTCCATCATGGCTGAATGATTTAAAAGCCCAGGGTCGGGGCCTTTATAAAACTAGAAAAGAATAACTCATTGAAAACCTCATTACTTTTTTTTACTTGTGAATTTAGCAAAATTTAAGACAACAATTTGACAGTAGCCAATTTGCCCATAAGTTAACAAATAAAGTGGGCGATCGACGTACGAGCCTATACCGCGGTTTAAAACGTTGGTTTTACTTGTGGCTCGTTGGTGCTGATCGACTAGCGAGTGAAACAGTCGTATCGTAGTCGAATTGAGGTTTCGAATTTTGAATTTGATCGAGCTAAGTAAAAAATGAAGCAAACATCCGCGAGCCAAATTCGTTAACTCACAATACCGCGGTATTGCAATGATACACCGGCGAGCTTTACCGACGAGCCATAAGACCGCGATTTTACTCGCTCGTCTATCAGGGTCTTGAGGTTCAGTTTTTGAAAGGTTTTACATTTTATTTTATGAAATTGACAGATAAAAATCTGTCAGGTCATAACTATATTCCCCTCCCTATTGTTGACCTCGGTAGGACATCCCTCTCTTCATTACAGCTTTTTTGGGGCATCCATAAAGTTTGTAATACGTACAGATTATAGGAAGATTACCTCTGTTTTATGTACGACTAGCTTTGGTCCGAGAATTTGCTTACGTGTGGTTTTCATATTTAATCGATCATTTTTTTGTAAATCAATTTACATAAGGTATAATAACCTTTCAGTACTTTTACACTGGCGCGTTATGATGGTGCTGATAATGATGATGATGAAAAGTAGCCTGTAACTTTCCTCAAGAGTTTAGCTATCAAATGCAGAAATAATTTTTCGAATCCGAAGTAGTTCCTGAGATTAGCGCGTTCAAACAAACAAACAAACTCTTCCGCTTTATTATATTAGTACTATAGATGTGAAAGTGTGTTTATTTTTCCTGCTTTCACATCAAAACAGAGCGACGGATTGACATGATTTTTTGTTTGGAGATAGTTGGAGGGCTGGAGAGTAACATAGGCCACTTTTTATCCCGGTACCATGCGAGCGAAGCCGCGGGCAGCAGCTAGTAATGAATAAATATTTAAAATAAATGGCCTATAAAAAGTTCAATTTGTTAGGCTGAAGTAAAACCCAATTATTCGTATATCGATCAATTTCCCAACACACGGATAATGGAACAATAACCTAGTGACGAATTCTATCGATCGTATACACTACGGCATAGCGTTGAAGTTGCTTCGACGAATCACACTAATCCGTACCCATATTATAAATGTGTGTTTGTTTGTTTATTTGTCCTGCTTTCACGTCAAAACAGAGCGACGGATTGACGTGATTTTTTGTGTGGAAATAGTTGGAAGGCTGGACAGTAACATAGGCTACTTTTTGTCCGGGTACCACGCGAGCGATGCCGTGGGCAGCAGCTAGTAATCACACTAATATTATAAATGCGAAAGTTTGGATGTGCGGATGTTTTTGTTTCTCTATAACTCGACAACCATGAACCGATTTGGCTGTTTAAAATATAGAAAAGTATATAATGACCAGGAATAGGAAATAGGCTACTTTTTATCCAGGTACCACGCGAGCGAAGCCGTGGGAAGCTAGTCTCTTATAACTGCAATCTTAAGTTTCGGCACGCGAGGTACTCTTTGTTTCTATCTCGATGTAACTCTGTGGATGCGGCGCTCTCCATCTTCTAAGAAAAAGAAGCCCCGGCTCTGCGGTGCTCTAGCACCGCAGAGCCGGGGCATTAGACACCGCTTAATTTTACAGGTGTGACTTTGATGCTGTGTCGACCTGTATATTTAATTTGATTCCATTGCTATTGTTAGGAATTTCTATAGAATGATTAATTTATTCGTTGCTTTTTGCGGTAATTTATTCGGAACACGAATATTTGGTGATCCATTATTGGATCAGATGGTTATTGATTTTTTAAAAGGTTTCTTATACAATCAGTGGCTCCAAACCTTTTCAACCTTGTTACCCCCATGACATGTCAATGAAACAGATATTACCCCCGTTTTACTTTCAGCGACGGCACAATTTTCGTTGTTTTTGTGAAAAGGTTCTCGTTTCTTTCTAATAACCCTCCAAAAAAGCTATTTTACCCTGTGGGGGTAATTACCCACAGGCTTGGAACCACTGATTTAAATTCACAACCTATACCTAAATACAAAAACGATTTCAACGGGCTTTTTGTGCAGTCTTGGTAAACAATGGCATAAGGTATCTACTTTATTTTATACTAGCTTCCGCCCGCGACTTCGCTCACGTGGTACCCGGATAAAAAGTAGCCTATGTCCTATTCCCGGTCATTATCTATCGGTATTTTAAATTTCAGCCAAATCGGTTAAGTGGTTGTCGAGTTATAGAGGAACAAACATCATCCATCCAAGCATCCAAACTTTCGCATTTATAATATTCCGCCCACGGCTTCGCTCACGTGGTACCTGGATAAAAAGTAGCCTATCTGTTATTACAGGTCATAAACTACGTATATTCCAAGCTTCATTAAAATCCATTCAGTAGTTTTTGTGTGAAAGAGTAACAATCATACATCCTTACAAACTTTCGCATTTATTGAGCGTAGCGTCTCTGCTCTAGCTTGGCCAAAAACACTTTTGTTTGCCAGGTGTCTGTCGGACGTCACAAATACACGGAAACACTACAAACTTATAAACTTAGGCCTTTACATCTTTTACCAGATGACCCATACAGTGTCAGGAGTCAATCTTTGCCTACACTTAACGGGACACTGTAGTGCCTGGGACAATGTTGAGATGGAGTAGGCTTGCCCAGCACCTAAACCTCTCAGCTTAACTGGCCATATCCACAGAAAAGACATGGTCAATACGTGTGGGGCTGACTAAGCCGCGGGTTTCCTCACGATGTTTTCTTTCACCGTTTAGAGCTCGTGTTAATGCGCATATACATTTTTCGAAACGAAAAATCCATTGATGCACGGCCAGGATTCGAACCCACAACCTTCGGATCGAAAGTCAAGGTACTAATCCCCTCGGCCAACACGGCTCTCACAAACTTATAACACCCCTATATTCGTCGGGCGTTAAAAATAATAAAATCCGTGTCAAATAAAATAGCAGCATTTACACGCAGAGATCGGCCCGCGGGAAATAGCACGCGCCATTCCAACCTTTGCTAAAAACCTTACGTGTAGATGCGCGACGCTGACAGTTTTTAGCACAGTTGTTGTGACAGTTTTTTGCACGCATCACCGTTCATAATCGTACCACGCGCCAGTCCAAAACTGTGACAGTAATTAACACGACAGTTTTATCCGCGGTTATCTGTACAGATATCAGTCCAGATGCGTGGTAAAAACTCTACCGTGTAAAGGCCGCTTAGACTGCCACAAACACAAACTCGTTCTAGATGAGCATAAATAAAATATTCATGAGTTTTATTTCGAAGCGGCAAACTTTTTGCTATTATCATCAATTTTATCGTAGTTCGATAATTCTAACTGAAACTCGTAGGAAACTTGAAGCGTGCAGTTTATGGGCCCAGCTGTGCTCCTAAAAGACACCTGTGTTCTATATACGCTTATTAATTTGGACGAATTGAGTAAAGCGCTCGCGGCGTAGCTTACTGGGATGTTCTTGATTGATCATGCAAGTTAAGCAACGTTGTGCGCGGTCACTCTTAAGATGGGTGACCGCAAGTGGTATCAGCTCAGCTCGTGCTGAGCGCTTCCGTGCTTCGGAGGGCACGTTAAACTGTCGGCCCCGGCTTTTAGTCGCTAAGCCACGACACGATGGCCTTTAGGCGGCCTAAAAACTACGACACCAGAGTTGACCACTTGCTCATACTGGCGAGACGCTCATCTTGGCCTCACATAACCATTAGCGGCCTTTACACGTAAACTTTAACCGCGGGAAATAGCACGCGCCATTCCATCCTTCGCTCCAAAACCTTACGTGTAGATGCGCAAGGCTGACAGTTCGATCTGGCATGTCGACAGACAGTTTTTGAGTTTTTTTGCACGCGTCACCGTTCATAATCGTACCACGCGCCAGTCTAAACTATGACAATAATTAGCACGACAGTTTTATCCGCGGTTAAAACTGCACAGATTTATCCGCGGTTCGGAACGCAGTCCAGATGCGCGGTTAAAACTCTACCGGGTAGAGGCCGCTATTATCATTGATTTATAATTAACCAGGGCGGCATAATCGCATTTGCGACAAAGCCTTTGAATAAAAAAGAATAATAATAACCAGTATCACCAAAAGAGTGATGAGTATGAGTGTGACTGGGTACGCAAGTAGAGGAAGGCCGAAGAAGAAGTTCTCACATTCATTATCCTCTTTCACAGTAAGTACCTATGTGAAGTTTTTTTGTGTTGCGCGCTTATGTTCACCGTGGTTATTTGCGTGCTCACGTGCTCAGCTTGAGCGTGTGTCGTTTGGGATGCATGCATAAATGTACCGTCGTCGTATGGCTCAGGTTGAGGCATGTGTAACGTGACCATACGTCCCGCTTTGGGCGGGACTGTTCCGCTTTCAGGCTATCTGTCCCGCTGTCCCCACCGAGAGCAAAAATGTCCCGCTTTTGCAAACAAACCTTCCTTACCTACGAAATTGTATCGGTCTATCTGCTAAGTTTTGACGCGACAATAATTTTTTTCTTAATTTATAGTAGCCCAGATTACTTTTTTTTAGTCTCTATTCGTGCTTGCTGCACCTACCTATATGTACTTACAAAATTCCGTAAGCGTCCCGCTTTGACACAAGAAATAAATGGTCACGTTAGGCATGCGTGACAAACCATTCGCAACGCACGCCTCGCACTGTCTGTACGCGGCTTTAGATAAGTAAGTAAAGTAAGTAAATATTGCTGGACATTTGACACAGCGCCATCTAGCCCCAAACTAAGCAAAGCTTGTGCTATGGGAACCAGATAACTGATAGAATACTTATATATTTGTAAATACATACTTATAATACTTTATAACACCCAGACACAGAAATGTTCATCACACAAATATTAGTCCCGGGTGGGATAAACCAGCCCGGCTTGGCAGTAGGGCATGCAATACCGGGACTAATTTCAATACCGGTGTTGAGTTCGGTATTTTAGTCCAATACCGGAATACCGGTATTAATACCGGTATTGGCATTTTTATTCAAAATTCTAGTTATACCTAAAAAACAAAAATATTGAATGTAATTTAAGCTAATTTTAGCAAGATTTATTAGTCAAGGACATGATACGAAGAAAAACTGCAGGAATAAAATCAAAATAATTTGTATTTAGCAAGATTTATTGGTCAAGGACATGATATGACATGATTGTTTGACTGGCTCCACACTGGAACTTGACTATTTAGATTTTAAGCGGATGGATCACCGAAAAGAAAGCTAGGCCCCATACCGTGTTTGTTGCCCTGATTCTTCACGGTGTTGGTCGCGAAAGAACAGGAGTAGAATCACCTAGCTCTTAAGACGATTCAAAGTGGTCATAACGGTCCTACTGAATAAATGATATTTGATTTTGATTTTGATTTTGATACGAAGAAAAACTGCAGGAATAAATATAATTTGAATAAATAATTTGTTTTATCCAGCGTCACAATTTCACAAAAGTAATCACACTCACAGTCAACATTTGCGAACCGACTGATGCGATAGTATGCGGCGCGGAAGCGGGGGTAGAGTAAGAGTGAGAGAGCGCTAGAGCTAGCCAGTGAACCATTTTTAAGGCGCGTTCACACGCTCGCGTGCAAACAGACAACAAGCACATTATTTTCTGTTGCGTCCAGTCTCCTCGAGATGAAAGTGACAGAGCTACACCGTGCTTGATCTAATCATATTTCTGTCTCGATGAATTTCTGTTTTGCACGTGAGCGTGTAAACCCACCGTAATACCACTTGCCGGCCGCGACGTAGTTTATGATCTGGAATAACACATAGGCTACTTTTTACCCAGGTAGGTGCAGTCGCTATTAGGGGATTACCAGTGTGGTTTTCGAAGAAACAGGAGCACAGTGGACCAGATATTCCTTCTCAAACAAATTATGGAGAAGAAGTGGGAATATGCTCAAAGCTTACATATCCTCTTTGTAGATTTTATGAAGGCCTATGATAGTATTGATCGTGAGTCGCTGTACAACATACTTAGAGTATTTAAAATTCCCGATAAACTGGTGAGGATGTTAAAAGTCGCCACTAGCACGAGCAGAATGACGGTCAAAACGGGAGTCGGTTTAACAGACCAGTTTGACGTGATCACAGGCCTCAAGCAAGAAGATGCGCTTTCACCTCTTCTTTTCAACTTGGTGCTCGAATACGTCATCAGGAAAGCGACGATTCCTGATGGCGGGGTAGAGTTGAACGGAAAACACCGGATCATTGGATACGCCGACAATTTGGCCCTTCTGGGAGGAAACGAGGCAGTTGTGCGGATGGCTGCTCACAGTCTGGAGGAAGAAGCCAGGAGGGTTGGTCTACGAATCAATCACCAAAAAACAGAGTACCTTCATATGAAGAGATACAAAAATACTCGTATTCCTAGGAAAGACCTCACGGTGGGACAAACATCTTATAAAGGCGTCGACAAATTTAAATACCTTGGATGCATCGTCACTGATACCAACCAGAGGGAGGAGGAGATTCAAACCCGAATCCAAAACGCTCTTCGGTGCGCAGCCGCCCTACACAAAGTGCTAGTGTCCAAGCTGATGTCCAGAAACACCAAGCTCCGGATTTACAAAACTGTAATAAGACCGATCTTACTGTACGGTTGTGAAGCTTGGACGCTGACACAAAAAGAAGAACATGCACTGCTGGTAGCCGAACGAAAAATCTACCGAAAAATTCTGGGACCCACTCTTAGAGTAGATGGCACATGGAGGATCCGCAAAAATCAGGAAATTGAAGACCTAGTGTCCGAGCCGAACATTGTGGGAGAAGCAAAATCATCGAGACTCCGGTGGCTTGGTCACGTAGTCCGCATGGGTGACGATCGTGCAGTCAGGAGAGCGTACTCTGGTCGCCCTAATGGCCGAAGACCTGTTGGACGTCCTAGGTACCGATGTATCGACGAGGTTCAAAAAGATCTTAATGAACTCGGGGCCGTCGATTGGACTCAAACGGCGTTAGACAGAGATTCCTGGCGGTCTTAGTGTCGGAGGCCAAGATCCACTTCGGGTCGTTGCGCCACAGCAGTAGTAGTAGGCGCAGTCGCAGGCACATGGATGCTAGTAATTCTTATGATAGTAATTAAAGTAAACATAGACGTACAATACGATTAGCATATCTAGGCATTCGTAAAGTTACCTGTTTCGATGCACAGTAGGTATACAATTTAGCAAGAAAATGCTCTACTGCGCACGACAAAAGACAGAATTCCGGGATCCGTTAACCATACTAACGTACGGAATTATTTGATATTGATTTCCTCAATACCGGTATTGTCCGGTATTGATTACTTCAATACCGGTATTGAAATACCGGACAAATCTTCCGGGATCCCGGTATTTCGGTATTACGGGATCCCGGTATTCATGCCCTACTTGGCAGTAGTCAGGATAATCAGTAAGTGGAGTTGGCGACATCAAGAAACTTGGCTACTTACCCGCAAAGTATCCGAGATTAACCGAATAGTGCTAACTTTGTTTCACGACTTTTAAGTAGATCGTGATGTGATTTGGCACACCCGCTATCTTATAGATCGCGTCATGCCTAGGTCAAAGCGTTTCAAGTGAAAAACTGTTGAAACGTTTCTTATTTTACAAGTTTTAATTTACATAACTTTCTATGTATACATTTGTTAGGGTAGAATCTTGACACTGAATTTTAAAGCAGTTAAGTATTTTCGAAGATACGAGGTAATAAAAAGAAAGTTTTCAGAATTTTTTTTTTTCCAAATAAGTTTTTTTTTTTTATTTGAACCAAACAAGTTCGACTCCTGGCCAGGAGTATTATTATTCTTAAAATCTAATGATGCAGTTTTATTTTTTATCAAAATCGGTAACGAGATACCTTTGAGTGTTTGTCGCTATTGCTAATAGTTTCAGATTTGGCCCTAGATAGAGGCAATCTTGAAAAACTCACCCTGTATAACTCGGTTCTGACTGAAAGAAGATGTAATACTGTTCTCATAAAATATTGTGTGTTTATACTCCTAAGAGTTTATATTTTATTAGGTTTATGGCTGCGGGGAAAAAAAGGCACCAACCTCCCGTACAAAATTGGCTAGGCCATTTACAAACGTACAAGATACACGCGAAAAACATAACCCTTCCTTGGCAGTCGGGTAAAGACAGGGTTAAAGCTTAGCGTTCCTTTCACTAATCTTAGTTCATCCATACATACATAAAATCATCATAAGGGCCTGTTTCCCATCATAGGGGTAGGCCAAGCACAGATCTCCACTTGCTACGATCCTGACACACTTCTTTCGCTTCATTCACTCTCATTTCATTCGTCTTGCAAGCTCGTCGGTTTAAGGTAGGTACTCTTGACCTGGCCTTTTTTCAATAATTCGCCAATTTGGTCCAGGAATGTGCGCCTAGGTCTTCCCCTTCCTTCACACTCGCCTTATGGACCTGTTTCGTCAATCTTCTTTCATTCATCCTCTCTACATGACCATGAACATGAACCATCTTAACATACCCTTCTCAATTCTCATCACTACATCTTCTTTCACTCCACAGCATTCTCTTATCACACTGTTTCTCATTAGGCGGGTCCACACAGAGCGAGCAGCCTCGCGAGGCATTTGCCGCGCGAAGCAGCTCGCTTAGTGTGGACGTGCCTCGGCCGAGGCAATCGCGCGCGCTGCCGCAGGCAAGCGTCCGAGCGCCCGAGCCACACGTCCACACTAACCGAGCTGCTTCACGCGGCAAATGCCTCGCGAGGCTACTCACTCTGTGTGGATCCGCCTATTCGATCTTTCAAAGTTAATCTAAGTTCGTAATCTAGAAACAAAAAAAGCATTCTCCATTACGCGCTATCCAACTATCATCATCAGTACGTGCCGGTTTAATCGAGTTGGAGCCGGTTAGGACCGCTCGTAACCGGATAATGCAATGGCCGCCGGATATTACGAACCAGTTAGCTGGGATTGACGTGTGCATAATTCGGTTACGCTCGATTCAATTCTACCTGGACATTCGCGTAACGAAGTTACATTGTCAACCTACTTTTGTACTGAGTGACATTTCTAAAATTACAGCCCCCCAATTCTTCTAGATGACAACGTCAATCATTCCGCTGCGTTTTGGTTCGATCTCATAAATGTCAGCCATTTGGTGAATGGTAGAATAGCTTTTCAAAAATTTGTTCTGCCAAAGTCCAAACCTTAGCTAAAACCTCACCACAACTGAGTCGTTTGTTATTAGTAGAATAGGAAACAGTCGAAAATCTAATTCTAAGGTTTAGCTGAGGTTTTGCTTGAGGTTGATAAAAAGTTCAGTACTAGAATTGACACCCTGGGCCTTACTTACAAAGGCCTGTTGGCCGAGGGTTATAGTACCTCGACTTTCGATCCAAAGGTGGGTTCGAATCCTGGCCGTGCATCAATGGATTTCTCGTTTCGTAAAATTTATATGCGCATTAACACGAGCTCTAAACGGTGAAGGAAAACATCGTGAGGAAACCCGAGGCTTAGTCAGCCCCACACGTATTGACCATGTCTTTCCTGTGGATATGGCCGGTTAAGCTGAGAGGATGGTGTAGGTGCTGGGCAAGCCTCCATCTCAACATTGTCCCAGGCACTACAGTGTCCCGATAAGTATAGGCAAAGATTTCCTCCTGACACTGTATAAATCATCTAGCAAAGATGTAAAGACCTAAGTTTTTTTTATCTTTCAACAAAAAGTTCTAAAATAAACCCAAAATACTTTAGACTCCTCAATAACAATAAGGTATTAGAGTCAGAACAACCTTTATTTAAAGCCTGGGATACACTAGGGAACATTTTGTCCCGCAACATGACGCGCAACACGTAATTTACGTGACGCTGCAACGTTGCATATTGTCCCGCGACATGCCCCGCAACATTGTACGTGACGCGGGGCATGTTGCTTGCTCCAGCATCGGATACACTAGGGGACATTTTGTCCCGCAACATGACGCGCAACACATAATTTACGTGACGCTGCAACGTTGCATATTGTCCCGCAACATGCCCCGCAACATTGTACGTGACGCGGGGCATGTTGCTTGCTCCCGCCTCGAGAGCGAGCGCACGTGTCCCGCGTCAGTGTCGCGCCATGTCACCAAGTGTAGTCGCGTACGCAACGTGCCCAGGCCCCGTCAACTCTCTTGTGACGGTAGGTTCGGGAAGATGGAGACTAGGCGTGGTACTTCTACGTATATTCGGACAGAGTAACTGCCTTTTGATTTCGATCGTTGGTTTCGATCCTTGATTTCGATCCTTCATTTCGATCCTTGATTCTTGAATATGAAAACTGAAATCTTGAATCTTGAATCTTTGAAGTGACAGGTGCCAAACTTAAAACCGCCATATCTCGGGAACTACTCGTCCTAGACTCCCCGTTCTCAGTTCAAATGAAAGCTATGACCAAGATCTTCATTTGAAGTGACAGCTGTCAAACTTCAAACCGCCATATCTCGGAAACTACTCGTCCTAGACTCCCCGTTCCCAATTGAAATGAAAGCTATGACCAAGATCTTCATTTGAAGTGACAGCTGTCAAACTTCAAACGGCCATATCTTGGAAACTACTCGTCCTACACTCCGCGTTCAAAGTTCAAATGAAAGCTATGACCAAGATCTTCATTTGAAGTGACAGCTGTCAAACTTCAAACGGCCATATCTTGGAAACTACTCGTCCTAGACTCCCTGTTCTCAGTTCAAATGAAAGCTATGACCAAGAACTACATTTCAGATGACAGATGTCATTTTGACAGCTGGTAGTGAAAATGTAGATCTTGGTCATAGGTTTCATTTGAACTGGGAACGGGGAGTCTAGGACGAGTAGTTCCCGAGATATGGCGGTTTGAAGTTTGACAGCTGTCACTTCAAATGAAGATCTTGGTCATAGGTTTCATTTGAACTGGGAACGGGGAGTCTAGGACGAGTAGATCCCGAGATATGGCCGTTTAAAATTTGACAGCTGTCACTTCAAATGAAGATCTTGGTCATAGCTTTCATTTGAACTGAGAACGGGGAGTCTAGGACGAGTAATTCCCGAGATATGGCCATTTGAAGTTTGACAGCTGTCACTTCAAAGATTCAAGATTCAAGATTTCAGATTCAAGCTTCAAAATTCAAGAATCAAGGATCGAAATCCAGGATCGAAATCCAAGATCAAAACCGAGGATCGAAATCAAAATCAAGGATCAAAATCAAGGATCGAATTCAAGGATCGAAACCATGGATCGAAATCAAGCGCTGATTTTGTCGAGCGCGATAAGGTAAAAATATCCTGAAATTTAAATGACATGGGCACCCTACTCATCCAACAACGAGTGTGAAAGAGACAAAGCTACCTAGAAAACCTCTCAACAAGACCAACAATCCTTATAACCAAGATTAAATGATAATAGATCGTTGTATAGTCGTGATAAGGTTCAAAATCCTTTGTACATTAAATGTCAGTCAGCATTCTATTATGTATTGAATTTCTTTGGTTTCAACACACTCGATATAATTACTATGTTCGCAGCACTAATAGCCACAACCTCCTCGGGCGACATTTCTATAAACACTGACTAGTGTAGCCGGCAAAATGTTCCAGGACAATTGTCGCGGGACACTTCACGTAGTTGTTGGGGACATGTTCCGCAACATGTCCCCTAGTGTATCCCAGGCTTAAGTCACGTAGTCTACGGCGTAGAGGGTCTACGACGTAGAGGATCTACAAAGCTAGCCGAATTTAGAGACCTTTGAAAAGAATTTAAAGGTAGGTCCAGATATGTATCATTTGCCCGATCAGCTAGGATATTTTGTTTCACACGTTAAGTCGCTAACTCGGATTCTTTCCAACAAATTATTTTTTTACGAACAACAGTAAAGTCATGCAAAATTACTTTACATATTTTACACAACAAACACTTTTTTCAACCATCTTCTACCATTTCAAAGTATTCATCGTAAAAAAACAATTTTTGTTGGAACGAATCCGAGTTAGCTACTGAACATGTGAAATAAAATATCCTAGCAGATCACCGCAACAAATTTTTCAATTTCTCAATTAAAAACATACAATCCAATATATTCAGAGCGAATTCTGTAGCAGGTCTGCCTTTAAAAACATAAGCACAAGTTTTAAAAACACAACATACTCGCCAGCATCTCGAAAACTTCTAAAATCAATGCTCTAGGCACGTGTACATTCTCGCTGACCAAAAGTTACGTCGCGAACTATTTACGGGCAAAAGGGTTGTTTTATTTGAATTTGCTCACTTTTACACGGCAATATCGAAGTTTGGGACAAAATGTCTATATTCGTATCGCTATGTGAAACTACGGTATAGAATAAATAAGTACAAACTAGTTCGGGCATTGAATGAATAAATAAATACAGGGGCCGTAACATGAACTCTTAGAGCACATTGCTATAAAATAACATTGCTTGGATTCGTACCAAAACAATATTGTTTTAGTGCTTCTGCATTACTTCTGCAGTCCTGCTTTAGTCCCGCTTAATGACGTAATACGTCATTTGTGTCAATAATGACATGTCATTAAACAGGACTAAAACAAGACTGCAACAGTAATGGATCAGTACTAAAAATAGATTGTTTTGGTACGAATCCAAGCAATGTTAAAACAAGCTTGAAACAGTACGACTTTAGGAATGTTGAAACAAGCCTAAAGCAGCTTCAAGCTTGATTTAACATTGCTCTAATCATAATAATACATATACCTACCTAAATATTGCTAGACATTTCACACAGCGCCATCTAGCCCCAAACTAAGCAAAGCTTGTACTTTGGGAACCAGATAACTGATAGAATACTTATAATATTTGTAAATACATACCCATAATACTTTATGACACCCAGACACAGAACAAACATCTATGTTCATCACACAAATGTTTATCCTGGATGGGAATCGAACCCACTACCTACAGCGCAGAAGGCAGAGCTACTACCGCAGGTATTCGAACCTACGAGTTTGATAACAAAAGCTAACACTAAACAAACACGGCAACAATACGGTTATACAGGCTGTAAATCAAACAGACCCAGTATTACGAGGGGATATCAATTTTATTTGTCACATGAAGACGTGCATTGAGTTAGAATCCGGTATCCCAGGGTATTTGCTTGTCTGTTTAGTATTTTTCCTCTTTTTCTAACGTATAGCCAATTATGCTGTGACGTAAACATATCTGTATACCAAATATATTTTTAATAAATGATATCACACTAATATTATAAATACGAAGTTTGGATGGATGTATGTTTGTTCCTCTATCCCTCGACAACCACTGAACAGATTTATCTGAAATTAAAAAAAAAAGATAGATAATGACCGGGTATAGGACGTAGGCTATCCGGGTACCACGCGAGCGAAGCCGCGGGCAGCAGCTAGTAGGATATAAAGTAAAAATTTCATTTCCACGTGAAAATTTCTCTCAAAGAATATCTTTACTAGAATTTTCCTCAAACACTGGCGATAAAATAATTTATCTTCTCGATAAAGTCCCCATTTCACCCGTACTTTTAGCACCAGTTCCTCTTATACGAGGATTTTCTTTTACATCGTGATCTGGATCAATTTAGCTATCTGTGGATCGTTTGCAATGGTCTTTTGTCAGACTAAAAACATCGTCACCAGAGTTGACTACAAGTACAGTTGTCACAATAGATCTAGCTAGGCATTCGTGAAGTTATTCTTTTCACTGCAGTAGAAAATTTTTGTATGAAAAAGTTGCACTGCGCATCGAAACGGCTAACTTCACACGAGTATAGTTACTGCATCATCTTGGCGGTGCCCTCTGAAGGGGAATTCCCGCAAAGTTTTTTTGTAGAGCTTTGTTTAGCCACAATCTCATCTGATAGTAAGCGACTACCCTCAATTCTAGGCGGTAGCTCCCAGCGGGCTTAAAAAGGTCGCTATTCCAGAATCGCATTGAAGGAATTGAACTATTGCCATCTCTTTTCATTGACTGAGAGTTAAAAGAGACGGCATTATATAGTCGTATTGCTCATTATACGGACTAAAAGTAAAGGAAAAAATGTCATTTTTCCTTCAATTTTGATTAGTTTTGATACGTTTTATGTCAAAATTGAAGGAAAAATGACATTTTTTCCTTCACTTTTAGTCCGTATAATGAGCAATACGACTATAGTTCATTTCATATTGCGAATCTGCAATAGCGACCTTTTCAGCTCCGCAGTACTTCAATCATCCCGTGACCACGAACGCTGTAACGTGTTCGAAACTTCGGGAAAAAAACGAAAATTAAAATTAGTTTTCATTATTAACAAATCGCGAAAAACAAGTTATACATTTGCTACGATCCTGACCACACATTTCCACCTCATCCACTCTCATTACATTCTTCATACAAGCTCACTGGTTTATAGTAGGTACCTACCTACTTTTTACATACGAATAAAAAGAAATTCTTATAATAAAAAGGTCAGCCTTTTTATAAGATTCTCTTTTATTTCGTATGTATTTACGAAATGTATGAAAATTAACTACTAATATGAAAACTTAAGATCACTTTAGTTTCATCATCATCATCATCATTTCAGCTCATCTCCACCCACTATCGGGAATAGGCCTCCTCTTTAAGAGAAAAAATTAAACTGTCACAAAACCGATGCTAAGGGTACATATACCTGAAAAGCGGTCACTCTTTGTGGAAAACCATTTGTCAAATGTCACTCCCAACTCAATGTGTATTTGATGTTATGTCTGAAATGATAAAATTTCTCCATTAAAATAAATATGATTTAGCTTGAAATAGAAGACCGAGACCAAAGATCGAGACTAAAGACCAGAGACAAGCTTTGTAGGGGCGAGTGAAAGAGACAGGACAGACCAGAGACAGGCTTTGTAGGGGCGAGTGAAAGAGACAGGAGACAGAGAACCGTCAGTTTAAATGACAACGGTCTCCTGTCTCTCGGTCTCTTTCTAATAATGTCTATCTTTGATGGCGACGAAAATCGGTCTCAAACTTTCAAAAATGACAGTTCAGCGACCACGCAAGTAGCTCTGTCACACACATCTCAACGAGACCGAATGCGACAAAAGATACCTACGTGATCGTTTTGAGAGTCATCATCATCATCATCAGCCTATAGCAGTCCACTGCTGGACATAGGCCTCCCCTAATGAGCGCCATCGCGCCCTGTCTTCAGCTTGACGCATCCAACTTGTGCCGGCAGCCTGTAGCAGATCACTCCACCCGGCAGAAGGGCGTCCTATACTACGTTTTAGTATTAGTAATAATGTAAACTTGTTTAAGTTATGTACCCCTTTTTGAAATAAATAATTTGTATTGTATTGTTTTGAGAGTGTGAGACCAATTTGAGGCTTGAGACAAGTTAGACAATCAGCTTGCTGGTCGCGGTCTCCGTTCTCGGTCTCCAGTCTGGGTATCTGGCGCGAACTGCCAGCTTTATTCGTAGGTAATATTTATTTCGCAATTGAATTATTAAGGCATATCCCTTGCCCGACATCACTGCGGAGACCTGTGCCCGTGCCTTTAATATTCAATTACGATGGGCTGGCCCGTTGCAGAGGAACCACCTACTCTGCATATGGGGAACGATTCCACCATGTTTCCCAAATATGAACTAACTAGTTCCACTCCAGTCGGGTAAAAACAAAGCAATTAACACCTCAATGCAAATGCATTTTGTACCTAGGAGCCATAAAATGTGCTAACAAACCGAGCAAGTAGAAAGACCTGTCAATAATAATAATAATAATAATATTAAAAAAGAATATAGCCACAGACTGAACCAGGTCTGTAAAAGACCTCTTCATTCTAAAAACCTCTTTAAGGCCATAAACACCTATGCCATTCCAGTTCTAACCTACTCTTTTGGAGTTGTCAAATGGTCAGCTACAGACATTAAAAAACTTGAGATGAAAACTAGAACTACACTAACTAAGTACAATTATTTACATCCGAAATCGGCTACAGAAAGAATGACACTGGAACGGTTAAAAGGGGGGAGGGGACTTATAGACCTTACTAATCTATGGATAGGACAAATACAAAATTTACGAACATTTTTCTATAATAAATCTAGTACGAGTCAAATACATGCTGCGACTGTAGAATCAGATAAAAAATACACACCTTTAAACCTAAATGATAAAGAGCTTCAATTCAAAACTCGGAATGATAATACAAACGAAAAGCTATCCAGATGGCGGCAGAAGGAGCTGCATGGGAGACACATTCACGATTTAGAACAACCACATATCGACATGCAGGCTTCGAATAAGTGGCTTAAATTTGGCTCTCTTTTCCCAGAAACAGAGGGCTTTATGATAGCAATTCAAGACCAGGTCATAAACACACGCAATTATAAAAAGTTTATTTTGAAGAGCCCTAATAGCCAAAATGATAGTTGCAGGAAATGCCACCGTCAACCAGAAACTATTCAACACATCACTAGTGCCTGCCCTAGCCTAACTCAATCAGACTACACACACCGACACAACCAAGTAGCACACATAGTTCACCAAAAACTTGCAGTCAAACACAAACTTATTTTAGGAAAACTGACACCATATTACCAATACGCTCCTAAGGCAGTACTGGAGAGCGATCACTTCAAAATGTATTTTGATCGTGCAATTTTAACAGACAGGACAGTACATTACAATAGACCGGATATTACTCTAATAGATAAAACTAATAAAACTACTTATTTAATAGATATTGCTGTTCCAAACACTCATAACATTCAAAAAACTGTTACTGAAAAAATAAATAAATATTCTGAATTAAAAGAAGAAATCCTAAGAATTTGGAAAATGCAAAAGGTGTATGTTGTGCCTCTAGTGCTCTCCTGTACGGGTGTAGTGCCAAATAATTTACTTCACTACCTCAAAGTTATAGATTTACACGACAGCATTTATGTAACGATGCAGAAAGCTGCTATACTTAACACATGTAGAACTGTTAGGAAGTTCTTACAGGACGATCCAATCACCCCACTAATATCAAATGATTCGCACTTGGCCTAGGCCCGTGAGTTTCACTTAATACCGAGATATACCTACTATATTTCGAGAAAAAACAATTTTACAAAATAAAAATAATAATAATAAAAATGTTTATTTGACACACACATAAAAAACAACAACAGTAGGCAGGTTTTCAGAAATTGTCAAGTATTATAGTGCTAACAATGATATTTAAAAATAAAAGAAATGTTTCTAGCGAGCCTTAAAAACGTCCCAATCGGGACGTCTTGCCTTTAGTCCGCGTCAAGCAGGGCCAAAACCTAGACGTGTTTGTCACGTGTAGTGAATTACAAAAACAAAAAAATGCTGTTGTGTTTAATAATGTATGTAGGTACTATTCATTTGAGGAAGTTGTCAACATAGTGTGCACTTATCGGTATGTATACCAGTGCGATCATATTATTTTAAACGTCGATAACTATGAACTTAACATATCTAGGGTATAATATCATTGGTGCTCAGCATTCAAAATGGACTTGTCAACCATATTAGGTAGGTACCTACTTCTGACAATTTAAAAAACAAATAACCATTTTTTTAAAGTTATACTTAGGTACTAGCTTTCGTACACTGCGTCACATGGTAAAATAGAAGTAAAACAATTACAGCAACGTATTAAAAAACCTGTTATGCCCTGTTCAGGGGTAATTTTATAATAGGTAACATAATGGGGTAAATTATGAACGCTTCCACTTGGTAATTTATTTTATTTTATTTTTATTTTATTTTATTTATTTTGTAATTAAATAAATAAATTTATTTATGTAATTTGTGTAAACAAACCAACAAACATACATAATGTTTCACAAGCCTAGTTCTACCGATACGTTTCATTTTACGCAGAAATCAGGGCGCAAAGGAAATGAAATATCTGGTTTTCGTCGCGATAGCGTAGAATGGAACGTAAATAAAAGATTGTGCTACGACTAAGGTACTTTTATAAGTCAGCATTTTTATACCAATTTTATAAAATGTAGGTTCGATTACCTTTTCAAAAACTTTTATTGTTATGGACACACATAATACAATTAAATAACTATGCTGTTTGTTTGATTAGGGGCCTGGATTTAGCTGAAAATCTACGTCAATGGTTGAATTTTTGTTTAAATAAATAGGTTTGCGTTTGATGACCACACCCTGCCTGATGTAAAGCGACAGTGTGGTCTAAGATGGAGCACGCTTACCTAGAAGGAACCTATTGACTTTCGATTTGAAGACACCCAAATTATACTTCTCTGGAAATACAGACCCCGGCAAGGAGTTCCACATTTTCGCCGTGCGTATGAAGACTCAAAGGTAAACTCCGCTCAACTTCTGTCAAAGTTACACCACGGATTTAACTATTGCCGTCCTCTTTTGTTAGTGACAAATAAGGATGGCAATAGTTAAATCCGTGGTGCAACTTAGACACAAGTTGAGCCGAGTTTATTAATAGAGGCCAAAGCGCTTAGTACGAACACTGGGAATATCAACCATTGAATTGCCGGCTCTCCAATGGATCTCTCATAAAAAACATCATACAAAGACTTCAAAAACGTTATTTATGACCAGTGCAAGTTATTAAGTTTTAAACCAACATGAAACTTGAAACCTTTTGAAATGAGAGCTTTGGAAAAAAATATTCACAAACATTTTCAAAGGAAGTATTTCAATAGGCGATAAAAGAGCGGGAAAGCATTTACGAAGCTGAAACTGTTCAGTAAATTTGTTTTTTTTTTTATAAAATAGGCTACCTACTGTAATGCCAAGATAGACATCCACGAAAATTTTCGAGCATGTTCATAAGTCAGACATTTATTAATTTTATCTAATAAGTTATTGAATATCTGGCTTTTATAAAGTTAAAAAAACCGGCTAATTGCGTGTTGGGCCACGCGCAGTGTAGGGTTCCGTAGTAGCCCATTACAACAAGCAACTACTTCATCTTAGGCTGGATTTTACCAAACTGGATTAAGTTTTATCTGGAGATTAAACCACAGATTAAACTGCTGCTTGTTTGAATATTTTTACATTCTGTCGGCTAACGGGAGACTACTCTGGGAGTAAGAAGACAGTTTGGTCGAATCCAGCCTTAGTCACTTTAAATTAAAGTTTAAATAGGTAGTTAGACGCCGCTTTTGCATAGAGATTTCGTCGAGTGTCCGGGGTGTGGTTCTACCAATGCCAGCGTTCTATTGTGTTTGCATACATTTAATTAAACATGGGACTCAGCCGCAAGCAACATGTTGCAGAATGGAATATGTCTAATTAATTTGCCTTTACTAGCACATACAATATTTGCACGCCTGCATGAGCTGTATTTTGCAAATACAAATACAATCATAGCCTGCCCGGATAAAATGTCTATGTGTTATTCCCTGAGGCATAGTAAGGCCTAGGAACTATTAGAGCAATGTCAAAGTAAGATTACTCTGATTCCGTACTAAGATAAGACTAAGGTAAGGTTAAAGTAAGTCTAACGCAGGAATGTTTTGGTAACTTCTCATCGTGTAGTGTCAAGTGTCAAGTCATTGACTCGAAGCAGGACTGTTTTCACCTGGTTTTGACATTGCTCTAAGAGTTGGTGGTACGCCAGCAGGTTAAATGTATATTCCAAATTTCATTAAAATCCGTTCAGTAGTTTTTACGTCGAAGAGTAACAAACATCCATACATCTATAGTACATCCAGCTTGTTGAGACGTTCTTGATTGATCGTTGAAGTTAAGCAGCGTTGTGCGCGGTCACAATTAGGATGGATGACCGCAAGTGGCATTACGAGCTTCGGAGGGCACGTCCCGGCTTTTAAGTCGCTAAGCCATGATGGAGGCCTTTAGGCGGCCAACATACAAAGCACAAATCAGAAATATTACAAATAAAGTGACTAGAAAATAAAGCTAGCCCTCATCATTTGCTCCAGCAGCACCATGGCACTGCCATCCTCCATAGCTTCTTTTAATTTTTCCATCCAATCCAAAGCTTGCCTAGAAAAATTTGCTCTCAGCGATAAGACTGCCCATTGTACTGAAATACTTTATTCTGTTGTTATATTCTACTTTTCTTTGTATACAATAAAGTGTTCGTTCATTCATTCATTCATTTATTCATTCATTCATTGCTCTTAGAGAGTTGCTTTTCAGTGGTGGAGTATTTCTTAGTCGCACGCATTATAATTTAATCCCGCGTTTCTATACAAACTCTTCTGCTGTTACAGACTTCATTTGTTCGCTAGCCTAGCCTAGCCTACACTATAATAGTCCCATTCCGAAATAAATTCAAATTCTTACTAGCTGGGAATTTCTCAAAATCATCACATTATTACTCCCTGTTGGGCTATAAAAGCGACGGGCCTAGTGCGGGGACATCAGTTGTCGATAGAAATGTTGAACTAAGGAACCCTCTTATCATAATCATCGTAGCAGTTGGACGTCCACTGCTGGACATAGGCCCCCTAAGGCCCTGTGCACATTGACGGTACGGCACGGCATCGACAGTTTCAACTTTTTAGGTTATATTTTTATTCGTCGCATTAAAATACCTTATCATGCCGTGCCAACAATTTTGCTATTTTCTATTGAAAATGATAAGTACTGGGATTTCTTGGGATCGGACAAGGTTTTTTGTAACTTTTTTACAAATCGTAATTCTATCAGTTCCCTAAATCTGCAGGCTGTCTGTTTAACGTGTCACAAACCTCAAATTGGTCTCAAACTGTCAAAACGATCGCCAAGGTATATTTTGTCATTCTCATCTCAACGAGACCGAACGCGACAAAAGATGCCTACGCGATCGTTTTGACGTGTTGAGACCAATTTGAGGTTTGAGACAAGTTAGACAATCAGCCCGCTGATATCACAAGCATAGATTATGTCTAGACAATTATTGTGCTGTATCCACCAATATTTACCATTTTATCGATAGATTTCCACCCATCCCTAAGGCCGCTGGCGCACTGCGGTACCGCCATACCTCTTCCAAACCTAACTTCGTTACAATATTCATTCTTGTAGACGCGCCTTATTACCGTACATTCAGAAATTACTAGCTATGCCTCCATAGTTTGTGTTTCAGATATCAAAAGTTTTACTGAAACTAGACTATTTAAAGCTTTATACTTACTTACTGACTGGCCTCTCAGCTCAGTTGGTAGTAGCTCTGCCTTCTGCGCTGTAGGTAGTGGGTTCGATTCCCACCCAGGACAAACATGTGTGTGATAAACATAGATGTTTGTTTTGTGTCTGGGTGTTATAAAGTATTATAAAGTATGTAAGTATTTACAAATATATAAGTATTTACAAATATATAGGTTCTATTAGATATCTGGTTCCCTTAGTACAAGCTTTGCTTAGTTTGGGGCTAGATGGCGTTGTGTCAAATGTCCAGCAAACTGCGTTCGTCGAAGTACCTACGCAAAATGTTACACGGTCGGTTTCCATACAAATCAACGAACTTTTTGCTTCTATCTCGATATAGTTCTGTGGTTTAAGACCAGCGGACTTAAAAAGGTCGCTAAAACTGAATCAAAATATGAAATGAACTATAATGCCGTCTCTTTTCACTCTCAGTCAATGAAAAGAGATGGCAATAGTTCAATTCCTATATTGCGATTCTGCAATAGCGACCTTTAGAGGCCCGCTTGGCGTTATAAAACAAGAAATGCATACTAAACTTACTTTGGAGCGAGCTAGGTGAGTTAAAATGTTTTCCGATATCTGAAAAACGTTTACCATTCAATTTCCATCCCTTCTTCTCAACCTTACGGAAGCGGAAATAAGGATGTCGGTATTGCTCAATTGATTCGTATGGCCTAGCATTTGATAGACTGACGTTTCATAAAACCAAAGTCAGAAAAATTCAGGAAAATATCGTGAAATTATATTAGTAGTAACTTTTGCCATCACTCGCGTTAACGTAAATATGAAGAAATGAAATTATTAAAAAAAAAGAATCTATTTAGAACAAACTACACTGAACTCATCACATAAGAAAGATCGATAAGAGCTGCAAAAGTACTAAAGACTGTGTAGCAGTCTCAACGCCGCCTCCTTATCTTAACAAAGTACTGAATTAAGAGTGATTAACACAAGTAAACTTAATCTAAACTTAACTAAGGAATTATGATCACGACTGTATCCCTAAGGCGCGGTAGACATGCTCTCAGAACTGAGCATTTGAGATCCATTGAAAATGTCTTTCTATATAGGTTTTTTACACAGTCTTTCCAAAGACATATTTTTTCCAAGAAGTTGTAGAAGTCGCCATTCCATACATGGGCTTACAGCTCATCGATGCTATTCTTTATGATGGTTTTCGATGATGAATATGAAAATAGCATTATAAATGGGAAAGTTTGGATGTTTGGATGTTAGGATGGATGTATGTTTGTTCCTCTATAACTCGACAACCACTGAACCAATTTGCTTGAAAATATAGATAGATAATGACCGGGAATAGGACATAGGCTTTCTATCCTATAAATGAGTTCCCATGGGGTACATAATACGGGTGAAGCTGAAGGCGGAAGCTATCCGTACCCATATTTTAAATGTGAAAGTGTGTTTATTTGTTTGTTTATTTGTCCTGCTTTCACGTCAAAACAGAGCGACGGATTGACGTGATTTTTTGTGTGGAGATAGTTGGAGCGCTGGAGAGTAACCTAAGCTACTTTTTATCCGGGTACCACGCGAGCGAAGCCGCAGCAGCAGCTAGTTTCTGATAAAAACGTGTTTGTATCGCTGTCGGAACAGTGCTGCAATGCGGTAGCAAAGCTTGCCAAATTCACTATTAATTTGATTCTAGACCTTGAAATCCAAGTTATTGGAGTCAGGTGGCTTTTGTTTGGTGACAATTAAGTATACTCGTATTTATTCTGAAAGCAAAGAAAGCCACAAGGTTTATTTAAAAAAGAAATAGTGTGCTTTAGACCAGTATTCCGCAAAAGAGTGTGCCGCGGCACACTGGTGTATCGTGGTCATTAGTTGGTGTGCCTTAGAAAAAGATGGTATCTATCTCAGTTAAGTTACTCCAAATTTGGACCGCTTATGCTCGAATAAACAAGCTCATGTTTAACACCAAAATTTTCCGATTTCCTAGATGTACCTTGAACACAAAAAGTTTGCGGAACACTGCTTTAGACCACACGACTGAAGTAAAACTTCCGTTCACCTCGCTGCCCTCGTCACGCATTCACCAGCTTACTCCCCAAGTTAAGCGCGCGTAAAGAAATTTTACTTCAAAAACATTTAAGTAGGTATTTCATAAGTTTTAATTTTTATAGTGTTAAACCACACTTTGGTATTATTTCATTAGAAATTAAAAGTCGCTTTTTAAAAGCGACATCTCTCGTCATTTGATCCGGAATGTAACTTCGGGCAATGAGCAGTGAGTTAACTTAGTAGTTACTCTGTAGATGGCGCTAATCGATGCTTAAATCGATCAATAAGAGCTTATCAAGATTTTCAACCTAACGTAATAAGGATTCCGTGGCCGAATGGTAAGGCACTCCGGCTTAAGGAGGATCGTTTGTATCTTTGCGGGTTCGAATCCCGTCGGAATTGAAAAATTTTGGTAAGATTTTTAATTTCTAATTAAGTATTTCACTTTAAAAAATTGCAAGCTTTTATTTTTTTGATTGAAATTTGTAACGTAACTTCAGGGTTCATTTATTTTTTTAATATCAGGGAGTGATTTAAATATGATACAGTATAGAAAAATTGTGTTGAGAAACCTTGCTCAGTCGGAATTGAAAATTTTGATAGGTAGTTTAGGATCTGGAATAACACATAGGCTACTTTTATCCCGGAAAAATGTATGGTTCCCGTGGGATAAAAAAAAGTAGTCCACGCGGGCGAACCCGCAGGCGTTCACTAGTATTAAAATATGTCTTCTAGAAAATATATCTCGCATTTTATAAAAATAGGTACAAAACTCAGTACGAAGTAAATTTTCCCCTCCATTCTAAAATTAGATGCTCTACATTCGATGCGAATCTCATTTAATTGAATAAAACCTGCAAAATGGATCTGGTACCGCAAGCCTCCCCTCCCAAGGAATACTTTATCAGTACAATTTCAGAAGCTTCACTTCTTTTACGAATATTGAAACTTTACGTGATGTTGTCAAAAAGCGGCCATTTATATGAAACAAGTAGCCAAATTCAAAGAAATCAAAGTCATAAGTCCACTCATATGACTTGCTTGATCAATCAAGCATTAGGACTTCGTCAAGGCCTCGCAGCACATGAAACGCAATTTGTAATACTTTTCCCATCCTCCATAACATAGGCTGGTGACGCTCTTGAGCAGGAGATCCCAGCTGGCGGTTCGCGCCGGAGACAGAGACAGGAGATCGTTGTCGTTTAAAACTGACGGTTCTCTGTCTCCTGTCTCTGTCACGTGTCCCTACAAAGTTAAATTACGAGTTCGGTTCCTGAATATAGTCCTAAGTGAGACAGGTCAACCTTCATTAATATCCAACTTTCTTTTACAGGAGCAAATCTAATAACCATGGCCGGATCGAGGGAACGGCTACTCTATGAACGAAGATCTGATTATGACGACTATAGAAGACGGTATGAACCTTATCAAGAAAGCCACAGATATAGAGATAGAAGGCCAGAAAGAGACAGCAGAGAGCGGCCGAGACGGAAGAACGGATACGTCTACGAAGACATCTACTCCGACTTCGACGAAGCGCAAGGCAGACTCTCCCTATTTAGACCAATAAGACCCGAGTTTTTGAATCTACCCTCAAGTTACGACATAAAATACAACTCGCTACCTCGAAACTATTATAATTACGAGCGTGACAACGAAAGAGAGAGACGGAGAAAGAAAGATTACTATGATTTCCGAATCGAGAACGAGAGAAAGAGGCAGAGCGATTATGAGTATAGAAGCAGAGAGAGACCTAAGCCGAGTGTGAATCTTAAGCCACTGCAGAGCCAACTGAAGCCTGTTAACCAGCTAAAACCATTACAAGACCGAACGGTGAAAGTCGATCCGAATTTGAAACAAAAAAATGTCGCAATTTGCAAACCTTTACGTATATCTGAAAAGACCGCGCGATACTGGACATCGGATATCCCCGAGCGCACCCGACCACGCCCGAAGAAAACCGAAGAGAAGAAAATCGTGAAATTCTCCGAAGTTTCTGGCTGCAATCGAAAAATGATCGTTGACGATCCGATTTTCGGACGAAAAGTCGTACCAGTTCGTGAATTAGAAGTATCTTTGGACCAGATGATACAAAACGGGTACTTTGAGAAACATAATATACCGATAAAGCCGATGGTTCGAACCGAGAGTGTTGTGAAGGAAGAAGTGAAAGAGATAGCGAAGAGTGAGCAGAACGGCAAGTGTTTGACTGGAACCGGCAAGGTACAGGAGTTAAGGAAAACAAGACATTTGCCACAGGTATGTAGACGTTAGTATTACGAGGGTTCAATAGCAGTAACAGCTTAGCAAACAATATGGTCAGAAATAGCTTTACAAACTAACTTGGACAAACACGGGCTTCAAAGTTTACTTTGACGGGTATCTTTTACCTATAAGCAATGATATTATACCCCAGATATGTTACGTTCATAGGTTATCGACGTTTAAAATATAGTCGCACTGGTAACATATCGATATAGCGCACACAATATGTTGACAAGTTCTGCAAATGAATTGTCCATACATATTGTAACATAGCATAGTCCATAGCATTTTTATTGTTTTTGTGATTTAGCAAGACGGAGGCGTGGAAGGCCCAGATGGAGATGGCGTGACGAGTTGGATGCCCATTTAAGATTTTGGCCTGTAACGGCGTTAAATCGCGAAGAGTGGAAGGAGGGAAGGGAGGCCTTTGCCATGCAGTGGGACAAGAGTGGCTGAAAAATGAAAATGAAATGAAAATTGTGATTTACTACACGTGACAATCACGTCTAGGTCGTCGCCCTGCTTGACGCGGACTAAAGACAAGACGTCCCAATTGGGACGTTTTCGAGTCTTCATATTGTGCGCGCTAGAAACATATCTAAGTACTTATTTTGATTAAATATCATTCATTGCCTATAAGTAAACGATATTTATACTGTGTAAACTGTTCTAGGGGGTATAGTTGTTAGCATGTGTACACTTATAAGATGTACGCAGGTGTTACAGCTTATCAAACTTTTTGATAGATTTGTTGATCAACCTAAGGGAGTGTACCTACACATTGCGTTTTCTGCAGCGCGTTTTTGAGCTGCGCGATTGTATCGATACAAACGCGCGTTCGCAACGCGTTTTTTTCCATACAAAAGCGAACCGGGAGGGGCTGCGCGGGGGGCTGCGCGTTCGCATCGCGTTCGAATCGCATTGTATCGATACAAACGCGCTGCAAAAAACGCAATGTGTACACTCCCTTAAACGAAAGCTCACATTACAACATGCGTATTGTGCATCCTACTTTTACCGATCCTAACAGACTGAAGATAGTCTCAGTAAAAGCAGGATGCACAATACGCAATTCTTAGACCAAAGAGCGAGACAGAGCGCTAATTTATGAATGAACTAGCATTTCGCGGTGTAAGAACCAGATAAACGTATCTACCAAAAATTCGAATTTTTGGTAGATACGTTCATCTGGTTCTTACACCGTGATTTAGTGCAGTAAATTCAGCATGGAGTAGGTAGTGCACTAAGCGCTTATCATTGTATGGGATTTCTAATTTTTTTTACTGGCTTCCGCCCGCGGCATCGCTTGCATGGTAGGTGAGGTGGTGGTGTTATTTCAGGTCCAAGTTTCATTAAAATCCGTTCAGTAGTTTTTGCGTGAAAGATTAACAAACATCCATACAAACTCACAAACTTTCGTATTTATAATATTAGCAGGATACTCCCCGAAATAACCAGCCAGGCGTAACACATCTATACTTATAATAAGAATGAAGTCTAAGAACAAACTTATAAGTATTCAATTAAGTGAAGTCAGTTTTTGATCCATATAACCCTAACCCATCCAAAAATGTCGTAAGCGCGTTCTAGAACGTCCTTGAACTTTTTGTTCGAAGGTCCTTATTCTGATGTTCATAGTAACTGTTTGGGTAATCTGTGACTTTGAAATTTTCGTTTCTGTGTGTTTGAGTCCTAAGATCTCTGAAACTACTGAACTGATTTGGATGCAGTTTTCATTGTTGTATTATGGTAAGTTGGGATTAAAAGATAGGGGTTGTTTTATCAAAATCCGTTAACAAATAAAAAAGATATGTCCATTTAAAGAATGTACTGTGACTTTAGTAAAAAAATAATATAAAAAAGGATGTATCTTTTTTATTTGTGAACGGATTTTGATGAAACTAACACTAAAAATTGACCCAGGCTTACCACAATACAACAGTGAAAACTGCATAAAAATCGGTAAAGCCATTGCTGAGATGAGTCATATTATTACCCAGCATAGTTCTGTTCTGAACTAAAGTCCCACAGTTATCCAGCATATTCAAGTTACAATGAACTTTTTGCATGATTTTCAATATTATTAAAAAACTCTTATCATAAGTAAGTAATTAAATACGACAACTTCATTCATTAAATTTAAAGTTTTTTCAAGAACAAAGGACATAGAGACATCTATTGGAGCTAGCTGAAACCAGATTGTGATATCTGGTTCCCATAGTAGCTACAAGCTTTGCTTAGTTTAGGGCTAGATGGCGCTGTGTGTCTCCAAAAAAAAATATTAATAAACAATTAAAAAACCCCGTGATCTGAAAAGTTGGAAATAATCTATACTTATCTTTATCTTTAATCTATACTAATATAATAAAGCGGAAGAGTTTGTTTGATTGTTTGATCGCGCTAATCTCTGGAAGTACCAGTTGGATTTGAAAAAATATTTCTGGTTTTGGATAAGTAGCTAATTTTTTGAGGAAGGTTTTAAGCTATTCATCATCACGAAAAGGCAAAAGCCGAGCAAAACGAAAGAAAGCCAGATTGGTTTTCCGTAATCAAAACTAGATGGCGGGACTAAAAATGACCATTTTCTGAATCGCGCTGATGAAAACACGCGGCAGTTACTTATTAGTCTACGCGTGATTTAAAACACTTTTTATTAAACCGACTTCAAAATAAAGGAGGTACTCGATTATTTATTAAGTACTCGAAGATGCCTGGACCGATTTGGAACATTATTTTTTTTGATTGAAAGCAGTGGCGTAACTATAGGGTGGCATGGGTGGCCAAATGCCACGGGCCCCCGACCCCAGAGGGCCCCGGCTCAAGAGGCCGCGAGCTCGTGATGATTTTTACTGATAGGGCCAGGGACGTATATAGGGGGGAGAGGGGGTTTAGGGGGTCCAGACCCTCCCCCCCCCCTCCTTAGCAATAGCATAAAAAAAACTGGCGGAACAGGTATTTCCGTGCGTAAACAGATGGTTCATGACGTCCAAAAAAAATATTAAACTAGGTACACCCGATGTTTTGTATTTCTCGAATTATGTTTTTTAATGGTTTTTTTAGCATGCTTGGCCAGAACAATTTTTTAAACTTATAAAAAAATTGGGAACTATAAAAAACCACAACTTCTATTATTAAATACCCCTGGGCGTAATGTTAATCTTTGTACATTTTGGAACCAGTGTAAGAAAAGCCTACCTAACTAACAACAACTAAAACAAACTCATTTGGTTGTAAGTTTGATAGACATCAAGACTTGTGTAATTTATTAGTAATCTAATGACTAATTATTATTGACAGACCATTTTCTGAGACTGGCCTTGCGATTTTTAACTTTACAGGAAACTGTAGGTAGGTATTCTTTAAAACTCGAATGGATAATCCGTTACAATAATTGGGATTCTGGGAATAAATCCTCGAGGCGATTTCAGGCAAACATGTCCTAGTGTCACATTTGTCTTAAAAAAAATTCAGCTCGCTTCGCTCGCATGTAGCTTCATGAGTGTTTTACGAGCAAAGTGCGTTACGTCTGACCGCAGAATAGGAACCGATCCTTTTCTTTGAGTACGTAAGCAAAATCAAGTGACACATGTTGCATTTGTGATAAAAAAATCAGCTCGCTTCACTCGCATAATAAAATAGGAACTGACAAGCTACCAGCCATTTCTTTGAGCACCATAAGAAAAATCATGTGTCACTTGTTGCGTTTATCTTAAAAAAATTAAGCTCGCTTCGCTCGCATATTAGCTTCATGAGTATTTTGCAAGCAAAGTGAGTTAAGTATGACCGCAGAATAGGAACCGACAAAAAGCCATTCTTTTCTTTGAGCACATAAGCAAAATCAAGTGTTAGGTACGTGTTGCATTTGAGATTGGAAATTGGTTCGCTCCGCTCGCATAATAAAATAGGAACCGACAAGCAGCCAGGCTTATGATGCTCAAAAGCATCATAAGAAAAATTAAAAATCACGTGTCATTTGTTGCATTTGTCTTTAAAAAATTTGGGCTCGCTTCGCTCGCATATAAGCTTCATGAGTATTTTGCGAGCGGACAGTAAACCAAGTTTCAAGCCCGAGAATCGATGTCGTTAACGCGTTGCGTGCGAATACGGTAGCCCTAACGCGTACGAAGTCGCGGGTCACAATGTATTGAACCTATCTATGGGGTGGCAAAAGCCAGGCTGGCCCGGGGTTCTGAGTTAACATACGCCACTACTTGGTTGGAACCCTTCAACCCCCCCCCCCCCCCCCCGATCTACAATTTAAGTGCGGCAGAAAACTAGTCAATCTTTGTATTTTGGAACCCTTGGACCCCCCCCCCCCCCTTATCAAAGCTATAGCTACGTCCCTGGATAGGGCCCCATCAAAAGAATTTGCCACGGGCCCCAGACGATATAGTTACGCCACTGATTGAAAGGTGGTGTCTTGGTCAGATCAGGTCAGGATCTGATAATGGAATCCTGGAGCTGTTCAACAGAACTCCTCAGTAAGTAGGCCGATTGAGTTGAAACTCGGCAAACCTGTCAAGTTTCAACTACAATGTAATAATATGGTGACAGTGAGTTGATCTGAGGATGGAGTCAGGAGCTGTTCAACATAACTCCTCAGTAAATATGCCGATTGATTTGAAACTCGGAACTCAGCATATCTGTCAAGTTTCCAATATAATGTAATGATATGGTGACATCGAGCTGAAGGGGAAGGGGGAGAGGAGGAGGAGGAGATGGGGACGGGGACGGGGACGGGGACGGGGACGGGGACGGGGACGGGGACGGGACGGGACGGGACGGGACGGGACGGGACGGGACGGGACGGGACGGGACGGGACGGGACGGGACGGGACGGACGGGGATGGGGACGGGGATACATGACACACAAACTTATTTAATTTAAAATCCAAAAAAATCTGTTTATGTACAGAATATAAAACCAAACACTTTTTACTTCACGTCACGTGGCATTGCAACGCATGCCGGGTACAGCTAGTTGTAAATATATCTTCACGCAAAGCTTAGTAATTAATACCCTGCCGATACCAGCCAGTTCATATTAATCAAACGTACCGTGAACGTAGAAATTATACAGAAGCGCAAACAAATTATTTTATTACTAACCTCCGCCCTCGGCCTCGCTCGCGTGGTAGATAATGACTGGGAATAGGATATAGGCTACTTTTTATCAAGGTACCAACATTGATAAAAAGTAGCCTATATCCTATTACCAATATACTTTTAATCAATGTTGGTACCTTGATAAAAAGTAGCTTATATCCTATAGCCAAATTGGTTCAGAGGTTGTCGAGTTATAGAGGAACAAACATACATCCAAACATCCAAACTTTCGCATTTATAATATTAGTGTGATCATGATCACTGAATAAAAGGGTGAATTTTTTAGACGGGGCAGTAAGGGCAGCTACCTTGTAGCTACAGGAAAATGTTCTTAGGAAACTATCCTTAACTTTTGAAGATATTTCGACCTGCACAGATTTAGAAAAAAATATACAGTCAGTAAGGAAATGGGCAATTTACACAAAAACTTTTTTTGATGCCAATCGATAATTAAACCAGTTAAGCCATCTAAGTTGTAAAAGATCTATAGATAGCTCAACTGATCCAAGCCACTGCCAGTGAGAAGCAAGAATATTTATATTTGTCTGATATCGTTTAATATGAGGTTGCTTCCAATTGAAAGATAAATAATCTAAGACAGAGTTTAAAACGAGTTTATAAGTCCAAAGTGAGTCTTGGCCTCCGACACTAAGAGCCTCCACTTCGATCTGTCCTGCGCCACCTCCTCCCAAGCTTCCACTTGGAGCTCGCACAAGTCCTTTTCGACTTCGTCCTTCCAGCGGTACTTGGGCCGGCCGATCGGGCGTCGGCCACTCGCCTGTCCCGAATACTCTCTTTTCACGGCACGAAAAGACAGAGTTGAGGTACTGAAATTGTGTACTATGTCAGAATTTTGTTTGCTTATGATTCAGAATCAGTTACTTGATTCATTAGCAAATGTTAAGGATTAACGGCTTGAATTAATTGTTGTTTAGTTTTCAGACGAAGTTGAACTTAGTTAGCTTATAAATAAGTTATTTATTTGCTCCGCAATTTAGAGTACGCACCGCCACTGAAGTCCGATAGACGCGGCGCTGCTATCGCAGAACTAGGTTAGGTAAAAAATTACTAATTGTCCAAATAAAGCTTGAATAATAATAATTATGCAAGTTTGTACGTTCGTTAGCTCTACACACCAAAACAACTGATCGACCGTGACTAAAAGAGCATACTAAGGTATATAAAACAATTAGTTCCCGCTTTTGCCGTAGGACTTGAGTGCTGGCGCGGACTCTAAGATGTAGGTATTACGTAGGTACTTACAAGATATTTAAAAAATATAATTAATGGTTAAAAGAACTTACCTGAAGTGAATTTCAACCATAATTATACTAGATGCTGCGTCCGAATAGATTTAAAGAAAACCATGTAGTCCGCCTTCCATGTATAGCATCGCAACACTGTTTAGCGCTATTTTTTAGGCTAATTTTGAAGATCTGAAAAATATTCAAACAGAAAAAATGAGAGTGTAACACTCGTTTCTGTTACTGCTACCCGCGGCGCGCACGTCATTCTTTTCAGAGCACGTTCAGCACGATCAGCATTCTGCAACATTCATTTATTTATTTGGGTTTGGCACAATAACCGCGAAGCACGCAGAATTGTTGTGCCTTTCAGGGTGGGCGGGAGTTTAAATCTATTCGGACGCAGCATCTAGTATAATTATGGTTGAAATTCACTTCAGGTAAGTTCTTTTAACCATTAATTATACGTCGATGCTGCGTCCTCTAGATTTAAAGAAAACCATGTAGATGTTTAGCGTCTGTTGCAGAATGAACATAAATAAAATCACAAATATAAATTCATATACCTACTTAAGTATATTCAATATTTATAAGCATCATACGTAAGTATACCCTTATTAGTACTTATCAGTACTTCATCGATACAGCCTTAGAAAAGGGCGTGTCTTCGGTAGAAAGAAAGAAAGAAAAAATTATTTTAAAATTTTTGCGAAACAGAGAAAGCGTTCTGTCCACCTGACCGTACTTTTAATAGTGTTTGTCAAGTGTCGATGGAAAACCCAGCCCGGCTGGTGGCGGAGGTGGCCGAGAAAGAAACAAATAAACACGGACACGTTCACTTCGCTCTCATGCAACGTATTTGTTTGATCCATCGAATAATTATTTGAAAGGTTGCGTTGTGGACAGGTTATTTCACAGTTAATATCAAATGGTTTGTGTACGGAGGAGAATTCGACAATTTCTTTCTAAATAATGATATACCTACTAAGGTAGAATAGAGAATATAATATATGATAATACGTAGAATAAAGTCAGGGTCTAATAGCAATGTTTGTAGATAAATTGATATAAAATATGGCAGATAAAGTCTGCGAGCGTTGTCTTGTTAACAACGTAGAAAAGGTACCAATTTTCTCGACAGTACATCCAGTGAGGTACCTAGAATGGTTGGTTATTTCGATAATTGATTTGATATAATAAGTATATTCCAATGCAATGCTCCTGCCAAGTCGAATGATATTTCGAAAAAAGTGGGTTGTCTTTTTTAAAAAATACCTGTAAAGAATCTACTATGTGTACTATGTAGTGCACGAGTGTTCTTACCAATAACATTTATGATAACGCTGACCGTTACTAATTAAGTTCCATCAACAGCTCCTTTTGAACTGTTCTGTCGAAAAAGTATTTCCATAACAGCTAGATAGATGATCTGTAACAATCTAAATTATTTGATTGACAAAAGATATACCACTGCTTTAAAGTTACATTATAATAAATTCAAAAACGTTTTTTGTTAAGGAATTATAAATTTTGACAACGGAGTCACTAGGAATATGCCGTGTTTTAGATAGGTAGGTATGCCTGCTGCATAATATGGCGCACGCCTGGGCAAGGTTGCGCCAAAACGGGTGATGTCCCCTTGGTTGACTAGGAAGAATAAGTATACCAGGAGCTTCGTCTTCTACAATTTAACAAAAAATATTTCAGTACCAATGCATATAGAGGAAATGCGTAGAAGCAGTAGGTACTTTTCCTAATTTATAGCAAAAGACGTATCGATTACATTTTTCAATTTAACCTAGACGCAAATAAATTGGTATTTGGTTGACCTAACATTATAGAACATAAATATTATTAAAAAATAAAGTTATTATAACTACTCCAGATTTTTATTTGTTATAGTGTTAATCCACACTTGGGTATTTACTCCAGATTACCTAGATGGCAAGTAAGTATTGCTTAGGATCCCGGTCTGAATCACTAATATTGCGGGATTATAATATAAGAAGCAAAAAATAGATATATTTATAGCTTGACAATTTTAAATAATAAATAAATATTGGTGGACATTTCTCACACAGCGCCATCAATCCCCAAACCAAGCAAAGGTAGTATCAGATAACTGATAGAACACCTATTGTACTTTAATGCCAATACATTTTTTATTTGAAATTTGATTGAGATGTGAAAATTATAGGTATTCCATCCATCCTATTTATATATGACAGCGGTACCTGTTATTGATTTTAAGTACATATGAAAAAATTACTATGATAATAGTAGGTAGGTAATAATAACAACAATAATTTATTATAACACATTGTATGTAAAGATTACTGCAGTAGGTATAGCAGTAATTTTGACGAAATGATGTTTAAACCTAAAAAGGCGGCTATGGTAAGCCGTTTCGGTTGCAGATCAGTGATTGACCTGTAGCCATAATTATATATCATCAATCACCACTTATGACACCCCAACCATTAACTGACGGATCAGCACTTTATAGTTTGTAAATTGTAGATGTTGAAGAAGATATCTATTTTGGGCTTTATGCTTCGAGCAGATATTTTTAAACACTTTCAGTGATTATAATAATATCTTTAATATCTAATACATTATTAACAATGAAATATTTTTGACATAATTAAGTCTGATTTGTCTTTTTCTTTGTTGAAATACCTTTTATTTTTCGCGTTAAAAACGCTTTGTGTACAGTAGTTACACCGAGCCGTATGCTCTGTACAGGACAAAATGCAGTGATTGTACATACTTATAAATTTAGCAAAATCACGAAAGGTATTAGAATCTTCGGTAATTGCAGTGACATAAAAATATATAAATATATATATAAACCATTATGTTGTGTTGATTTAAGCCTCATTTTTAAATATTTACGTAATTGAGTGGTTATCAAATAACGATCCCAAATGAGTTTACTTTATGTTATGTTTTTCATTCTTTGTAGGTTGGTTGAGCTGATATAACATATCATCCAGATAAGCTACTAGTCTGCGACTTTGGGCTCTTAGAAATGATAATTATGATGTAATTATAAGCAATTAAAAGAAAAATATGCCTTTTTAAGATCAGTAGTAGTCATGTAGGTAGATACGCCCATTATTTACCTACTAGCTTTTACAGTGTAAATATCCTTCATATTAAAATGGGGCGCAATGGTAATTACCATTATCAGTATTTGTTAAATGTTTTGACAAAATATAAATCGCATTATAGAAGGTGTCCTGTTTTGTTTATATAACAATCAAAACTAGTGAAACAAAGTGACCCACCTTCTCAGTACATGCTGATTTGCAACTAAAAGTCACCGTTGTAAAAGTTAGGTACAAGTTTGGATACGGTGTTGCTCATTTCAACTTTAGGAAATGGTGGGTCACAGGCTTCAATATACTGTATAAGTATAATTTTTTTTTTTTTTTTTTTTTTTTTTAAAGGAGTTTAAAGGCCTTGCAATACAACTGGGTCATCAGTAATTGATAATCAGTTTTTCACGCTGGTAAAATTAAATTTTACCAGCGTGAGGTACCTCTATTGTCGTCGACGGTTGCGGGACTTGTTCGGTGGCGGCTTGCGATGTAGCGGCGGCGGCGGAAGGTCTGACGGCCGTGTTGAACTCGAACTCCTCATCGTCGACGTGGACGGCTGCTGCTCGTAGTAGGTACCGGTTCTGGACTGCAGTTGTCTTCGCGGTGTTTTGACGACGTGGGAATCGCAAAGTTTCCGATCCAGAAAATTTAAGTTGGGATCTGTTCTACGAGGTACTGGATTTATTAAGTTGTCAGCTTGACGTTTCGATGACCTTTGTCATGGTGAGAGACTAACAACATTTATGGCACTTCCGACAATTTCTTGATGATCTCAAGTTTGGCAACGTCATACCTACATACAGTGTCGGGTAGGTATTTTGTGAGGTTAACTGGACCAGGTAGGTATATATTCGTGGTCCCAGCGGCTTTTGGGAATCTCTTATCGGTTCACAATAAGTAAAAAAAAAAAAAAAAAAAAAATAATCATAGTAAATAATTAAGTAAGTCAGCACTTACCTAAGGGATGCCTTTCGGAGTACGTACTAGCAACAAATCTCAGGAATCAGCAACTTTTCTCTCGGGGCGTCCCTCCAGCTCCTCTTCCCGTCGAGACCGTCCAGCAGTATCTTCCCCAACGTTTGGAGATTTTTAGTGGGGTTTTTTCACCCCATTTTTCATCATAACATTTCCAAGATTTCATCTGGTACTGGCACCGCATGGGAGCCAACCAACTGCCGCCGTGCAGTTGGCACGCTCTTGCGAACTGAGGCTGATGAAGCCTCACCCATCACGTGGACGTCGTACTTGGCTCTGGCTAATCTTCCTCTAGGAGGCCATCATCCGATCGGCATGTTGGAATATTGGACGAGTTTCTCTCGTCACTTAGGCACATTTTAGACGGACACCGGAATTTGTATAGAAACAATTATAATAATATAATAATGTAGGTACATTATATTTTTCTATATTCCTTACATCGGCATTGCGTAGATACCCTTACGTTAAGAAAAATAAAATTAATTCATATTCTATTGTAAACCTCGAATCGCCACGTTATGTCATCAGGTTATTTATTAGGTACCTGTGTATATTATGTTCAGGTAGCATTTGTGAATAGTCAAATTGTGCTTAGTAGTAACCACACCGGAGTTTCTGATCTATGATTATGATCTGTAGGTATAGAAGAAATAAATCCTCTAAGCTCCTTACTTTCTGGATGGCATCGCGTACCACCACGTTAAGAAAGTAAAATGTATTATTCCAGGGTAATATCACGTATCACCACGCTAAGGAATAAAAAATGTATTATTCCAGGATAATATCACGTATTACCACGCTAAGGAATAAAAATTTTGTAACCATCAGGATAATATCTCGTATTATCACATTAAGAGGTACGTAAGTGTGGGTAGTTGTGCATTGCTAACCTTTATTTTGCTCCAATTTTCTTTCTTCGAATCGTAGAATTCTTTGGACGAATATCACTATCACTCCATAACAACTTTTTTACTCTCCATAAACTCCATAAACTCCATAATAACAACATTCACTTTGAAAAAATTATCACTTTGAATAATCGAGTCGATGTTGACGATGCGGAACACGAAAAACGAATGACGTGCGCGCCGCGGGTAGCAGTAACAGAAACGAGTGTTACACTCTCATTTTTTCTGTTTGAATATTTTTCAGATCTTCAAAATTAGCCTAAAAAATAGCGCTAAACAGTGTTGCGATGCTATACATGGAAGGCGGACTACATGGTTTTCTTTAAATCTAGAGGACGCAGCATCGACGTATAATTACACAGAGCCTCGACTTTCGATTCGAATGGCGTGGGTTCGAATCCTAGTCGAGCATCTATGAATTTTTCGTTAAAAAAAAATTATGTGCATTAACACAAGCTCCAAACGGTGAAGGAAAACATCGTGAGGAAACGATTTCGCTTTCTAATAGTATTATTAATTATTTAGTTACTAGCTTCCGGCCGTGGCTTAGCTCACGTGGTACCCGGATAAAAATTAGTCTTTGTCCTATTCCCGGTCATTATCTATCTATATTTTAAACAGCCAAATCAGTTCAGTGGTTGTCGAGTTATAGAGTAACAAACATACATTCATCCAAACATTCAAACTTTAGTGTGATAGTGTGATGTGATAGCGTGATAGTGTGATTATTTAAATCAATGCAAAACGATTAATTCTGACTCCGTGAAGTATTCATTCATTCATTCATTGATTCATTCATTCATTCCGTCTACACGAGTCTTTACTCTGTCTTTATTTTATCAATAACATAAATTCCTTAGTTCCATAAACCTATCAACACTATCTACCACAGAATAACGTAATATCAAAATGATTGCAGCCGCTCCAACCATCTGACGTAATAGCCAACCCTTTATCCTTGATTGCTACCCTACACCCCTACCTACCCCTCGTACCCCGTTTACCCTATCGGGGTAATATGTCAAGATTTGAGATTATTTAGGCACTGGCTGTCCAAATATAGGCTTAATAAGTGACTAGAAATGGTATGAGAGGACGACTAATGGATTCTAATCGAAATAAAACTATCCTGAAAGGCATGTCGATAATTTATGTTGTGGAATAACTCATAGGTTAATCTAATTTTCAAAAATCAACTTCGAATGAGGTAAAAAGGTTAGTAAAGATAATAAATTATAAATTACTTACTTATCCTATTCTATTAAACGAGCAATATTTGTTTGTTTGTTTATTTGTAGGTACTCACGTTCTCGAAAACGGCTCTAACGATTTCGATGAAATTTGCAGTAGGGTGTTTACGGGGGCGAAAAATCGATCTAGCTAGGTCTTATATCTGGGAAAACTCGTTTTCTCGGCATTTTCACGCAAAAAGATTGACCAGTGCAATGTGGTTCGTAATTTCACAATTTGTTGAGACCAAGTTGCCCGAATGGAGTGGGGTGTCCGCCTTTTAGTCGAAGGCTTCGAGTTCGAATCTCAGCCAGTTAAAGTTTTTTTTCTTTTTTCTCTATTTGCACCCGAGCATAGCTCGGTCGCCCAGATATTTACACATTAACATTGGAAGAAACACAAGTTTTAAAATATCAAATTTAAAGAAAACATGACTTCTCAAATTCCCGCCCCAAAAAGCCGGTTGTGAAGTTGATAATGATAGTATACATTTTTAATTACCATAAATGAAACCTGCGGGCTTAAAAAGGTCGCTATTGCAGAATCGCACTATGGAATTGAACTATATGCCACCTCTTTTCGTTGACAGAGAGTGAAAAGAGACGGCATTGTAGTTCAATTCCTTAATGCGATTCTGCTTTATGGTAAGCGTCCACAGGCCCGCATCGCACGCAGCGGACGGATCGCATCAAGCGGATTATCTGTGTAATGCGATGCGTACGATGCGGACAGGTGGACGCACTTATATGAATTTCTATACAAATAATACTACGATCCGTTGCGTGCGATGCGTCCGAAGCGTACGATACCGACATGTGGACGCTTACCTTTAGCGACATTTTTAAGCCCGCTGGAAAATTCTATGTTCGATAATATTGTATGGAAATATTTACAAGACGTTCTCAATCTTCATGACACAACAAGCTGGGGTTACTTAGAGGGCTTCGTAACCCAGTTTCAGGAATCTGGGCTCGAGCCAGACTTAATAATTTTTGTGTCTATTGTGTCCGTCACGTCTATTATTTCTACATTGAATTGTCAGTGAAATGCTAGTACGGGGGTAGCGGTTTTGTTTGATGAATTCCGTAGGTTAGATTTTTTAGAAATGAAAAAATAAATACATTTTTATTTGTTTATTTATTTACTAGCGGACATTACAATATTGCAATTTTCTTACGGATCCCTAACTTTTTTGAAAATCTATTGTAGCCCATGTTATTCCCTGATAATGTAGCTATCTATTGGTGAAAGAATTTTTGAAATCAGTCCAGTAGTTTCGAAGCCTATTCGTTATAATCCAAAAAAACAAAAAAATCTTTTCTCTTTATAATATTAGTGTAGTTTTTTTTACCTGCTTTGATAAGTGACAAAAATCAACAGGGATTTTAATTAAGGTTTACATTTTTGCTCCAAAGTACAGAACCCTAAAAAGTTTATCATATTTTATGACCTAGTTGGCTACGCCTATAGTTTTTTAAATTGTATTGTTGGTGGAAAACTTCTGTTTCAGTATAGTTCCGAGAAAATATTGAAAAGTTAATAATAATGAGCTTGTAGTTTGTCGTCTGCCCAAAAGCGTCATATTTTAACCAACTAAGCGCACCACACACAGCAGATAATAATATCTTATGAAATATAAATCTTGACAGATCATACTTTATGTTCGCTGTGTGTGGTCCTCCATAGAATTTGTATGGGCGCGATCTCAATATTTTATATCTCATAAGATATATTATCTACTGTGTGTGTGATGCGCTTAAGCCGTGGGCTTCCTCACGGTGTTTTCCTCCACCGTTCGAGGCTCGTGTCAAAGTACATAATTTTTTTTAAAACGAAAAATATATTGTTGCGTAGCCGGAATTCGAACTTTCGATCCAAAAGTTATGAATTAAACACGATCCAACACAGCCACACGGCTTTTTTAGATTTTTACAAACAAACACACACCGGATTATTACATTACAGATACTTAAATCGGGTTTAAATCGTCTAAAAAGCTTCTAATGGGTCTCAAAACCGCAAAGGCAAAGGTCAAAGGCTCAAAGTCCAATCTCAAACACAAAAATGCCATTTGAACCGCCAAAGGGCCGAAATGTCGAAAAATAAACACAAGGGTTGAAAAATCCTATCCGGTATGGAAACCACTGAACCAGGTCACAACGAAGGGTCAACTTTTTACTGCACACAGAATATTGATGAAATGCAGTAAGGTAACTGTAGAAAAACAAAAAAAAATAACAGTGGCAAAAGCCAAAAGTTTAAAAAACGGGAGTTTCTTATAAAGCTTCTAGGTAGGTAATCCCTTAGTTCTGCAAATTGTGGGCTTGAACCAAATAAGTTTTTGGACTAATAACTACCTTTTTAGACATCCTCAAAGGATTTTAAATGCTTAAAAAAGATCTGAGATTGTGTCTCTCGCGCCTTGAGAGGCACTGTCCTATGCAACAAGCACGGCTCTTAACTTAAAATTGACGAAAGAAATCTAAATAAAGTTTGACTTCACCTGTGAAGTGACATACCCTACTGCCCTAATTCCTCTATTTTACGTCAACCATTCAAGTATCATTGCCGTTGCGTTTTGTTTCATTCTCCAAAATGACAGTAATTTGCAAAACCTCATTGGTAATTTGTTTGAAAAAGTCATCACAACAGAGTAACATAACCTCATTGGTCATTAGTAGATTAAGAAACAAAACGAAATAGTTGACGTTATCCTTTGGTTTATAAAAGTTTTTTAGTAGAATCTGCCTACTGGTTCATCCACACTGTGGCTAGTGTGAGAAGCGATCGCTGGACGTTAATGAGCTCTTGAACTGTTAGCGGTCTGCTGAGCCAAGCCAAAATATGCTTTAATGTTATTTTGCGACGTTTCAAAATTCGCGGAAGTATTTTTAACTCCCGAAGCAAAAATAGGGGTGTTATAAGTTTGATCGCTATGCTGCCGCGCTATCGAAGACAACAGTAAGTCTTGTAAAATTTTTCTTGTGGACATTCCATCCACTCGTAGGTACCACGCGGTTCGCTTCTACCTTCATCATCCGCACTGCTAAGGTCTGGAATTCGCTGCCGGCTTCTGTTTTCCCCGAAAACTATAACCTGGGTCAAGTCTAGAGTGAATAAGTGTCTTCTAGACTTTGTGATCCATCGTCAGCCACATCGTCGCTTACCATCAGGTGAGATTGTGGCTTAACATAGGTCTAGCTAGATTAAAAAAAAATCCGTTCAAACATCCAAACTTTTACATTTATATTAGTGTGATGTGATTAGTGTGATAGTGTGATTATTGTGATACTTTGGATGACATTAAAACAATTTGGTATCATGGAGCTGATGATGGAACTAGGAGGTGGATAGTGGAACTCTTCACTAATAAACCGCTCGAGCAAAGCGTGTCTTTTAATATTACAAGCTACATAATTTATTTGTAAAGACACTTTCTTAGATCCAACCACTTACCAGCATACTTGCGATAGTCGATAAAAGTACAAAATATTCCTTGTCACGTACAACGCTCGGCTGGTTCTAGAATGTTTACTGAGATTGTTTGCTGGCCAGTAATGTGTGTAGAATCTGTGGATATTGTCGAAGAGATATTGAGAAAAAGGTCTAAGCGAATAAATAAACTGTATCTTGAACCGTGTTGGCCGAGGGGTATTTTACTTCAACTTACGATTCGAAGGTCGTGGGTTTGAATCCTGTGAATATGGCCGGTTATGCTGAGAGGATGGTTCAGGTGCTGGGCAAGATTACTCCATCTCGACATTTTCCCAGGCACTACTGTCCCGTGTAAATGTAGGCAAAGGTTGCCTCCTGACACTGATAAATCATCTAGTAAAGATATAAAAGGCCTAAATTTTTTGATGTTCTTTTTTTTGTGCTTTTTTTATGTACTTAATTGTTCACCGATTACTCGGAGATGCCTAGACAAAGGATTTTGACGAAAACTGGAAAATTCTTTTTTTATTTTCCGATTGGTGCCACTAAAATTTGGTGAAGATCTTCGGAGTTACGACACAGAATACTAGTACTACAAGAGAAATGCACCTCAAGATTGCAGAAAATTGCTCATAACATTGAAGTCGGGTTTTTTTATTATTTTTAACTTTGCTACTTGTAGTAATTCATGATAATTGTTTTCCCAGGTCTTAGCAGCACTAGCAGTATCTCTAGCCCCATTCTCAGCGGGTCTCGGCAAAGGCTACAGCTCTCCCGCCATCGCTTCTCTACAAGGGCCAACAGCCAATGCCACTGCCAGAGACTTCAAGCTTACCGACCAACAGGCTAGCTGGCTCGCTTCGCTCTCTTTCCTTGGTGAGTTAAAACAGCAAAAAGTTGATGAAGATCTAATTGCGTTTCTAGCTCCACTCTCAACCGGCTGGCTGGCTCGCTGCACTCTCTTACCTTGGGATGTTATAGATGCAGAGTTATATGGTCAGGTGTGTAAACTCAAGCTAAATTGACAGCAAGATGTGTGGCTTGCTTGGCTTTCTGTTTTGGTAAGTTGAAACCTATGAGAGAGGAAAAATTATAGAAGTCAAGCTATGAAGGCGTGAATATAAATAAATGGGTTTATTGTTATAATCCCCACTAAGCTGTCCCAAGTCCCATCCCCACCAGTGGGGATTATGACAATTTTCAAAAAAAAATTGGCGTTTTCCCCACTAACATTTTTAATCCTGGTTGGTGGGGATTATGACAATTAGATTTTTTTTATTATTTTTTTATTTTATCACTCCACACTTAATTCCTTCTAAAATAAAACGAATAAACTTTTTTTTTAAGTGAGGTTTCCCGGTAACACAATTTAAAATCTACTATAAAATCTCCTTTCTAATTAAAGAAGGGAAAGACTCCATTTCATTTACAACAAAAGCCCAAACAAATTAAATTCAAACATTTAATTTGAACGCCACACTTCAGCGTTTGTTGATTTAAATTCTACAATACATCTCGTTAGTTAAAGTCAACACAGTCATTACGTACAAACAGTGACTCAAATGAATCAACAGCTACTTCTACAATACTATGGATTTTTTATTCGTTATAGTGTTAAACCATACTTAGGTATTTACATTTGAAAATGAAAAATCTTATCAAAATTTTCAATTCCGACGGGGTTCGAACCCGCAATGATACAAGCGACCCTCCTTTAGCCGGAGTACCTTTCGGCCACGGAACCTTTAGTCGCCAGAGTTGAAAATCAGAACGCAGTAGGTAGTGCCTGGGGCACTACTGCGTTCTGTTAAGTATAAGCATAGATTTCATCCTGAAACTGTTTAGATCTAATGAAGATGTAAAGGCCTGATTCGTTTAGGTGAAGAGGTAGACTAAAGTGACGGTGTATGGTTTGTGTGAGGAGGGATGACATGAGATAGATAATGATACAGGGAAGTAGAAAAAAAAACATGATCAGGAGCCCTATTCGGTGGCATGACAAGTGGATGGCGCACAAATAAATACTCTATCATCATCATCATCACCATCATCATCATCTTCTCATGACGTTTCCACCCACTGTTGGGTATAGGCCCCCTCTTTATGACGCCATTCTCTCCGATCCCTCGCGAGTCTCATCTACTGATTCCCGACTACGTTCACAATGTCATTGGATCTTCGGTCGGGTCTGTCTCTTGACCGTTGAGCAAATACTCTAAAGTCACTTCTCATATTGTCACATAGTAGGATAAGAGCAGGAAGAAGAGACTGCCTCTCTCTATCCATAGTGACATCTATCATTTGTATTCCAGGAGCCCTATTCGGTGGTATGGCAGGTGGCGCCGCGATGAGGCACGGACGTCGCCGCGTGCTCTCGCTAGCCGCCGCGCCTTGCTCTCTCTCCTGGCTGCTGACAGTGCTGGCCACGTCTGTACGCATGATGTGCATCACTGCCTTCCTGGGAGGGTTCTGCTGCTCCATACTAACTATGCTGTCTCAGGTACCTACTTCCAGATCTTTCTTAAATTAACTCCTATACCAAGATAATAGTAAGCATCTAGTACTTTTAGTAACTAAGACACGGACGTAGTCACGTGCTGTTGCTAGCCATCGTGCCGTGCTCTCTCTCCTGACTGCTTTCCAGGAAGGGTTCTGCTCCATACTAACTATGCTGTCTCAGGTACTTATAGATCTTTCAAACCCCCTCGCAAGGCTTTGCCTAGAATAAACTACGAGTATGTAGATGTCTGGGCTAGCATCTAGTTTGTTCTAGTCACTAGAAGACTCGGACTTTATCTCTGCTGTGCTGTCTCAGGTACTTTTAGATTTTTCTTAAATCCTTTCTGCAAGACAATAGTATTTAGTGGGTTCTATTCACTAAGTCGTGGACGTTACCGAGTGCTCTTGCTAGCCGCCGCGCCTTGCTCTCTCTCCTGGCTGCTGACGGTGCTGGCCACGTCTGTCCGCATGATGTGTATCACTGCCTTCCTCGGAGGATTCTGCTGCTCCATACTTACTATGCTGTCTCAGGTACTTTTAGATGTTATTCCTCTTGCATTTTAAACTGAAAAATCTTATCAAAATTTTCAATTCCGACGGGATTCGAACCCGCAATGATACAAGCGATTCTCCTTTAGCCGGAGTGCCTTTACCAATTCGGCCACGGAACCTCTGACGCCAGAGTTGAAAATCATGATAAGACCATACTATCGATTATAGCATCGATGAGCGCCATCTACAGGATAACTGCTAAGTTAACTCACTGCTCATTGCCCGAAGTTACATTCAGGATCAAATGACGAGAGATGTCGCTTTTGCTAATTCTATAATTTTATTTTGTTATAGTGTTAATCCACACTTGGGTATTTACATTTTAAACTGAAAAATCTTATCAAAATTTTCAATTCCGACGGGATTCGAACCCGCAATGATACAAGCGATTCTCCTTTAGCCGGAGTGCCTTTACCAATTCGGCCACGGAACCTCTGACGCCAGAGTTGAAAATCATGATAAGACCATACTATCGATTATAGCATCGATGAGCGCCATCTACAGGATAACTGCTAAGTTAACTCACTGCTCATTGCCCGAAGTTACATTCAGGATCAAATGACGAGAGATGTCGATCGAGTGAATTTTGATAAGATTTTTCAGTTTAAAATGTAAATACCCAAGTGTGGATTAACACTATAACAAAATAAAATTATAGAATTAGCAAAAGCGACATCTCTCGTCATTTGATCCTGAATGTAACTTCGGGCAATGAGCAGTGAGTTAACTTAGCAGTTATCCTGTAGATGGCGCTCATCGATGCTATAATCGATAGTATGGTCTTATCATGATTTTCAACTCTGGCGTCAGAGGTTCCGTGGCCGAATTGGTAAAGGCACTCCGGCTAAAGGAGAATCGCTTGTATCATTGCGGGTTCGAATCCCGTCGGAATTGAAAATTTTGATAAGATTTTTCAGTTTAAAATGTAAATACCCAAGTGTGGATTAACACTATAACAAAATAAAATTATAGAATTAGCAAAAGCGACATCTCTCGTCATTTGATCCTGAATGTAACTTCGGGCAATGAGCAGTGAGTTAACTTAGCAGTTATCCTGTAGATGGCGCTCATCGATGCTATAATCGATAGTATGGTCTTATCATGATTTTCAACTCTGGCGTCAGAGGTTCCGTGGCCGAATTGGTAAAGGCACTCCGGCTAAAGGAGAATCGCTTGTATCATTGCGGGTTCGAATCCCGTCGGAATTGAAAATTTTGATAAGATTTTTCAGTTTAAAATGTAAATACCCAAGTGTGGATTAACACTATAACAAAATAAAATTATAGAATTAGCAAAAGCGACATCTCTCGTCATTTGATCCTGAATGTAACTTCGGGCAATGAGCAGTGAGTTAACTTAGCAGTTATCCTGTAGATGGCGCTCATCGATGCTATAATCGATAGTATGGTCTTATCATGATTTTCAACTCTGGCGTCAGAGGTTCCGTGGCCGAATTGGTAAAGGCACTCCGGCTAAAGGAGAATCGCTTGTATCATTGCGGGTTCGAATCCCGTCGGAATTGAAAATTTTGATAAGATTTTTCAGTTTAAAATGTAAATACCCAAGTGTGGATTAACACTATAACAAAATAAAATTATAGAATTAGCAAAAGCGACATCTCTCGTCATTTGATCCTGAATGTAACTTCGGGCAATGAGCAGTGAGTTAACTTAGCAGTTATCCTGTAGATGGCGCTCATCGATGCTATAATCGATAGTATGGTCTTATCATGATTTTCAACTCTGGCGTCAGAGGTTCCGTGGCCGAATTGGTAAAGGCACTCCGGCTAAAGGAGAATCGCTTGTATCATTGCGGGTTCGAATCCCGTCGGAATTGAAAAATTTTGATAAGATTTTTCAGTTTAAAATGTAAATACCCAAGTGTGGATTAACACTATAACAAAATAAAATTATTCCTCTTGCTTTCCTAGAAGTGTGAATTGCACTGCAGTTATCTTATTGATAGGACAGATTTTCTTCCAGATCTTTCTGAAATTGACCCTTCTTGCAGAACAATAGCAAGTCTCTAGGTTTACTAGTACGAGTCGTCTAGGTACCTACCTACGTCTGTAGAAGTAAACTGCTATTGAGTACTCAAACGCTCTCTTTTTGTGAATGAAGCTGAATAAAGACTATTTGAATCAAAACCCCAGTAGCCTCTTATTTTAACATCTATATAAATGGATTAAAACGCTGTCTTAAAAACCAAAGATCGCTGTAATCCAGTATTTACTCAATAAAACATTTCGAACAAGTGAAGCCTTGAGATTAGCAAAATTGTTCATTAGGAGGCACTCAAACAATCTGTCTGTAGGCTTTATCGTGAACAGATCAGGGAAATTGAACTTTATTATCTTGGTTAAAGGATCAAATTGGAAGGATAAAGAAACTAATTTTGGAGCCCGCATGGTCTTGTCGTATTTTGTAGGATGTCTGTCATTTCGATGTCGCTGGGATATTCTCGTCTTATGTAACGATTTGAAACAATTATGCTAAATCGGACTTAAATGGCTAGAAATAAAGGATTTAAAAAATGATGTATCACCATTTCGTAGATCATTTTTTACATCACATCCTACCTACCTACATCATTTTTATGACATAGGTACTTCATTTGTCATGTCCTTTTTACATCTCGAGTTGCTATATCACATAAACTAGGTACCTACTTAAAGTATAGGTACATAATCATTGTAATATTATAAATACGGAGTCTGTGAGCCTGTCTGTCTATAATTTGTAGGCATGTTTCTAACTTCTTCTTCTCAATGGATTTTTCATTTCGAAAACTTTTTATGGACATTAACACGAGCTCTAAACGGTGAAAGAACATCGTGAGGAGACCCGCGGCTTAGTCAGCACACGTATTGAGCATGTCTTTCCTGTGGATATGGCCGGTTAAGCTGAGAGAATGGTGTAGGTGCTGGGCAAGCCTACTCCATCCCATGTCCCAGGCACTACAGTGTCCCGTTAAGTGTAGGCAAAGACTGCCTCCTGCCACTGTATAAATCATCTCGTAAAGATGTAAAGGCCTAAGCATCTAGTCCACTGATTATGAAACTGCAACAGAAGCACCCTACTCAAAATTGATAAAGCCTGAAACTTCACACAAGTTTCAAGTTTTCTTGTCCCTTTCTTTAATTTAGAAAATTCGGCTAAGAGAGAAAGTTTTCGAGTTAAATGGCATTATTTATTACAGGCCGGACTGCTACACACGCCGTCGGTTACGTGTGGCGTGTGCCTTTAAGCCGGGTCCAGATTTGTATCATTTGCCCGATCCGATCACCGTATCCGTGTCAGCGTATCACGTATCAAGCCCCGTATCAAGTTGTGGACGCCTCGATTTACTCCGCATCCGTATCTTCACATTAGTCTTTGATGACATGGTTCGGGCCGTATCATAACGGCGTATCGAGATCGCGTACCAAGATACACGTATCATCGCCCGTCCACATATGCGATCATGATACGCGTCGGCGATACGGATACGGTGATCGGATCGGGTAAATGATACAAATCTGGGCCCGGCTTTACGTATAACCACAGAATACTAGTACTAGTATAACTAGCAGCGCCTGCGCGTTGTTGCCCCCGTAGTGATAGTAATGGTGATGATGATGAAAAGTAGCCTATAACCTGCCTCAAGTTTAACTATCAAATGAAGAAATAATTTTTAATTTTTCAAAGGTACAGAAAAGGTATATTATGCAAGTAGTACGAGTACAAAAGGTACAAAAAAGTAATATTTTATAGACGTCTCATATTATCTTATTATGAATTTACTTCTAAAAAAATTGCCCGTCGAACGCGACCGGCGACGTCTAGCAAAATCTTTAGAAAGAGTATGAAAGTTTAATAAATTTTTCATTTGTTGAATATAATAGCAATTTGAGGGAGAAATAAACATTAAAACCTAATAAGGCTCTACTTAAAGAATGGGCCTGGGTATGATAGACCAATTTAGAAGTTTTTGGACAATTGGTTCAATTTGTTTTATGAGTTTTTGGTGCAGTGAGTTTAATTTATCCGTGGATAATGGAACAAATTGTTTTCTAACTTAAATTGTTTGGCTGAAATTAGTAGACTTGAATACATACATACCTACTTACGATTAAATATAGAGAAATGTGGTGTTATAATAGTGAGAATTACTCTACCATTTGATTTTAAGGTTACATAGAATGTTGACTTCACTAACGCATTTTTTTTTAACTCAAATAAACATGGAGGCATTCTCTATTGCTTAAAAACGATTTAACGTCCAACGTGCACGTAACGATTATAATAAATTTTGGCTTGGCTAAAAAAAAAGAAAAGCAACCCACAATTCTCAAAATATTAGTATAAGTACGTATAATAGAATAGACATTTATATAGCTTCGGAAAGTCTAACTATACTTCTGTAAACTTCCAGGTTTATATCAGCGAGATATCCAAACCGGACATCCGTGGGTCCCTCAGCGCGGTCCTGAAAGTCGTCGGCCATATCGGAGTCCTCTTCAGCTTCACCATCGGAGCCTACCTCGACTGGCAACAGTTAGCACTCTGCATATCCGCTGCTCCATTACTCCTCTTCTGCACAATCCTGTACATACCAGAAACACCGAGCTACCTCGTGCTAATCGGAAAAGACGACGAAGCTTACAAAAGCCTGCTATGGCTCCGTGGACCTGAATCTGATGTTGCTCAGGAGTTAGCAACTATTAGAACAAACGTACTGGCCAGCAAGAATTTCAGTCAAAGACAAAGTCAAGCCGGGCATATGCTCGGTTCTATAGACGCTAGGACTATGAATAGACTGCTAGGTCCTATTCTAGTGACGTGCGGACTTATGATGTTCCAAAGATTCTCAGGTGCTCACGCGTTCTCGTTCTATGCTGTTCCGATCTTTAGAAAGACTTTTGGTGGGATGAACCCTCACGGAGCTGCTATTGCAGTCTCCTTTGTCCAACTTCTAGCTTCATGTCTGTCAGGGTTACTGATAGATACAGTAGGACGACTTCCATTACTGATAGTGAGTTCTGTTCTTATGTCGATGGCCTTAGCTGGGTTCGGGAGCTATGCGTATTATGAGGAGGTGCATAGGAATCAGAGGATTCAAAACGTGATGTTCCATCAAACTGTGGGGCAGAATGATTGGATTCCGTTGCTGTGTGTACTGGTGTTTACTATCGCTTTTTCTTTGGGTATGAGTCCGATATCCTGGCTTCTGATTGGTGAGTTATTTCCTTTGGAGTATAGGGCGTTTGGGAGTGCTATGGCTACAGCGTTTAGCTACCTCTGTGCTTTTGTGGGTGTAAAGACCTTTGTTGACTTTCAGCAGACGCTTGGTCTTCATGGTGCTTTTTGGTTGTATGCTTCTATAAGTGTTGGGGGGTTGTGTTTTGTGGTTTGCTGTGTTCCAGAGACAAAGGGGAAGGATCTGGATGAAATGGATCCAAATTATGTGCAGAGTCTGTCTCCTAAGAGGTAGGTTTGAGGTTAGAATTTTACTTGGAAACTTTTATGACTTACAATCTGTCCAGCAGTGCAATTTAGACCTTCTCGAAATGTATTCCGAATTCAGAAAGTGTTGTTCTTCGCTGAAAAAAATGAACCTTCGGAAGAAAATCGTCGAATCGGATGCATTTTCGAAACTCTGAATCGCACTGCTGATGTTATTTTTCATGGTTTTCCAACAATTTTTCTAAATTTTCTTATTACGAAACTTTGCCAAAAATTTCAAAAAATTAATTCAATTTAATTAAAAATGATAATTATATTCATTACAATACGAAGTTATTTAAATTTTAAATCTAATAATTTCTATTAATTTATTTAATTAAAATTCTAAATTGTAATGAAATGCGCAGGATATAAATAAGGTTTTAATTAAAGTTACAATTGATTTTGTTAATTAAAGTTCCCAAGTGAAATATTATAGGAGATGTAAAACAAATAAAAATAATATCGAATCCACCGCAAAGTTTTGGCTGTGCTTTTAATAAAAAAACTTTGAATATCTTTATATAACGGTGGTTATATAGATTTAAATAGTAAAAATATCTTGACTTCACATATCCCAAAATTATCCATATCTAAATATCCAAAACCTAATTATGTTTTCTCAAAACTTACTGTCTTCTAGTATCTAGTTTATTATATTAGAAAAAAATATCTTTATCCTTAGCAGAATCTATTAAATTTTAACAAATTTATTCAAAAATGACACTTACTACCCGAAAAATTGTGTCGTTTTTGAAAAAGCGGGTTATTCTACTGATTAATCTTAATCGAGCTTTCCTATACTACTGTACGACAATAAAATGAATAAGACAATAATTAATTGATAAGAAACGTTATATTATATTTAATAGTTCATGCTTCTCATAGTTTTATATATTTCACATTTGTGCAGATATAAATGTTTTATGAAAAACAAATTAGAAATACATTTAACTAAAATGTTTAAAAAATTTAATTATGTTAATTTACATTACAAATATTAATTAAAACCTAATTTTTATTAGTAAAATATTGTAGGTAGAGAAACTATATACATTCAGGAAATATAAATAACTGATTACCTCATTTGTAATTTCATCATAGAATTGTCCTACAAAATTAATAGTTTAAACATCATTCAGATACATTTCAGATTTTTCATGTCCATTAGGTAACTCAATTTCTTGGGAACATTTTCAAAAAGATACCAACCTTATGAAAAAGTTGTGTGTTAGAACTTAGTCATTTGCTACATTAAATAATATATACAATAGTTATATTAACGAATATATTAAAAGGGTGCAGCTTAAAGTGTATAATTTTTTTTTTCTAATTTTCGGAACATTTTCAAAGGCGATATTTATTTTAACTAGATTTCAACACATTTAAAATGTTAGATACCTATTTATTTAAATGTAGAATAAACTTTGGCATTAGAAGATAAAGTCCTTAATCATGTTTAAGGTGGGATCCAATTTATTCTAATATGGAATTTTAATTATAATTTTTAGTTAAAATATATATTTTGTTATCTTACCATGACTGCTGTGTCATCTTAAACCCTTTTAAAAGCAGTTTTTTTATATTAGAAAATGTCTAAAAAAATATCTGAGAGAGAGTCTACCTCGCCTGGGAATGCAGTCGTGATCATAATTTTTTTTTCTCAATTTTATTTCAATTTTTATTGTGTTAAACCACACTTATATGCATATTTTTTTAATATTCTTTTTGTATCATTGCGGGTTCGAATCCCGTCGGAATTGAAAATTTTGATAAGGTTTTTCATTTTGTTCAATTTATTTAAAATTTTTAGTTTTGAGACCCGCCTTAAAAACATTATTGTCCAAACATCAAATACTTGCCTTTTTAGCATAAAACCTGCCAGAAAGCCTTTATTTTTAAAATATTTAAACGACGACCAAAATTAAATCAATTAGAACATTCTTTCGATACATAAATAATGTTTTAATATTACGTATAATTATTGTTATTTAGAATTACAAAATAATACTAGTTATAGAAGGCCAGAACCCCTGCAGAAAAAAATCTTTAATTAGCAAGAATAATTTGCCAGAAAGTAGAATTTTTAAAAAAACATCAATAATAAAAAAAATGTACTCAGCAAAGATTATAATTAGACAAATTAATAGGTTGTGAATTTATACATTTTCTAGATTTTTATAATAATAAAATAATATCTAAAAAAATGTATGGCTTTGTATGTAAGTTCCCTATAATGCTTGCTTTAGGATGACTAGCTTGTGTGAATGCTTTACGAATTGTGGTATTGTGAAGTTGAAATGCAGATTTGAATAGGTTAGTGGTAATTTAAAACTAATTTATTGTTCCTTTATATCAGAAAAATTACTTCTGAAAAAAACTTACATACGTTAGTTTCTAATGTTTCCAAAATTTTTATTTTTTGGTACGCACCTTTATTATTGTAAAATTACTTATTAAATTACCGTATTTGACTTGTACTGTTACTTTTATAATATTACCGTATTTTACTTTCCTTAACTTATTTGTTTTTAATTCTCTAAAATTATTATCTTAGTAAATGATTTTATTATATTTTAAAAAATTACCGTTTTTGTAAACTGTGAGTGTATAGATCCAAAATGAGCGTGTTATATTTCAGCAGGGAGTTATATACTTAAGTTATATAGTTTGTATACGGTTTTAGTTTAGTCTAACGGCTTAGCCTTTAGCGTTGTGATGTGGTAGAGGCGTGCCTGTCATAGATTCTTTATAGATTTAGGTACTGATTGCAATTACTATTAATAAGAAAAAAATACATTGCATTGTAATTAAAAAAAAATTAAATAACTCTGAAATTTTCTATTTTTAACCGACTTCCAAAAAGGAGGAGGTTCTATGTTTGGCTGTATGTATGATTTTTTTTATGAATATGCAAGTGCACGCACTATAACGATTCAGTATCTGACATTGTACGCACTAGCAGCCCACTGTGCGATTGAGACCTCGGAATGTATTCCGAATTCGGAAAATGGGCGTTCTTCGGTGAAAAAACGTCAACTCCAAAGAAAATCATCGAATCGGATGCATTTTCGGACGTCTAAATCGCACTACAGATGAAACTATCTGCCGATAGAAAAGTTTGCAGTGTGCGAGAAATCTTAAAATGGTATGTAACCTGTCATGTTCTAATTTAACACTTTGCTAAGAAGGTCCCAAAAGCCAAAGAGCCGGCCAAAAAAAAAGTTATGACCACGTTCGGAAAGTCAATCCGAGTAGTTTTCATAAGGGGACCAAGTCTCTAAAACCATTCGATAAATTTTTTTACAAATAAAAATCTGACTTCCATACATTTTATTTCAAAAAAAATCAAAGCTGACGGAAAAAAAAAACAAAAAATGCCTAGAACTCACCACCACTGCATAGATGTTTTGTTTTTCGATTTATTTTGGAAAAAAATCGATCGAAACAAAAAACTCCCAAACGCGGTAATAGCTTTTTTTTGTTGGCACTTTGGATTTTGGGCCCAAAATGAATGACCTTCTATGTGTTTCTTGCCCCTGATTGTCTCTAGTAATTGTGTGTACGTTACATTGTCGGTACTGGCTTGTAAGTCGTTAAGCCATGACGGAGACCTTCAGGCGGCCTAAAAACGATACCAGAGTTAGCCATTAGCTCATACGCAATACTTTAAATATTGAAGATTCTCTTTTTTAAACTTTAGCGATCAGAACACATTATAAATACCTACATATGTTTCCGGGTATTTATCACGTATATAAATTACCTTTTTATTTAGCCCGACGTTTCGACTGGATTGCACCAGCCGTGGTCGCGGGAAGACGGGAACGCCGGGCTAAATAAAAAGGTAATTTACTTGATAAATACCCGGATTCAATGTACCTATTTATAATATTGAAGATACAAACCTATAAGTAGTACCTAAGTATCTAAGATAGATGGCTTTAACTAGCTTAGTTTCGAAAGACTTTAGATTGTACAAAAACAAAAATTATCATCTATAGGGCTAAAATGGTTACTAAGCAAATTATTATAAATAAATGTGTTTTCGGGTATTTATTGCGTAAATTACCTTTTTATTTAGCCCGACATTTCGACTGGATTGCACCAGCCGTGGTCGCGGGAAGACAATCAATTATTATTCATTTGCCTGTTTCATGAAAATAATTTATTAAGTAGGATCATTTTGAATCGTCTTAAGAGATAAGGTGATTCTACTCCTGTTCTTTCACGACCAAAACTATAGGAAACTATAAGTTATAGTACAGTCAGCGTCATCAATCGGTATCCCCCTATTGATTTGAACAAAGACTCTTTTCATTTCAACCTTGGATTTCAGTCGGGTATTATATCAGCTATTTTTGTTTAGGAACTCGAGCGAAATTAGATATCCATAAGTAAGCAAGGATGTAAAAGTTTTTACAAAAGTTGAGATCAACGGCTTGCAAACCGACCTCTTACTAGGGGGATACCAATTGGTGACGCTTTCTGTACCTCCTGATATCGCAATGAAGTTTGTATAGTGGCCATTTTAGCCTTCCCTCCGGAACTAAAAAGGCCGTTAAAGCAGAATCATAATCTGAACTGCACTAAATGCCGTCTTTTTTCATAGACTTAAGATTGTCAAGAACAAAACTTAATAAGAATCATATTGTGATTCTTCTTTAACAGCCTTTTTAGCTCCGTTGTTCCTTATACTGATCTCGCAACGAAAATTTCTCTTACTATTAGAAGTGTGGAATGACAATAAAAATAATTATATTAACTGATAATAACTAAACATAATTGTTACTAAAACCTAAAATTTGTGAACTTTTAATCAATTATTTTATTTACTAAATCAATATCTTTAGGATGGATTTATAATTTAAACTATTTATGATTCATAAAATTTAGTTCAATAACATTTTTCGTTTGCTTATAATTCTTTAACTGGGTTTTAGTGATAATTATGTTCAATAAGTTCAAGTCTCTAAGAAATCAATTTAGGATATTTCAGCATTACAAAAAACTTTCTTGAAAAATACAAAATTATAGGGAAGTCATAATAATTAAACCTACTTTCTTAAAATATTTTGAAAAATTATTTTTTGAGACAAAAGCTAACTCTACTGAGAAATATCTCAAATTAATTTCTCAGAGACTAAAAATGGACAATAAAAGTGAATTCTAAATCTTGAACGCTGTTGTAGTGTAAGTAAATTATTTACTTCTAGATACCTAGTTACGCCTCAATAAAATATAGATTTGTTTGTTAAATTCATTTGTTTTATTTACTTACAGGCGGCGTACCACTAACTCCTATAGTAATGTCAAAACAAGGTGAAAACAGTCCTGCATCGCGTCAATAGCCGGGTACCCACCTAGCGCACAGGCTCGCGTGGCAGCCTCGGTGTGCAGATCGCGAGCGATGGCTCTCGAGACAGCCTCAGTAGTTTTGTTCAATTTACACGAGGAAGCCTTGCGAGGCAGGCTGAGCCATCATAAGTCCGCGACACACGACCGTTCCCACCTAACGCACAGCGCTCGCTGACTGAGGCGCCTTTGAGCGCGTCAAGTTTACCGACAACAGATGGCTCGGGGCCGAGCCGTGCTCGGGCGAGCGAACGCGCGCCCGTGGCCGCCCGAGGCACGTCCACATCAGCCGAGGCTTTTGCTCGCGAGGCTGCCGCGCGAGCCTGTGCGCTAGGTGGGTACCCGGCTAATGACTTAATACTTGACACTACACGATGAGACGTTACCAAAACATTCCCGCGTTAGGCTTACTTTAACCTTAACTTAGTGTTATCTTAACACGGAATCAGATTAATCTTACTTTGACATTGCTCTAAGAGTTCATAGTAAGGCCCCAGGTTTTTTGATAGAGTATCTTCATTCCTAGGAATGTACATAATTATGTAGGCACTTACTAGCTTCCTCCCGCGGCTTCGCTCGCATGGTACCCGCATAAAAAGTAGCCTATGTCCTTTTTCCGGTCATTATCTTTGTAAATTTTAAATTTCAGCCAAATCGGTTCAGTGATTGTCGAGTTATAGAGGAACAAACATACATCCATCCATCCAAACTTTATAATATTAGTGTGATGTATTCCTATGAGAAACATAATAGAGTGGCATAAAAAGTTTTCTTGTAAGTTACCTAATTGTATTTTTTTTTTTAATCTATGAAAGCAGATCAAAATATCTTCTAGAGTTAAGGCCAGTCTCAGCGGTTGCTGCCTTTACTGACTTATTTAAAAAAAACACCCTGTATCTTACTTAAACTCTGTTATTTTTAAGTCATCACAAAAATAGGTCACACAATAAAAGTACCTGTGGCGCCCTCTTATTAATAAATGTGAATGTTCGACAACATCGAAATTGCGAATAGCGCCATCTATTTAATACTCTTTGAACTAAGTAGAAGGCCTATTATGCTTACTTTTATTATGTAAAGCTTAGTTGTAAAAGAACGAAAATAAACCATTGCCAAAATTGCAGATGGTGTTAGCGTACACTTTCAGAGATCCTAAAGTATAAAAAAAATGGTACTCTATTATTTTAGACAAGGAATTTCTATACTACGTACCCGGAACGCTGACTGAGACAGAAAACAAGGTCCGCTTGAAATAAAACTTGGGCGGTGTGTCTCTTTCTTTTTGCAACTGTGTGAAAGAGACAAAGCACCCAAGAAAGCCTCTCAACAAGACCAACAATCCTTATAACCAAGATTAAATGATAATAGATCGTTGTGTAGTCGTGATAAGGTTCAAAATCCTTTGTACATTAAATGTCAGTCAGCGTTCTAGATTTTAGATGCAATAGGTAGGTACCACTTATAAGTACCTTACTGAAAACCAGCGCTCTAACAGCCTTGGCGCTGCTGGAGCTAATGCTGAGGGGTAGCCCTATTTTCTTGTCACCGTAATTTAACATTTTTGATTTGTATGCCTGTACCCGTGCCTATAGTGACGAAAAGAAAACTTATTTCTATTTTTATTGCTAATAGATGCATTTAATGATTTTAATTTTGAGAAATAATTTCAAGCTCTAGAAGTGAAAACGAAACATTGTAGCACCAAATTAAACGCGTTGAAGTCTTTTGAATGAAAAACTAAATGGCTACGAAAATAATAATTTTTTTTAGCAAACATACAAACTTTACACAGCGCTTCCGTGCTTCGGAGGGCACGTTAATTGTCGGTCCCGGCTTTTAAGTCATTAAGCCATGGCCTTTAGGCGGCCTAAAAACTCCGTCACCAGAGTTGGCCACTTGCTCATACGAAAGAAGAAGAAGAAGACAGGGGTTATTATCTATTCTACCTAGGTGATTTGGTTCGTAAGTAGTAGATCTAACTTCTGCACCGAGGTAGTTTTTTCAAACTCAAACTCAAGCTCAATTCCTAAACTTCATCGAAAACAACTGCTTGAGTAACAGCCAAAATTGCCTGCCCTATCTTGACCAAATCAATCAACCGATGACAAAACCAATAAAAATAGTAGTTTTTTATCACAAACGACCAAACGCAGGGATCACCAGTTTCCCAAGGGTCTTTACACCCCCACCCTTGGGGTTGCAAGTCAAGTGTCAAATGATATGGCAAATGATGACACGTGGCTATTGCTGTTTGGATTTATTCAGGGGCTTTATTAATCTTGATAGTGTATTCATGAGTGCGTTTTAAAGGCCCACTTGCGCCTTCCTGGGTTAACCAAATAACTAACCTAACTTTCTTTTTTGACGCTGTGCACCTACCACAGATGTAGGTATGTAATACGAGCTGCTGCTCGCGGCTTCGCTCGCGTGGTATCCAGATAAAAAGTAGCCTAATGTTACTCTCCAGCCCTCCAACTATCTCCACACAAAAAATCACGTCAATCCGTCGCTCTGTTTTGACGTGAAAGCAGGACAAATAAACACACTTTCACATTTAAAATATGGGTACCTACTCGATCAAAGATTAATGACTGAACAAACATGAAACTTGTACTTATGTCTATCTCTTTTACACTACGGTGTTCTGTACAAAGACTTCCTTGTTTATCCTTTTTTAACATTTGTTTAGTTACTAACCCAGGGTTAACCGGTTAAATGCGTTTAGGTTAGCTAAATACAATTAAGAATTGTGGTGCAAGACGCCAAATAAAGAGAGACCTTATTATTGCTATCGATACTTATGCAGTTGCGTTTTACTTTTTTTTAAATTTAGTTGTAATGATTACAATGCATTTTATTTCTTAAAAATAAATATAAAGCGACGTGCGACGTTAACTGAGTACGAAGTGCGATAGTTTTATCTAATCAATCGCGTGTTTGTATTTACTTTTCATACGATATCATCAAAAACCAATAAATATCAAATTTTTATTTTTAGGTTTAAGGTAAGTAAGTATTTATTTCTATGAGCCTTAGAATTAGTTTTTACCATCTGTAGGTAAGTACCTACTATTCATAATACCTACCTGAAATAAAGTTTACTTATACTACCTACCTACCTAAGTATCTACCAACTCATTGTCATTTTTAAAAGCCTTATTGGGCTAGAGGAATATACGAAGGAAGAATTATTGTGAGTTCAAATCCCTGTCGTGCATCAGAGGATTTTTTTCTTGGAAAAATATGTTTTAATAAATTAAATAAATATGAATTTATTAAAATTTAATTTAAACTTTAAAGTTTAAATTTAAATACCATGCTGTAAGTAGGAGAGTAATTTGAAATGTCGCAATATTGAGGATTGCGATTGAATGTAAAAAAAAATATTAACTGCCTACTAAATATATTAGAATAGCGATTGAATAGATAAAAAACTCGCACTTAGATACTTACTCATTTATTCTACACTACACCACTGACATCATGATAAGGACTTGGCGCTGAGTTTACACGTAGCCAGTAGCTAGACCAAGCGCTAGACCGAGTAGTAATAATAATCTATGGGATGCATGATAATCAGAGGTCAGAATTAGGTAGAGTTATTTATGTACTTACACTGCGAAAGAATAAAGTGGATATGCCTGAAATCCCTAGATTAATTTTAAAGAGTAGAAAAATTCTGTGATTTATTAAATAAAAAAGTTATTTAATTTACTTTTACATAATTTAAACCACTGCACTGCACTCCTTTTAAAAAATGGCGAAGTATAAGTATGAGAATTAATGTAAATACTAATAAAAAAAATTTGTTAATTATCTTTGTTTTATTTGTCTTATCTATATCTGAGGTTTTTATTATTATTTATTTGTAATATTGTTGACCACACGGGATTGTCCATTAGAAATCCCAAGAAGATCCATATTAATATCAACATTTCGATGCAAGTACAAAAATAACTCTACCTAATTCCGACCTCTAGTGATAATTACCTACTAGGTAGTGCATTTCTAGGTTGAAAAATTTTTAGCTTAAATGAGAAAACACACCTTCGGATTTTCCTGGATCGTCTAATATCAAAGCGGGCATGGTCAAAGTCATGGGGATGTGTTGTTATCATAAAAAATGCTAGATTTAAGGGAAAATGGAGTAATAGGCATGATGACAGTAATCAAGTTTCGCCAAAATATTTATCTGATCTAATGAAATAGGATTCAAAGATTTTGAAAAATGTATTTATTCTCTTATTAATTTCGAGATTAATAATTTATTTGTTAAAATAAATCTACATAATACAACAATCCGCCATGATAGCTAAAACACCCATCAGAGCGAATTACGTCACGTCTCGGTAAATGTCATTTTGTTTCTATGTAGCTAAGTTGTCATAACTCGTTGATATACCGAGCCGTGACGTAAAAACAGACGCCATGACACCGGCGAGCGTTTTGGCGTGAAATTGAAAATTTAAATTTAAATGTACTTTTATTGCACAAAAACCTTAATTTTCTACAGAAATATGATATATTTTAGACATAATAGATACTTCTGAATATCATAGAAGAGATTTTGAAAATTAGTCATCATGCCTCCTCTCCTCCTCCTCCTCAGTCGGTCCCTCATTGTTGAGGATCGTGACCCCTTCCCATCAATTCCCATCATGCCTATTCCGATCAAAAAATAAGCAAATGTGCTTATTTACTTATGTACTTAAATCAATCAATGTTGTATTTTTTAGGAAATATTTTTAAGATTTCTACATGCCCGGTACTAGGTAGGTATACACAATTAGTAATTTTGTGTACAATTTTAGTAATTTTGAGTCAAAATGTACATAAGTAATTGATGATTTTACATAAAATATTATTTTTACGTTTCTCTTCAATCATTTAGATAGTTCGTTCATGCTAGCCATTTAATAGTCCTGCACTAAAGTTCCACTATACTCGTGAAACTGTATACCTACAAGATTCTAACACGTCACAACACAACACAACATTCTCACATTTCTCAACCAGTGCTCAATCATTGACGGTCAAAGGCGGACGTGTGCTCCAATTTAACTTTTAAACCGGTAAGTTATAAGTTTACAGTTTAAACGTGTTTCTTTAGTGTTTTTATTTCAGTAATGTATGATTTTGTGCGAATATGATATTGTTTGTGGATTGTGAATTGGTATAATACCTACTTAAACATTTTGCTTAGTAACGGGACACAGTAGCCAACACGCTACAGTTCCTTAACTTTATTATTCGCTTGTGGGAGTATAATCGTATTCTATTACACGAGCAATATTTGTTTGTTTGTTTGTATTCACGTTCTCGTAAATGGCTCTAACGATTTCGATGAAATTTGTGGTTTACGGGGACGAAAAATCGATCTAGCTAGGTCTCATTATCTGAAAAAAATCGTTTTCTCGGCATGTTCACGCAAAAATATTGACCAGTGCAATGTAGTTCGTAATTTCACGCGAATAAAGTGGCTGGGTGGATAGGGTGTCCGCCTCCCAGCTGAAGGCTGCAAGTTCGAATCTCAGCAACTGAAAGTTTTTTTTTTTTATTTTCTCCCGAGCAAAGCTCGTTTGCCCAGATATTGTTTGTTTGTAATCTCTGAAATTACTGATTCGATTCCGAAAATACTTTCGCTTCAAGGAAGCTACACTTCTCAAATAGATCTAGGCATTCGTGAAGTCAGCCGTGTCGCTGCGCAGTAGAAAATTTTGTATGAAAAAGCTGCACTGCGCCACAGAATACTAGTACTACGTACAGAAGGGTCACTTCGCGAGTAAATTTGTTTAAATAGAGACTCTCGCGGCGAAGCTATAAAGTGCAATTCAACTCGCCTATGGGCCTATTACCTATCGAGATATTTGCCTAAACATTCCCATCCTGCTCTAATGCGTAACTGTGTCACTGTCTGGCGCGGTGTGACGCGACTCGTAAGGGTTGTCGAATTTTCGCTTGCGACAACACAAATAAATTAATTTATTTTATCTGTCACAAAAACAGTACCTACTTAAGTTCTAAAATAAGTAGGCCTAAATATAATTTAATCTACCGTTACCACAGAATAAATAATAGTAAGTAGGTACTACGTATTGTACGTAGGTAGGTGAAGTAGGTAGATACATTATTATCTCGTTCGTTTTGTAAACAATTGTATTTCAAAATATCTATACCTTCATACCTACCTAGACATCGATCAGACACACACAATCATCATCATCACACAACTAGACCGGGAGCCGTTATCCGATAATCACCCTTTTAATGTTAGGTTTGCAATCACATTTGCAATTTAATGCACGGCCAGGACTCGAATCCACGACCTTCGTCTCGAAAGTTGAGGTACTAATCACTTCGACCAACATGGCTCTATGAATGTAATGTAACTTCTAAACACTTACAATTATTATATTAAGTAGGTTAGGTACCTACTTAATGGATAAGTTACAGTTAGGTACATATGTAAATAAACAAAACTGTAGGTACCTACCTACCTACAGTTTTGTAGGTAGGTAGTTTTGTAGGTGTATTAGGTTTGTTTATTTGTAAACAGGTACCTATTCAATCAAAAAGGAATCGAATAGGTACCTATAAAATCTCGTTTTCATTATGCACCTACAGTTACAGAGTAAAAGTAAGTACCTACCTACCTAGGTATTTATTGATGATTTATTTAAATAGGTCCTTACAACAAATTATAGAAAAGCTTAGTAGGTACCTACCACCCTTTCAATATCTTCCGGAATTTTGTGGAATGTTAATGTCCATTCATTGCTTTTCCTTTTGTTTAGAGACCCGTAGACACAGCAGTATCTTTTATACGGATTAGATCGTTTAGTCATCGTGCAAAAATTGCAAGAAACGATGTATACGAGATCACGATAATTACGCACAATGCGTCTAGTCCGCAAGCCGAGCGAGCGGCAAGTGGCAACCTATGTCGCGCGCCGCCTCAGGCGGCGCGCGTCCGATAAATACCTAAAGTGAGAAGTGAGACAGGCCTGACTGCGCATCGAAACGGCTAACTTCACGAATGCCTAGATCCATTCTGAGAAGTGTATACCACTTCGAGCCTAATAAAACTCCATTAGTAGAGTTGGCCACTTGCTTAGGCTCCATTACAGTTCTGCAATAAAATATTTCTGACTCTGATTCTGATTTTTTTTGACGACCTCTGTGGCGCAGCGGGTGAAGGCCCGCCTGTGACGCAGGAGGTTGCGGGTTCGATCCCCACCGTGGGACAAATGTTTGTATGATCTGCAAATATTTGTCTCGGGTCTGGGTGTTTTCTATGTATATTATGTACTTATGTATTTACAAAAAAAAATGTATTTAAGTAGTATATCAGTCATGTGGTTCCCATAACACAAGCTCTGCTTAGCTTGGGGCTTCATGATGCTGTGTGAAAAATGTCCAACATTATTTATTTATTTATTTATTCATTTTATCTCGATTGCCGTGTTGGCCGAGTGAATGACCTCGACTTTCAATCCAAAGGTGGGTTCGAATCTCGACCGCGCATTAAATTTTTCATTTCAAAAATTATACTAACCTACGTATTAACACGAGTTCTAAACAGTGAAGAAAAACATCGTGAGGAAATCAGCGACGTCAGCCACTTGTGTCCGCTTGTTTGCCGGTGTCATTTTGGTACATTTAGTTTGTAGTGTCATGTCCTAGGGCCATAAAATGTACCGATAAGGCCAAGAAGGGGACAATTTTGTTTACTTATTATATCAGATAACATAAGTGCAGGTCAATATTGATTATTGATTTAAAATAGAATATAAGTTACTCAAGCCGTAGTAACTAGAGCCGTGTTAACCGAGTGGATACGTACCTCGACTTTCAATCTGAAGATCGTCTGTAGGTTCGAATCCTGGCCGTGCATCAATGAATTTTTCGTTTCGAAAATCGCGCATCAACATGAGCTCTAAACAGTGAAGGAAAACATCGTGAGGAAATCCGCGACTTAGTCAGCCTCACATTGACCATGTCTTTTCTGTGGCCAGTTAAGCTGAGAGGGTGGTTTTCAAGGTTACTTCATCTCAAAAATGTCCCAGGCACCACAGCGTCCTGCGGGCGTACCACCAACTCTTAGAGCAATGTCAAAATAAGGTTAAAACAGTCCTGCGTTAGACTTGTTTCAACATTTAAAGCAGGATTGTTTCCACCTCGTTTGGATTCGAACCAAAACAATCTTATTTTATTATCCACTAAAAACCTGGGGTATTCCTACGTCTCGCTTGGGTAGGAGTTATGGGAACGCTTTCGCACACATCCGCTACTCTTACAGCGTTACGAGCGCTTCTCAATAGGGCCTGCAAGCCTCTGCTCCCCCTCCGCTTAAGGCGCACCAGAACACTAAGGGCGCCTTCCAGCTCAGGACCTTGTATCGCGGGCGACAAACCCCACGATTTGCCGCCCGTCGGTCCGTTAGGTCGGCATCCTGGCTAAATAAGCCCGACGGCGCCGGCCCAGTCTCCTTTGGCGAATCGGGAGCGAGTTGGGATCTTGTTCCGCAGCCTCTTTCAGCGACATAACCTCGACACTGAAAGTTATCACTGCACTCCAAGCCTCCTCACTTTCAGTCATAGCCCTGGCTACGGCCGTCAACGATAGGTCTTGCCCAATCACTACAGACATGGCAGCGCAGGACTCTGCCCAGGCAGGGCACTCCTCGCGCGTATGCTGTGCCGTGTCTGCAATACCTTCTAGCCTGCGTTAGGCCTGCGTTAGGCTTACTTTAACCTTACCTTCGTCTTATCTAATTATGGAATCAGAGTAATCTTACTTTGACATTGCTCGAGTTCATAGTAAGGCCTGTTAAATGTTGGTAGAGATTACTTCCTAACACTGTATAAATCATAATAGTAAAGAAGTAAAGGCTACGTAACTAGATTTCTAAACAGGTAATGTTGTTTTCCGTTTGTAAGAGGCACCTATATCTTTGAAACTCGATTGACAAGATTTAAAAAATATTTTACTGATAGAAACGACGTAAACAAGCTGATATCTATGTATCTCATTGGTTCAGAACCTGGGGGTAATTACCCCTCCGAGGGTAAAATAGTTTTTTTGGGGGGGTATTACCCCCCCAAAAAAACTATTTTACTATTTTACGAACGAAATAAAAACTTTAATATAAAAAACCTAACAAATTAATTTTACTCGAAAACATTGTGCTGTCGCTGAAATACTAATATTATCAACCCCCTCATTCTCCCCTCATTCTCCCGGCGGGGATGAAAGAGGTCGTCTATTTATTTATTTATTTTCTAGATGAAAATGGGGATGCTCCTCATCAAATTCACGGCTCTCCTAGCCATCGGAGCCGGCGCATACTTCACGTACCAGTGGTACAATCCAGCACCAGCCCCGCAACTGAACCCCAATGAATGGTGGGGCTTGAACGAGCTGAAAGGCAAACTGGACAATACTGTCAGGCCTTTTAAGATCAAATTTGAAGAGTCGGTAAGTGAATTTTAGATAGTTATAATATTTTAGGAAATCAAACAAGTGTATGAGGCGAGTGTAAATGGAACAGCTGGAAGGGGAAGACCTAGGCGAACATACCTGGATCAGATTGGTGATATTTTAGAGAAAGGCCAGGTCAAAAGTACCCTAAACCGGCGAGCTTGTATGAAAAATGTGATGAGAGTGAATGAGGCGAAAGAGGTGTGTCAGGATCGTAGCAAGTGAAAATCCGTAGTCTCTGCCTACCCCTGTGGGAAAGAGGCGTGATTTGATGTATGTAAATCAACGTTATGGTCCTAAAAGGAACTGCCTCCTGATTGTCTATCTTTGATAGCAACCAATATTGGTCTCAAACTGTCAAATATGACAGTTCGGGGACCACGCAAGTAGCTCTGTCACTCTCATGGGCTTAGGCCTCCCTTTGTAAACGCCATATAATCCGGTCCTCCGCTGTGCCAAGCCAGGAATTGCCCGCGACTTGTCTAATATCGTCGACCCACCTTTGTCACTTGAGGCTATCCCCACGTTCCTGGTTCCATAATCAACATCACACTGTTTTCCAGGTCATCAAGGATCTTCAAAACCGTCTCCGCAACCCTCGTCAGTTCACGCCGCCTCTAGAAGGTGTGGGTTTTGAGTACGGGTTCAATACAGCCCAGCTGAAACCCTGGCTGCAGTACTGGGCCGATGAGTATCCCTTCGCAGAGAGGGAAAAGTTCCTGAACCAGTTCCCTCAGTTTAAGACTTATGTGCAGGGGCTTGATATACATTTCATCAGGGTTAAGCCTCAGGTAAGAAATTGACCGACAAAAGCCTATGCCGGAAAGTGGTGCCTTTTTCATATCGAGCGGCCATCAACCAAACATCAAAAATAAACTCATAACAAACAATATTTGTAACATAATCATGGCGCATGCAACTGTGCCGAAATATCGGGAAATATCTAAAATCCAAAAATCATGGTAAATATCCCGTTAATAGTGTTTACAATATTTGTGAGAACAGAACATCTACACTCAGTCAGAACCAAGTTATACAGTGTGAGTTTTTCAAGAGTGCCTCTAGGGCCAAATCTGGAACTATTAGCAATAGCGAAAAACACTCAAAGGAGTCTTGTACCTAACCGATTTTAATAAAAAGTAAAACTGCTTCATTAGATTTTAAAAATATTAATTTTCCTGACCAGGAACCTGTTGGTTCAAAAAAAACTTTCTGTATTATTATACCATCCGATAGTGTGGATAATAAAGATCAGTTTCTGAGAAGAAACTACATCTTAATCCCATCCTCATCGCAAATGTTGTATAGGAAGCCTACGGAGGTGTTGACGGAAAGACGGTATAATTCACACTGGTTTATTTGACGTGAAAACAACCTTATGAGACGCAGTCTGTCTACCTACATACCTACATTGATAGTTATAGGTTAGCATACATAACAACTCTCAACGTTCTTCCATCCATCCAGGTGCCAGCTGGCGTTCAGATCATCCCTATCCTGCTGATCCACGGCTGGCCTGGCTCCGTGCGAGAGTTCTACGAGGCTATACCGCTGCTGACGAAGCAGCAGCCAGGGTATGACTTCGCGTTTGAAGTGATCGTGCCCAGTCTGCCGGGCTATGGCTTTTCTGAGGTGAGATTCTATGTCTATCTTCTTTTTAACCGACTTCAATAGAAGGAGGAGCTTCTAAATTCATTGGAATCTTTTTTTTATTTTTAGGGTTCCGTACCTTAAAAGGTAAAAAAAGGAACCCTTATAAGATCACTTTCTTGTCCGTCTGTCCGTCTGTCCGTCTGTCCGTCTGTCCGTCTGTCCGTCTGTCTGTCCGTGTGTCACCATCGATTATCTCAGGAACGGGTAGAGCTAGCAAGTTGAAATTTATACCATATACTGAGGTCTATAGTCCCTATTGTGACTATAAAAATCAAGGTCCTGAGTCAACACTATAAAAAGATATAGGCAAATTTAGGTTTTCGTGAAAACTTGTGAGTACCAAAACTTACCTTAATTATCAACTTTTTTTATTTTTCGGAATTTTTCCTTTACTTGTGCTAGAAGACCTTGCTTGTAACCAAAATTGACAATTCTAGGTCAACCGGAAGTACCCTAGAGGTTTTGGGTCGAAAACCTAAATGGTAGTTCCCGTTGACCTAGAATAACGAAATTTGGCAAAAAGCAAGGTCTTATAGCACAAATAAAGGAAAAATTCCAAAAAGTTAAAAAAGTTGAAAATTAAAGGGTGTTCCCATACATACATAGTTGACGCCAATTAAAATTGTCCTCCGAGTTGTATGGGCGCTCATACAATTAAGCGGACTAGCTTAATTGGCACCATGGCTAGGTACGGAACCCTCGGCGTACGAGTTCGACTCGCACTTGACCGGTTTTTATTTTTATGTGTGTTCGCCGATTGCTCAAAGACGCCTGGACCGATTTGAAAAATTCTTTTTTTGTTTGAAAGGGTAGGTACTTTCCGATTGGTGTCATTAGAATTTAGTCCTGTCGAGGATCTTCTGAGTTATGAACAGATGCACCAAGTTGAGCATGAAGTCGGTTTTTTTTTAATTTTTATTAATTTGTTTTTATCAATATCGTCTTTCAAAAGCGTCTTAACGCTTTTGAAAGACAATTATTTTTCACTTAAGGTGTGCCTCTAAATTTCCGATTTCCTAAATGTACCTTGAACACAAAAAGTTTACGGAACACGGCTTTATAACAAGATAAACAGTCATTATCTTGTTTATATATTTTTTTAGTATACTTATCATAAAGGATACGTATTAATTAAACCCATTGTATACCTACATAAACTCTACCACTATTATATATTTAAGTCAACATTTTCCTTATTGTGTAACTCTCAATAATCACACTTAGATAATATTTGCAAACGAGAATTACGGGTTATTTAAACTATTGAAGGCATTTTAGATGTAGTGTAGTCGTTAAACCCGACGACGGAGGCCTTCAGGAGGCCTAAATCAGAGTTCTTACTTGCAAGACGGAAATTTTGTCTAGAATGTCCTACTCTAGACAAAATTCCTAGGCAAATTGCTAAATCATTTTTCTTTTTTTTTCTAACGTAGATAGGTACAGTCCGTCCTTCAGGGCTATTTTAATTCACTCATTAGTTCGAATTACTTTCTTCATATTGATTTTTTACGATGTTTCCTTTTCCTACCATTTTCTACCATTTCGAAGCATTCTTCGAACACCAATGTTCTAAAATACCAGGAAATAGTGGATTCACTTATTTTTTTTTTTCCTTTTCGGCGACACACTAGCAGCTAGTGACTAGCTAGTCACACTACTATTATAAATGCGAAAGTTTGGATGTTTGGATGGATGTATGTTTGTTCCTCTATAACTCGACAACCACTGAACCGATTTGGCTGAAATTTAAAATTTAGATAGATACTAACCGGGAATAGGACATAGACTACTTTTTATTCGGGCACCAAGCGAGCGAAGCCGCGGGTGAAAGCTAGTAGTCTATAATGGTGTAAGTCTGTGATCTATGATGAAGTGAGTCACGGTGTTGGTCGCGAAAGAACTGTAGCCGTACCATGAACTCTTAGAGCAATGTTAAAACAAGCTTGAAACATGACAACGAATGTCATTCCTAAAACAGTAAGCCTGTTTTAAGCTTGTTTTGGCATTGCTCTAAGACTTGGTGTTGGTGATTCAAATTGGTCATAGCGGTCCTTCCGAATAAATGATATTTGAATTTTTGAATCCTAAATCTTTCATCTCTTTCTAGGCTGCAGTCCGTCCCGGTCTAGCAGTGCCCGAGACAGCTGTTATCTTCCGCAACTTGATGCATCGCCTTGGACACAAGAAGTTCTACGTACAAGGGGGAGACTGGGGCTCTGCGGTCGGCACTGCGCTGGCGACTCTTTACCCTGATGATGTGCTGGGATATCATAGCAATATGGCTGTTACTAATGTGAGTTTTTTTAAATTTCAAACTGTTGTCATTCATATTTCACTTATAGATAGAACTTCGTATCCAACTTAAACGTTGGTTAACTACAACGATCAATCAAGAACGTCTAAGCAAGCTACACGAGCGCTTCACTTCCTCCAGTAACCGTCCGTTTTAAACGGATACGACATCCTGTAAATACTGTGTTAACGTTAAAAACCACCCTATAACACACCCCGGACACTCGATGAAATCTCTATGCGAAAGCGGCGTCTAACTACCTTTATTTACACTGCACAATGTCAGTTTTGTACACAGTAAGGGTGACAAATCTACATCGAGCTATGCTGCGCTGTACTGCGCTGTGCTATGGTTGGTCAACTCGCTCGTCTAATATTTCAATGACGTTACAAACAAACCATGCTGTGCTGCGCTGTGTGAGGCTACGCTCTGTTTACGACGTTTTGTTTGACGAGCGAGTTGACCAACCATAGCACAGCGCAGTATAGCGCAGCATAGCTCGATGTTGATTTGTCACCCTAAGGTTGTCACCGTATGAATAATGTACACTGTGGTCTCGGTCTGGTCGTCGCATTTGCGCGTGTGCTCAAAGTCAGCTCCTCGCCAGCTTAAACTCACTGTCCATTCTATACGTAGTATTATTATGGTACGGCTACAGTAGCCGTACCATGAGCTCTTAGAGCAATGTCAAAACAAGGTGAAAACCATTCCTGCCTTAGGCTTGTTTTATCATTGTTTTGGTCCGAAAACAATCTTATTTTATTCCTGCCTTGGTCTTAACGCAGGATTGCAGCAGGACATGCGCATTACACTCTCTCGACGCTCTCTCTGCGCATGTCTTGCTCGATGACATCGAGCAGGACATGCGCAGTCCTGCATCTAGTCGATATCGTGTCACCAAAACATCCCTGCGTTAAGATTGTTTTGGTCCTAAGGCAGGATTAAAACAAGGTTGATTTAGGCCTGATTTAGGATGGAGTTATGCCTGCGTCAGTCTTATTATCTAAGTACGGACCAAAGTAATCTTACTTTGACATTGCTCTAAGACTTGGCAGTACGACAGCTTTGCCTGTAAATACGTGTATGACTGTGAAGGTTGCCTCCTGACACTTCATTTTCTTCAGAATGGCTGTTCAATGCTGCGTACCATCATCGGCGCCTGGATCCCATCCCTCATTGTAGACAGCCACCTGGCTGACAGGATGTATCCGTACTCCAATGTCTTCGCTTACCTGATGGAGGAGACGGGGTACTTCCACTTACAATCTACCAAGCCTGACACTGTTGGTGAGTTAAAGTAATCACATCACACTATCACATCACACTATCATGCGAAAGTTTGGATGTTGGGATGTATGTTTGTTCCTCTATAACTCGACAACCACTGAACTGATTTGGCTGAAATTCAAAATGTAGATAGATAATGACCTGGAATAGGACATAGGCTACTTTTTATCCAGGTACCACGCGGGCGAAGCGTGGTAATGCTGCCAGTGTCTTGGGCACGCTTCCGACTGGCAGTGGCTTGGATCAGTTGAGCTACCTATAGATCGTTTCCTACGATCCTTAGGTGACTCAAGTTGTTCTTATTGTATTTTATAATGTTTTGTAAAGTAGTAGTTCAGTTTCTGTAAATAAATGTGTTATTACTATGATTTGTTCCAAATTTAAAATTATGCTTTAAGATGACAATTCATATTGTGAATCAGATTGTCATAATGACAATGCATTCATGAATTAGATAAAAGAATTGGTTGATCGAGTGGGGTAGTTCGATCCGAAGGTCATAGAACACTTGCCATGCATCAATGGATTTTTCATTCGCGTTAACACGAGCTCTAAACGGTGAATGAAAACATCAGGATGAAACCAGTTAACTTTCTAATGGAATGTTAATTATTGCAAAATGTCGGCATGTAACAAATAAGTTCTATTTGGTCATAGGTAGGTACATCTGACTAGCCTTTTAGAAATCCTTAAATTTTAAGGAGAATGTCTACTGCGCATTACGTGGTCATATTTCAGTTTAGCCTTACAATGTCTTCACGGAACTATGAATATTGACTGAATATGAATATATTAACATCCATAAGATAACGGATATCGCACGGTCCGCTGCAGTGGCCAGAGAACCGTACCGGTCACTCAACTCGTTTTTAAACAAACTTTGAACATAATTGAGCTTAGATTGAGGAAAATACCTAATGCAGATGCTTGCTTTGTCTATTCGATATGCATCGTCTGGTCTTGAGAATTCGACAATAAAAGTATGTAATGTATGAGCAAGTGGCCAACTCTGGTGACGGAGTTGGCTAATTCGACAGTGAAACTGACCGACAGATATGATCGCATTGCTCGCATTGTATAGGTAGGTAATGATAGAATGCGATATTTATCGCATGAAGTGAGAATGACCACCTGAGATGCCGAAAATTGTCATAAAAAGGGTCTAAATACGTGACAGTGACTTCGAAAAAATATAGTTTGCAACTATCTAGATCGTGATTAAAATAGCTAAAGACCTATGGGGCTATCTCATAAAGAACTTATAATTAATGTCCTATAGCTCAAAAAGCCATGGACCTATTAATAGATATGGACTACCAGTTAGCGTGCCGCCGAAAGGGACAAAAAATTAAGTGGATCCATGTTTCGTCGTACACATAAGGTTCATATTAGTACAGAATTATAGAACATTGATGTTCTCTACCTACAAAGAGCCGGCACACAATGAGGGACAAAAGATATTATGCTCTGTCTCTTTTTATCACAAAAATTTTATAGGTATATCTTCTTCTTTGTTTTGTGTGAGTGAGTGTACGAGTGTCCAGCAGTCCATGTATACATGGTCCATGTCAAAAAGTTGTTAGATCTCTTTACTCTTTTCATTGCCATGAGAATGACAAGAAAACAAATCTAAGTCAATATGAATAAGTACCTACTTGTGAGCTGATAGAAGCTAAATTCTTCATAATGTAATTTAATAAGAACCTAATATCAAAAATATCCTACTCACGCCAAACCATCTTTTCATTCCAGGAGTTGCCCTCTCCGACTCTCCATCAGGTCTTCTCGCCTACATCCTGGAGAAGTTCTCTTCCTGGACTAGAAGAGACCACAAGTTCAAGGCGGATGGTGGACTGACCTTCAGGTTCTCCAAGGAACAGCTGATCGATAACCTGATGATGTACTGGATCCCGAATTCCATCACTACGTCTATGAGATATTATGCAGAGAACATGAGCAGCAAAAATCGGAATCTGAATTTGGACAGGTAAATTTATATCAAACTATTATCTAATTTAATATCACACTGGCGATCTATGGTCTCTGCCTATGCCTACCCCTATGATGAGATACAGGCGTGAGTTTATATAAATGTATGTATGTATATCACACTTTCAGTCCTAAAAATCATAAAGTAGTGGCTCTGTGAGCTGTAGACCTCGCGAGTCTATCTTTGCATAGCTTCTTCTTCAGCATATATTCGCCCACTGCAGGGCATATGAATTTAAAAAAAAAAAAGTATGCCTCTCCAATCTTCAATTTATTCTATTACCTATAATAATAGTGTGATTAATATAATAGTGGGTTCGAATCCTGGCCGTGCATCAATGGATATTTCGTTTCGAAAAATTTATATGCGCATTAACACGAGCTCTAAACGGTGAAGGAAAACATCGTGAGGAAACCAGTTAGCTTTCTAATAGCGTCGATGGGCTTGCAACCTGTCACGTATGGAATGCTAACTTCTGCAAAATGTGGGCATGTACCAGTATTTGGACATACCTCTGACTACCCCCTTAGACATCTTCAAAGGATCTTTAAAGGCCTAAAAAAGATCTGAGAGAATGTCTACCGTGTCTTGGGATACAGTCGTGATCAATTGATCATATTTCATTTTCTTCTTTACAGCTACGCAACCAAAGTTCCAACGTGGGCCCTACAAGCGAAGCATGAGATGACGTACCAACCTCCTAACATCCTACGGACAAAATTCTACAACCTTCTCAACACGACGGTTTTGGAAGATGGCGGGCATTTCTTTGCTTTTGAACTGCCAAAGATCTACGTCGAAGATGTATTCAAAGCAGTGAAAGCATTCAGAAGCTGGCACCAACAGCAGACAGTGAAAAGTGAACTATAACTGTGATATTTTTTTATTTTAGTTTTAGTTTTTGTTTCAAATATTTTTAATTTTGTACTTGACTACTGTTAAAACTAAATAAATATTGTTATTTATGTATGTTTCTTTAAAGAGAGTTTGAAAATGATAAATGAAAAATGTTTCTCTCTCTCTCTCTCTCCAGAGAGAAACCGCACAAAATCGCGATGAGTGGAAGGTAACGGGGGAAGCCTTTGCCCAGCAGTGGGACAGTTTAGGCTAGTAAAAAAAATGAAAAATTGTATCAAAATCGGTCGATAAAATGTCGAAGATTTTGTGGCATCGCTATACCCTCTCCCCGCTATATAAGAAATTACGGGGATTTATAGTTTCTATGACGTGACTGATTTGTGACGTTATAGTTAATTGTACTATCATCAGGGCTATTTTAATTAACTCGTTAGCTCGGATTATTTCCGACAAATTGATAAATTATTAAAACTAGATGGGGTGTCAAACAACAGAGAACGATGTGTGTGTGATAAAAGTACTACTTACCTACTCTTTGTTTTTTATAAATGCATAAATATTAGGTACTTACTTACCTATACTTACGTAGAAAAATAACCCTTACTTACTCCCAATGGAGTAAGTAAGTAAGGCCAAGACTCACTTTGGGTCCCTGAGCCCATGCTCAGGGGAAAAAGTGAGTCTTGGCCTCCGAAACGAGAAAAACACCCAGACAGATGGGCCACCGAAACTCCGAAAAGAAGGCTAGGGCCATCGTGCTTGTCCAAATTTTCCACTAGTCAAGTTGCATAGACCTTGCACTTTGCACTCAATGAAAACACGGCTAGGACACGCCATATCACATACCTACTAATATTTGACCTACAGTTAGCAACCACGTCACCTACATTTCATATCGCTAATTACAATGTAATATCTAGTGCATGTATGATAACAAAACTCCGTATCGTAATCTTACTCGTATCAATATTTACATCTGCGTCCAAAAAAAATATTTGCAATTTGTGATGCATTGGTATGTAGGTACCACTGAAAACTAGCGCTTCAGCAGTTTTTGTACTGCTGTAGCAAATGCTGAGGGGCTACCTTTTTTCTGTCACGTCTGTATTTAGGTATATCTAATACTTAATTTATAAAATTCTATGATAAATTAAGTATTAGATCATTCGTCTATTTTGTGACCGCGCAGAACGTAGCTTAATTTCGACGATCTATCACAACATGGGAGGAAATACGCACGCTTCGCAATTTAAGGTAAGTAATAAGTCAGGATCATAGCAAGAGGAAATCCGTGGTCTCTGCCTACTCCTATTCTTCTCGAATGATGTTGCTGTGGTGAGTACCGAGGGCGCCGGTGGTGCATCCGGCGTAAATTATTCGCCGGATCGATATCCGGCGCGTGTACACACATTCATTACGCGCCATGCACCACCGCGAATCCGGTGAAAAACACGGTCCGTTGTCCGGCGAAAAAACGAACGTCTACAAGCGCTAGACTGCCAGAGAAACCGCTGCGGTGACAGCTGGTGGACCAGTCTTGTCCATTGCGTTGTCGGCTTAGCGATTCCTCTTTTAAAGCAGCGCGAGTGTGACTCCTCTGGTTTCCATAGGCTACGGTAACTGCTTACCATCTGCTGTATGCTTGACTGCTACCTTAGTAATATAAAAAAGCACTGGTGCAGATTTCGACACTAGTACTTTTACATCCTATAAATAAGACTGTAGGTAATACAGTCAGTGTTTGACTTTGACTGAGTTCAAGGTAGCAACACCGCCATCTAATAGGCATCTAGCAATTTAAAACAACTTATAAATACAGTCAGTATAAAAAATCACACTTCTAATATATTCTAAGTAATTATATAAAGCGGTAGAGTTTATTTGTTTGAATGCGCCAATCTCAGGAACCAGTCGAATTTGAAAAACTCTTTCTGCATTTGATAGCTAAACTCTTGAGGAAGGTTATAGGCTACTTTTCATCATCATCATCATCACCATAAACCATCACTACGGGGGCAATGCCGCGAGGGCGCTACCAGTATATCCGTACCCCTATTATAAATGCGAAAGTGTGTTTGTTGGTTTGTTTATTTGTCGTGGAATCACGTCAAAACGGAGCGTCGGATTGACGTGATTTTTTGTGTGGAGATAGTTGGAGGGCTGGAGAGTAACATAGGCTACTTTTTATCCGGGTACCACGCAAGCGAAGCCGCGGGCAGCAGCTAGTAATATTATAAATGCGAAAGTTTGGATGTTTGGATGGATAGATGTCAAATGACAAATCGGTTCAGTGGTTGTCGAGTTCGAGAGGAACATACATATGGATTTGGATTATGGATGGATGGATGGTAATGTACCATCTAACCATCCATCCACCCAAACATCCGAACATCCAAATTTTTGCATTTACCTAAGTGTGATAAGCAGTGATCGGAATGAGGCGGGCTAAAATACCTAAAGTTCGAAAAATAACAGAGACAAATGGAGACGCCCTAGGACTAAATATTTTTCGACCCAATTATTTCCGTTTCCGGGACATTAATAAAGAAAATCTAACATTAAGATGAATCAATTTTTTACCTGAGTTAATAACAAAAACTAAAATGTAAAATATAAGGATAAAAAACTTTTTTCCGTCGGTCAAATAGAAAAATTATTTGAATTAGTTCACAATATTATTAACATTAATTTTAAATGTACTTACTCACTGTGAAAATTGTGCCAACTTTCAATAAAATTCTTACTTACTACAAAAGTAAAATTCTTGTAGTAAGGAAGTCTCCCCTTTTTTGCCTCTGTTCTTTGAACTTTAGGTATTTTAGCCCGCCTAATTCCGATCACTGGTGATAAGTGTGATATTCATCAAATTCCCTGGCTGACTACACTACACAAGCCGGTTACATCACTGATTGAATCAGTTTAGTTGTTATTATGGATATTATTCAGTGTGTGTTTGACCGTCGTACCGAGCAGACGTGTTTGCTCGACTGATGAGCTGATAGTGATTTATGTTTATCAGCTTAATCGGTTACGTGGCCTATAGAATTTTTGGACCGAAGGTAGGCACTGCTGTTTTTGCGCTCACTATATAAAACCGGATTTGATTATAGTAAAAATATTAATATTTTTTAATAAATACCTACCTAGTGTGTTGTTAAAGTGTTAACACACGCTCAGATTTAGTCTGGAGCGGACAACAGATTTGGTATGCTCCGAATCGTATCCGATCGTCTGAAGAGTACCATATCCTTCCGACATCCTACAAACGGTCGGATTTGGTTCGGAGCAGACCAAATCTGTTGTTCGCTCCGGACTAAATCCGAGCGTGTTAGTATTTCTATGTTCGTCGCATTTTTTGTCTACACTCATCTAAAACTCATTATTTGTTTTTTTAGATGGCTTTATTTAAACACTTCATTGAGTTTTTATAGTGTGTGTGTGTGAATGTTTGTTACCACGTATCTCCAGAACTACTAAACCGATTTCGATGAAATTTGGAATAAAGATAGTTTAGGTTCTGGAATAACACATAGGCTAATTTTTATCCCAGAAAAATATATGGTTCCCGCGGGATAAAAAAGAGTAGTCCACGCGGGCGAAGCCGCGAGCGTTCACTAGTAAATAATATTATAAAAATCTAGGTCTTGAGTCAACACGTAAAAAGATATGGGCAGATTTTCGCGAAAACTTGTAAGTACCAAAATTTTCAACTTTTTTATTTCTCAGAATTTTCCCTTTTACTTTTCCTGTAAAACCTAGCTTTTAACCAAAATTGACAATTTTATGTCAACCGGAAGTACCCTATAGGTTTTGGGTCGAAAACCCATTATAATGGTAGTTGACCTAGAATCACGAAATTTGGCAAAAAGCAAGGTCTTGTAAAAGAAAATGTTGTATAGAAAGTTGCACTGCGCATCGAAACGGCTACACGAATGCCGAAATCCGTTGTTAGTGTTCCTACCTACATTGCAAGTAAAATAAAAGCTTTTAAAAAAGGCTAGGTACCCCTACATTTGCTAGTAAGCGTGCTCCATCTTGAACCACAGTGTTGCTTTACATCAGACAGAGTGTGGTCAAACTCAAACGTAAGTCTTTTTTAATTAAAAACACATTCAAATAGGTAGTACTTACAGTTGTTCTATCTCACGAAGTCCGTTTGATCTTAATTGTGTGTATGTTCACATGCACGTTGTTTCTGTGTGCGTAAGCTCGGGAGCGCTCAGAATCGGCCTACGCACACAGAAACAACGTGCATGTGCATCTACACACACAAAAGACCAAACGGACTTCGTGAGATAGAACAACTGTACAGTTGGGCCGACGGATCTAGGCGATCGTGAAGTCAGGCTTTTCGCTGTGCAGTAGAAAATTTTGTATGAAAAAGTTGCACTGCGCATCGAAACGGCTAACTTCACGAACGCCGAGATCCGCTGGCCGTAGGTACTGTATCTACCTAGTTACCAAAATAGAAAAATTGCAAGTCACCATTACTGTGTTATATACTTAAGTCAGTGATTACAAATTTGAAACCACAAGTCATGCATAAGCTGCAGTTTTTCTTATGAATATAAGGAAACTTTGTTTTTCTATTCTTTAATTGTTGCTACATTACCTACTAGTGAACACCAACTTCTGCAAAATGTGAATAAGTAGTGAACAAATGTGTAGGCAGAGGTGTGTCCAAATACGTTTTTGGACACACCTCTGGCTAGCCTCTTAGTCTTCTTCGGAGATGCTTAAGATCTGAGAGAATGTCTACACTTTGGAGACTTCGCACTTCTCTATCTCTTCTTATTACCTATCTTCCTTTCTCTATTATCTATCCAAGACCATTTCTTAACATATAATACAAAAACTGTTAGAATAATTCCAGCTGGAGAAATTTAACAACTTACACTCAAAAAAAGACACCCGGATTGAGAACCTCCCTTTTTAACCCACTTAAAAAAAATCATAGAAATCTTATTTTGGAATCTTGTTGAGGATCTTCGGAGTTATGGAATGCACCTCGAGAATGCAGAAAATTGCTTAGCCTATACAATATTGAAGTCGGTTTTTTTTTTTTTTAATTTCGCCACTTGTTTTTAATTTCTTAGTTTCTTATAATTTGACTTTCTTTTCAGATGGCGAAGTTCATTCTAGCTCTAGGCCTAGTGGTGCTCATCACTTTCCCCATCTACTTCCTCTTCCTGAAGAGTCCTCCGCCAATGCCAGAGATCGACGTGGACGCGTGGTGGGGCCCTAGCCATCTGAAGGGCCATGAGATGAAGAGTGTCAAGCCTTTCAAGGTTTCATTTGATAAAGAGGTAAGAACGAGCTCTAAACGGTGAAGGTCAACATCGTGAGGAAACCCGCGACAGTTAGCCTCACGTGTATTGACCAAGTCTTTCCTGTGGATATGGCCGGTTAAGCTGAGAGGATGTCTTTTAGTTTAGATATTGATGATTATGATGATGATAATTCTAGTAAAGAAAGAATCACATATTCGTTGGGTTTGCTAATTCCATCATCAAATAAGCTCAAAAGCAACATAACAAACAAAAAAGCTGATGAAGAGAGAAAGATACTGATGATGATACATTTTCAGATGATAAAGGAGTTGAAAGACCGTCTCCATCGCCCACGCACCTTCACTCCCCCTCTCGAAGGTATTGCTTTTGAGTACGGCTTCAACAGCGGACAGCTGAAGAGCTGGTTGGACTACTGGGCTGATGAGTACCCCTTCGAAGAGAGGGAGAAGTTCCTGAACCAGTACTCTCAGTTCAAGACTAGCATCCAGGGCTTGAATATACACTTCATCAGAGTGACTCCTAAGGTGAGTTGTCTGAATTACTTCTTCTTCTTCGTCGTTAACTTCATTACTGAAGGTCGTGCCCGTCCTGAAACGCCTTGACGGAAACGTTGACAATCTTTCTCCACATTGCTCTATCCTGGGCTTGTCTCAGGGCAGTAGGTAGTGAATTACTTCAAACCGATTCAATTAAAATTACATAAAGCACATAATGCTATTTAACATGCCGCCGAAAAGGAAAAAATTGAAGTGAATTTACAGTTTCGTGGTAGGTACTCAAAACATTGGTGTTCCAGCCAAAAAGAAAGGCAGCACGCGTCTCTTTTAGTCACCAGAATTTGTGTATATCCTTTCTTGTTTTGTGTGACTAAAGGAACGTGCCCAGCAGTCTTCTCTAATATGTTACTCTGTCTAAGATTCCAGTTATTGTACTTTCTTACAGTTTGCTAAAATATCCTGAATGTTTAGCGAGTTATACGTGATCCCAGAGCACACAATAAAAGACCTTATGACTAGTTCAAATAATGCCGTGAATATGGCCACCTATTGGTCTAAATGGTTCTAAATCAGTTGTAACATCGACCCGAAAAATAATAATAATAATAATAATAAATTTTGCTGGACATTTCACACAGCATCAGTAGTCCCAAGCTAAGCAGAGCTTGTGTTATGGCAACCACATGACTGATATACTACTTATATACATTTTTTTTTTGTAAATACATACATAATATACATAGAAAACACCCAGACCCGAGACAAATATTTGCAGATTATACAAACATTTGTCCCGCGGCGGGGATCGAACCCGCAACCTCTTGCGTCACAGGCGGGCCTTCACCCACTGCTCCACAGAGGTCGTCATAAATGCATATATTTTGGTTTCCAGGTGCCAGCTGGAGTAGAAATCGTTCCGCTGTTGCTTCTCCACGGCTGGCCTGGCTCCGTCAGAGAGTTTTACGAGGCCATCCCCCTTCTCACCGCCGTCAGTAAGGATAGAGACTTCGCGCTGGAGCTGATCATACCAAGTCTGCCTGGATACGGCTTCTCTGATGTAAGGAAATTAATTATGAGCATGGTATACCTACACTCATTTCATACAAATTTGACTTTTGCAGAGCAGGCAGAGCTTTTCTTAAATATTATGATGTTGTTCACATCATAAGGCTTTGAGGGTCTCGAACCAAAGTAAAGGAAAAAGGACCTTTTCTGTGGGACTGTGTCAAACTGATCTTTTTTATTTTGTGTCGTAGCTAGACACATCTACGGAGTCTTTGGTTTTTCATAAAATGACGTCAAAATAATTCTGAATCTCAAAATGTCATTGATCTCCGCTAGGAGTATTATTATTCTGTGTAATTGATCCATCACGTTGGTAGTGTCTTTGGTCTTACACAGATTCTTCTCAAGTCCGTGGTCTCGAAGTTGCAAAATAAGTAAAAGAACTATTTTCTACTTCCAGGCAGCAGTGCGTCCAGGTCTTGGAGCCAACGAGGTGGCCGTGGTCTTCAGGAACCTGATGCAGCGGCTCGGCTTCACGAAGTACTACGTCCAGGGAGGTGACTGGGGCTCTATCATAGCCGCTAGCCTGGTCACGCAGTTCCCTAATGTAAGTGACCATTCAACTGTTTAAAAGTATAGCCAAGACTTATACCTTAGGATCTAAGCATAGGTATCTACTAGCCAAATCTGAACTGAATGAGCAGTTCAAAAATCGTTTTTATTTCCTGAGTGTGCGTTTTTCTCGGTAATCAGCCACTGTGGCATATTTTGCGTTGGGTCATTTTGTAGCAATAGAGATGTTTCCAAGTTTTGATATATTCAGTCCCATTTCACAATCAGTGAACGCATTAATCTTTAATCGCGTTCACTGATTGATTTGATGAAGATTCCCATGACCTTCGAATCTAAAGTCCAACTGATCTGATACGCCAACAAGGGTACCTAACCATTTATTACTATTTCCAATAAGTTCAAAAGGTTCCAAAGGTATCTCTGAAGGTCGTGATCGAAAAATGTAAAGGTATACGAGGGAAAACATCGATCGTGAGAAAACCTCCGACAAAACCGAATAAGTTTGGATTGATTTTTGATGCGATTTTGTTTGAAAACTGACGTGATCGATATGATTCTTAGCTATAATTTATTAAGATCATCAGCTCAATTAAAATTAAAAATTAAAAAATTAAAAATTGTTTATTTCAGACTTATAGCCCATAAAATTAAGATTACAGATTCATTATTCAATTCAAGATTCAAGATAAAATTAAATACATAGTAAAAATTCATAAAAAATACACAATAATAAAATAATACCAAATCACATATTAAAAATTAAAAATAAAACATTAAAACAGTAATAATTAGCAAAAATTATATGTCACAAAATGTCGAAGACATAGAAAGAGTCAGCACACAGACAGGAGGGGCTCTCAGCTACCGGGGCAGCGCCCTTTAAAAAGTGTTGTATGAAGGCTTATCCAGTGCCCTAAAAACGGAGAGTCCCACCTATCTGACAACGTGCTCAGAATACTGTTGGAGCTGCCACGCAGGCGCTTTAAGAGCGACGCACATCGTTTTCTTATGATAGCATAAAAGCCATCGGTGTGCGCCTCACAAAACATTCCCGACGCACTGCAGAAACGTGGCAGCCCCATCAGCACTCTGAACCCGTTATTGTACTGTACTCGCAGTGCATTGTACACCTTCTGCGAATAGGCAACCCACAGGCTGCTGGTGTAAAGTGACTGACAGTATGATTTGAAAATCGTCAAATCGTCACCTTAACTTCACTGGAACTGCGAGCAAACCTGCGAGTCACCATTTTGCATCGGACGGCCAACGCTCTGCGCTCCCTCTCTATGTCATCGTTGTCCTTTAGGTCCTCGGTGACCCAGTGGCCCAGATATTTAAATTTTTGAACGCGCTTTAGAGGAGTCCCATCCAGGGCGATGGGTGGTACCTGTTGACAGTCTTTGGGGCCCGCCCTAAACACCATAAACTCGCTCTTCAATAGCCGTACCATGAACTCTTAGAGCAAAGTTAAAACAAGCTTGAAACATGACAACGAATGTCATTTATAATCATTTATAAGTAGGACTGTTATAAGCAAGTTATAGTGCTCAAGTAGATGAAGGGATATTTCGGAGTTTCTTCATTAATTTTTATTTATTTGTTTCCAGGAAGCTCTTGGGTACCATACCAACATGGCTTTCACCATGAACCCACGAGGAACCCTCATCGAGCTGATCTGTTCCCTCTACCCATCCCTGCTGGTTTCGCCAGAGGTAGCTGACAGGATGTATCCTCTATCTGCCAAGTACGCTAATCTCATTGAGCAGTCTGGGTACATGCATCTTCAGGCCACAAAACCTGATACTGTTGGTAAGTTCTTAAAATCTAAACTTTTTTGATGCTGCTAATGACTTCACATAAGATTTAAATGATCGGAGGTTCCTAATTTAATGTGAATGCTATAGGGACTTAGAGATGTCTAGCAATAGACTTCTTTAAGTTTATAATTAACTTTTTTCTATCATGAGTTCATGATAAAAAAAGTAAAGTTCGTATGAACAAGTGGCCACCTCTGGTGACGGGGTTATTAGGGCGAAAGCTCGCCTCTTGACAGCTGATATTCCAACGTCTAGCCTTTCAAAAGAAGTTCAAAGCTCTATAGCCTTTCAATAACTGCTTTCAAGTGAAGTTTTCGTCCCGGCTTAGAAGTCATCAAGTCATGACGGAGGCCTTTTAGGCGGTCTAAAAACTCCGTCACCAGAGTTGGCCACTTGTTTATACAAACTTACTTAGTAGAAGACGTTTTAGTAGAAGAAAGAAACAGATAAAAATCTAAAGTTTAGGTGACGTTTTGTTTGCTCAGGTTGATAAAAAGATTGTTAGTAGAATCGTCAACCAGGTCTTTACGAGTCTTAGTTAGAAATACTATTTCCTTCCAGGTGTTGCACTTAGCGATTCTCCTGCCGGTCTTCTGGCCTACATCCTAGAGAAATTCGCGGTTTGGACGAAGAAGGAATTCGCCCACAAAGTAGACGGAGGTCTAACCTCGCGATTCACCAAGGAACAGCTGATAGACAACCTGATGATGTACTGGAGCAGCAAGTCTATCACGACATCTATGAGGCTGTACTCGGAGACGTTCAATAGCAGGCATTTCGGAGCTAAGCTGGATGAGTAAGTTTTTGTTATTGCCTTGATGAATCGCACCCTTGATGAAGAAGTGCTTATCGTTTTTAGAGCACTTCTGCATTTTAAACTAATTTTTGAAAACTTCGGTAGTAGGTACCTTGTCTTTCCGAGGTTGCGAAATGTTATTTCGTAAACTGAATGGAATCAATAGCAATGTTGGTAGAATTTTTAGTCTTGACATTTGATATGAAGGACGCGGGTTCACATTTTGGCCGTGAATTAGTAAGATTTTTGGAATATTTAAATGAGCAATCACGAGTTCTAAACGGTGAAGGGAAACATCGTTTCAAAGCAGTTTGTAATCTAATACTGATGCAACCTGTATGTACGGAATACTAACTTCAGCGAAATATGAACATGGGGTGTCAAATAAATATTCGAAAGTAGTTCTGGCTAAATGAGATAGATGATGATGATGATGATGAGTTGATGATAATGGCTAAAGACAATTTTATCAAAATAAAGTACCTACCTACTTATTTTTTTTTTATATAATTATCTATTTTAGGATACCTACACCAGTACCAACTTGGGTGATCCAGGCCAAAGAGGAAATCGCCTACCAGCCACCATTCATCCTAAAGTTCAAATTCCCCAATCTAATCCATGAGACGATTTTGAACGAGGGCGGTCATTTCTTGGCCTTCGAACTGCCCAAGGTCTTCTCCGAAGATGTTCTGAAGGCAGTGACCGCTTTCAGAAAGATAAGTAAAACTGCTAAGACTGAATTGTAAGATAAGTATCAAAGAATTTGTAAATAAATTTTTACTAAACGGTTTCTGAGTTTTTATTAAGTACCTAATTTTAATTTAATGATACAAATGGCTAAATTTTTTTTTAAATTGACTTTAATGTTATGAGCTTAGCAATTTTCTGCACTCTACACTTGGTATTATTGTTATATTTTACAAATAAGATACTTACAAGTCTTTATACGAAGCGGGTCAGGAAAGAACAGAGAATCACCTAGCTCGACGATTCAAAGCGAACCTAGTGGTCCTACTGAATTAAAAAAAAAGTCTATTGATAAAGGCTATAGATAAAAAATAAATAAGTACCAGAATATTCTATTGGGCACGTGAGCGACATGGCGCGTGTTGGTCGCGTGTCGTCGCCGCGTTGCATCGCGACTTCGGCTTAGCCCCTTATCGGGATCTTATTTGTCATCATTTGGGGCTATTTGGGGTCGCATATCAACTAAATTATGTGTGTGAGTTTGGGAAGATTAAATATACCTATAGGTACTAGTTATAAACTATATTAATGTGAGAGGATTCAGCGTTGACGAATGATAGAGGTGTGGAAGAGGAAAACATGTTGTGCCGACCCAACTTAGCGTGGGATAAGGACAGGAGAAGAACCAAGTGATAGGAATAACTTTCAAACAGCTTTGGATCAAGTTTTGCAGATTTACTGAATTTCAATCGCCCCGAACTGAGATCTCGCGCACCGGTTTCAATTTTTTTCTTTCATCATATTTCAAAAACTATACATCCTAGAGTAAAAATAAAAACCATTTTGGAAAGTACAAATTAAGTCCTTTCATGTGACACCCCATTCAATACATTTGTGTAACTTTTTTTTTACACCCTTAGGAACCCAATACCTTTACAACCCCTCCATCGATTACGCTCATATGCTCCACAGCAAATTTCCATAGCACCAACCTATTGACTTACCAAGTTTCATGCAGATTGGATAAGCGGTTCGATAGTTAAGCGAGAACATAAAAGTGAAACATACAAACATACAAAGCAAAATCGCCTAACTTGCCACTAAGATCTTCGCTCGCTTCGCTTGCTCGATCGAAAAAAAATTAAGCTCCAGGAGCCAGTCGAACAAAGCAAGGTTCGCTCCAAAGACCTTTATTGAAATTCAATGACTCTGGTCGCGTGGCACCCACAGATTCTTTACCCCTTATCGCTACCCGTCAGTTATTTGTCGTTACTCCACAATTAGGGTGGTAAGGGGCAAGTTTTCGGATTAAAAAATATTATGGAGATTTTTGCCAAAGCCGTTTTAATCTCTTGACTAATTAACATTGCGATGTTTCTTCATGGGAATGGAGAAAAGTTGGGATTTCTATGGGGTTTATAAGTTGGTGTTTTTTTATAATCTGTCTTAATTTTGATGAGGGGATAAAAGACTTATTGCGCTCTAAATAAAGCAGTTTTTTCGTTATTATTTCCTTCAAGTTCATGATTAGAATTTATTTCTTTGTCAATTTTAAGTTTCGTCCAAATTGATATAGCGGCTGAGACGTGATTTAAATTCAAATAAGTATGTACTTTTCCTACAATGGCAACTATTTGAATTTGACACGAATTTCCATAATTTCAGCTTAGGCATACAGTCGTGAGCCTGCTTACGTTTGCCTTTTTAAACTGAGTGGTGTTATGCAGAAGGTGACCAACCCCGGATTTTGCGAAAATGGGTTTTAATGCTTATGGGAATCCCATTAAAACTCATTTTCGCAAAATCCGGGGTTGGTCGCCTTCTTCATAACACCACTCAACTTACGTCACCTATACTATTTCATTTTCATTCGTTTATTTTATTTGTCCATCGGAAATTCCGCTTCAGATCAAATTAAAATCCCAAACAGCAGTGAAACATAATGGTAAGTCAACAATATACCCCAATATCCCTTATCTTTGAAACACACGTTGAATTCAATTACCCAGACACAGAATACATTACAGTAGAGAGGGGAGAATGGGGTGAAATGGGAGGAGTAACCACGCCTCTGTTAGAAAGAGATAGATAGATGAACAAAAGAGTAGAGGGAGTAAGAAAAAGAAAATTCGCAATCGACATTTGGATGAGTTTACTAGCCTTATACGCGTAATAATATTATTGCACTGCATAAGACGATAGTATAGGTAAATATTTTGACATAGTATTGTTTCTACAACGAATGTAGGTATTTACAAATAAGTAGGTATTTCGTGATTATGAAATTTATTGACCTTTGCCCAGCAGTGGGAAAATATAGGTTAATAAAAAAAAAGTAGCAACTAGCGAACTAGCAAAACATAAAAAAACTGATAGAGTTATGCAAAAGGCATGCAAGGAAATGCAAAAAATAAGAACGTTTTTCTACAAAAGGTTGCAATTCACTTGTAAAACGAGTCCAAATAAGTATGGCTGCATTTCAAAAACACATTGTCGACAATTGTTACATAGTGGGCCTTACTTATAAAAGATGTTTAAAGTTAAATACTGGTTGAACAACGTCCTGTCTTTATTTGTGGATAGTGACAAACAGAGACAGGACGTTGTTTAACCAGTGTTCAACTTTAAACATCTTTTAGAAGTAAGAGGGAGTGTCTCTAATGCATAATGAATTAGAGAAAATACCTACAAAGAATTTAAAAAATGCTTCGTTAACATAAGCGAAACTTGTTGGTACATATAAAGTGAATAAGGACAGAGTTTTATTACCTAGCTAGGTAATAAAATTCTGTCCAATCCTTGCAAATGTTTGGTACCTATCGAAATTAGATTCCATCATCATACTTTTTAGACTTTCTTTTTGGATATGAGTTTCTCAGAGAAAAACCATTTAAAATCAGTAGGCTCATTCTGTAAACTCACTTCGAACGTCGGAGCGTTGAATCCGCTGTGAGATATCAAATTTCGTATTCGAAATTTGGATCTTACTACAAACACTTACAATACATTCTTGCGTATTTAGTGAGCTCGGTCACTTGAGTGAATTCGAAGTGAGTCTAGTACAGAATGCCTCTGCAGATGAGGAGTTAAAAATACTACTTCTTACAAAAGTAAAACAACATTTCCTCTTCATTCGTATACTTATTCTTATTCATGTTATTATCTACTTTACATTTACTGGTAACTACACTGGTAACCTATACCTACATTATGCATCTACTAGATTCTAATACTAAGAAGAATACCACGTAATAATACTACTATACAATTACAATAACAGACAGACATAAAAATACCTATCTTAAAATGGCTTATACCAACCAGTCACACACACTCGGAATGTTTCCTACCCAGTAGGTAAATATTGCAATGGCTAGCTTACTTAGGTTTATCCCAACTAGATCATTAGAACATAACATAAACATTTTAATTCTCTTGCATTTCCCAAAACTTTTTGCTTGACGAATCACTTTTTTTACTTTCACCATCATCATTCCTGTTTTTATCTTTTTCACATGAACTACACGTATTCTCATCATTTTCTACCTTTACCTATTTAATATCATTTTAGATAATGAATTAGTTTTCATCTCTCTCACTCATTTATTTAATCTCTATCTATTTCGTTACGAATCTCCGCTGTCGTATACGGCCGAAAGGGTAGGTAAATTATTCTCACTCAACATGAACAAAATATTCCCATTCATTTCCCAAAACATTTTGCAACACAAATCACTTTCCGTCCTTCTCATTCTTTTCCTTACTCTTTCCCTCCTTATCAGGTGCAATCATCAGCAAATTATTGCCATTCCTATCTCCCAAATTCCTCAAAGGAACTGTCTGTCTCCATCGCGGACCGAAAAAATACTGACTCCTCAAAACTCTTAAATGTTCTTTTCCAAAAACAAACTCTCGTGGTCTTTGGCGTTTATGGTCTTCATTCTCCTCATTACCATATTTAAGGTAATCATTGTCGATGAATATTTTGGACCTAGGGCCGTCGTCCTCGAAGTAAGGACGCTTAAGGCGTAATCGCCTAGACTGAGGGCTGGATGGAGATTCACATTTAATAGCTAGATTTCCTGAGTTTTCTTCGTTTAGGTTGGTCTTCTGCCATTCTAGGATCTCGCAGAGAAGACCGATGTATCTGTTAAGGAAATTTGGCTTTATTTGCTTTCATAAGTTGGATAAAGTTGTAAATTGTGTCAAAGATGATTTAGAGTTGGTTGATGTGGTAAGCGCAACCATTACAGGGGCCGTACCATGAACTCAGCAATGTTAAAACAAGCTTAAAATAGTACTGCGGCTTGTTTCAACATTTCTAAAGCAGGACTGCAGCCAGTCATGCTGCAGTATTAAACAACATTGGAATCCAAGCAATGTTAAAACAATCTTGAAACAGTCCTGCTTAAGGAATGTTGAAAAAACCTAAAGAAAGACTGTTGAAACAAGTCTAAAGCAGGACTTCAACAAGCTTGTATTAACATTGCTCTAAGAGTTCATGTTCACGGCCCACAGTTAGCAATGGCAAACTGAATACCTTATCGCCATCCTCAAGATTTCGTTCTTAGACAGCTTTTTATCTGGTGGGTGTGTTGGCACGAGTCGCCGCAGCTCCGCGAAGGCACCAGACACGTTCTGCTGGCGCCAGCGCTCGCGGCAGTTGGTGAACAGCTTCCGAGGAGGTCGGAGAAGACAGCTGAGGGAGGGAAGGTCCTCTGAGGATAGGCTCTGGGGAGAAAAACAATGGTATCACGACGACAAACGAACGTATCTCAAGGTTCGATACCGTTACATTAGCTAGTCCCATGAACGGCCAAGAGTGTTTTTTTATCATTTCACCAGTTAGTTTTTTCTAAAAATTAAACATAAATCGAACCTACTATCGGTGGGTAATCGACGCCTATACCGCCATTTTAAAGAACGTCGGTTTTACTCGTGGCTCGTTGGTGCTGATCGACTAGCGAGTGAAACAGTCGTATCTTAGTCGAATTGAGGTTTAAAATTTTGAATTTGATGGAGCTGAGTAAAAAATGAAGCAAACATGATGAGCCGCGAGCCAGGCTCGTTAACTCACAAAACCGCGGTATTGCAATGATACACCAGCGAGCTTTGCCGACAAGCCATAAGACCGCTGTTTTACTCGCTCGTCGATCAGGGCCTTACAATTTTTTCAACGGTGTTTCAGTTTAAATGAATTTTATAAGTAGAGGGGTTTGAGGGTTCAGCTCAAACAAACCTGCATATCCTGAACGCTCCTCATGACGACTCTGCTCTCATCATCACTGTCCGGCAGACACAGATCATCGCTCAGCATCTCGCTGTCCGGCTCCTCATCAGAGCAGGACTCCTGGTCTGATGCCATCGCTAGCACTGGACAGAAGAAGCCAAGGATCAAAACAACAGGCACTTCATCAGCAAAACATTTGGACACTTGATATAGTTCTTGGGACGGTGAGAGTTTTTTCCTATAGGTATGTTTGCGTAGGGGCAAATTATTTGGGTGAAGGCCGTAAAATACATGGGAATTTTCTATTTGACTTTAGCTAAACTTAGTTAAAGTTCGCGTCATGTAGAAAGAACGTTGGAAGAAAGTGGAGGGGTGTGTCTCATGTTTGCGAATAGGTAACCCATGCGCCGTTCTCGCTGGACCGATCTAATTAAGAAAACCACCCAGTCCACAGTAGTACCTACAGTGTGCTCGCGACGCAATGCAACTTACCGCCAGAAATGGAGATGTATCCTAAAGAGCAGCAGCTCTGGAAAAGGACGACGGAGAAGAATGTGTGACATCACTTCAACCACGACCACTCTGCCAAGAGTGCCCGACTAAGAAGAAGGACCTATGCGCAAACATGAGACAAAACACAGCCCTCCACTTTCTTCCAGCATTCTTTTCAAGCCGGCTTTACACTCGCGCGCGTATCACGGCGGCGTGAAATCGCGGCGCGGATCGCGGTGCGAATCACGGCAAAAACTACCACAGTTCAACATTCGCAGAGGTTCGCGCCTAGTTGCCTAGTGCGCTTTGTGAACCCTTTGTCGCGGGACAAAAACCGACATTGATCGGGGAACGGCGCGAAGCGCGAACGAGAAGGCGTGAACAACATCTACACTCGTGGTTCACAGTTGTGGCAGGCTTTCGCGGGCGTTCGCGTGGCGAGTGTAGAGCCAGCTTTACATGACGCGAACTATACTTAAGTATTATTATGTCTTGACCGACTAGGTAGTAGTAGTATTTCATCAATGCACAGACAAAATTGCAATGTCTAGAAAGCTAGGAACAGTAAGTTTATTTCATAACGTAAGCTTCTTAACGACCAAAGAAAAGACTTTTGGTTTCATCAAACGGGAAATGAGGAGGATGGTACTTTGTATGAAAGACCACACGATGCATAACGAACGCTTAGCTTTTGATATTTATCGATCATAACACCAAGAGAATACCGTTTTTGAAAGCACTCGATATTTTGACAGTTCCCGTGATATCGAATGCGATATCATATCATTCAGTCGAGAATCGCCCTCCAGCAACTTTTAAACAAATAAATTAAACCTTTGTGCTAAATAAAGCTATCACCGGATGTATTTATCAGAGGAAGTTCCACAATTAGAACTCTACAATAATAACCTAATAGTTTAGTTATACGCTAATGATTTTAAAAAGGTAAATAAAAACTAAGACACTAATATTATAAAAATGTACAAGTTTGGATGGTTGGATGTATGTTTGTCTATAACTAGACAACCACTGAACCGATTTGGCTGAAATTTAAAATAAAAATAGATAATGACCGCGAATAGGACATTTGTTACTTTTTATCCGGGTACCACGCGAGCGAAGCCGCGGGCGGAAGCTAGTTATAACATAAAAGCGATGTTTGTGGCATCGCTGTGATGATTATGTTTATGATTAATAATTATGATTAGAATAGAATAGGTAGGTATATCTTTATTGACATAAATACCCACAAAAAGTTAATACAAAGTCAATTAAAATAACGATATAAAACATCTGATGAACTTAAAACAATGGGCAGCATTATCGCTGAAAGTGATCTCTTCCAGGCAACTTTTGGATGGACAGGACAAAATCTAAAAGATACGGACGGTGGTAAACACCCACAGAAGTTTATTCTCAATTCTGTGTAAACACCTAATGAAATAGGATTAGGTTAGATGTGCAGGTTAGATTCCAACAACATTACCACAAAGAAAGGAACACTTGAAATTGACAAAATGTTTGGATGAGCTGCAGACAATCTACAGATAAGCTGCAGATAAGCTGCAAATAAGTTGCAGATAATGTCATATGCAGCTCATTCTCAAACATTTTGTTTACGTCAACAATTATTATTTGTTCCTATATCTAGTAGGTATATATCTAGTAGGTATATTGTGATATTACAGTTTTATTATAAGTAAGTATTGATTTGTTTCCGAAAATGTTCATGCGGAATCTGGACTACCTACGTCAATCTTGGATATTAATTTTATTAGTCTTGAATTTGTTCGTAGCCTTTCGGACAAATATAATGTAGGTATATTCACCGTTTTTCCCCGTTATATCACTAACAGTTGGCATAAAACAATTTTTCACTCACAAATACACGACACTGTCCACACCACGACCGATACGCAACTGAGAAAAAACATTGCAATATTTAAATTTCGAAAGGGGGTTGATTCTGTGATCGCTGATTGGTCAGATGCAAGCTGGAGTCAGCCAATGAAAAGGCGGGGAGGAGATTAATTTCAGCTTGCGAATTCAGTAGGGATTTAGTTATCTAGTTGCAGAATTACTACACAGTATTTTGTAAGAATGAGGTGAGGTTGACAGTTTTCTAAATATATTTTGATACTGCTAGGAAGTTCAATGCTCTCAAACAAAATAATACATCGTAGTTTATAGTAGGTACACTGGGGTTAGATTGATTAAATTTTGAGTTAAAAGTAGTCTTAAACTGTAACGGGTAACTAGAAAAATCTGTAAAAACATATTCTGGTGGACATGTACTTTGGAGCAGTTGTACCAAAAATAAAAAAATAGGTTCAATACATTCTAAGAAAAAAAATACAACACTATTTTCCATCGACTTGATATGGGCCTGGGGTCACTTAGATGGGCATTTCTCCAGGGGGGCCAAAATTTAGGTTCCTCCAGATTATTCTTAAACTGTTCATTATTTTGTAAACAAAAGCTTAGATTTGAATGTCTAGATATATTACAAAAAAGGTATCGACAGTGAAATTTCATTTAAATTAGAAGGTAAAAAGATATTTACAAAAAACCTCCAAAAATAGCCATTTTCGACATGTGAAAATGACCTGCGCATAGGAGTTTCTCGTCATAAAATATTCATTTGTTTACTATGTTTAATTGTAATTACTGATATTTATAGATAACAAACTCTGTAATCTAATGCCAAGAAACAGTTTTAATTATTTGATTGGAATTCGATGGTAGATTTAATCAAAATCTTGTCACAAAATATGCATCATTACAGTCGCCAGTTTTTGTTTTCATCGTAATACGTAAACCGGAAGGCATTGAAAGATCGTGTTGAACATCAAATGTCGTGCCCTCCCGGACCAATCGGCCAGAGCACTTCACGGAGGCAAGACGCGTCGCATTTCGGAAAGATGAGCTATTGAATATGATTCTCCAAGGTGTAACACTTTTTTCGTCATTCTGATTTATTACTATAACTATGAAATCAGTGCGTCAAATTTACATTATTTTTCGACTTAAGCTAAATTAAACATGCAGCTATTGATCACTAACATTTTTCTTTTGGTCTGCATTCGGAAATACAAGTTACGAATTGTTTTCTGAAGTTCGTCATTTTTCACAACCTCATTACAAGCAACAACGACAAAAACACGATGACGCGTGTTGCTAAAAATGATGATAACAATGATGATTGTTGCTAAGAATGATGATTTTTGGTTTAAAAAAATATAGAAACACTTACAAAATGGTCAAAATGGCAGGTGGAGACTCGCCAACTCACAACTGGTTCCCCAAAACAGTTACTCGTGTGGCAAGAAGGGGGCAAAAATACGTGAGTTGCTAGAGGGTGGTCTGATGTATACGTACCGGGTTTTAAACGACGATCACGAGCTCCCTGAGGGTCCAGCTTCACTTCACTTCAGCGTGCCCCACTCATCACTTACGTAACACCTTCCAGCCCCCAAGCAATGCTCTAGCGACTCCACTCCGTCCGGCCGGTGAAGACAACACGGAGGTGGACTGTTTCCCGTCAGTGTCAATCAAGGCAAGCTGAGATGAGGAACAGTGACCTCCCCCTGGGAGCACACGGGTCCGCGGGGTCGCTACTCATTCGACACCTCGCCTCAAAGGTGCCCTGCGGGCTTATTGTTATTACTATTCCTTAATTTTGAGAAGATTTACTTTTATGTCTAATGATAGGAGGTATTAGGTAATTATATCTAAAAAAAACCTGTCAAGTGCGAGTTGAACTCGTGCGCCGAGGTTCCCGTAGATACCTACCCATTATACCGCCATAATAAGCTAGTCCTCTGAACTGTATGAGCACCCATACAACTCAGAGGACTATCTTAATCGGTGTCAAGTATGTATGTATGGGGACACCATTTAATTTTCAACTTTTTTTATTTTTTGGATTTTTTCCTTTATTTCTGCTGTAAGACCTTGCTTTTTGCCGAATTTCGTGATTCTAGGTCAACAGGAACTACCATTTAGGTTTTTGACCCAAAACCTATAGGGTACTTCCGGTTGACCTAGAATTGTCAATTTTGGTGAAAAGCAAGGTTTTATAGCACAAATAAAGGAAAAATTCCGAAAAGTAAAAAAAGTTGAAAATTAAGGTACATTTTGGTACCTACAAGTATTCACGAAAGTCTAAATTTGCCCATATCTTTTTATCGTGTTAACTCAGGACCTTGATTTTTATACACCTAATAGGTACTATAGACCTCAGTATATAGTATTAATTTCAACTTGCTAGGTCTACCCGTTCCTGAGAAAATCGATGGTGACACATGGACAGACAGACAGACAGACGGACAAGAAAGTTATCTTATAAGGGTTCCTTTTTATTACCTTTTGAGGTACAGAACCCTAAAAGTAAGATTTTTTAAGGAATATTATAAAAATAGGCACCGATTTAAGAACATGGTGATTTTGTCAATCCTTACAAATCCTACTTATTTACATAACATAATACACTTAGCTAATTTTGAGATTATACACTTAGCTATTTTATACTTAGCTAATTTTAATCTATGCTGTTATGATCAGAAACATGTGTTTTTGATAGCATTATCATTTTTAGCAACACACCGTCATTCTTCTCTACAATTTAATCATTTTTCTCACTTAGGGTCATTCCTAGCAACCGACAATTTTGATTATCTCCTAAAATATCAGTTAATTTGATGGATACCCCTCGTTAAATAACTTATTTTTAACATACAAATCATTCCAGCATCAAAGATTAGACCTAAACTAAAGGGATAAAAAGTGACTAAAAAATCGTCAAAAATAACAATTTGAGGAGAAATGCCCAGATACACCCTGTTTGAACTTGAAATTGAAAGATGCCCCTTTTAAAAATACAAAAAATAGGAACTTTTCACATTCACTTCATAATTTTTTTGCTCCCGAACGGCTTGCTTCCTAGCACTGAGACTGATTGACAAGATAGATACCTATATAAAAGAAAAAAAAGCATCTGCATTTAATTTAACGTAATTTAAAGACCAAAGAGCAAATATTTTTAGTGTAAAATCAACTTCGCCCCGTGATTTAAAGTCACCCCGATTTACCGGTAGAATTCAAGGGTTAAGTTCCTTTTGGCGTGACTTGACGTTGAATATAGGCCTTTTATGATAAGTGATTGAAAAGTAGGGCCGTGTTGGCCGAGTGGTATAGTACTTCAACTTTAGACCCGAAGGTCGTGGGTTAGAATCCCGGCCGTGCATAAAATGCACTTTTTTACGAAAAATGTTTTCGGGAAACTTTGTAAGAAGCTCGAGATTACGAAAAGAAAAACATCGCAACGAAACCCGTGGCTTTGTCTTCTTTACTAACTTCACTTTGGAAACGAAAAATCCATTGATGCACGGCCAGGATTCGAACCCACGATCTTCGGATTGAAGGTCGAGGTACTAACCAACTCGGCCAACACGGCTCATTTTATCATTTTACCTAAAAAATATGTAAATATAGCTAAATCAATGGAAACTAACAAAACATCTGACTGTTTTGTCAAAACTGACGCATCTAATTTTACTAAACTGGTTTAGGTGTCTTCATTATTAAATGCGTCCTATTAGCATAAATATATTTATCTAGTTCGTTAGTTGATGGACTTATTGCTGGTACAATACAATATCAGTAGCATTTTGAACGCCGCACGGAAACGACGCTAGTCGCACTGTTTTATTTATAACGACGGCAAAATTACATTTACCGTCGTTTTTCGATACTATAACGCGTTTCACAAAGGAATTTTGTTTAGTGACTGTTTTGTTAATTTTGTGACTTTAATCGTAATGAAAATAGTTTTAATGCGATCGGTATTGTTTTGATTGTGCCTGTTTAAACATTTGTAAAAGTTTTAAAATTATTGAGTATTTACAGTGTTTAGTTTTCGTGAATAATTTGTTCAAAAGTAAGTATTTTTAACCGATTTAAAAAAAGAGTTGAATTAATCCTATCGATTAGTAGAATTAAATAGCGAGGTTTGTTTTTTGAATTTTTAGCTGGTTCGATTCCGGGTGAGGCAAGCGAATTTTAGAAAATCTATGAATGCAGTTTTGTTTCTTTTTAAAAATAAAGGCATGTTTCCTTTAAGTAAAATACTGTAACTTAAGGATTTAAAGTAGTTTCCCTCCGGGGCCCATTCATTTTTTCCACCCTGTATATTCGGCGGTTTAACCGTCAATTGTGACCGATTTTTTTTTTGAAAGGGCATTCTCTCCATTCTGTCCCATAAAAATATCAAGGAAGTCAATTAGGGCTTTAGATATTTCAAGACATTTCTTCTTAGACCATTTCAAATGTTCTTTTTAGGGGAGTAACTTTGAGATCAGCTCAAATATACAGACAGACACAATTAGGGGACATTTTTATACAAAGGTACTACCATCATTCTAAACCGAAAACTGTTAGGGGATGGACACACTGCGTTTTCGGAAACAAACGCGCTGCGAACGCGCGTTTGTATCGATACAAACGCGATGCGAACGCGCAGCTCAAAAACGCGCTGCAGAAAACGCAGTGTGTCCACTCCCTTACATCTAATCAAATAATCAAGAGCTTATCGCTAACCTACTTTCTGTAATAACATTTTGATTTGTCTCTAGTTTTAAGACTATTAGGTCATTTAAATTTTTGTTTATATTTTATATGTTTCTAACTATGTTTCTGGCATTGTAAAATATGGCTAGATTTTGCTTTTTTTTTTTAATTTATAAGAAATGAAAACAATCTATACCTACTTATAGTAAGTCTGTAGTTTAAGTACCTACCTACAAACTCAATAATCATGGTAATTAACCCATTGATAACAATATTTAAGTCCCTACAAACTTATAACAATGTAATTGAATCTATACTTATAATAAGACTAAATGATGGCTTTAAAATGATGCCGTGGCATCGAAAGGATATTTTCGATTATTGCTTCTCTGCTTCTCTCCTTCCATGCTTCTCTGTTTCATTTATGCTTAAAGCAATATCGATGTTTGCCGGGTCAGCTAGTCTTCTTCTTCTTTCGTATGAGCAAGTGGCCAACTCTGGTGACGGAGTTTTTAGGCCGCCTAAAGGCCTCCGTCATGGCTTAACGACTTAAAAGCCGGGACCGACAATTAACGTGCCCTCCGAAGCACGGAAGCGCTCAGCTCGTAATACCACTTGCGGTCACCCATCCTAAAAGTGACCGCGCACAACGCTGCTTTACTTCAACGATCAATCAAGAACGTCCAAGCAAGCTACGCCACGAGCTAGTAGTTAAGGATATTTCGCGAAATCCTTTGAATATGTCCAAAGGGGTGGTCAAAGGCTTGTCCCAATATATTTTTGGAATACTTACGTGTAATTTTGCATAAGTTAGCATTCCAATCTGTTGGGGACGATACCGGCTGGGGCTTCGGAAGATCTCGACTCCGGCGCAGCGGAGAACCCACGGTTCAGGGTTCCCCGGCACTCGTGAGACCGTCCGTACCGTACGCGAGCCCCGGCTTTTAGTGGACTGTATTAGGATGCAGAAGGTGGTGGAGCAGGGAATCAAACACACCGATATTGACTTAGGCTGTCGAGGGAGACGGGGGCCTGGTCGGGCAGAGCTTCGCCTTGCGAGTCAATTTTGTACCACGGAGAGAACTGTTGAGCATAGAAATGCTCCTACCTTTATACTAAGTTCGACCTGGCCAGACCCTACGTTTCGCCAAGCGCGTTTATTTCGTTACTCAATTACATTAAATTTCCTTTACCTTTCTTACAATGTTTTAACTCTGTCTATGTGTTTAAACCTATCATAGACGACACGTGTAAGAGAGTGGGCGTGGTTTCAGGGTGTCCTTTTGACCTTGACCCAGATTCATCACGTGTCAGCCCACGTTGCAGGTACTTAGGTTACCAGAGGGTCGGGCGGCGGGGTACCTTCTTCCCTCTCTCTCCTCCCGCTCGCCCCCCAAATTCCTCTAAGTACCTACAACCTATGTACTCGCGATGATCTGGGTCTAGCAGCGCTTCCTATCTTTATCTGCCTAGGTCGGGTCTAGTTCCAAAGCTAAGCCTAGACCCGACACTGCGCTCGAAGCCTGCCTCTCTGTCTAACCCCTACCTATTGCCACGTCCACCTCGGGATAAATAATGACAACCAAACATACTAAGATTTATTCCCCCCCTTATGTACTAATTATCTAATACATCTTAAGTTTAATCTTATTCTAAGTTATTAATAAAGTTTCCTAACGAGGACTTGCGCCCTGACCACCCTTTCGCGGCTGACTCTACGTTAAGTTAATTTTATACAAGCAAGTGACTCTAAGTTAGTTTTATACTATGCGCGCGAAAGGGTAGGCAGAGGCGTTCGCCCTATACTACTGTTTTATTGAAAGATGCTGCTTTCAGCCTACAAACTTATTATCTAACTTAAACTACCTAACATGTTATACAATTCAAAGCTAGCGGAGTTCGCCGGCGCCTGTCGATCGTGCACATTCTCCCGCCGTCGCCGTCTCGCGACCCACCGGTAGCACGACGATCTTCTTGGTAGGGCGCCGCCACGTGTGTCCAGCGCTGGTGATGATGTCGACCACGCGGACCTCGCCGTCTTGTCCAGGATGTACCGCCGTCACCTTCCCTCGCGGCCATGTGTTGCGGGGCAGATTCTCGTCGCAGACGATGACTAGGTCGCCGACCTCTGGGGGCTTGCCCATTGTGCGGGGCTCCCGCCGGTGCTGGAGTGTAGGGAGATACTCTCGCAGCCACCGCCGCCAGAAGATGTCAGCCAGGCGCTGTGCGCGCCTCCAGTGCTGACGTGCGTGCTCGTCGTCTTCGGAGAATGCCCCCGGACTGGGGACATGACTGTTGGGCCCCAACAGTAGGTGGTTGGGGGTCAACGCCTCGGGGTCATCAGGGGTGACGGCCACGTGAGTGAGCGGCCGTGAGTTGACGGTCGCCTCGACCTCGGCCAGCAGGGTGGCCAGAGTCTCGTCACTCGGGCTCTTCTCGTGTAGCGTGACATGTAGGGCTTCCTTCACAGAGCGCACCATGCGCTCCCACGCGCCTCCCATGAAGGGCGCGGCAGGAGGGATGTATCGCCAGCGGATTTGGCGGTTGGTGGCATCTTCTTCTACGGCCTCAAGGCAGGCCGCTCTGAGCTCGCGGTCCGCCGCCTTGAAGCACGTCGCGTTGTCCGAGTGGATCTCGCGCGGGCACCCTCGCCGCGAGATGAAGCGGCGGAGTGCGGAGACCGCAGAATCGGCGCTGAGCGACGCGGCGACCTCGAGGTGGATGGCTCTGGTGGTCATACATGTGAAAAGCGCTACGTACCTTTTCTCGTTATGTCGGCCCACGGTTACTTGTAAGGGGCCGAAATAATCGAGTCCAACGTAGGTGAAGGGGCGCATGTTATGCGCGAGTCGCGCGACAGGTAAGTCGCCTGTCGCCGGGCGACCTGGTTTCGCTTTCTTCAGTCGGCAGTACATACATTTCTTCAAGGCGTCTTTGACGGCGGGGCGGATCTTGACTATCCACGCCCTCTGCCGCAGCTCGTTGACGACTGTCTCGACGCCGCCGTGATGCATCTTCTCGTGCACGTACCTTATGTAGAGTTTCGTGTAGGCGTGTTTTCCGTCCAAGATGACAGGGCTCGCCGCCTCTTCGGCTAAGTCCGGGGTCACGCTCACGCGCCCGCGTAAGCGTAGCGCTCCGTCGGTGCCCATTGCGACGCTCAGCGCGTCCAGCCTTCCTCCTTTCGGCGGCGCCTCGTTCCGTGATATTCTGTCGATCTCGTCCGGGAAGCTCTCTCGTTGGCTGCCCAGCACCCACAGCTGCTCAGCCCTGATGAGAAAGTGAGCCTCTAGACCGATGAATTTCACCTGAGACTTCGCTGATGGATGGGTGACCGCTTGTCGCGCCTTGCGCGGTTTGCGCGTCGCTCGCCAGTCTCCGTCGCGCTCCGCGTTCTTGAGCGTGCGCTTACGTACTGCAGCTACATTTTCCGTGCGTCGATGTTTCTTCTCGCGGCACAGCGAGATAAATTGAAGTACTCGTGCCGTTGCGCGTATCAATCTCAGCCACTGAGAAAATCTTCCTATGTCCGGAAGATGTCCGTTCGGGTGACTGACCTCTATCCTAACAGCTGACAGACATTTTTCTTCGCCTGTTTCTTGATGTGCGGTCGGCGTTTCCTCGGGCCACGTTTGCTCGTCTCGCCGTAGAAACTCGGGGCCCACGAACCATCTGTGATCGGAGCCGAACTCGTCGGGCGTTGTGCGCGTCGCGTCGTCGGCTACGTTCTCCTTCGTGGGGACCCACCTCCATTCAGACTTCTTTGTCGTGTCCTCGATCTCCGCCAGTCTGTGCGCGACGAAGGTCTTGAAAGTGCGCGGCTCGGCCCTTATCCATGCTAAGGCTGTGCGCGAGTCGCTCCAATAAACTTTGCATTGTACCTTGAAGTCGTGCTCTCGGATGACGGTGTCGGCTAGGCGCGCTCCTAATAGCGCCGCCTGCAGCTCGAGTCTCGGGATGGAGATTGGTTTCAGCGGTGTGACGCGGCTCTTTCCGGCGGCCAACGCGACGCTCACACTGCCGTCTGCGCGTGTCATGCGCCAGTACACGGCGGCGGCGTAGGCCTCCTCGCTCGCGTCCACGAACGTATGCAATTGATAAGTGGCTGCCGGCTCGTAGTCATAGCAACGCGGTATTCTCAGCGCTGCTAGATCCTTAAGAGTGGTCATCCACGCGTGCCATCTCACCTGCAGCTCTGCGGGCAGCTGATCGTCCCAGCTGATCCCGTGGCGCCACGTGTCTTGCATCAGCCTCTTCGCCGGCGTCGTGACGGGCGATATCAACCCGAGCGGGTCGAAGAGTGACATGATGATGCTCAGAGCCTCGCGTTTCGTGGGCGCCTTGCCCTCGAGCAGAGCTGGCGGTGTCCTGGCTGTGTTTACCTTGAACTGGATGTAGTCTTCGGGCACTTTCCATAGAAGTCCGAGTGCCTTTTCCGTGCCGCTCCCGCCGATGGCGATGGTGCGGTCTCCCGCCTGTTCTGTGAGCGCGCTGATCGTCCTCTGATCGTTAGAGGCCCAGCCTCTGAGCTCGAAACAGGCCTGTCTGTGGATGAAGTCTACTTCCCTGTTGATCTTTATCGCCTCCTCTAGTGACGAAAAGCTCGAGATGTAATCGTCCATGTAGTGATTTTTCTCGATTGCCGTGGCCGCTGCGGGGTAGTCCTTGGCGAAGTCGCGTGCGTTCCTGTTTTTGATGAACAGGGCCGTGCACGGCGATGAAGAAGCTCCGAAAATGACCGATGTCATTCTGTACTCCTCAGGGGCTTCTCCTCCTCTCTTCTCTCCTCGCCAGAGGAACCGCAGGGCGTCTCTATCTGCGGGCTGAATTCTTACTTGCATGAACATCTCCTTGATGTCGGCGGTGACTGCGAACTGGTGTTGTCGAAATCTCATTACTACTCCGGGTAGCGATTGAAGCAAGTCGGGTCCGGTCAGCAGCATGTCGTTCAGGCTCTTGCCAGCTGACTTGGCCGCGGCGTCGTGAACCAATCTGATTTTTGGTTTCAACGGATTGACCACGGCGAAGTGCGGCAAGTACCACGTGCGACCCTCCGTCGGCGGCGCTTCGCATCGCTCCGCATAGCCACACACAAGTAAATTGCTAACACGTTCGTTGTACTTAGCTTTGAGATCTTTGTCGCGGTCCAGTTTTCGCTCTAAGTTCACCAACCTTTTGAATGCGTCTCTGTAGTTGTTATGCAGAATCACCTTGTCATCGCGCCACAGGAGTCCGGTTTCGAATCGCCCATCTGACAGTCGCCGACTTTTCTCCTCGAGTAGTCGGACTGCCTTTTCCTCTGGGTCCGTTGCCGGCTTCCGCTCCTGAATGCCTAGCGATTCCAGTTTGAAGAAGTTCCTCATCGCTTCTTCCATGTCGTCATCTGGCCGTGCCGCGGCTACATATCCGCAGAAGTCGGATGTCGTGTCGCAATCGGTGTAACTGCAGCCGTGTAGCACCCAGCCGAGATGTGTGAGTGAGGCCACGGGCTGATCATCGCGTCCGTGCCTTACCTCAGTGTTGACCAGCAGGTCCCAGTTGTTCTGGCCGATGACTACCTTCGGACGGGCGTATTCATAAGTGATATCATCCATGATCGAAAGTAGATGCTTGCATCCGCGCAGCTCCTTTGCCGGGACGGCCTGCGTTATGAAGTCGAGTTTCTTGACCGTCTGCGCATCACAGAGTAGGTGTTCACGTTCTTGATATCTACCTTTGACTCTGATGCTGACGGTCCTGCTGTTCTCGTGCTTGGATTCGCCGCCGTTCGCGTCGCGGATCCATAGCGTGTCGAGCGGGCCTTCTATGCCCAGTAGCTCGGCGATCGATTCCTCTATAAATGTGCACGTGCTTCCGTCATCTAACAACGCAAAGGTACTCACTTTGGCGTTTGGACTTAGCAGTTCGATCGGCACGATTTTTAGGTATGCTTTGCGCTGACTACCCCTTCGCTCCGGCCCTTCAGGCGCGGTTGCGCACGCGGTTACTTCTGTTGTCCTTATCTCGCATTTTGCCTGCTCGCTGTGGAGTAATGAGTGGTGGGCCCTACCGCATCCGTCCCTATCACACTTTCTCGCGCGGCACTTGATGCGACGGTGTGGTTCCTCGAGGCACTGGAAACAGATGCGGTTTTTTCTCGCCATCGACCACCTGGTAGGTATGTCCGCTTTTAAGAATTCTAAGCACCTTACCAACTTGTGCGGCTTTCGGCAGTGCGGGCAGAGTCGTCCATCTGTGGCCTCCACAGCGGCATAGCTGCGCTCGGCCTGGCGTCTGTTCGGTCGGTGACCGGTGGCCTCCTCGGCTACCTCTGGCACCGCGTACGCGCCGCATTTGTCCGCCTCGTTATTAAGGAAACAACATACCTTTTTTAGTTCGGGTGTATTTTCAGTCTTGACTGCAGCATAATCATACCATTTGTTGCGCAGTATTGGTGTGAGTTTCTCCAACACGCTGCGCACCATCTCTGGGCTGTGGAGATAGGACTCCCGTCCAAGGGCTTCGATGGTGGCCACCACATTGGCCACCTTTCCTGCGAAAATGCACAGGTCTCGGGCACTGTCGCTTACCTTGGTTATGTGACGGAGTTTCTCCATTTCTGCTAGTACCAGAGCTTCGGGCCTCCCGAACCTCCGCTCTAAGGCCTCTAGAATGGCCTTGGGTTCGGGCTGGCTGATCAGGAGGCTGCTGACGGCCTCCAGGGCGGCGCCTTTCAGGCAGCGCCTGATGCGCGCCACATTCTCTATTCGTGAGAATGACGCTTCCGTGTCTTTGAACGCCGCCCGGAACGCTAGCCACCCACTAACCTGACCGTTAAAGTTGGGCAGCTCCTGCAGGTACTTCGGTGGGTCCCTCCTGATCGCCATTTGCGACAGCGCGGTCGTCAACGCCTCCAAGTCGACGACAGACCTCGGCGCGGCGGTGGGTACTTCATCCACCCGGCCAGATCGGTCCTTCAAGACCTGGCCCGCCCGCGCGCCGACGTCCTCCTTCAGCGCTTCAGGGATCCCTTCCCCGGCGTCCGGCGGCTGCGGCGGCTCGTCCTCGGGCCGCCGCGCCAACCATTCAGTGACACGTCCGGACGCGAGCTCCGTCTGCTCGCGATCCTCTTCCTCATCTTCCTCTGACGATCCTTCGTCCTGGGCCCGCCTGAGGTCCACCTCAGCGAGCCGTGTGGCGGCCTTGGCCGCTGCTACCAATGCCTGTGCTTCCGCGGCGCGCAGCTCCGCGAGCTTCTGCTTGGCAGCCCATAACTTCCTCCTCTTCTGGGAGACCGCTGTCCTGGTTGATCGGGCCTGCGTGGTCCCGGCGCCTTCCTTCGCCCCCGCTTCGGCGGTGATAGTAGCGCGGGACACGCCTGTGGCCCCCGTCTCTTCTGTGGCAGTGGTCTCGGTGGAAGGGGTCCCCTCCGTGGTGGTTTCTGTAGTAGTTTCGGTCGCTGTTTCGGTCGCGCTGGTCTGCGCTTCGTCTCGACCCTGACGGCTTCTTGTAACCGGCATGATGATTCGCTGCTCTGCTGCTGGTAAGTGATCCGGCGCTCGAAGGTCCAAATGTTGGGGACGATACCGGCTGGGGCTTCGGAAGATCTCGACTCCGGCGCAGCGGAGAACCCACGGTTCAGGGTTCCCCGGCACTCGTGAGACCGTCCGTACCGTACGCGAGCCCCGGCTTTTAGTGGACTGTATTAGGATGCAGAAGGTGGTGGAGCAGGGAATCAAACACACCGATATTGACTTAGGCTGTCGAGGGAGACGGGGGCCTGGTCGGGCAGAGCTTCGCCTTGCGAGTCAATTTTGTACCACGGAGAGAACTGTTGAGCATAGAAATGCTCCTACCTTTATACTAAGTTCGACCTGGCCAGACCCTACGTTTCGCCAAGCGCGTTTATTTCGTTACTCAATTACATTAAATTTCCTTTACCTTTCTTACAATGTTTTAACTCTGTCTATGTGTTTAAACCTATCATAGACGACACGTGTAAGAGAGTGGGCGTGGTTTCAGGGTGTCCTTTTGACCTTGACCCAGATTCATCACGTGTCAGCCCACGTTGCAGGTACTTAGGTTACCAGAGGGTCGGGCGGCGGGGTACCTTCTTCCCTCTCTCTCCTCCCGCTCGCCCCCCAAATTCCTCTAAGTACCTACAACCTATGTACTCGCGATGATCTGGGTCTAGCAGCGCTTCCTATCTTTATCTGCCTAGGTCGGGTCTAGTTCCAAAGCTAAGCCTAGACCCGACACTGCGCTCGAAGCCTGCCTCTCTGTCTAACCCCTACCTATTGCCACGTCCACCTCGGGATAAATAATGACAACCAAACATACTAAGATTTATTCCCCCCCTTATGTACTAATTATCTAATACATCTTAAGTTTAATCTTATTCTAAGTTATTAATAAAGTTTCCTAACGAGGACTTGCGCCCTGACCACCCTTTCGCGGCTGACTCTACGTTAAGTTAATTTTATACAAGCAAGTGACTCTAAGTTAGTTTTATACTATGCGCGCGAAAGGGTAGGCAGAGGCGTTCGCCCTATACTACTGTTTTATTGAAAGATGCTGCTTTCAGCCTACAAACTTATTATCTAACTTAAACTACCTAACATGTTATACAATTCAAAGCTAGCGGAGTTCGCCGGCGCCTGTCGATCGTGCACACAATCCAAACACCCAGCAATTACAAAACTATTGACATAATTTTATGAACACATGCCTTCCACGTGTATCTGTCGTGATACATACATATCTTTATACACTACTCATAATCTCTACCACTTTATTACCTATATTTTTTGTTAAATTAACTTCGAATTTCATACTAATTATGCCCAATGAAGCTAATTACTAGCTCATTAAAAACGGCTAATTTTTAGAATCATTAACTTTTAAAAATAATTCTGAAAAATCTTTTTTCTTCCATAAAAAACATGTTAACGATGTAGCTAGGTCAAAAAGTACTAAGATTCTTTGGAGATGTCTAGGGTGTAGTCAGTAGCAAGTCCAACCCCATATGGCATATCTCACGCTTTGCAATCATTCACGTGGTATGCTAACCATTCCACGTGAGAGATTGCAAATAGAATAGTATTTATATTAGAATACTAACATAATGATGAATCAATGAATGAGAAATATTGAGTTTTTTTTTTTTTTTTAGTGTTTGGTTGAGGCAAAACGAGCGTAATTTTTTGAATTGTGAGTCGCGAAAAATGAGTAGCGTAATTTACTTTCAACAAAAACAGGGCGTCGATTCTGGTACCGAACTTTTTATCAACCTCAACCAAAACCTCAACTAAAGCGACTGTTTCCATGACTACTAATAACAAACGACTCAGTTGTGGTGAGGTTTTGAACTTTGGCAGAACAAATTTTTGAAAAGCTATTCTACTATTTCACCAAATGGCTGACATTTAAGAGATCGAACCAAAACCAAAGCGGTTGTCATCTAGTAGAATTCAGGCCCAGACAACTCATTTTGCGTCGCCGCGCGCCGTGTGAATCAAACAGGACTTTTCTATGAAAACAAAATGCAGCAGAAATTACGCGACCGAAATTACGCGACTCACAACTCAAAAAAATACGCTCGTTTGGCCTCAGCCTAAGTAAATTATGAAGTGATAAACCAAACGTGTTATTTTACAATAATATTATGCAAAACCACATTTTTTATTACATTTTTGCAGTATCAGCTGATAAAAGATATGACTACGAAATAAATACTGTGCCAATGACTTTTTAACAAAACAATTTACTACTCCCTTTCCTCCTCTTATGTTTCAAGAGTAGACCTACCTACCTAAAAGTCCATGTACTTTTAATATTAGTTACATAAGTAGCTACATTGTGTGCCTTATCAATTCTAGTTATTATGTAAAGTACTTAACTAATAAGTAATTAGTCACATTATTATAGTAAACAAAACAATGAGGTAGGTACATATAAAATACAATGTGTTTAAAGTTAACATCAAGTTATCTTGACTGAGGACATTTTAATTTCTCAAAATAAAGATAGCGTCGATGGGCTTGCAACCTATCACGTATGGAATGCATTTTCATTTCTTCAAAGAAAGCGTCAATGGTCTCGCAATCTGTCTCGTAGGAATGCTAACTTCTGCAAATTGTGGGCATGTCCCTAATATGAATTTGGATAGGACCCCCTTAAATATCTTCAAAGAAGTTTAAATGCATAAAGATCGAAACGTCTACCGTGCCTTGGGGGTTAAAATCGTGATCATGTTTTAATTTGTATATTTTACTAAGACTCAGACTAGAACTGTATACTCCCCTATACTTGTTGTTATAACAAGCGAAGCTCACATTGTTCGACTGGCTCCCCACTGAAACTTGACCATTTAAATTTAAGCGGATGGATCACCGAAAATAAAGCTAGATCCTATACCGTGTTTGTTGCTCTCCCTAAAGCCGGCTCTACACTCGCGGCGCGAATGCTCGCGAAAGCCCGCGACAACTGCGAACCACGAGTGTAGATGTTATTCACGCCTTCTCGTTCGCGCTTCGCGCCGTTCCCCGTTACGCCTTTAGTACACCGACGCATTCGCATGCGGCAGCGAATCGACGAAAAAACTGTAAGTTGTATGGCAATGTTTCGCATGTGTTATGTCTCGCTCTATCATATAGCTAGATGAAATAGTTGCATCCTTGTCTGTATTGTTTCGCAAGCAACTGCGAAATGGCTGTTACACCGACGCAGCCGATTGGCATTAGAGTTTCGCATCGCAATGCGATGCGAACGTCGCTGCCGCATGCGAATGCGTCGGTGTACTAAAGGCGTTAGTGTCGGTTTTTGTCCCGCGACAAAGGGTTCGCAAAGCGCACTAGTCAACTAGGCGCGAACCTCTGCGAATGTGGAACTGTGGTAGTTTTTGCTGTGATGCGCACCGCGATCCGCGCCGCGATTTCACGCCGTGATACGCGCGCGAGTGTAGAGTCTTCGCGGTGTTGGTCGCGAAAGAACAGGAGTAGAATCACCTAGCTCTTACATGTCAAAGCGATCATAGTGGTTCTACTGAATAAATGATATTTGAATTTTGAATTTTAGAAGAAAAGTCTATTCCCACCAGTGGGATAAGTTGGGCTGCACGTGATGATGAAGTCGAGGGCGATAGACAATATTAATTAGAGTTCATCGAACACTCACGATAGTCTATTAGTTGTCTAATGTACATCATGTGTTATCTAACGCTTATCTAATGTATGTGGGTCGATCATGTGTGGACAACTGGGTTCGTTGTGGGCTCGGCCATGCTAAGACAATGGCAGCGACAGGACCATTTGACTATTTAAAAAAACAACTTCTTAGACAACTATACATGGTCCATAGTCCATAACTTATGTACTAAACATAGTAAGAAAAAAAAACTTAAAACTAGGGTTAGTAATATTTAGGTATACACACAAGTCAAAAGGCATAACCTCCGCACAAGGCATCTCCAAAAAGGAGAGGTATGACTCTCCGCAACAGTGTTCAGGATTTAAATTTCCCTTAAAAAATTGTATGTAGGTAAATAAAACCTCCGAAAACTCCTTTCTAGTTATTTCCTGTTGAAAAGAGCTGATGATCTTCAAACGCTTAAACAGATGTTCATAAATTATAATTAAGAATCTCGATCATCTCAGTTTTCAAACAAAACCAACCGCATCAAAATCGGATGATCCGTTCAGGAGCTACATGCCATAGACAGATATACAGAAATACACACTACAAACTTAAAACATCCTTTATCGTCGAGGGCTAAAAACAAGTTTAAGAGCTTAGGTTCTCAACCTCAAAATCTGTATGCAAAGCCTAACATAAACGTAAAGTTGCAAGCGAAGCGCTGCTGGCGTAGCTTGCTTAGATAGTCCTGGTAAATAGGGTTACGTATTTATGTCACGAAAAATACAAGACAGATTTTTGAAATCCATAGGAACGTTTGACAGATTTTTGATTTCTTTTTTTTCATAATCCAGGAATTCGAATTCCATAAATTCTTAAGCCAGATTTTCATTTGTTTTTTTTTTACAAGACAGAAATACAAAATACATCTAAACATTTTCCAGAAATTTTAACATCCAGATAATTCACTTTACCGCATGTTTGTTTTCCATATAATTTGTTTTCCATATATTTTGTGATCCCGAAAAATCATGGTTCAGGAAAGACCTATTACAAAATTTTGTATTCAATATTTCTAAAGGCCTACTAGTAGCGCTATCTAGTAATAATTCAGAGCGTTATAAATACTAGGTACCATAAAATTAAATGACCGATGTTCAGTATGTAGCACTGTAGGTAGATATCTAATACATATTGTACCTAGTTACTTTTTTTTATTACCTTTAACATTTTCTAACTAATTTCGTGCTAGATGGTTAAGTAACCTCACCAAACACTTTGGCAAATTATCAAAATTTAACCTAAATCTTTCATCCATTTCGAATTTGTGACGGCTCCGGCGCTTCGGGAAGTGCAGCCCCTCCGCCCTTGCGTAACAAAACGCGGCATCAGCACGAGCCTTCGCAGCTTCGGCTATTTGGTCGCCACCTTCGGCGGCGACCAGCCTCAGCCGCTCCAGCTCGTGCTGGTGCCGCGTTTTGTCACAGCGGGCGGGGGCTGCATCTCCCTTCGCGCCTCCGAGTTCATAAAAACACTCTAGGGTAGGACAGATAAGACTACGTGGAAGTCGGGGTGGGCAGATTCGATTCTGAGACCGATAATAACCTAAAAACGTTTCGTTTTACGGTAAGACAGACGAAACATAAAAAGTAATACAAATTACGTAAATAATATTTATAAATTGAGTAAGATGGAAAAGGTTTTATATGGCTGGAAATTTTCTGGTAAGCGTTACTTCTGTCTTATAAAAATCGGTGTAAGGATATTGTTGTCGAATGAAAAAAAAACGAACTGATAATCTGGCATTAGTGTTTCTGTCAAATGAGACTTCTGTGAAATGTTTTATCGGATTAATAAAATTATGTAAAACATAGCATCTGGATTTCGAGTTTCTATCAAACGTTTTATGGATTTCAAAATTCGGTGTATCGTTTTTCGAAAGATTAATAGGTTACCGGTAAATAGGTTATGGGGATAAGCTGGACTGTTATAAGCGGTCACAATTTGGATGAGGTCTTTTCATATTTTACTGGAATTATTTATACAAAGTCAGGCAATCTTTGCCTACACTTAACGGGACACACTGTAGTTAAATATCATAATGAAATTGTCTCCTACTAATTTTCGTCTGATTTTGTTCTAGATGAACATACCATCATAGAACCGCAAAGATGACGTGATGTAACGAGAAAGACTGAAGTATGGACCCTCAAGAATTAGTGCCTTTGGAGGGTAAGTTTCACTAAAGAAAAAACTAACTCAAAATGCCATAACCCAAAACACGAATAAATGATATTTGTCCTGGGTGGGAATCGAAACCACGACCTACAGAGCAGAGGCTACTAACTGAGCTGAGAGGCCAGTACTTACAGCCTTACGTCTATATACGAGAGACTAGCTTCCGCCCTCGCTTCGCTCGTGTGGTACCCGGATAAAAAGTAACCTATGTCCTATTCTCAGTCATTATCTATCTATATTTTAAATTTCAGGCAAATCGGTTCAATGATTTTTGAGTTATAGACGAACAAACATACATCCAAACGTCCAAACTTTCGCATTTATAATATTAGTGTGAAGTGTGAAGTGTGATGTGATGTGATAATATTAGTGTGATTCTGTGTTTACAGCTGGCATCCCAACTATCCCAAAAGTAAGACATCAGCCGAGGCACTGCAGCATTCGAGCCAGATCATGCTATCGAGCACCATTGAGGCTCTGCAGACTACTGGCTTTGACGATCTTACTGCCAGCGTTGTTTATCATGGTGCCGTTGTATATGAGGTAAGTTTCACTCATCTCTTTCTCTCAATAACATTTATAATACTTATAACACTACAGTTTTAAGTACAATCTCACAGAAAGTAGTAGTTTTTATATGTTACACACAACTAGACGTGTCAAAATCAACCAAATTAATGGAAAATAATTTTGATTTGTTAGTAATGTGTAATGTGGAATTCTTGAAAACAGTTTATGTAGGTACCTACATTACCTACCCAACCTACATTAAAAACCTGTAAAACCTGTAAACCTGTATATGAATCCTTTTCAACAGAAAGTTGAATAAGTTAGATTAGACGTATCTGTATATCTGACAGAATGTCTAGCGTTGATTAATTCATGTCTTCTTTTTCAGATATAGAGTGTTCCTCGGACAAATGTACCCGATGGGCATGACAGACATGAGACTGATAGATAGTAAGATATCAACGACATGGTGCCAGGTAGGTGGGTACTTTTTGCATATTTTTCTACTAAAAATCTTAACGGGAGGTAAGATTTTGATGAACAGTTTGCAGAAAACAATAATTTCAACTTCACTATTGCTTTTTAATTTAAGAGCTCAGCGGACTTAAAAAGGTCGTTAAAGCTGAATCACAATATGAAATTAACTATAATGCCGTCTTTTTTCACTCTCAGCCAATGAAAAGAGATGGCAATAATTCAATTCCTTTATTGCGATTCTGTAATAGCGACTTTTTTAAGCCCGCAGCTCTTGTTAGTGCAATGATGCTATTTCATCCATATATCTGTTTATTAATGCGATCTCTTTTATTTCTATATGCATTTAAATCTCTTACAAACTTTAATATCTTAACAAAAAAAAATATTTTTGATTTTTGAATTCATTTTAATATCTATTTAAAAACAAAAATGCTTACGTTATAACGTTATAAGTTTACTTTTGTTGTTGACTGCACATATTAATTAATCTAAAATCTATATCACACAAGGCTCAACGACGATTTAATAGATTGGTTGTGATTACCCATCTTACATGATAAACCAATTTCCTGTAATTTAGCACCGCGTTTGACTACAAGGACTAAGTTTGACTACAGGTATTATTAGATAGAAAATAAAAAAAAACAATTTATAATAGTAGGTACCTACTTATAAACTTTCTGTAGCGTTCCTACAATAGTTTACCATTACTTTTCTCCCGTATAATTCATTAAAATGTTAGTTTTGCTTCAAGTGTTCCTCAAGGATCTTCGATGGGTGCTCTATTGTAAACAATAGGTGTACCTTCTAAGATTACAAATGTTCAACTTTGACCTTAGTTTGACGAGCTTTGTTTGTTATTGTCCTCAAACATGGTATAGTTATACTACTTTTACGCTGATAAAATGATATACTTATCAATTGAGTTTAACGCGATAAAAATGAAGTTAATTTTATAACTCAATGACTTTACAATTGTTTCTACAGTTTCAATCGGTCTATCTATTTATTGTAGAATGAACAAGTAAGCATAATATAAAAACTATGGACGGTTTTGTTTTAAAACAAAATTCGGGCTTCAATCCAAACCGTGTTTTAATAATAATAATAATATTTAAAGATTTGTTACATACGCATATAGGACAAATAATTATAGTATAGAGCAAATTATTTACAATTTACAGTTTTTTGTCCTGATCAAGAATTTGGTTACAAAAAAACTAGAATAGAATTACTAAGATAGAATTAAAACCAATGAAATTAATTCCAATAGTTTTATTGTTAATTATGTATAGAGCGTAACGTTAGCCTGTAAATTAACTGTTCAATGAATGCATGAAAATACTCTAATAAAGGTACACTTACAAAATAAACCTCAGAACTAGTAATTCTGACCTTGAAATTAAATATTCATTTGGTATAAACAATGCATAGTATTAATTTATCTAGACACGTGTCAAAATCATAAGAAGCTGGTTATGTAATTTTTTTCCTTCAAATACTTAAGTATATATTTATTTATCGGCCTAGGCTTATTTATACAATACTCAGACAAGTGATAATAAATTTCTGATAGTACTATCGTTCGTCACCTTGTTTACATAATAGCATGTAATTTGAACCTTACTTCATAGGATATAAGGTTGTTATACGCTTGATAGCGTTTTCTTGTCTGTCGCCAAGTTGTATTACCTATTTACCTATTTTCAATGAAGATGTAATGAACTCTTGAAGCCGTTTTGTTTTTAACGTTATTATGTTCACTGGGTTTCATTTTTTAATTTTCATTATCAAGAATATTCTTATCTTTATAATTTTCATTCACTCTATTGAGGTCAACTATTGGTTGTACTATTACTTTGGGGAAATACGAAATAAAATTAACATCAAGACTATTATTATCTATCCTGACCTTCTCAAAGTCTAGTTCTTAGCGATAAGTCCGTCCATTTTATTAAGTAGGTACCCTAGATGTTTTTATCGTTATTTTCATTGACTCTGTATCTAGGTTCTTTATTTTGTGGGTATTTATTTCAATAAAGATAATATTCTATTCTATTCTATTCTTACTCTCCCAAACCTTTAATCTATCTATTCTAAGTCTAACTGTCAAATGGTTACTTTCTTTCAGCGTCAAGTAGTACGTTCGAACGCGACTTTCAACGCATTCGTGGTGCCAGGTCATCCAGAACTCAGTCTGGAGTTAGTGCCAGTCTCCATGACCAGAGAGCTGGAGTTAGAAGACGATATGAAGGAGTACTGGGGATTCTACCTGCTGAAGGGGTCTAGTGTAACTGTGTCTGCTTGCACAAGGTCAGTGTTGAAGCGAAGCCTGCCGAAACCGGAGATCGAGACCAGTAAAAGCTTTGTAGGGGCGCGTGACAGAGACAGGAGACAGAGAACCGTCAGTTTAAATGACACGGTCTCCTGTCTCTCTCTCTGAAGACTCTGGAGACTCTGGAGACTCTGGAGACTCTTGGTCTCCGGTCTCGGTCTCCAGCGTTAAAGTCAATAAGCCATGACGGTGCCCCTCAGGTGGCCTAAAACTCCTTTTCCAAAATTAGCTAATAGCTTGTACGAAAATACAATCCTAAATAGTGTTGAGAAGTCATCATCTTTCCAATCCCTATCAGCCGTCTTCTCAGCACGTGTTTTGCACTCAACTTTTTTTTCTTTTTTTAAAGAATTTTGCGTCGCATTGCGACCATGGTAGTTCCATCGTATCCTCTTTTAGTCCTTCCCTATCTAACCAGCTCGAATATAGCTCTGTAGAGCATTCTAGCCGCATCTGAGGTTTGCGCGGCCAATATGCTCTAGAACAGGCCCATCTCAAGCTAATAATATAATAATAATAACTTTATTGAACATTTTTAAAAGTACACAATACATTTCCATGCACACTACATAGGTAATCAGTAGGTAGGTAGTAATTATTTATCGTCATGTCTAACTTGGCTCATACAAAATAGTAGGTAGGCAACTACTAGGTATAGTATAGGTAGTAAGCACAGTCTGCGATTAAGCTTGTAGGTGTACATGGCTGATCTCAAACTCCCAACTAGGTTACCCTGTATTTGGGATATCAGTGATCCTCCTGTAGATTTTAATTGTAATTAAAGTAGCTAGTTTACATTAAAGTTTATTGCCATTTCATAGGTGTGCTCCGGGCACACTCCACAAGAATATAGTACACGTCTTCTTTCACCCCACAGGTTTCACAATTTGGACTTTCACTTCTATTCATAAAAAATTTAAAGCTATTCTCGACATTTTTTAAAAACGTGTTCAAGTTGTGAAAGTTTAAAGTAACTTTTGACTGCCAGACCTGATAACTGATTTTTAAACGCTTCACAGATGGCAAGGAGCTTCCCTCATCATGATCAAAGGGTACAAACACCTCCAGGACTGCGCGTACATCGGAGACGACTCCTCAGAGGAGTTGGATGAGCTGCAAGAGGCGTACAACCTGGGACTGATGACGAACTCCACATTGAGGGAGAAGATTGAGGAGTTGAAGATGAAGGCAATGGGCGGGAAACCTAATGACCCTGGTAATTTATGTATTAGTTTTGTTAGAATGAGAGGAAAACATATTTTTTCATTACTTATTCTTTTTAGAAGTTTAAAAGAATGATTTAGTAGAATAATAGTCTTTTTTAAATTTTCGCGGTCACTATTATTGTTATTATTGGTTCAAGGCATTCAGCTCGTCCCGCCATCTTTTTCACTACCTATTCATATTGAAAATTATATGGACACGGGATTTTATCGCGTAATTTACCTTATTTATATATCCCAATATTTCGGCTATGTTACAACAGCCATGGTCGCAGGCAGACGGCGGATGTCTAATTTATGTCTAAATTACGCGATAAAATCCCGTGTTCATAAAATTTTCAATATGATTTAGAACAAAACATTCAAATTCAAATATCATTTATTCAGTAGGACCACAAGGATCACTTTGAATCGTCTTAAGAGCTAGGTGATTCTACTCCTGTCCTTTCGCAACCAACACCGTTAAGAATCAGGGCAACAAACACGGTGTGGGGCCTTGTTTTCTTTTCGATGATCAATCCGCTCATCTATATAGCTCCAGTGGGAAGCCAGTCGAACTGTACAATAATCAGTTAGTTACTCGATCAAATATCTTGAGCAGTTTCTATATCACTTAATAATGATGATGATTATGAGCTTACGACACATATTAATTAACTCAAACTCAAATAACTTTATTTGTTAACTGTTAGACACACAAGTTATAAGGTAGGAACACATTTAATAAGCTAAGTTAACAAAAAGGCCTCCACTCAGCATAAGCTACAGTAGATAGTCTACCATAGCGCTGGTCTTCCGTGGTAGCACAAAGTACACACGCGAGCAGTGGCACTCACGATCAGTTATGTTATGTATATAAAACAAGACATTGTATTTTTACATCATCCAACTATTATTAAATTATTTATCCTATTTATTAAAATTACATACCTATTACTATTTGAGGAGTGACTCACAAGACTTGGTACCTAAGTATTACAATTCAATATTGCTAATTAAGGAATGACTTTATAAAACATTAAATTTACCTATATCACTATTGACTTTTGTATCTTATTTCATACTACAAGATCTATTTATGTTTGCCACGCTTCGAACATTTAGAAATGCTAGAAGCCGCCACGCGACGCTTAATTACAATAATGAATGATAATCTTACAATGAAACCAAGACGTAGTTGGAGCTAAGAGCTAATCATTCAATGTAATTATTCGTTCATCTCGAGACTGATAGTATAGTATAGATAAATAATGATAACCTATGTACATACTTTCTTACTAAACATAATGTACAATCATCTGCAATAAGATTACATTTCACAATTTTTTATAAATAAAAACAAAACTTGGGCCTTTACATCTTTACTAGATAATTTATACAGTGTCAGGAGGCAATCTTTGCCCACAGTGTCCCGACATTGTTTGATATGGAGTAGGCTTGGCCAGCACCTCAACCATCCTCTCAGCTTAACCGGCCATATCTACAGGAAAGACATGGTCGTGTGGGGCTAACTAAGCCGCGGGTTTGCTCACGATGTTTTCCTTCACCGTTAAGAGCTGATTTTTTAAAACGAAAAATCCATTGATGCACGGACAGGATTTAAACCAACGACCTTCGCATCGAAAGTCGAGGTACTTACTATCCTATTTGGCCAACACGGTTTGTAAGTGACTGTACAGTGTACATGCACATTAACATAAATATTATGATACTCTTGTGTACATAGTACCCATTCACATAGTTTCTTACAACTTGACACGTGGAGAGAGAGACTAACTACTTGCAAAATGCGGCATGTGCCAAATGCACTTATTAGAAGTACTTGTTACGTAGCTTGCTAGGTTCTTTATTATATCTTTATTAGGTGAAAAGTAATTTCGTATGAGCTAGTGGCCAACTCTGGTGACGGAGTTTTTAGGCCGCCTAAAAGGCCTACGTCATGGCTTAACGACTTAAAAGCCGGGACTGACAATTTAACATGCCCTCTGAAGCACGAAAGCGCTCAGCTCGTAATGCCACTTGCACCCAATTCACCATTCTAGATAGATTTTGGTCACCCATCCAAATTCTGACCGCGCCCAACATTGCTTAACTTCAACGATCAATCTTGATTGATCGTTGAAGAACGTTGACAAAACGTCTAAGCAAGCTACGCCACGAAGGCTTCCGTGGGTGGGTGAAAGCAAGTGGCATCAGATAAGCGCTTTCGTGCTTCGAAGGGCACGTTAAATGGTTGGTCTCGGCTTCCACGACGGAGATCTTCAGGTGGAGCTCTCTCTAGTTTAGCTTGTTTTTCAAAAGGATAGGTCGAGATGTAAAAGATCAAAATAATTGTATTCATTCCTTTCGAAAGTCCGTATATTTTGTAATGGCAAACAAAAAGATAGTTTTGTTTGTAGTGTCTGTAAGATAATTCGTCTTCCTCAGAAATTCGAAGAAATTAGCAGACAGATAAGTATTCTGATATCGTTTGAACTTTGAATTCTTGTAATTATCACACATAGAATAGATGACAAAAGTAATTTCGGACCGGAAAATTATGTATACCTACCTACTTAGAATGGTAGATTTTGTTTTACTATTAAATTTCTTTTCAGAAACAATGAGACGTCAAAAAGCGGGTGTGAGCTTCCATGAACCAAAGACAGTTGGCAACGTGACTTCATCAGAAAACATACCCAATCTTGATGTTACTGATCATGATCCTACGGTAAACTAGCTTAAAATTACCAGTAAAAAAAACTGAAAAAAAATAAACAAGAATAATATTAATTCTAATAAATAAATAAACCATAATAATATAGTACCTCTTCTTCTTCTTCTTTGTCCTCGCCTTATCCCGTTACACGGGGTCAGCTTTCGTTATCATGCGGCGCCATGTAGTTCGTTGGCTCGTGTCCTCATCACTGAGGCCGAGGATTTTCATATCCTTTTGGACATTTGTCAACCAGGTGGTTTGGGGTCTTCCCCTACCCCTCTTTTTCGTGGCTATGGAAAGGCACTTTTTGATAATATAATCATCGGGTCTTCTCATTAGGTCTGTTTCGCGAAAAAAGTCCCGCGAAAGCTTACATGATGTAAGTGAACACACATCGAAAGTAAATAAAACAATCGTCTCAGTCGAATAATAGTTTTAAACTGAAGTTTTACCTTACAGATGCCTTGCACATCAATTAACTGGTAAAAAAATTTAATAATATAGTACCTAAGTAATATATTTTTTTACCAGTTAATTGATGTGCAAGGCATCTGTAAGGTAAAACTTCAGTTTAAAACTAGCATTCGACTGAGACGATTGTTTTATTTACTTTCGATGTGTGTTCACTTACATCATGTAAGCTTCCGCGGGACTTTTTTCGCGAAACAGACCTAATGCAACTGTTGAGTAGTATTTATCTATTATTACCAATTATGCAGGAGCTTCGAGAAATCCTGGAACATCTACACGCGATCCGTCAAGCAGCGAAGGACGAACAGTTAAAGTTCTATCATCCACCATCACATCTGATGCAGCTGCCAGCTTTGCATAGACATCGAGACGCAAACGTGGACAAGGATGAAAGGAGATGGCTTTCATTTAAAGGTTGGTACAGATCAAGTGGGAATAAGAAACAAGAAATACAAATACATTACAATACAAATTATTTATTTCAAAAAGGGGTACATAGGTAACTAAACAAGTTTACATTATTACTAATACTAGGGAGGTACAGATGTAGAAAGCAGACTTAGGTATCAAAAGAACATCGTGAGGTAGACAGAAATTTATCTTAACCAAGATGAAGATGGTAAAAATATTAACAAAATGTCAAAAGATGGAAGCCGCTGAAATTTAAAACAGACCGTTATTGCTATTGTGGAGAACCTTTACATTTTATTATCATTTCGTAATTCATACCAACGTCAACGGATGGAGTCGCGGGTTAGATGTGAAGTATGAATGTATGTACCTATATGTGTAATGAAATGTAAAGGATCCCCACACTATCTCATTTACTAGCAGTAGGTATCTACTCAGTTAAATGAAACAAAAGTACAAAGTAGTCGTAAGTTGACTACAACTTATGCATCATAAAATTATATTAATCACATCACATGATAACATCACACTATCACACTAATCACACTAATATTATAAATGCGAAAGTTTGGATGTTTGGATGGATGTTTGGATGTATATTTGTTACTCTTTAACTCGATAACCACTGAACCGATTTGACTGAAATTTAAAATTTAGATAATGACCGGGAATAGGACATAGGCTACTTTTTATCCGGGTACCACGTGACCGAAGCCGCGGGCAGCAGCTAGTTACAAATGTGAGTTAGATAAAAAAGTATCCTACCTACGAGTAATGCCTAAAATTACGTTCAATTAATTTCAGACATCGATGGAAACAACAGTGAAGTGATGACAAGTGAAGATGCCCCCGAAAAAACAGTTAAGAAAACACCAATACAGACAAATAAACTTGAAACTGTAGGAGCGAATTATGAAACAACTAAACCTACTATTATAGAAATAGTTCATAACAGTATTGAAACTGCGACAGTACATGCAAATATAAAAGTCACGTCGGAAGGTAAAGAAAAAAGTTTTAAAGCACCTACAAAAGTAGACAAAGTAGATGAAGAAAAAGAAAAAGATGAAAATGAGAATAAAATTAATGGAACAGCTACTATAAACATTGTTAGTAAAACAGTAGCTCAAGTTGAAGAAAAACATACTTTTGAATTAGAGGAAGTTGACACTGAATATACAGCTACGGTAAGTGATAAACATTGCATCTTACGTGGATCGTACCTACATCTGAAACCGCAAATTACCTAAAATATGTTCTTATTACAAGTGGCTAAAGCTATAAGTATATACCTAGTGGTTATAAGCTAAGCAAGTTTTTGCAATCTCGATGTGTATTTCTGTTAGTAACTCCGAAGATCCTCAGCAGATCCTCTTATCGGTGAACATACATAAAAAAAATCACAAAAAAAAAAGATTCTGACGAATTGAGAGTCTTTTGAAGTCGGGTAAAAATGGGTCTCTAGACTAGAATGCCTTGTGCAATTAAGCTCAAAGTCTCAATGGTTAAAATAAAACTGTCATTCAACAAACGATGGACCACTGCCTCTTCAGAGCGCTCACAAAATTGACGTATAGCCAAAATATTCTGCGTTCTAAGTAAGTACCTTCTAAGTAGTGGCAATTTCCGACAACTTCCAGGTAAACATGCCAGAGCCGAACTCCAGGGAGGTGTTCGAGGATGTACTGAAGAAACTCCAGGCATTGGGAGATCGCGGGAAGAGAGTGCTGTTCAGGCTGCATGAAACTATGGGCGTGGAGTTTAGTGAACAGGTATGTCAAACAAGTGGATTACAAATTTAAAAAAACCGACTTCAATGTTATAAGCTAAGCAAGTTTCGGAGTTATGAAGAGAAAGATTATTGAAGAAAGCTTCAATAATCTTTCTCTTCATAACTCCGAAAAGATCCTCACCAATTTTTTTTGGTACCAATTGGAAAGTATACCCTTTCAAACGAAAAAGAATTTTTCAAATTAGTCCTGGCGTCTACTTAATCAGATAACATACTCAGGAACCATAACGAACGAAACGAAACAAAATTCTTTATTTAAGTAATACCAAATAAACATTCTACAGAACATTGCTTAAATGATAAGGGAATGTATGATGACTTCACAGGAACCTACAAAATCCAACATCATGGCAGCAGTGCAAGGCAGTAGCGAGGAATTGGACAGACTGAGGAAGGTGCTGGTGGAAGCGATTGATGAAGAGAAGACTAAATCGCAGAGACGGGGTTAGTTTCATCTAAAGATAGACCAGAAGATTTTGATTGTGATGATGAAAGAATTAATTGTGATAAAGCAGCTCGCTGGAGATGCATTATTTTAAATTTTGGATAGTTTGCATTTACGTTATTACATAAAAAATATCGAAACTTTGGTCACTTTTCAAGAGAGTGATATTGGGTTGTTCATTACCTATACTTATTCAAAGAGCCATGTTGGTAATAAGTTCTAAAAGAAGGAACATCACCACACAAGGAGATGAATTACATGTCGGTACATTACAAAGCGATAATGTTTACGTGAGTTTCCGTATATTATTACAAAAAAATCATAACTATTCATAACTTACTACATAATTATGTAAAAATAAAAAATAAAAAATTAAGATCACGACTGTATCCCTAAGGCGCGGTAGACATTCTCTCAGATCTTTTTAGGCATTTTTTAAGATCCTTCGAGTCAAAGGGAGTAGTCAGAGGTATGTCCAAATACATATTTAGTACATGCCCACGTTTTGCAGAAGTCAGCATTCCATACGTGACAGGTTGCAAGCCCATCGACGCTATTAGAAAGCTAACTCATAATTATGTGGTTTCAATTAATGGTTAATTTCAGAGAAAAGACGCGAGTCCATGCTTGCAGCAAGAGCCAAAAGAGAGCTGATGCTGGGTCAGATAGAGCTGGAGCGACAGCTGAATGAAGATGATGAGGCGAGGGACTATGCAGCAGAAGAAGTAAGTTTTCATCATCATCATCATCCTATATCAGTCCACTGCTGGACATAGGCCTCCCCTAATGAGCGCCATCGCGCCCTGTCTTCAGCTTGCCGGCACAAATTGGATGCGTCAAGTAAGTTTTACTATTATTTAATTTCAATTTTCATTCACTACCAAACTGCAGGGCCTGCAGTGGCCTCTTTTCCCTCCTTGCATGCTCTGCGATTTAAAGCACACCAAGATTTTTAGGCCTTCCACGTAACTGGCTTTCGATTATAAGTACTTTTATTTTAGACTGAACCGTACCTATCATCTGCTGGACCGCATCTGGATTGGTCAAGATCTTGATTGGCAAGCTTAGGGAGGCCTAAGCTTTCGTGACTTAAGTTTAATAGTCTGATGAGGTCCAGCAAGTTGTGGATGATTAGGATGATATCGTTCTCTGAGTTGGTGAAATTTTTTTGAGATGTTTCGTACATCACACAAAAAACATTATACAAACTTACTCGGCTATGGTTACGTGATTCGACCGCATAGTTCGATCAGTCGTCGGACTATGTAAACGTTTTTTTAATTTGGTTCGATTTTTTTGTCGATTTTTTCGAATCTGACCAGATGGACTGCTAAACATGAGGACCACGTAGTTCTAGTTAAGTCAAGTTCAAGTCTTTTGAGACTTAAAATTTAGAGTCTTTGAGAAAAACGAACGGGACAATATTGTATGAACTGACTTCTCCTTCCAGGGTCTAACACCAGACGAGTACGCCGAACACCACTCCCTAGTAAACGAGACGACCGCCTTCGACATGTCCGACTCGGAATACTGGTCCTCATTCTCCAGCAGTGAAGAGGCGTTGTTAGAGTGCGACGGGTTGATACTGAACTTGCCTCTGACCCCACACAGTGGCTGTAGAGCTGATGCGTCTGACGCTGAGAGTTTCGCGGCTGCGAGAGCCAATGCTCTTACGTATAGGTAAGAATTGCAATGATCCTTAGTTCACATGTGTTTTTGTAAAGTTAGGTGTGGTGGCCTTCTAAAGGCTGATGAAGTAAAAAAGCATTGGGTTCAACTGGCACAGATAAATATAGATAAAAGAGGTTTGTAACACATTGTACCTGATAGATAATTATTTTCGATTAGATAGAGATACTTACCTACGCGTTTTTCAACAAAGTCACTAATAGAGAACCTAAGGGACATAATGTCTTTAAGTTTCTCAGAAAATAGATATTATACTTTAACTTGGACTGAATAATCCAACAAAGTTGACATGTAAACTGTAAATAACATCGAGACATCGAATAATCAAAGCACAAACCATAGTAAAAACCTGTTCCACTATTTATCTTTCCATGTCTTCCAGGGTCCCAGCAAACGGCTACTATTTCTTCGTTTTCAACTCCGAGAACGAGGTGCAGAGGAACTTCATCAGAGCCCGATTTGATCTGCAGAAGACAAGATATGACGTGGCGAGGACCAAGCTTCGAGAATGCACTAACAGTACTGAGAGGTGTGATCTGTCTCTCGATATCTTCTCAAGCCAAAAGGTAAAATTTTAAATTAAAATCTTCCCGCTTGTTGCCAGCTTGCAAAATTATTCTCTTTTATCCTCTAACTAGCGCCGCAGAACAAATCGTAGTAAAAGTATATTATTTGTTCACGACATTGTAAAGTAAACACATATATTTTTTATATATATTTTATTATATATTTTTGCAAGACATTGTAAAGTAAACACATCATTAAAAACACTGCTACAGTTTGGTTAGTCTTTTAAAAAGTTGTCAACTTAGCAATGACTAAAATAAAGTTTTATTTTATGGTAACGTAGTCAACCGTCATAATTATATATTATATATCTTCAGTATTATTTATAAGTCAGACTCAGACCGTATCAAAATAATCTTTTCTTGTTTCTTTCTAAGTATTTAATCAAATAACCCTTCAAGCACCTGAGCTATTTAGTTGAGCAAATGCTGTGACTGTAACTTCAACAAGCAAATGGTTTTTTTGACAGGCGTAAAAATATTGTCTGGAACTATGTACTAGGAAAATTGTAAATACTTACTTGTAACTTGCGAGATAACAGTTTGGTCAAACTGTAGTGTTTCCTAGCTTCTAATGCTGATTTACACGAGGAAGAGATCTTTCAGTCACACACATTCAAAGTCTTTAGTTTGATTTTAAATCAGAATCATTGAAACAAGAAGGACATCAGTAAATTATAATTATTACATTTGTATTACTAGATTCATAACTTTGCTGGCACGGTACCAACATTTAAAATTGCTTAATATGCTCTTCATGGCCTCGATCGAAGTGTTGCTGACCATACTCTAGTCTAGAGTCAATATACACGTTAAGTTGTCGGTCCCGGTTTTTGAGTCGTTAAGTTCAACTTAACGACTTAAAAGCCGGGAAAAACTCCGTCTCTAGAGTTGGCCGCTAGCTCATACGAACATAAATACTTTCTAGACTAGACAAACCAAAATTATGAAGTACCTATTTAAAACTCAGTAGTACATAAAGATTGTATGCATATTTTTTTAGCTTCAAGGTTTCAATTCGTCTACGAGCTAGACTAATAAATACGACACTTTGAATCAACACCGCTAGGAAGTTAAGAGCAAATAATACAAAAATAAAACCAAGGTTAAGTGTGTCGACTGTGCAAGGGGGTTTATATCCATTAACTATTTTCAAAATTATGTGAGGAATAACTGGGTCTTACTTATGAGACGTTTAAAGTTGAACACTAGTTAAAAAACGTCCTGTCTTTATTTGTGGATAGTGACGAATATAGACAGGACGTTGTTTAACCAGTGTTCAACTTTAAACATCTTTCATAAGTAAGGGGGACTGAATTTAACTAACAAAAGAAACACAGTTTTGCAACAGTCAATAGAATTTAGAATTATCATTTTATCTTCGACCTCTGTGGCGGAGTGAAACTAAAATACAGAATGATAATTATTATATATGTATTATTATTATACAAATCGCGAAAGTTTAACAAGTTATAAAATACAGAACTTTCGTGAATTGTACTAGACATTATTTAACACACGGGAATTACTATATTTTTACGTGAGTAATTCCCGTGTGTTAAATAATGTAAAATACAGAAGGTTGCGGGTTCGATTCTCACATCGAGGCAAATGTTTGTACGATCTGCAAATATTTGTCTCGGGTCTGGGTGTTTTCCTATATAAAATATGTCGTGCTTATCAATCAAACGAATTCTGTTTCTTTGAACTACCGCGTTAAAAACTATATGAAAAAACTTGTTATCGTGCTAAGAAATATCACTTTACTAATGAAGTAAAGTAACTTTTCTCTAATACCTATACTACCTACTTAGTGTCCGTCGTAATATAAGTCTTACTCTAAAAAATGTAAATCCGTTTTTGGCTGTAAGAAACAAGTCGATTTGTTACTACTAAGAGCTGTGGATTTTATCTGATAAATAAATAAATAAAAATAAAAGTGAAAAATCAGACGGTTAGTTTTCTCGTTTCGCATCGTTAGGTGTTTATGATTCAACACTGTTTTTAAATGAGACGTTTTTTCGTCTTTCATTTACAAATGTACATTTAAAATTATACTTTGTGAAAACTGTACGCTAAAGCACTTTTTTAATTGATTCAGTTTCTTTCAACAGAAAGAAAAACATAACAAAAAAGTCAGCGAAATGTTTTGAGATCTTCTCAAATTAAGATCTTAAATTAAAGAGATTAAATACATTTGGATTTTTTATTTATTTTACAGACACATCATTTTTATGACTGTGATTTATTTAGGCAATCAATTTGTGTTTGCAGAAGTCTTAATATATCATCAAAAGCATATCAGCTGTAGATTTGATAAAAACATTCACTTCCATGTTCCTCACTCAATCCTTGTTCCCAGGTGGTGTTGGAAGTTCCTCTTCGCAACAATGATTCCCTCTGGAACGAGCAGTTTGTCATCATCTCTGAATGCGAACCGAGAACCTCCATCTACATATTCTGTGTACTAGCTGTGCCCATACTGATTCTTGTATTCGGACTTCAATGAAGACGCCAACATAGAGTATTGAAAATGCCATGCCGAAAGGCCTAAAAGATCAGATTGATAGAGCTTTGAGAGCTGTTTGTTCCTTATATAATTGAGGATATCTGTGTACCTGTATTTGAATTACCTTGAATGGTATTCGATAATTTTATTGTAAGAACGAAAAATGACTTAGGAACCGTTAAAAGACATTTCCAATTTATGAGAATGCCGTTAGGTCTAAACATTGCGCCGCGAAAAGTTATACCTACTCGTACATTAGTGAGAGTTACGAACTTTGAATGAATTTATTAGTATTAAGATTAGATATAAGTAATAAAATTATCAAAATGTCAAACATTGATATCCTATAAAGCGAGTAAAATGTGAAAAAGAAAATGTCTTTTATTATTATACACCGTTAATTCTGGGTCAGTTTAAAGCCAGCACCCACTGCTTGTATTGCTTAATCGTATTCGTGTTGTTGGTTTAGTTTTTGAATTTGATAAGTATTTCATACGAAATTAAATAGTTGAAAAGATTAACAAAAGTGAGGAAAACACTTGGTAAGGTGTCGTAGGCGCGCAGAGCTAATGACCTAGGTATGTATGTATGACTACGACGTAGCATAGACTCTACGCCGTAGCAACAGCTGAGCACAGAGCACGTATCTCCGTGATTTATCTTGCCTATGTTTCGTGATATTATTAATTGCAAAAAAATAGATCTCATTTTTATTATTATTTTTGAGTAAGGTTATCGATATAGATTACGTAGGCGCCGGCTTTAAACTGACCAAAAATAAACGGTGTATATAACAAAATTACGATTATGGGATATTTAAAGATATTTATGAGTTTATAAATGGTTATTATATTAATTTATACAATGACATAAGTAACTTCAAGATATAACCATTTAGGTCAATAATTTAAAGACAAAACGGTTGTATTATGGTTATGCAAACGATAACACATGCCTTCGACATCGTTTCTCAATTTATGAGTAGTAATATTAACTTCAAGGTTTCTAGGTACCAGCAAGTGGAACCAAAATTTATTTAATAAACATAAAATACAGGGTTGTTCATTATTAGCTACAAATACTGACAGGGCCTAATTTTGGGGTCGTAAATATTTGTTTGGCCGAATCAATTTAATTCCTAAACTGATTTAAGTTTTTAGATCTTAAAATATTTTTATTAATTTCTGTATGACATATTGCATAATGATTACCACGGAGAACAAGACAATGACCTATCGTCGCTACCCTATTGTCTAGGTCCCACCCACAATGACCAACTTGGCTATCAGCTGTAGCCTGCCTACAGTCATTGACTTGCGGCGGCTGGCACAGGCGGCTCGCCTTTGACTATGAAATGGACTTTTAGATGCAAGGACGCGCCAATAATTCGAGAGGATAATCTTCATCGATTTTCTCGGGATTTTCATAACAAAACATAAAAAAATCATTTCATAAATATTTTTTATTTTATATGTTGAACCTAATTCCTGAATATTTGTAGCTAATAATGAATTTCCCTGTATAACAAAAGCATTATTTATGTATCTACTTGCCTCTGCTCAGTTGGTAGTAGCTCGCCTTCTGTATTGTAGGTAAGTCGTAGTTTCAATTCCCATCTGGGTGTGAATGTGAACATAGATTCAAAATTTCACGAGAATTGGTTGAGAGTTGCGACCAGCGGGCTTAAAAAGTTCGCTATTGCAGAATCGCAAATAGGAATTGAACTTAGTATTACCATCTCTTCATTGACTGAGAGTGAAAAGAGACGTTAATAGTTCATTTCATATTGTGATTTTGCTTTAGCGACCCCCGCTGTAGAGAAAAACATGCAGACATCAGACATCCGGCAAACGAAAGAATCCAAAGCATTGTCCAAGCTGAAGGAGAGACGCTTCGCTCGCTCGATCAATAATTATGTTCTGTGCCTGCTCCTGGTTAAGTTCCAAGTCAAATTAAAAAACACGGGAATTGATTCTCAGATAAATTAAAACGTCAGTATCTAAATCGATATTCTTACGTGAGTAATTCCCCGTGATAAGATTCGTTCGAAAATTTAGTAATACTTGACTACGATTCCAATGTATCAGACAAAGTCCTATCTTTGATAGCGACATCGGTCTCAAACTGTCAAATATAACAGTTCAGTGACCAAGCAAGTAGCTCTGTCACTCTCATCTCAACGAAACCGAATGCGACAAAAGATCGCGATTGTTTTGACGGTTTAAAACAGGTTAGTTAGACAATGAGCCCGCTGATGTTAGCTTTAATGAACATTGGCCCTATATCCAAACCAATTGCAACTAAAAAGTAAGTTTGTATGAGCAAGTAGCCAACTCAGGTGACGGAGTTCTAACGCCGCCTAAAGGCCTCTTAAATTGCAACTGATGAAGCTATCTGGGCGACCGAGCTCTGCTCGGGTGCATTACGCCATCTAGTGGTTCAATTACGAACCACATTGCACTTGTAAATCTTTTTGCGTGAAAATGCCAAGAAAACGGCTTTTCCCAGATATGAGACCTAGCTAGATCGATTTTTCGCCCCCATAAACACCCGTACTGCAAAAATCGAAATCGTTAGAGCCGTTTTCGATAACGTCAGTACCTACAAAGAAACTTCAAATTTTTTTTTTTTTATTAAAATTCCCACTGCTGGGCAAAGGTCTCCCCCAATTGTGGAGAGTATCATATTATAGTATTATATTATCCGAGAGAGATGGAAACTTCAAATATCAAACAAATATTGCTCGTTTAATAGAATAGGATTGGCCCTAAGCTATCTAGACCCATAGGTCAAACACAAATACAACTTCAGTGAAAGTACACAACTTATTTAACTTTCTCAGCAATTGCCTTCGAGAAATTCAATTACACTGTCTGTGTTTACAGGTTTAAGTATAGCTAAGAGTTGTTTAATCAATTCTTATAAAATACTAGCTTCCGCCCGCGGCTTCGCTCGCATGGTACCTATACCGTGGGAATCGAACCCACGACCTACAGCGATCTACTACTATCAGTTGGTAGAGCTACTACCAACTGAGCTAAGGGGCCAGTCAATTTTTGTTACTTTACACTTAGTATAATACTAGTAGTTCGCCCCGAACTGAGATCTCGCGCACCGTTGTATTGATAGCCTAGATTTGGACTTGTTTCTGACTACCCCTATACCTACGTTAAGTGCTCCTTCTAGTGTTTACCACAGAATGATATCTAATGCGCTACCTCAGTATGGTAAAGATTATAGGCATGCATGCAATACATCAAGTCGTGTCGTGTTTATATTCAATAGTTGACCCCGCGAACTTCGTACCGCGCCTCAGGGAAGGCCTCTTAGTTCGAGAAATTATTAAAATAGCAGTTCAATACGAAATGTATGAGAAAATAAATTCCCTCCCCCTCCCCTCCCCCCTCCCCCTCCCCTCCCCCTCCCCACCCCTCCCCTCCCCCCTCCCCCTCCCCTCCCCCTCCCCACCCCTCCCCCTCTCCCTCCCCTCCCCCTCCCCACCCCTCCCCCTCTTCTCCCCTCCCCCCTCCCCTACCCCTCCCCCTCCCCTCCCCCTACCCGTCCCCTCCCCCTTCCCCCCTCCCTCCACTCTTCTCCCCTCCCCTCCCCCTCCCCTCCCCCTACCCTCCCCCTACCCTCCCTCTATAATTTTGGTACATGCCCAGCCCACTATTTGCAGGACTTAGCATTTCCATACGTGACAGGTTGCAAGCCCATCGCCGCTATTAGAACGTTAACTGGTTTCCTCACGATGTTTTCTTTCACCGTTTAGAGCTCGTGTTAATGCGCATTGAAATTTTTCTAATCGAAATATCCATTGATGAGCACGGCCAGGGTTCGAACTTACGACCTATGAATCGAAAGTCGAGCACTCTTCCAATCGGCCAACACGGCTTTTATTTTCAATCTCAAGAAAAAATATCAAGTAGCAACTAAAATCATTGCAAACCAAACCACAACGATGCCACACTCCTTGTCTGTTAACCAGACCTACGAATACATCGAAACTCTATGAAACGGGAGCTCTCTCCATACTTCCGTTAATTGGTTTTCATAACTTTTCTTTTTGACTGTATTTCAAAAACTATAGAACCTAGAAGAAAACTAAAAACCATTTTGGAATGTATAAGTTGAGTACTTTCATATGACACCCCACTCAATATATTTGGGTAACTTTGAAAAAAATTTACCCCCTTGGGAACCCCATATCTTTACAACCCCTTCATCGATTACGCTCATACGCTCCACAGCAAATTTCCATAGCACAACCTATTGACCTATCAAGTTTCATACAGATTGGATAAGCGGTTCGATAGTTATGCGAGAACATAAAAATGAAACATACAAACATACAAACATACAAAGCAAAATCGCCTAACTTGCCACTAAGATCTTCGCTCGCTTCGCTCGCTCGATCGATAATTCCTACCATACAAAAGTCAAAAGTATTTATTGCATCATGTTATAAGTAGGTACATTTAAGATCTTATCAATTTTGTACTAGTGGCTAGAACATGAGTCCTGAAAGGACATTGCAAAATTTTTAATTAAGTAGGTACTTAACTATGTTAGAAGGTACTTATTTTAAAATTAAAATTAGCTTTTTTATGTGGCTTAAAACTAAGAGATCAGATTTCTTACAGCTAATTTGCACTTAAAAACTCTTGCAGATAGTAAAAGCAGTTTTTAAGTAGATATTTTTTTAAAAGGTTTTTAAATTTTTATACCAGCCCTATACCAATTTTTCTAGAACTTATGCTAGCAGCCATTGTGGTCACCACATTTAAATTTTTAATACGAGTTTTACCACATTTAAATTTTTTATCGTAGTTATTAAAAAAGAGATTATTATATTATTATTATTATTTTATCGTAATTATATTAAGCAGCAAAATCATCCTAATTAGAAGTGGTCAGTAATAAATCATTCGCAATTTAAAAAATATTGTTTTCACTAGTTAATCAATTTCAATAAATCATAATAATTAATTAACTTTTAATCAGGTTAAAAGCCGTCATTCGTTAACTATAATGTATTATTGTGAATTAGATAATTTTTATAGAAAAAAATACTAGATATTTTTTTATAGTAAAGAAACGAATAGAACAAGTGGCCAAAATAAATTAAAAAAAACCGACTTCAAAGTTATAAGCTCACCAATTTCCTGCACTCTCGAGGTGCATTTCTGTTCATAACTCCGGAGATTCTTGACAGATCCTCAAAACATTTATGCGGTGACATAGCATGTTGTAATAGATAACTTATGATTAGGTACCTAGGTACTTATGGGTATCATACGTTAGGTCAAAATTAGATGTATCCAGAAACATTATTAAAACATAAAAAAGCCGCTTTTAATTATAACTATTTGAAGTAATTAGGCATCAAAGCCGCAGTGTCAATCAAAACTGAAGTGCCAATAAAATATTGTGCTCCACCACGCTCTACACAGGGTGTCCCAAAAAATTAACTTCCTTTTTTTTAATTTCATTAAGAAATAGTGTTAAAAAATGTTTTAATTGCCTAAAGATCTGTAAGAATGTCTACCGCGCATTGGATATACAGTCTTTGTATATTTCCTGTTTGTTTCTATCATGGCTTGACTCACGAAATACCGACATAGCCTTGACACTCCAAATTACCGTAGCTTTCCACTCAGATAAGAATTTTCGAAATAGGTTGAGTAGTTTTCAACATACAAACTAACAAACTTTTTTTATGATATTAGTATTGAAGTACACATTGTATTCTTTCGCGACTTGAACACATTTTTAAAATTTTATCGGGACTTTATTGTGTGTAGAGTGTAGTATGTTTTTTTTAGTTATTTTTTTTTATTATTGGTAAGTACCTACCTGCAAAGACTTACACGTACTTAACTCACCAAGGACCTTACTATGAACTCTTAGAGCAATGTCAAAGTAAGATTATTCTGATTCCGTACTTAGATAAGACTAAGGTAAGGTTAAAACACAGGCCTAAATTAACCTTGTTTTAATAGTCATCAAGTGTCAAGTCATCGACTCGATGCAGGACTTCGCATGTCCTGAAACAAGCCTAGCGCAGGACTGTTTTCACCTTATTTTGACATTGCTCTAAGAGTTGGTGGTACGCCGCATGGAGCGTTTTACATCTTTATGATGAACGTGTTCTGACTCTAACAGGGCCTCGAGCACGAGTATGCACAAGTTTACTATTCGATCCGTGACTGTAGTATAGTCTCTCAAATGTATGGGATTCCGGTGCAGCGCCTCCAGTGGTAACTTGACTGAACTAAAATCCCAATACATTTGAGAGACTATACTACAGTCACGGATCGAATAGTAGACTTTGTGCATACTCGTGCTCGAGGCCCCGGTGTCTTTATGCATTTGATATGCAGAGTTAGTATTTAATTATGCTAATGGTATTCTGGGTCACCCTGTATTGTATAACCCCTTATTTTTAACCATGACGTGATGACGGAATTATGCCGCATGACCTAGGTATTGCCTGGGTTTTGAAGATACGGTGATGGTGATTTAACATGGTGTTTTTCCACATTATAAAAAAAAGTAAGTTCGTATGAGTACCTACTTGCTCATGTGCTCCAACTCTGGTGACTCTTGAAAAAAATAGATTCTCAAAGTGGGCGGTGAGCAAAGTAAGATTGAGAAACTATGGTTTAATTAAACGGTGTTTCAATGTTGACAGAAGTTGAGAGGAGTTTATAAGTAGAGCCGCTAGTGTTTAGTACCTGAGTGCTTCCATTGCTTTGGTAGGAACTATAAATTGTCGTTCTTGGCTACCAAGCTAAACCATGACGAATAGTTAGGGACCTATCAGACAGAGAGCGGTCACGCGGTCAAGCGTTCTGCGTTCGCGTTCTGCGTTCGAGCGTGCAATTGCTCACGAAACCCGTTGTTCTACTTGACCGCCGCGGTCAGAATGCCTTCTGTGTGAGTATATCTATGTAACGCAATAGAATACAAAGAACGCAAAACTGACCGCTTGAACGCTTAACCGCGTGACCACTCTCTGTCTGATAGGTTCCTTAGCTATTTTGACATTTGTGATCGCTGAAAATGTCTCGCTAAAAAAGCTACTAGCTTTTATCATTATGACGGTAGCCGTTTCTTAAGAACTTATTACAATGCTACTGAATCTAATCTTGCTGTCACACCTCATCAAAGGGTAAACCTTGTAATTGTAAATGAAGTAATCAATACCTTATCAAATCCATCCATAATAATCAAGTCTGTTTGAATCGCCGCGTGATCCGTGATCTGGCACCTTCGCATAAGATCAGTATTGCCATTCAGCGCGGTAACGCTGCTAAGTGTCTTGGCCACGCTTCCGACTGGTAGTATCTTGGATCAGTTGAGCTATCTATAGATCGTTTCAACATCCCTTAGAATTAAAAATGAAATATTATTTCATTTTTGATCACGACAGGTATGTCCAAGGCGCTGTAGATTTTCTCTCAAATCTTTTTTTAGGCATTTTAAGATCCTTTGAAGATGCCTAAGGGGGAATTAGGTATCCCCAAAATTATCACTTCTTGTGCATATAAATTAGTTCCTGTGCATTTGTACCTAAACCTGCGAGGCTGCGATGCATGATTGATGGAGAGGTTGCAGGTAGACCTGCAGCTGGAGCACACATGCGTCAAGGGCACCGATTGCGTTAAGCAACAAGGCAAGGCAACTATTTGCAGTCAGACCCCCTTACCTACTTATTAAAGATGTTTAAAGTTGAACACTGGTTAAGCACCATCCTGTCTCTATTCGTCACAAATAAAGACAAGACGTTGTTTAACCAGTGTTCAACTTTAAAATCTTTCATAAGTAAGACCCAGAAAGTATTATTTGGTGAACTGGAAACAACCAAAGCAAAACATCAACAAGAACCTTAGATTTCGATTTGTTTCATAATCTACTAAAGACCAATGAGGTTAGGTTACTCTGTTGTGTTATCAAACAAACTAGTGAACGCCCGCGTCTTCGCACGCGTGGACTACTATTTTTGTATCCCACGGGAACGATACATTTTTACCGGTATAAAAATTAACCTATGTGTTATTCCATAACTTAAACTCTCTACATTCAAAATTTTATCTAAATTGGTTGAGTAGTTATGTAGATACGTAGTTAAGTATTCACATTCACACACACACACGGACTTTTGCCTTTATAATATTAGTAGGATTACTTTCATTTTGGAGAACGAAACAAAACTCGGCGGTAATGATACCGGTTGACGTTGTAAATTAGTAGAATTGGGGCCCTGACCAGAAAGACCAAAATATGGCTGGAACAGTAGATTTAGAAGTCAGCTTCTGGTTTTTTATAAAATATTATTTAAATTACTTTCTTTGAAGCATCAGCCCGTCTATAAAGCCTGCTCTAGATTATTCCATTATCTATTTTTAAACTTCATTATCCATTTTATCGTAACGGAAGTAACGGAACCAAGCCCATCACTTTCAAGCTAATTCCAAACCTATGTTAACCATATACAATTCAAATTCCCTTTCACGCAAACTTCGTTTCATCCAGAGATGAGTAATAAAAACTTTAGACTTTAAAGTAAAGAGGGTAAGGTAGAACTTCGATTGCTTATCTGTGATGTAATCAGTGATTGAAATGGTTGGATGAGCACTCTATCATGAATAAAGCTGCACCTAATGCAGTTAATTTGATGCATCTGGGATGACGTCACACGGAGCTAACGGGATTTCTTAATATTCGGTTTCAGGGTCCCTACTCCCAAAGCTGAAAACGATAAAGCGTGCCAATTATCGTAGCTCAGCTATGTCAAAATGATCCGAATTCAGTTTCGACTAAAAAAACTTAGGCCTTTATACATTACTAGATGATTTATAGTGTCAGGAGGCAATCTTTGCCTACACTTATCGGGCACTGTAATGACTGGGATAGGCTTGCCCAGCACCTACACCATCCTCTCAGCTTAACCGGCCATATCCACAGGAAAGACATGCTCCATACGTGTGGGGCTGACTAAATTTCGACTAACATAAGCCGAACTACGATAATTGGCATGATTATCGTTTTTAGTTTTGGGAGTAGACCTACAGACTTGGCTTCCAAGCAACTTAGGGTCTTACTTATAAACGCCTCTCAGCTTTAAACAACTCTCAAGATTCGCCCTGCCTCTACTTTACATTATTTGGGTGAATTTGGGCTGGCGAGGGGCTGACTTTGAGCTAGGGACGTGCCACACGCGCAGACGCAACGACGAGACCGAGACCACAGCGTACAGCACGTGTACAAAAATGACAACGTGTAGTGTCTGTGTAAATAGGTAGTTAGACGCCGCTTTTGCATAGAGATTTCGCCGGGTGTCCGGGGTGTGACTTTACTATCGTATCGACCGATAGTTTGGTCGGGTTGGGCTTCTAGTATAAACATGGCTGATACTGAATCGTTGTAGTGTGCGCACTTGCATACATTTATATTCTGATCAACCAGATCTCTGCCCCAGCCTGCCTGCCGGACCACATGTGTTTCATAGGCACTCAACGCGTAAACCTGATCTCTGCCCCAGTCCCGTGGTGCTATCTGAAAGAGAGGGCCGCTGCACGGCCTGTTGCCGGAGCGCGTGTGAGTCATGGGCACTAAACGGGTTAAGAACCCGACCAAACTATTAGCCGATAGAAAAGTTTGCAGTCTGCGAGGGGTTAGCCTCACTCAGGCCTGCAGGCCGCAGGCTTTCTTGCTAACTGGCTTCCTCATGATGTTTTCCTTCACCGTTTTGAACTCGTGTTAATACGCATTTAAATTTTTCTGAACAAAAAAGGTCACGGCCAGGACTCGAACTCACGACCTTCGGAACGGAAGTCGAGTGCTCTCCCACTCGGCCAACACGGCTCTTACGCATTACGTAATAATGTTTATTTATTAAACCTTGACTTGGTCCTACCCAAAATTGAGTTGCTGACGTTTCGGACACCAAAATTGACTTTGTCAGTTCACTACAAACATGACTGGCCTTAACTTTAATCGCCTCTCAACTTTAACACTGCTTAACATTCGCCCTGTCTCTATTTGTAACTCTCTAACAAAAAAAGGATGTCATTATTTGAAACGTTGATTAACTTTTGAGAGAAGGTGAGAGGAGTCGGGTGGGTCTATATTGTTTAAACACTGCTTAACATTCGCCCTGTCTCTATTTGTCACTATCTAACAAAAAAGGATGGCATTATTTGAAACGGTGATTAACTATTGACATAAGTTGAGAGGAGTTTATTTAGAGGTAGACATTTCGTCTCGGGATTATAGGTAGTCATAACATTCCCCCTTACTTATGAAAGATGTTTAAAGTTGAACACTGGTTAAACAACGTCCTGTCTCTATTCGTCACTATCCACAAATAAAGACAGGACGTTGTTTAACCAGTGTTCAACTTAAAACATCTTTCATAAGTAAGACCCAGTGTGATTAGTGTATACACAGTAATAAATAAAACGCGATAGAAATCTGTTTACGACCTTATTTTGTTGTTAAGTATACTTCTACAGGTTGTGTAAGGTCGGCAAACAGATAAAAACCCTAATTCAGGTCAAATTAGCGCACGTACGATACGTCTCGTAAATAACTTGAATTACAAATTAGGATGCAACCGCCGCACTCTAAGACATGGATAAAGTTTACAATTCATTGAAATTGTTATTTTATTTATTTGGAAAACATTTTATAAACTCTCAATTTCTGAAATGAAAAATGGCGACTCTTCCCAAGGTGTGGTAGACATTATAATATTTATTATTACGAAAATAATTATAATAATAATATTATTATTTTATAATATTATAATTATAATATTATTATTTTCGTTGTTTTAATTGTATTATTCTGATTGCTATTTAATTAATGTAATTGGGTAACCGTGTTAATTAAATTGAAATAAATAAATAAATTATTCTTTCAGATTTTTAGGCATTTTTAGAATGTAGATAGTTTAGGTTCTGGAATAACACATAGGCTACTTTTTATTCCGGAAAATGTATGGTTCCCGTGGGATAAAAAAAAGTTGTCCACGCGGGCGAAGCCGCGGGCCTTCGCTAGTTGTTAATAATTTTAAATGGGCATTATCTTGAGCTCTTAAAACTCTTCCCGTCCAGAGAATCGAGTTCGCACCTCTTGCATCTCAGCCTAGCAATGCCTGCTACACCATTGAAGTCGATGTGACGGCGCTGAATCATAGCGAGACATGTAGGCATCCAGGAATATAGTAACACCGGCTTTTCTGTTTATGAGGAAAAAATGAAACTAACAAAAAAATTAAAAATTCAAATATCATTTATTCAGTAGGACCGCTATTTTGAACGCTCGAATACTGAAACGCTACTTAGTTTAAGTAGTGCTTATCATTGAAGAATTGCTGACGTTTCGGACACAATATCTTGGGACACAGTGTCCCAAATGACACTTTTGATTTTAATATTTTTGTTACTGTCGTTTTAGGCGGTTCTCATACTAACAACGCTGCGTTGTGCGTGGCTGCAGATTTCTACATTGTATGCAAGTATCTCAATTTTTATAGAAAACACGCATATTACAACACACTGACAACGCATCGACGTGGGTGATAGTTATATCTACAATATTAAAATCTGTAGACCGCTGCAGATCTGCACACCGCTGCGGGGTGCGTTGCTAGTGTGAAAACCGCCTAACTGTCATTAACTGTCATTTTTGTATACGATTCTGAAGGTTAAGAGTGTCTCAAAATGATAAGTACGTCTCAAATATTTAAGTAGTGTTTCAGTATTGAAATACTGTCATTAAAAACTTTGAGAGCCTTATACAATTACCCAGGTGAGACCTCATTTCGAAATATGTGCGAAACGCGAGCTGAAACGGTGAACGAAAACATCGCGATACCAGCTAGCTTTAATCACCAGTTCAGCTTGCAATTTTTCAATTGTGCTGATAGACTGGTGTCACTACAGTGCACATTACAGAATCTACGCTAAACGACATGTGCGAGGTCAGAAACAGACAGACCAAGAAAATACCATAATATCGGTTCTTTGCATTCAATGAATGTAAAACTTGATGTAATTACTATAAGACTCATGTCTTTAAACATCTGTTTAACACAAGCTTCTCAACCTTATTTTCCCCACCGCCCACTTCCAGAATACATTTTTTTTCAAGAGTGCCCCCCCATATTTGAATGCGCCATCTCAATGCCCCCTAATTTTCTCTGGGTTTTCTACTGCCCTCTGAAATTCTTAAACGCCCACAAGGGGGCGTTATCGCCCACGTTGAGAACCTATGGTTTAACATGATAGGTCTTGTAAGTCGCGTAACGTAAAAAAACGCTGGCAGAAAGTTGAAGGGGTGTATTTGTCTCATGTTTGCGCATGGGTTACCTATTCGCAAACATGAGACAAAACATACCCCTCCACTTTCTTCCAGCGTTCTTTTTACATGACGCGAACAATACTTATAAACTTGAACACTGGTTAAATAATGCTCAAGATTCGCCCTGTCTCTATTTGACACTGTCTAACAAAAAAGGATGGCAATAGTTTAAACGGTGTTTCAATTTTAACAGAATTTTATAAGTAGAGTTGTATGAGCTAATGGCTAACTCTGGTGACGGCGTTTTTAGGCCGCCTGAGGCCTTGAGGGCTCGGAGGCCCAGAATAGTTAACCTTCAGACTACGATAGAGTATGATTAATTGATTATATCAACTTTCATTTATGATAAGATTAGGTGAAGAAACGGAAAAAGTGCTATTTTACATTATAGCTATTAATACATTATTATATTTTTTATCTATACTTATACTAATATAATAAAGCGGAAGAGTTTGTTTGTTTGTTTGAACGCGCTAATCTCAGGAACTACCAGTCGGATTTGAAAAATTCTTTCTGCATGTGATAGCTAAACTCTTGAGGAAGATTATAGGCTACTTTCCACCATCATTATCATAAACCATCACTACAGGGGCAACAACGCCGGCGCCGCGTCCTGAGTTTAGCTGTCAAATGCAGAAAGAATTTTTCTAATCCGACTGGTAGTTAAACAAACTCTTCCGCTTTATATTATTGGCATAGAATTAAAATACCTAGGTACTTGAAAATTGAGCAAAATCAAAGAAAAAACATCTCTCTCTCTTTTAAGCCATTAAAGCTGTAAGGTAGAGTACTTTCAAGAATAAAACGATTACGGCATGTGGCATCAGCTTAGAAAACATCACTAACAATTTTAATAAAATATAGATAAATAATGATAAAGTTTGACCTTAGTTTCTTAGTTTAATTATTGAACAGCAGAAAAATAAAAATCCATCTGTTTGACACGTTTTAAAGTTCCGTAGGTACTATATTATATTGTGTCATCGATAAATAAATTTTAAGGAAATTATAGCTACCTACTTCAATATAGGTAGGTACTATTTTAGGGCTAACAATACCGAAATCTCCCAATTTTACTTAGTATCGAATTCCCAATTTTATTATCCTCTATTGGTACATACACACACACACACTCACGCACTCTCACTCACTGGTACCCACTATTGTCGTTTTTCTTTTCTTTAGTCTGACCTCTGTGGTTTGCCTTGTCTTGTGTTATCCTCTCTGTATTGTAGTAGGTAATCGTTTTTGATTTTCGGTTTCCCGCGATACAGGCTCGCCCTAGTGCGGGGACCATCAGTAATATTTGTATGTGTTGTATTCTCTTTTGGCAAATAAATGTATTTGTATTTGTATTTGGATTGGTGAGGTAATGCATAGGTACCTACCTACTCTAGGAAATACCCCAGATTTAATTCTAGTTATTTTTGCCACTTCTATACAAATGAGACTTCCTTGGTTACTACTATCTTCATAAGCTATAGTTAGGTGTAGGGTCACATTAATGGTTCTTAACTAAGTAATACACATACATACATAAATATCCTGAAAATTTTTTTTCCTGTCCCGCTAGTTACATAATTTGAAGTTGGTAATTTAAAAAAGTTGCTGAGTAAAGAAATAGAAACAAAAATATATTAAGGGTCAATCTCCAGAATCAGCGTGTTTGGTTGATTGCTATGGTGCTTTTTAAATATCGATATTATTGCTTTTCTGTATTTTTATTTGGAGAAGGAGGTGTCTAATTAAGCATATTTTCATATTTGCCCCTGAAGGGGCAGAAAAGCAATAATATCGATATTTAAGGGGCGCCATAGCGATCAACCAGGTCCGCTGATTCTGGAGATTGACCCTTAAGCAAAGTTACCCTAAAAAACAACATACTTAATTATTTTAAATTGGGTTTAATACTACAAAACAATCAACAAAACAAAGATAAGCTATCAATTATTATGAAATTAGTTAGAGTATAAGTGGTGTTCATTCACTAAATTCTAATTACTTTCGAGGCCATATTCAGCGATAAAAACGAAACTGGATCACACGACTGTGTCCCTAAGGCACGGTAAACAATAGCGGCATTTACACGGTAGAGTTTTTACCACGCATCTGGAGTCTAAACTATGACAGTAAGTTTTATCCGCGGATAAACCCGCACAGATTTGTCCGCGGTTCGGAACGCAGTCCAGAATCTGGACTGCGTTCCGGGTTTCGGGTTCCGGGTTTAACCGCGGATAAAACTGTTGTGGTAATTACTGTCATAGTTAAGACTGGCGCGTGGTACGATTATGAACGGTGATGCGTGCAAAAAACTGTGCTAAAAACTTTGCCAGATCGAACTGTCAGCGTCGCGCATCTACACGTAAAGTTTTTAGCGAAGGTTGGAATGACGCGTGCTATTTCCCGCGGTCCGATCTCTACGTGTAAAGGCCGCTAATCTTTGTTCTTTAGGCAAGCGATTTTGAAGATGTCTGCGTTTCCACCAAAGATGTGCGAAGATGCGTAGCGAGGGATGTGTTTGTTATGCACCAATAGAATCACTTCGTTTACCTAGCCTCGCTCAGCGCAGCTCTAGCCGAGACGGCTTACCGGAGCGATGTTTTTGTAGAAACAAGCGAGGGATGTGCGCTAGGGATGCGTTGCGAGGGATGTGTAGCGGGAAATACTTTATACATAGGTACGTCAAATTGATGTAGTCTGTCTCTAGAGGAAACGCAACCTAAAAGTAACACACGATGGATCTAAGCGTTCGTGAAGTTAGCCGTTTTGATGCGCAGTGCAGCTATTTCATACTAAATTTTCTACTGCGCAGCGAAACGGCTAACTTCACGAACGCCTACATCCATCGTGCGTACTCACTGTAGTAGTAGTAAAGGACTAAATTCAAATGCACATTTTTGCCGCATGCCCACATTTTGCAGAAGTTAGCATTCCACGGTTTCAAGCTATTTGCATATTATCTGGTTTCCTTACGATGTTTTCCATAAGTAAATGTATCTCTAAGGACACATCCGAACCTATTACACCTAGGTATTTGAAATATTCTCCATCATACCGCTATGTATGTGTTTGTGTGTGTGGCACCGAAGCTCTTAACGGGTGAACCGATTTGAATGCAGTTTTTTTTATTTAAAACCTGATTTTCTAACAATGCTTCTTAGACATGTTTTATCAAAATCGGTTCAGCCGTTTGAAGATCATCAGCTCTTTCTAGTTTATGAAGAGATTTGTCGGGGGTTTTTAAACATGACTGTTTTCTTGCTCAAATATATTTTATTAAGCTTGATTAAGGTATTTTATAGGAAGATATTTAGTGTTTAGTTATTATATTACCGTTATAAGACGAGTTTTCCAGGAGTGCCGTTAGAATATTCATAATTGTTTATAGTAAGGACATGGATAGAACTTTAAGATGTTTTTTTATAGATTTTACTGTATAAATTTCCATAACAATCAAACGATTCATTAACAAGACTACTATAAATAAATACTAGCTGCGCCCCACGGATTCGCACCAAATATAATTCTTACAATTGCACTTGCTTTTACAGAACTGTTTAATATCTACTGTTATTTTAATATTTTTTTTTTTAATTATTTTCTTTTTTCAAATATTTTTTTTGGAAAAAAGTGTGATATTATGTATTTTTACCTACATTTTATATAAATGGTGTTTTTTTTTTTAAATTATTAAAGGCTTTTAATATCTTTCACATCAGTAAAATTAATCCAGGGTATAAGCTAAGTAGGTATATCGATTTCGAATTTTATCCAAATCCGTTCAGCCCTAAGAAGTAACAAGTAGTCAACTTTACAGACTCACAAGCTTTGCCTAGACTTACCTGATATTAATGTGATTTACAAGACACAATACCAAAATTTTAAAAAGCTTCATCCAAACATACTAATTTTAACTATTTAATATTAGCAGAATCACATGAATTATGACATGTTTTCAAATGTGTGTTTATTTATTTTTGTATAAAGCAGAAATCCTTTTAGCTAAATGTGATTGTGATTTATTATTTTTATAATTTGACGACCTCGTCTTACGTCAAAGCTTTGATTTTTATATCTTGTTATCTTGTTTTATATCTTCCGGCCTTTTCGCAACAAATTGACTATAATATCAAAATTTTTACTCTAAAACATAATACACGTTTTAATATTAAGCCACGTAAGTAGTAGGTACCTAGCTATACGAAATGTAAACCATCGTAAAATGTTCCTTTTATTATTTAGGTATTCTGCCAGTGTCTTTTAATTATTAACCAACTTAAAAAAAAGGAGGAGTTCTCAATTCGTCGGTCAAAACTTTGTTTTTGTGCTTTTTATTAGGTTATGTTCAGTATTCCGGTTACTCAAAGACGCCTGGACCGATTTGCAAAATTATTTTTTTATTTGAAAGGGTATACTTTCCGATTGGTGCCACAAAAATTTGGTAAGGATCTGTTAAGGGTCTTCGGAGTTGTGTACAGAAATGCACCTCGAGAGTGCAGAAAATTGTTCAGCTTGTAACGATGAAGTCGGTTTTTTTTTAATTTACTAAAAGTCACACAAGATTTGCTTTTATGACTTCCAATTTTGCAATAAGCTACCCGGTATTTTGTCAAAGTTTTACAACTAATTTTAATGTAACAACTTATTTATATTACCTATGATTTTTATAGATTATCTGGGTTATACCTACATATAAATAAATTAACAGTTCTCACTTGGCGTATGAACTAGCTCATAAATCATAATATTTTATGTCGCACATCAAATTTATTACTCCGCTGTGTTTACTGGATACGCGAATAATATAATACTGTTTACTACATCCTAGGTCATTGAACTGACGTAAATTATACAATGAGTAAATAACCTCCGATCTAAAAGGGGCATGTAAGAATAACCTAAAGACCTATTTAATTTAAACGAACTAACGGGACTTTATTGCGTAATAGAACGAAACAAGATCTTTATGAGAAAATAGAGTTTTTAAGAGATTTGTTATCTAACGAGTAAATTGAAAGAATATAGAGATTTCAGCTTCATCAACAAAATAAAATTTCACTCGAAAACAGAGTGTGCTGTCGCGGAGTCACTGAAACACTCGTGATCAAAGATCACGGAAAGAACATGACATTTTTAAAGGGGTTGGGGAGGGGGGGGGGGGTGAAAAGTTAACGGAGGTTTTATTGACATGTCATAGGGGTAACAAGGTTGAAAAGGTTAGGAACCACGGTGCTACGTGGAATAAAAAACTATACACTTCTAATAAATTTTAATAAAAAAGTGTGCATTTATTAAAATAACATTGTCCATGGTTGTTCAAATCATACTATTGCTAATTTATTTACATTAAATACTGTACATTATTTTATTTACTAAGCTAAGTTTGACTTAAAATATGACTGTTAACTATAAGTTGAAATAATTAAAATAGACAAAACAAACAAACAAACTGATTCCGTTGTACACTGACTAATTAAATTATGACTAAAACCGATAACTCTTATTTCGTTCACACTCTATATGAAAAAATAAAAAAAATATTAATAACACAACATAGGAATCCTTATTACTATTTTAACATTAACTACTTATTATTGCCATAGGTAGGTATTCTAATATGGGGAATAATAAGTCGAGCCGCAGAATTATTTTTTGGCCACGGAACCTACCTTCTGATTTTATAACTAAGCAACGGGAAAATAAGAAACCTTCTAATAAACTAACTCGTCTTTTTTACAGCATCAACTAAATATTCCAAAGAAAGCATCAAGTAAATAACAACAATTATTTTTACTTGACCTACTGATTTATACATCGCCATCAAATTTACTAACTCAGCCACGGATTTTACAACTAACCAACAGTTTAGGTTAGGTTAGGTTAGATTATGAAATAACTACGCGCGAGGTAAGCGAGCGTAGCGAGCGTGCCGCGGCAGCGGCCGCCGAAGCGACGTATATCTAATACACAAAGAATACAATACATTATACTCTTATATTTTCGACATTTTAAGCATTCTACCTTCCAAGTATCGTCTATATAAACTTCGATCAATCGATCTTTATATATTTCAAACATTCTTGATTTTGAAATTCGCTATTTTAAGCTTTGGCATTACAATTAATGTTACACTATATTTTAAACATGCTGAGTTATAAAATTAGAAGTAGATAGACTTACTTTATTGGTGTCATATTTAAATATTTTAGGAGTTCCAGCTTGAATATGTGTTATAAATTTAGATCCTAGAAAACAAATTTAGATGCTAAAAAATAACTGCCATGCTGAGTTGTATTTACAGTGGCTTATATCGAGGATATTTAGTGGCTAAGATAGTATTTTTTAGAGGCACATTGATAGTGGCTGACTTAGTAATTCAGAGGTCAATGTAAATTTTTAGAGACGAAAAATGCTATTAAATAGAAGGCGGTTTAATTAGCACCCTTCTAATATTATACAAAGGTAAGTCCGAATAGCATAAACAACGGACTCCACACTAGGCAAGCTTGTATCGTGGACACCAGTAAGAGGGTTGAACAAAATGACTTGACTCGGAATTATAAAATTATCTTTCTAGTAAGAGGTTACAAATTAAATAAAATTAAACATAAAATAAGCAGATCACCTGCCCGATGGTCGAATGACATTGTAAATGTGGTCTGGAATCAGTGGCTGAGACTCGCGAGGGATCGGAGAGAATTGCGTAATAAAGAGGAGGCCTATACCCAGCAGTGGGTGGAAATGGGCTGAGATGATGATGATGAAACATAAAATTATTCATGCAACTTAAATCAAACACAGTACATTACAGGAGTAGAATCAACAATGTATAGACCAAACAGAATGACATTGAAAGTGACATTCCTAAAACTACCATGTTTGTATCTTTATGGATAGTTTTATTCAGAATCTGAAATTGTTTTTGACTAATTATTCTACCCACAAACACTTAATTTTAACTAAATTAAAGTAACTTTAGAAATGTCACTCAGGCTGTCGTTTTGTTTTGGTCTTTAGCGTGATCGAAATAAGAGCTATCAGTTTTAGTCATAATTTAATCAGTCATAATTTAATTTAGTCAGTTTTAGTCAGTTTTCAACGGAATCAGACAATTGACTCTCAACAAAAACTATTTATCTGAAGGCTTATTAGTAGGTACGTGCAAATGACTGTAGGGTTAACACTAGTTTTAAAATCTTTTTTTCTGTTATTCATTTAAATAAATTAACACAAAATGCATTTTTAATATTACGTTTACCTACACCAAATGTATCAAGAGATGGTGGTGAAATTTCAATTTATTCTAGAAATAAGATAACTTATTCAAAGTCAACTTTTCAAGCTAATGATGGATGGGTTGGATGCATGTTTGTTCCTCTATAACTCGACAACCACTGAACCGATTTGCCTGAAATCTGTAATTAGTGTAATAATGACCGGGAATAGGACATGGGCCTTTTTATCCCGGAAAAATGCTCGGTTCCAGTGGGATAAAAAATAGTAGGCAATGCGGGCGAAGCCGCGGGCGTCCGCTAGTTTATAATATAAGTATGATCTGATAGTGTGATTATGACATAGGTTTTCTAGTCAGTAAGTATTGCTAAGAGGACGGATGACATAATTTCCACAGTAAGAAAACCGTAAAATTTTAGCATCAGCAAGCCATGTGTAATGTGTGTGTACACTGTGACACTGAACCGTAAATAACATGTTTTATATCATTTTATATTTAGATGAGAGTAATGTGGCCAACTGTGATGTAATTAGGCCGCTTTAAGGCCTCCGCCGTCGTTAATTTCCTAAATAAGTTTATAGGGGATCAACTTTAGTGACGGATTTAGTAGTTCCAGTAACAAAAGGGTAAAAATAAATTGTGTTTTGACTATTATTGTACAGTTTGTAATAAAAACGTAGGACACCGTTTGATTACAAACTGGACAGAAGTGGCAAAAGTCCGCGACCTATGGAAAGAGCTGGAAGAGGCTTTTACCCGACTTAGGCCTTTACATCTTTACTAGATGATTTATACAGTGTCAGAAGGCAATCTTTGCCTACACTCATCGGGACACTGTAGTGCCTGGGACAATGTTGAGATGGAGTAGGCTTGCCCAGCACCTACACCATCCTCTCAGCTTAACCGGCCATATCCACAGGAAAGACATGGTCAATACGCGTGGGGCTGGCTAAGCCGCGGGTTTCCTCACGATGTTTTCCTTCACCGTTTAGAGCTCGTGTTAATGCGCATATAAATTTTTCGAAACGAAAAATCCATTAATGCACGGCCAGGATTCGAACCCATGACCTTCGGATCGAAAGTCGAGGTACTATACCCCTCGGCCAACACGGCTCGTTACTCGTTACCTTTACCCGAGAGGGGTCCTAATTAATAGTAATTTTATACACACATATAGATACAAATAGTTATGGTTTCTTATCAGCGGAACTAATTACATCTCAAAAGGAACCTGTAGGTACCTACTACACACCATTATATTGATGTCCTTCAACGTAGATTTCAAAATATCATATTTTATTAACAACATTAAAGTTTAGCACAAAAGTGAGAATAATATTTTATGTAAATTTATTGGTACTTTGTCAAAGGCCATGGCCACAACGGCGACGTAACAGTTATTTATTAAAAACCTTAGAAACAAACAAACTTCTAGCAGCAGCATCGAAAAATTTTAGGACCTTACTCAATAAATCGCCAATCGAATCGGGCGGTTAAGTTTATGAAAATGAATGAGCTGTGAAAATTGGTAGGACGATACATCATTTTACGCTTGTTCTGTTTCTACCATTACCAATTTTTATCACCGTTGTGTACACAAAAGTCAGTTACCTAAATCGCATCACACTAATCATAATAACATTAATATTAAAAATGCGAAAGTTTGGATGTTTGGATGGATGGATGTTTTTTCCTCTATAACTCGACAACCACTGAAACGATTTGGCTGAAATTTAAAGTATAGATAGATAATGACTGGGAATAGGACATAGGCTACTTGTTAGTAGAACGCGAGCGAAGCCGCGAGCCGAAGCTAGTAATAAATAAATAGTTTGTCATTGTCTGCACTATTGAATACCGTCGTGTTTAAAATAGCATTGAAATCAATTCAGTGTGACAGACAGGCATTGTGATCTAAGGAATATTTTTATTTACATAATGTATATCGAGATAGCGCAGACAGACCGCCATTTGTAAAACTTTTTACAATAGTTTTGATTGTAATGACAATGTCACTGTTGCACTGACTAATTAAATTATCACTAAAACTGATAGCTCTTATTTCGTTCACGCTAAAGACCAAAATGAAAAAACAGCCTGAATGACACTTTTAAAATTACTACTTTTATTTTATTAAAATTAAAGTGTTTGTGGGCAAAATTAGTCATGACCAAATTGTTTCTGATTAAAACTCAGAAAGAAGATAGAAATATCACTTTTAATGTCATTCTGTTTTGGTCTTTAACATGTACAATATAAAAGCTAGTGTTTTAGTGATAATTAGTCAATACAACAGAATCATATCCTTATCTAATCTACTTATTCTAAGACTAAGAACTTTAAAAAGTGTAAAACAAATGCAGTTACAAACCAATAGGCCACATCCATACAACCATACTTGTCGATATTTAGAAATTACTTATCTCATTGGAATGCTTTATCAGATAAGAAGCAAATTTTTATCGATAGACAACATAACTTTTGTTATTCCGGCCTTTTAAATCGAATTGTGCCAATTTTGCGGTTCAGCTTATGTTGGTAATGTTTTGTATTCAATATGGCACCAACGTACGCTGAACTACGCTCTACGTATATAAATCGTCGATATCTAATGGCCCTTGAAATTAACCAACAAGTATGATGGTATGTTCTTTATAACTATAAAATACAACAGATCTTTGCAATAATCTCAGTACACAGATGGAATTGTATACGCACCAGCGAAAAGTATAAATTGAGTTTTTCTATCTACAATGAAGAAAGCGAAGGGTCTATCAGCGACAAAATCTTCTGTTTCATTCACAGTTTCATTGACTAAGCTCTCAACACTAGCTGTTGCCCTAACCCCGTGCTCTGTCACCTCTATATCAGCTATTTGGGTCATCAAAGATGGAAACATAGTAAAATCACTGATTCGATTCAACTCAGATCTTACTGGGTCAAATACCCTCCGTACACCCATATCTACCAACAGCTCCGGCAAATTATCAACGGAACTATTTATTCTGAACCTAGGAATCTTAACATTCACCAGCTTAGGACCTTGAGCTTTAAACATGTTGTAAATAGAGTTTAATGTCGTGCGTTGCAGATCGTAGAAAATATTACCCGCCCAGAAGTCTTTCGCCGGTAAAAATATTAGCATTGATGCCCCATTGACGCACGGGATTTCTAATACTTTAGAGTTTATTCTAGGCAGTTTTGTCATATTGAAATAGCCTATTTGGTTCATCATATTCACAGTACCTTTTCTTGCGTTATATAGAAACTCCTCTGGCTTTGTATAAGCTGTATTGAAAGGAGACGCCCAAGCACTTTTGAAATACACATTATCACTCATCAACATCACCGTATTTTCAAAGTCATCGATATAAACCGTCTGAGGAATAACACTATTCGTACCAAACTCTACAAATTTATTCACTTGCTTCATTGCCGTTTCTGGGTACGCGAAGTTTTTCAACAGAACTTTCACACCATAAAACTTTTGTACATCGTAAATGTAGTTCTTCTTAACAGCCATAAGCTCATCGATAACTATGACACTTTTTCTTCTAAACTCGTTCTTGAAGCCTCTGTTGATCTTGTGCATCATTTTTGCTAGTTTTAGTTTGAAGCAGCGGTGTCGGTGATGCCTTGTTACATTCCAGATTTCTCTTAAAGTTTTCCCTGAAGCGCCTTCCGCTAGCGCTGAAAGCTGCAGCCAGGTTGATAGCGGTGAGTAGATGAAATGGGTTTCCTCATTCTGGGCCACTCGATCGAGAATTTTCATAGAGAACTCGTAGGCTGGTCGTTTTAGGAGTAGGAGAGCGGACCTCTGGTTGCAAGTGTAGTTGTGGCTCGCGGAGTTGTGGAGCAAAATGAGTAGAATTAGGAATTTTAGCGTCATTTCGATGTTTTGCGCGGGCGAGTGGCGTGCGCTCGGCTCGCGGTGCGGTCACTGAATGGCAAGACCGTATGAACTTGGATAGTTATTTTCATCAAAAGTTCTGCGATTTTTATGCAACTAAACATGAATAAATTGTGATTGCTATTCGGATTGCGCGTTATCTGGAATTTATCAGTAAGATAATTCAATGTTTTGTTTGGTGGGAACCTCAGTTTAGTATGGTTGCTCCTAACTTCATCTTCAAATCAGCTCGCTGTTACCATAATATTGCATTATCACCTAGAATCTATAAATGTGCCAATCGGACACTGGGAAGTGGTTCAAAAACTTTCAAGATTTGACCCAAACTATTATACAATAGTAACTAACTGACACGGTAAGTTAAAAGCTTGTCAAAAGTCCTAACTATAAGTAATTCATCTTTAAACTATTCTACCTAGTTATTAAGAAATAGGTAATTTATTTTTTTCCTTCATCGATACTGACTCTTTATTTCGTAACTAAGTAGTTTCAGTGCATTATTAATATTACTTATACTTAGGTAAGTTTTTTTTTGTTTTTTTTTTTAAGTTATTCAGAAGTTACGAGTCCAAGAATAAAATGGACCAAAACAGGATGAATACAGCACCGTGTCTATTAATAGAACTCCTAATTAGTCTACTTCGTTATGATTACAAAAATGGCGTTATTTGTAATTTGAGTTCTCCGTTTTGGACAAAACAAAGGGAAATAAAATGTCATTGTTACTTACAGACTTCAAAAAAAGTATGCGATCTCTTTTAAAAGTAAAAATATTTTTAGATTCCTAAAATTATTACTTATAAATATTTATCACTTTATGGATAATATTCTTTGTTTAAAATCCATAGTTTAGAATTAAATAATGTACCTACATACTTTTATTAAGGGATCAATTCTTTTTTTTTTTAATAATATTTTAACATTAAAAATTACTTAGGTAGTGTTCGCGCGGAACATCACTACGAGTTCATTCGCGCGAGGCGAGGACATCACTACTCGGAAACGGAGCGACGAACAGTGTTGCCAATTTAGCGACTTTGTCGCTAGAAATAGCGACTTTTGGACCTATGTTAGCGACAAAAAATCGGTTTTAGCGACAAAAAATATTTAGCGACTTATCTAGCGACTTTTGGACTTCGACCAAGAAAGAAATTAAAAGTATTTTTATTGGTGGGCTGTGACAGACACCAAATGACAGTGACAGACGCCAAGCGACAGTGACATACACCATTAAAGTATGATAATGTCTTGTGTGCATTTTGACGGAATAAAAATGCGGAACTTCATGTGCGTGATTACTACGGTGTACATGTCAATGTCCCGTGTATCAACCTTAAACTATCAAACTCTATCGAACTATGCTCAATGAATGCTGACGAAGATTTTGAATTAAAACTTTTATTTTGAGTTTACGTAAAAATATGCAGGCAACAAAGATTTTACCCCCCCCCGCTAGCTCCTTTGGCTTTTTTAGCGACTTTCTAGCGACTTTTCGCACTCAATCTAGCGACTTTTATTTTTTGGAGTTGGCAACACTGGCGACGAAGCTTCTTTCTATTCGCCCGCGGCCGCCATCGAAGACACACGCACGCTCTTGAGATTAATAATTGCGGCCATTTTGTACCTATCTGAAATTGTTAATAGATTTCTAAGAAGAAAACCATCTTTGAATTGACCCCCCTTTATGTCCAGTAGCCGACACAAAATTGGCGCCCCCGGGTGGGCCTGAGTCATTCTCCTTAAAATAAATTCAGCGCGCGCGCCGTCCGCCATTTTGCCAGCCGACCACGTGAAGACAAATATTGGGACGTGCCGAAGAGGACAAACGGGCCTTGGTGCAGCGCATCTTGCATCAAAACAGCTGAACGGGACTCCCAGGAATGCGTGCTGAATAACGCGGTTCTTCGGTGGAAGGAATACGCGACACGAGGTTGGGACAAACGGGCTTTGCTGCTGCGCATCTTGCATCAAACCTGACAAGGAGAGTGCCGTGAGCTTATCCCATCTATTTTCCTAATTTTTCCATCCTCAATTTGTGCAGATACGGGTGGATAGCACCCCTGTTTAGAGCGTGTGTGACCATCTATTTTTAGACCATCCTTTGATTTTGACCATCTTTTTTTGACCATCTTTGATTTCGACCATCTTTTGATTTTGATCATCTTTTTTTGACCATCTTTCTGAATACCTGTAGAGGTACTTCAAACATTTATTTAAAGCCGAACCTGCTCGAGGGGTTCGCGTTTATTTGATCATCTTTATTGCCTATTTATCCAAGAGGGGTAGATAGGTAGACCATACTGAAAGACATTAATTTTACAGACAGATACGTAAGTATCATTACAGACAGATACGTAAGTATCATTTCAAGCATATGCAAACAAGTTCTTATTTTGAGACCATCTTTTTTTGATCATCTTTATTGCCTACTTACCCAAGAGGGGTGAGTTGGTAGACCATACATTTTTATAGACATTTACTTAGTACGTAAAACAATTTCGAGTACATGCTACTCATGTTGAGACCATCTTTCTCGATCATCTTTTATTGAATTACTTACCACGGTTACTTAGACCTACATAGAAAAATAAAGCTTGCAACCTTCACTGCATGACACTGCCATTGTCTTGCAGCTTCGAGGAATAGCAACGATAATTTAGATAATAATTACAAGTGTCTCTTACAGCTACCCTAAACCTACAAACCTAGATCATTTATTCCCCTTTTCTGTTGATTCGCACGTGCCTGCCCAGCAGTAAGTCTCATGTTATAAAGTCCCTCTCAACTTTTATGTTTTATCTGTCTACCTACTGACTAACCCACTCATTATTCTATAAATTATAAACGTTTTCTTGCATCCTCTTGATTCGACTTGTCAATAAAAGCACTAGATTCCCAACTTGCACCGCTTGCTTGCGCTCGCACTACAAGCTTGTTTCTTCGACGCATTCCAGGATACGTGCTGCCCGGTATCGGGGCGTACGTACGTCTGTATCCCGGCGCTCGCTGTGGCCACGCGGTGACCACGTGCGCCATCTCGGGGTCATTGACAGCGCGCGGTCAGCTGATCGTCGCGCGCCGGTGTCTTCGCCAGCAAAATAAGGAGCGTAAGCCGTTAGCCAATTATTCTTTTAAACTGTAAATTCATTTCATTTGTTTGTTTGCAACTTTTTCAATTACTTACTCAGGTTATTTCATTGATTATTTCTGTTTTACTTGTTAAAGTAAGTAATTTGAAGCCGAGTAATGTCGAATCCGAGTGGAAAATTGTCTCCTTTACCCGGGACTAGTGGCAAGTTGTCACCCTTGTCTATCCCTGCACCGACAGATGAACTAAGTCAACTAAAAGTAAAACGCAGCTCGGTAAAGGGACAAGTGACAAAATTCTCTAATCATTTAGCGAGACTTAAAGGTGAAACACTGTCTTCAATTCAAGTCAATGAATTAACTGTAAGATTGAACAAGTTTTTAGAACTTAAATCTAGTTTTGATCACATGCAGACTCGCATCGAGGTTCTGAATAGTGAACATCTTGAAAGTGAGCTCGCGGAGAGGGACAGCATTGAGGAAAGTCTTTTTGCTTGCATAGCCTTAGCTCAAGATTTATTAAAATTAAAATCCACTCCATCTAACGATCATGATTCCTCCTCTCATTCATGCTGTGCTCACATTCAATCCAATGCATATCAACCTGCAAGTTTCAAGTTGCCAATCATTCAAATTCATAAATTCGATGGAGCCTTTTTCAAATGGTTAGAGTTTCGCGATACATACGAGTCACTAATTCATAATAATGAAAGAATATTGCCAGTACACAAGTTCCATTACTTGTGTTCATACTTAGAGGGAGAAGCCTCTCGTGTGATTTCAAACTTAGAGATGACAGCTGATAATTATGACAAAGCGTGGGATCTTCTTTGTGATAGATACAACAACAAGCGTCAGCTGATTACTAATCATTTAAATGCACTATTTAAAATCGAACAAATTCGACATGAAACTGATAAATCACTTAGATATCTTGGGGATCAAGTTACAAAAAATTTGAGAGCACTCAAAACGCTTGGGCAGCCCACTGAGCAGTGGGATACGATAATTGTACATATGATTAGCAGTAAATTAGATCAGACAAGCTTTAGGAAGTGGGAAGAGTATAAAAGCAGCTTAGAAGATTTACCTTCCTTTGATGATTTTAAACAGTTCCTTAAGACAAGAGCTGATGTTTTGGAATCCTTGTATAGATCGAAACGGGATAATCAACCAAAAGGTCAGCGATCTGAATCTCATGCCAAGTCATTTGTGGTTTCAGCAAATAATGCACGAAGGTCGTGCGTCGTGTGCACCGGGGAACATCGCCTCTCCGACTGCAAGGTCTACAAGGCCCTCTCTAATGACGAGAAATGGCAGCAAGTCATTAAACACAAGCTGTGCCACAACTGTTTGCGACCTGGTCATGTTGCGAACTATTGTAGGCTGGGAGGTTGTCAGGTATGTAAGAGGCGTCACAACACAACATTACACAAACACTCCGCCACAGACACATCACCTGTTCAACCTAGCCAGACAAACGATAAGCAAGATAAGGCCGAGGATAGGACTACATCAATAGCTATGTCGGCAATGTCTTCACGGGAGGTATTATTATCTACAGCACTTATTGAGATAAAAAATACAGAAAATAATAAGGTAGAGAGAGTAAGAGCACTATTAGATAGCGGAAGTCAGTCTTCTTTCATGACTAACGATTTAAAGCTACGGCTACAACTGACTTCTCAGCCACAAAAGACTACTAGCATTTTAGGAATAGGAGATACTAAACTTGATATAAAACCAGAACGTTGTTTTGCAGAGATCAAATCCAATCAGAACACATTTGCAAGAAAGCAAGAATTTTTGGTGCTGCCACAGATAACGGAAAAACTTCCGACGCAGCATATAAATGTAGATAAACTTAACATACCTAACTTTTTGGCTTTGGCAGATCCTAATTTCAATGTACCATCACAGATAGACATTCTCCTAGGAGCTGATATCTTCTGGGATCTCATAGGAACAGAACAACGATCACTGGGGGACAGACTACCAGTCTTACGCAATTCTAAGTTAGGATGGATTATTGCAGGGCCTGTTCCCACATCTCAGGGCTCAGTGAGCACAAAGGGCTTTCACTGTAGCGTAACTACAAACGAGACTGACAACTTTGACTCCTTGCTTACTAAGTTCTGGGAATACGAAGACTTACCAATGCCTAACCAACCAAAACCTAAAACAGAATGTGAAAGGCACTTTGTTGAACACACTTCTCGTTTAGAAGATGGACGATTTTGTGTCAGGCTCCCCCTTATAGATTCTCCGGACTGTCTAGGTGATTCCTACCATGCTGCCAAAAAGAGATTTTTCAGCCTTGAAAGGCGTTTTGATCAGAGTCCCCAATTAAAGCAAATGTATTCTGATTTTATCAAAGAATATCGTGACCTAGGTCACCTCTCTGATGCCGTAGTAGAGCGGCCTGAGAACTCGTATTTTTTACCGCATCATGCTGTTTTTAAAGAAAATAGTGAATCCACTAAGCTACGAGTAGTTTTTGACGCATCAGCGCGTACATCATCAGGTTTCTCCATAAATGATATTCAAATGGTGGGACCTAACATACAAGACACATTATTTCATATTTTGTTGAGATTCCGTCACTATAAATATGTTCTTTCAGGAGACATTGAAAAGCAATATCGCCAAATTACTCTAAACGATTTAGACAGGAATCTACAGTTGATATTATGGCGCAATGATAGATCCCTTCCCATGCAAACTTTGCGTTTAAATACGGTCACATATGGATTCGCCAGTTCAAGCTTCCTCGCCGCCAGATGTCTCTGGCAGTTGGGAGAAGAATCGAACGATCCCGTAACTAAGACTATAATACAGAATGATTTTTACTGTGATGACCTATTAAGTGGGTCAGACACAGAATCAGAGCTTCTTCAGATAAAGCAATCCGTATCTGACACATTGAAATCAGGTTGTTTTAACTTGCGAAAGTACAGATCCAACTCAAAAGGCATTATTGATTCAGAACATGATAACATTGAAGTAGATAACCTGGCCATCAGCCAATCTCTTCACACATTAGGATTAGGTTGGAATCCCACTCGAGACTCTTTGCATTTTAACATTGATGATTATACCTCAACAGACATACCGACGAAACGATCCATTCTATCGAAAACATTCAAGATTTTTGATCCGTTGGGACTGTTGACCTTATGCACAGTGAAACCCAAAATATTGTTACAAAAATTATGGGCTCTTAAGCTAAAGTGGGATGAACCTGTACCTGCTTCAACACAACGCGATTGGTCTAACTTCATAGATAACTTAAAACACATTCAGTCACTATCTATACCTAGAAATGTTCTTTGTGATTCCCCATCATGCATAGAATTGCATACTTTCTGTGATGCATCACAGAATGCATATGGCGCCTGTGTCTATGTAAAATCTATATCCCAGACAGGCACAGAAACTTATGTGAACCTTCTTTGTGCAAAAAGCCGTGTTGCCCCCACCAAACCCACTACCATACCGCGCCTAGAACTTTGCGCAGCGCTTCTCGGCGCACGTCTTGCTTCTTCAGTAACCACTGCATTTAGAAAGCATATAATACGTTATGTATATTGGTCAGACTCTAGTGTAGTTTTAGCCTGGCTAAATACATGTACATCCAAACTGAAAACCTATGTGGCCAACCGAGTGGCTGCTATACAAGAACTCACAAAGGACTCGCAATGGCGTTATGTACCTACAAAACAAAATCCAGCGGACCTCGCTTCACGAGGGGTAGATCCGCAGCATGTTAGCACAGAAAGTGGGTGGTGGCATGGACCCTCCTTTCTTCTTTCGGCGGAAGAACACTGGCCTACTTTAGATAAAGACTCACACAGACAAGACTTACCTGAACTCAAACGCATTTCTACTTTGCACACAAAGACACAGACACAGACTCAAACATTAATTGATTTTGACAGATTTTCTAACTTCAAAAGACTGCAACGCACAGTTGCCTATGTGTTGAGATTCATTGGTAAACTTAGGAAACAAGATTATGAAGAACAATTAAGTACAGTTGAACTCAATAACTCAATGAATTTATTAATAAAATTTTCTCAGGAACAATCATTTTTAAACGAACTACTAGCACTTCGCAAACAAATAAATATAAGTCCAAAGTCTAGCATATCTAGTCTTTCACCATTTATTGACTCTCAGGGAATCCTGAGAGTGGGGGGGAGGCTAGCCAAGTCTGAATTTAATTTTGAAAAGAAACATCCCATACTAATATGTAGTAAACACACACTTACAAAACTAATTTTCACACACGAACACAAACGCCTCTTACATGCAGGACCACAACTCATGCTGTCGTCCATTCGTGAGCAGTTTTGGCCAGTTGGTGGCAGAGACTTGGCGCGACGCACGGCCCGGAGTTGTGTTGTTTGTAATCGTTATTATGGTAAAGCATTGTCTAACATTATGGGTAACTTACCGAAGCAGCGCGTAACTCCAGACTTTCCGTTCATGACAGTAGCGTTAGACTTTGCTGGACCATTTTTTATTACAGATCGTCGCGGACGAGGCTGTAAGATATCTAAGTGCTACTTATGCCTTTTTATATGTCTTAGATATAAATGTATTCATTTAGAAGCTGTAAGCGAACTTTCGAAAGATTCCTTTATGCTGTCTCTGCGCCGTTTCATTTCTCGCAGAGGTAAGCCGAGAGAGATATTCTGCGATAATGGTAGGAACTTTGTTGCAGCAGCCAAAGAAATAAATGACTTCTTCAAACATTATTCAGCTTCGATCGCTGGGTATGCATCTGATCATGATATAAAATTTAATTTTTCTCCGGTTTACGCTCCTAATTTCAATGGCTACGCTGAGGCAGGCATAAAATCGGCAAAATTTCACATAAAACGTATTCTGGGAAACACGCACTTAACATTCGAGGAGCTATCTTCCCTGTTCACACAAGTTGAGGCTATCCTAAATAGCCGTCCCATCTCTCCCCTTTCCTCCTCTCCCAATGATTGCTCAGCGCTCACACCGGGGCATTTTCTCCTTGGCAGATCCCTCACGGCGCTACCAGCCCCAGCAGAACCACTTGAAACGAAGATGAACAGACTGGATAGATACCGTTTCATAGAGCAGACCCGACAGCACTTTTGGAAACGCTGGCAGGCAGAATACGTGACGGAACTTCAAGAGCGGACGAAGTGGAAAACGCGCGCCAGAGACCTACAACCCGGGGACCTGGTGGTTGTCAAGGAAGACAACCTTCCTCCTATGCTATGGAGATTGGGCCGGATACATCACTTGTACTTTGGCCCAGAGGACAAGGTGCCAAGAGTGGCTGACATCATGACGTCAAAGGGCATCATCAGGCGAGCCCTCAATCGTATCTGTCTGCTTATGGAGTCTGATTCTTGAAAGCAATGCATGCTTTCAAGGGCCCGGAGCATGTTCGCGCGGAACATCACTACGAGTTCATTCGCGCGAGGCGAGGACATCACTACTCGGAAACGGAGCGACGAAGCTTCTTTCTATTCGCCCGCGGCCGCCATCGAAGACACACGCACGCTCTTGAGATTAATAATTGCGGCCATTTTGTACCTATCTGAAATTGTTAATAGATTTCTAAGAAGAAAACCATCTTTGAATTGACCCCCCTTTATGTCCAGTAGCCGACAGGTAGGTACTTTTGTTGTTTTTTATACTACTAAGGTAGCAGACAAGCCTACGGCCCACCTGATGGTGAGCGGTTACCGTAGCCTATGGACGCCTGCGACACCAGAGGAGTCACACTCGCGCTGCTGACCCTTTAAAAATTTCAAAACGCCTTTTTTGAAGAACCCCATACTGTTTCAATCTGATCGCAAACTTTTTTTGATGTGTGTAAAAACCACGTCAAGAGAGTCGTTAGAGAGAGACTATTTTGGCATGACATTTAACTACGAAAGAAACTACAATGGTCTAGATTAGATAGATAGATAGATAAAGCCTATAACAAAAGATACATAACAAAAAATCTGCTAGATATCCTGATCTTGAAGATAAACTCCATTATTAAATACTTAGGCTGGATTTGACCAAAACTGGATTAAGTTTTTACTCAAGAGTACCTAAACTACTTACTGTTGTTTAAATATTTTAACTTTGTTAAGTTGACACCTTATAACCAGGATAATATGTATGGATATAATAATGTTCGGTTGCGCTTTCTAAACAATTGTATTAATATATATATAATTAATATATATATATATTTTGTATTAATATAATAGTAGGTAACTATACCTACTCTCTACTTCTGCCGCGGTCAGAATGCCTCCTGTATGAGTATTTCTATGTAACTTAATAGAATACAAAGAACGCAAAACTGACCGCTTGAACGCTTGACCGCGTGACCGCTCTCTGTCTGATAGGTCCCTAAGCAGCGTTGTGCGCACAATTTGGATGGGCGACCGAAAGTGGTATTACGAGCTGAGCGCTTCCGTGCTTCGGAGGGCACGTTAAATTGTCGGTCCCGGCTTTTAAGTCGTTAAGCCATGACGGAGGCCTTTAGGCAGCCTAAAAACTTCGTCACCAGTGTTGGCCACTAGCTCATACGAACTTACTTACTTTATATTCGTAGTATAGGATTAGTAAGATAGGATAATCTAGACTAGTCAATCTAGACTAGAATTCTAGACTATTGAAACATATTCTCATTTCATGGTCTAGCTCACACTCGTTTTTGATATTGCCATTTGTCTTACGGAACCACTGGAGCGATAGACGTTTCGCGCTTGACTGATTCATTGAATTACAATACACAAGGTCGGAAATTTGAATATTTCGGCGACTTTGTTGTTCGTAAAGCTGGGAACAAATTATCGGACGCGGCTGACGGACGCGGCTGACAGCCGCGACTGATAAGTGTGCACACCGTCCGAACACCCAGCGGGCCAGATTGCCTTCGGACGTCTGAAGGTCCAAGGACGCGTCCGCGACTTTCGTCAGATAATGTGCACAGTTCTATGTTCGTTCTATATCCAGATACCTATTCAGTCGCGGCTGTCTGCCGCGTCCGTAAGCCGCGTCCGATAATTTGTTCCCAGCTTAAGGTGCCGGTTTAGCTCCCGCTGAAGAGCAAATGATTTGCAAATATTTAACCAGCTTTTTCAATGTTGTACCTATTGTATTTTTAGTAGCGTATAGTTTAATTGAATGGAATTTTATGAAATATTTCTCATATAGATAATATTAGTTTATAAGTATAGACATAACATAAACATTTATTTATTTGTTACAAAGAAGTGTTAGCGGTACTTACAAGAAACTTAATTAAAACAAAATGTAACCGTACATATTAATTACAATTTTATATTATAGGTACCTACGTATAAAGTTTAAAAGGAGAATGATCAATATGGGCTAGATATTCTATCTGTGACTTTGGTTGCTGGAGTTAGATATTTTATATTACTTTTACCTAAGTTGTGAGGAAACAGATGAAAACATAATACATACCTACATACCGGTCAAAATCACAACCCCCCTTTTTGCTTCGCCGTATTCGGGTAAAAAATGTCAAACACAAATAGAAAGTATAACTGGACATAAGTAAACTTCACCATGACCACATAATACCTCTAGTTAAATTCTAGACCAATTATACAAAGTGGAAGAAGTTGTTTGTTTGAACGCGCTAATCTCAGGAACTAACAGTCGGATTTGAAAAATTCTTTATGTTTTTTATAGCTAAACTCTTGAGGTAGGTTATAGGCTACTTTTCATCATCACCACACCATTATACCATCACTACGGGGGCAACGCCGCGAGGGCGCTGCTAGTATTGTGCTATGACCGAGTTAAATATAATTTAATCATACATTGCTTTCTAGTCAGAAACATATTTAACAGAAAGGTATGTACTTACATACTACAGTAGACAAATTAAATCTTCGACGCCACGACAATTTTATATGTTAAAAAACAATTTAAATTGTGGTCCAATTCTGAACACATAATTTTAACGGAATAGCTCATTTCAATTTAACATTGTGTTTAAATTACTCGATTTAAGACAGAGTTTCTCAACAAGCGTATACGGTAAATAATAACCGTAATTTAGAAAAAAAGATGTTCCGATAGGCAGAGGGTTTAATAATAGAGCTCTATGGGTCAGTTATGAATGAAAACCTAGTACATCATGAATGTTAAAAAATGAATTTGTAGAAATAGCAAGTGTTTATTTTTTGAAGTTTTAGCTAGTTCGATTTCTGGGTGAAGGAAGCGAATTTTAGAAAATCTATGAATGCAGTTTTGTTTCTTTAAAAAAAAAGGAATGTTTTCTTTGAGTAAAATTTTCTATCTTCAGTATTAAGAGTACTTTCCCTTTAGGTGGCATTACAAAATTCCAGCCTGTATAAGTGTATAGGTACTTAGAATGATCATTGTAACTTGTTGTCCCGAAACTTAATCAACCGCGAAAGAAATCGCGTATTTTTCCTGTATTGTGTGTGATATCAATCAATTCTTAGAAAACCTACGACCATGGACTATCAGGTGAGTCATACTTTAGGCATTTTAACGGATGATTTTGAATTGACTCTAATGTGCTCATTAACATGTACACGTAAAAAACAGGCTCACTTCTGTAACACAAGGACAGCATCATCTCAAATACGACATTCAAAATCCATTTACAACTAGCGGACCGGATAGGCAGTCATCCTGTAAGTAGGTAAATCGGAATTTTTTGTAAATAGGTACTTTATATAAATATAATATAGGTGTATTCACGTTTCGGAAACGGCTCTAACGATTTCGATGAAATTTGCATTATAGGGATTTATGGAGCGATCGCACACGCACACCGGCATTTTTATCTAATTTGATGTCTTATCTATCTATTTAATATTTTTATCTAATCTATCTATCGTATCTAATATCTAATCTATTCTAATAAATATACAAAACAAAGTCCGAAGAACAAAACCGATTTTCATGATATCTAATTTGTTGGATTTTGCATGCATGTGCAAAAAAAAATGAAGAACAAAAACTTTTTGCATGAATTTCGCTATTTCAAGCATCGGCATTTCGGTTTTCGAACTTTTCATATGTACCCTTTTGCTATTAAAGCTATTTTTTTAAATTAACTTGACTGTCATGATAAGTAGAGATAGGTACATTATTATAATGCATGTGCAGGATGCTTCATCTCTGCAGCATCATTGATCATCTCCGCTTCAGTGGATAGTATTCTTTATCCATTAAGCTGTCTTATCGTACTAGCCATGTGGTTTTGTTTAAAAATATGCCACGTATTATTTTTGTTCTAATTGCCTTCCGATAAATACTCTTGATGTGAATCTAGCTAGAATGTTAGTGTATCTGTTCATGTAATAATAAAAAAAAGTATGGGTAACCTATATATCCTATACCAATAATGTACAGGGTGGAAAAAATGAATGGGCCCCGGAAGGAAACTACTTTAAATCCTTATCTAAGATACAGTATTTTACTCAAAGGAAACATTCCTTTATTTTTAAAAAGAAACAAAACTGAATTCAAAGATTTTCTAAAATTCGCTTGCCACACCCGAAATCGATGGGTGAAGCAAGCGAATTTTAGAAAATCTTTGAATGCAGTTTGTTTAGTTTCCCTCCATGGCCCACTCATTTTTTCCACCCCTGTATACAGGGTGAATTTTTGAGACGGGGCAGTAAGGGCAGCTACCTTAACCGTTGTAGCTAGAGGAAAACGTTCTTAGGAGACCATCCTTAATTTTTGAAAATATTTCGACCTGCATTCACAGATTTTGAAAAAAATGTACAGTCAGCGAGAAAATGGGCCATTTACACAAAAACTTTTTTTGATGCCAATCGATCCTGTTTCATCTAAGGATAAAAAGGCTCTTTCAGACCAACTGAGGTTAGAGTACTAGAAAAGTCAGAAATCGCTAAAATGTATTTACTGCCCCGTCTCAAAAATTCACCCTGTATAAAGCTGAAGAGTTTGATTGTTTGTTTGATTGTTTGAACGCGCTAATCTCAGGAACTACCAATCGGTTTTGAAAAATTCTTCTTGCAGATGATAGCTAAACTCTTGAGGAAGGTTATTTATTTGATTTAATGATAATGAGTAAACCTATATTAATTTTTTTTATAGTAAGAAGGTACTTTTGATATTTATTTATTTAAGTTATACGCTACTTTTCATCATCATCATCATCACCTTATACTATCAAAACGTGGGCAACGCCGTGAGGGCGCTGCTAGTACTATAAATCGATTGGTTTGAACATGCTTTAATTGAAAGCAACAGCTTTCACTGTTTGAAAGTGCATTGCACTCGATCCATTGATAACTGATAAAAGAGACAATAACTCGTGCTTTATCGGAGAAAGTGGCATAATATTTGCACGATTGTTGAATGAAACTGTATGAATGTTCCAAATAGATTTTACAATTCGAATGATTACCTATACGAATGATATTTAAATATCTTTAAAATACACACCTCTTCCGCCTCATACACTCTCATCACAATTTTCATACAAGCTCGCCGGTTTAGGGATGATGACAATATTCATCCCTTATTTAACCCGGGGGGTTTCACCAGGGGGACTTTCAACCCTTATTTCAATAAGAGATGAAAGTATATTAATACTTTAGAATAAAACTACTATAGGTAGGTACTATACTACTGAAGAATTATCTACGCATACTAAGTCGCGGGCATCAGCTAGTTGTTATTTAGGTAAATCTAAATCTAGCTATTATTTAAATCTAAATAGACTACCAGACTAAACTTTAAATTAAGAATGATTTCTCTGAATAAATATTTTGCCAACAGCGTTCTGTATTTCGACGTTCCGCGAATCAAAACAAACAAAACATTCGCTGAGGAGTACCTACACAACTTTCAACGGATTTTGGCATTCGTGAAGTTAGCTGTTTTGATGCGCAGTCATAGAATCCATACCCATTTTATAAATGTGAAAGTGTGTTTATATGTTTGTTTATTTGTCCTGCTTTCCCGTCAAAACAGAGCGACGGATTGACGTGATTTTTTGTGTGGAGATAGTTGGAGGGCTGGAGAGTAACATAGGCTACTTTTTATCCGGGTACCACGCGAGCGAAGCCGCGGACAGCAGCTAGTAGATAATAATTGCTTTGAGTGAAAGATGCCGAATGAAGAACAGAAATGAACGAAAAATGAACCGTTTGATTCCACCTTTACCGTATAACTGATGAAAGAAACTTTGCAAAAACAAAACCGTTCGAGTTCGTTGATCTACAGGTAATAAAGACTAGAATCCGGCGCAAAAAAATAAACAGTGAAGAAAAACACCACTCTAATAGACCCAGCCTATCATAGACTTACCTACTCATTCTTAGATTAAGTATCTGAGTTATTTATTTTTGTTAAATAATCTTTACATTTCAATAAAATATATTGGTTTAGTTTTTATTTTTTTTACCCCATTGGCAACCTTATAATCTTTACATCTCATCTTCATCGATTAAGCTCATAATGCTCCCCAGCTTTCCATAGCACAACTTATTGACTTACCAAGTTTCGTGCAGATTGGATTAACGGTTCAAAAGTTATGCGACAACAAGAATTCATGAAACATACAAACCCGAGCGAGCGAAGTGAGTAAAGGATAGGTTTGTTTCGTTTCATTTCGTTCCCCAAAGGCAGAATAGGTGGTTCCTCTGCAACGGGCCGGCTCATCTGGCCTGTTCCCCAAATTGGTGACCCCGACTTGATCAGCCTTCGACTACCTCGGACGACTCCTGCTGAAACCCGACGACTGAATCCCTCAACACACAACACCTTCAGTGCCATCATCACCATCAGCGAGCATTTCAACCTTCATCTCTCTCTCTCTCTCAAGCCATGCCTTCCGGACCAGCAGCTTCGCACCATACCAGCAGCCTTCAGCCTCCGCAGTTCCATCGCCGTCGCCCCGACTTCCTGGTTCTGCAGGCCCTCCGCTCCTCGATAACACTTCGTGGAGTTACTTCAACCGCAGCATCGTCTCTCATCCCGACTCACCGTGGACTTTACCCAGAGCACTGCACCGCACGCCGAATCGTGCCGACTCACCGAGGACACGTCTCGACTCACCGTAGACGCACCCGACGGACGCATCGTCCCGACTCACCGTGGACAGACACCGTCTCGACTCACCGAAGACGAACCCGACGCATCGCTTCGTCCCGACTCACTATGGACACGTCTCGACTCACCGTAGACGCACCGATGCACCACTTTGTCCCGACTCACCGTGAACACGTACCTACTACAACGCTGGTGACAAGAAGATATCGACCTTCGGTCTGGAAAGGGAGTGATGTAGCGACATCTACCTGTCGCTAAATGAACTCTGCCTTTGGGGAACGATTCCACCGTGTTCCCCAAATACCTAACCTTTGCTCACTTCGCTCGATCGATAAAAACAGTTATGATTTTCCACAATCAACTCCCAAAAATTATATTAGTGTCTGACTTTTTTTATTTAAACTGAGCTAGGAGGCTACATCAATAGGATGTTGTGATGTTATGGCATGATGACCTCATACTAGACTCATTCTAGACTAGACTTCCAACAGTATGATAGAATCAAAGAAATTACGATGTCCATAGACTGAATAATAGCTACTAACTCCTCCTCCTCAATCGGTCCCTCATGCCTGAGGATCGTGACTCTGCCGACGCAGCATGGCCAGTAGTTTCTTCCAAGAGTTTCGGTCGGTTGCCTGTTGGAGGGCCGCATTCACCGGCATGTCAAGGCATTCCGACACCTGGCTCACCCATCGTTTAGGGCTTCGGCCTCTTGGCCTTTTGCCTTCCACTGTTCCTGTTACCACCAGTTTCTCCAGGTTCTCGGCGTCTCGGCGGGCTATGTGTCCAAAGTACTGGAGAATACGGTGAAGGCAGACAGATGACAGACGCTGTTTATTCTCAAGGCCGAGTTCTTTAAGGATGGACGCGTTTGTCCGGAATGCGGTCCAGGGTATCTTGAGCATTCGACGCCAGCACCACATTTCAAACGCGTCAATTCTTTGCCTGTCTGTGGCTTTAATGGTCCAGGTTTCAGCCCCATATAAGAAAATGGAGAAGACAAGTGTGTGGACAATGGCAATCTTCGTACGTCTCGTGATGTTTCTGTCTCTCCATATTCGATTCAGCTGGGTCATGGCAGTTTTAGCCATACCGATGCGACGACGTATTTCCGGTTCGCAGCTGCCTTTGTTGTTGATGACTGAGCCTAGGTACTGAAACTCTTCCACGGTTTCATAGTCGTGCAGCAAATCGGTTGTTTGGATGGCTTCGAATCTGTCAATCACCATTAGCTTGGTCTTGTTTTTATTTATGGCAAGGCCCATCTCCAGGCTCGTTACTTCTAGGCGGTATAGTAACTTCGCCATTTCTGCTTCCGAGGAGGCAAACAGAGTTATGTCATCTGCGTAGCGTAGATTTGAGATGTAACGACCACCTACTTTTACGCCGCCTTCCCATCCTTCGAGGGTCTTGCGCATGATGTGTTCCCCATAAATGTTATAAAGGATGGGAGATATTACACATCCCTGTCTTACTCCTTTTTCGAACTTGAAGCAGCTTGACGTCACGTTCTCGAGTTTAACAGTTCCGTAGCCAGTTTCATACAGCCTGCGGATAAGTACCTAGAACAATGTGGCCCGGTACTCCCGCCTCACTCAAAACGTTCCAAAGATGATTCCATCTGACACAATCGAAAGCTTTCTGGTAATCTACAAAACATATCATCATCGGGGTATTGTATTCGCGGCATTTTTCTACGATCTGTCGAAGGTTCAGGATCTGTTCTCGAGTGCCTTTCCCCTTCACAAACCCTGCTTGTTCCTGAGGAATCTGCCAGTCCAGAAAAGATCGGAGGCGGCTGTTGATGATATGTAGTAGCACTTTACTTGAATGTGATATTAGAGCTATGGTCCGATAATTATTGCAGTTTTTCATGGATCCTTTTTTGTGTAGGGGAAGAATGGACGAGTGCACCCAATCGGATGGCCATTCACATGTTTTCCACACTGCGTTGCATAGCTACTAACTAGAGTCGTAAAATTGTACGCATTTAATTAAAACTCTAGACGCATAACTGTACAGTGAGGTGCAGAAATTGATGAAGATTTAGCTGTTTTCAAACGCCGACGAAAAATAGGGGGTGATATAATTTTATAGTGTGTGTCTGTGGCATCATAGTTCCTGAAGGAATGAACCGATTTTGATGTGGTTTTTTGTATGAAAACTGGTGTTATCGAGATGGTTCCTATGTAAGTATAATTTATGAAGATCTTCTAATTATAATTACTTAAGTAAATGATTATAATTGTCTAAAAAATATTCATCGAGGCTATAAAATGGCTGTATAGAAAAATACGAAGCAGAATACAATATTTAATTAATTATTAAGTATTAGGTATCTTTTTATGTAGTTGACTGTATATTTAGTACAGGCTGAACGTACAAATACAACTAAACAAACCAATCAGTATTTTATTGACAAGGACTACCTACCTACTTCGCAGGAAATCGATCAAAGTGCAAATGCATCTGATGCGTTGAAGAGCTCCTGATAATATTGTATTCGTATGAACTAAACAATCTTTGATCAACTTCAACTTCTTCTTTTTGGCTACTGTGACTCAATCTTTGATCGCTACCAAAATCAGTCTCAAACTCTCAAATATGACAGTTCAGTGACCCTAGAAGTAGCTTCGTCACTCTCACCTCAACGAGACCGAACGCGACAAAAGTTACCTCATCATCATCATCATCATCATCATCATCATCAGCCTATATCACTGCTGGACATAGGCCTCCACTAATGACCTCCATCGCGCCATGTCTTCAGCTTGACGCATCCAACTTGTGCCGGCAGCCTTTCGCAGATATTCGCAGATATTCGATATTCGCAGATTTCGCAGAGACTCCACCTGGCACAAAAGATACCTACGCGATCGTTTTGACAGTTTGAGACCAATTTGAGAAAAGTTAGACAATCAGCATGCTGGTGACCGAGTTTTTTGACAACAAACATCTATTCGTCTATCTATTTTTAAAATTGGTTATGCCATTTAAATTATTTTGAATCTATCATGTTAATTTTTTTAGTATAAATAATTTAATGTTAAATACTTAGATTTATACCTTCTGATGTGCCTGCTGTGCTGTGCTAAGAACTGTTAAACTGGAACACAGGCTTCCTCGATACAGGCCCTGCCTAGTGAGGAAGTCAACAATATGGCTTTCATGAAAAAGTTACTCTGCAAATCATCAGTTTTCTGCATGTGTCTTTTTTTTTTTTTTAAGCCTTAATTTAAAGATACTCTGTTTTGTTGTAATAAAAATATTTTCATTTTCATTTTCATTTTCATTCATCACATAAATTGTCCTGGGTGGGAATCGAAACCATGACCAAACGAAAAAACTAGAAGGTACTTACCTAATAATAATAATAGGTTAGGTACCTACATAATAAGTATCACTTTGTGATTACTTTAACCGCTAAGAACCACGAAAGGAGTCATTGACTCATCCATCGGGTCGACTAACTTTAGTTTTTGTTGAAAGTACCTACCTACCGATGCCTGTACATCGTCAAGTACTTATATTATTATCTCCCTACTTGTGCTTTAAATGTTTGTGAGTCATCACATCAGTAGTAACTTATCTAATGCACGATCACTTTGAAACATTTAATTTCAGTCAGTCCTTCCACATTTAAATATTTTTGAACTCTTTGTTACGTTACGTACCTTCCTTTTTCGATGGGTTTTTGCAATTTAGTGTTTGGTTTTGTTTTTTCTATTATGTTCTTCTTTTTATTCCCTTTCCGCCCTTGATTCTTCTTTAAGGTGAGCGCATACCTATCAGCGGCGGACGAATCGACCGAAACGAATTTTAGAATTATTTTTATGAAATCGTATGAAACCTCAGAGGGAACATGGATGAGAACGGCACAGGGTCGACTAGAATGGCGTTTGAGGGAGGAGGCTTATACCCAGAATTGGGCTATTATTCGAGCTGCCATTGATGATGATGATGTATGAAACCTCGCACACCTGCCTGAATCTGGCAGTACCCCGAGAATTCGGTGCAGATAGGGTGCGCTCATCATAAGTCCACAAGTTCTATTATTTGTTTTTTTTTTTTTTTGTGTGCTAATTTAATGTTTTTCTATTCAATTCAAATTATCTAGAACTAAGAAGCTTTTTGCATTAAATATCTTTTTGTTATAAATTCGTTCTTTGGCGACAACAAATAGCAGTGAATGAATTAACTGTTTTGTAAGAGCGATGCCACACGGGCGCTTCCGCTGCACTGCGTCGTCGCTGCGACGTCGCAGCGTTGACGCTCCGTTGTTCTACATACAAATCTGCCCGGTATGCCACACGGTGCGCTGAAACGACGCGCTTTGACAGAACAAAAATTATAGCGCTGCGACCGACGCGACGACGACGCAACGGAGCGGCCGGCAGCGCCCGTGTGGCATCGTTCCGTGACGCTCGTGACGTAGATGCCATTGTCCTGCTCCTTCAGAGAGCACCGCAGAGACTTGGCAGGGAACATGTTAATCGAACAAAAATGTTAATTGAGGAAGGTAATACACAATTAAAAATCGGCACCTAACAGCCAATTGAACCCGCGACCCCTAGATCAACAGGCGGGTCTAGCCTTCCAACCGCCATAAATCCCCATCAAATTGTTCTAGATATTATTTGCAGATGTGAGCAATAGATACGCCTAGCCACAAGGTTAGGAATGATACAAATTAGTACGCGGACACAGATGCAGGGTAGGTAGATTCAACTGACTTCTTAAAAGATCTCTTTTCACCTGACATCTCAAACCACCTGTTTATATATTTGGAAGATCAGCTAGGCTAGCATGGACAGCGAAGACGAGGATTTTTTTAAGGTGTAAAACGAAGTATTTATAAACATCTACTGTGTAACCACCTGTGTATCACAATTAAATAAATTTAAATTGAAGTAAAGGGTTTTTTTTTAAGTATTATTGGGACCTCTCTTAGCTCCTTTCAGATCGGCCAAGGGTTTTTTACATATTCTAGGTAAGTACTTAAATACGGTACTTTTCTAAAACAAACAAACACGAAACTTGAAAAAAAAATTCGTAAGTCAATCGAATGGACAGAACGCGGATCAGGGAGCAGATTCACATTAGAGTCAAAGCTGTATCAATTAACTAGGATTTTAATTGGCTTTTTTCTCACAGAATACACGTCCTTATGCGCATAACAAAAAAGGTCATAGTCCCATGTACATTTTGTAACTTTGTAAATTACAGCTATTAGTTCGCCTTCATAAGTTCACGGGATCATTTACCTATACCTTGTTTTTGTTCTCTAATGAAACTCTTGTCTTGGCAAATTGTTGTAGAAAAACTGCTATAAGATGTAATGGAGATGTTTTAACTTCTAAGGCTGATCGCACATCTAACCACGCCGAATTATAGAAGCACTGCCAGATTTGTCGAATGTGGACAGCAGAGGCATTCTGTACTAGACTCACTTCGAATTCACTCAAGTGACCGAGCTCACTAAATATGCAAAACTGTATTGTAAGTGTTTGTAGTAAGATTCAAATTTCGAATACGAAATTTGAAATCTCACAGCTTCGACGTTCGAAATAAGTTAACAGAATGAGCCTACTGGTGTGCGAGCTTTCATACGTTTTCATATAAAGAATTCGAAAATTCGATTCGTTCAGCGCGTTCGGCGCTGATAGGTGTGCGGTCACCATAAGAAGCACTTATTCGATATAGTCAATACGCACTAAAATTGACGGTCAAAATGTCATTTTTCATTTATTTTTAGTTCGTACAATGAGCAATTCGACTATAGTTACCAACTCAGAATAAAGAAACCTAATAAGATGGACATAGACCGTTTTGGTCGAGGGGTATAGTACCTCGACTTTCGATCCAAAGGTCGTGGGAACAATTCCCGGCCGTGAATCAATGGATTTTTCGTTTCGAAAAATGTATGCGTACCTATTCGATATGCAATTGGTTTTAGTTAGCGGTAGCAACACTTATAATATGCGGTTCTATAAATAACATTTCAAATATTTATTTTAGTGAGAGTTGAATGTTTAGAAAATATTTCTTAGAAGCATCCGGAATTTAATATTGTAAGCAGTTAAAAATATATGTGCTGAACACTAGAACCTTATCATCATCATCATCATCATCTATCCACCCACTGCTGGGTATAGGCCTCCTCTTTATCACGCCATTCTCTCCGATCTCTCATGAGTAGTCCATTCTCTCCGATCCATCATTCATCTACTGCTTCCCGACTACGCTATGTCATTCGATCAAAAGAAGTTCTCTATTCGTCTTTGTGCTTTTTTTAAGTAAGTATGTTCACCGATTACTCAAAGACGCGGACCGATTCGAAAAAATCTTTTTTGTTTGAAAGGGTATACTACTTTCCGATTGGTGTCACAAAATTTTGGGGAGGATCTGTCGAGGATCTTCAGAGTTATGAACAGAAATGCACCTCGAGTGTCCAGAAATTTGCTCAGTTTATATGACATTGAAATCGGTTTTTAATTTTTTTTATTTAGCCATTTTTCGTAAAAGTATTTCGGGTTACTAACGGCGGCGCTTGAAAAGCGGAAAGTAAAAAAAGTCTGCAAATAAAAACATTGACATTGAAAACATTAGTACCTATAGGTAATTAAAATATCAAAACTCCCGCAAAAATGGCACACGTCCAAATTCCAACATATAAATTGTGCCATAGAGTAGTACCGATACAGTATCGTTTGGTAGAGGCGAAAATTTTTACAAATGATCCTACTACGCTACTACGAACCAACACATTTTTTGAGTGAGCCATAATTATTCGATAACTAGTAAACGCCTATAGTGGACTACTATTTTTTATCCCACGGGAACCATACAATTTTCCGGGATAAAAACTAGCCTACCTATGTGTTATTCCAGAATCTAAATTATCTACATTCCAAATTTTATCAAATTCGGTTTAGTAGTTATGGAGATACGTGGTAACAGACATTCACACACACACACACACACTTAATACGTGCACTTAATACATGACTTAATACGTGCCTTGTAGACACAAACAAACCTATTACAGAAGTAGCTGGACTCTTTTTATTTACATGTAGGTACGGAATCTATTTCTGTTTGTACTTTTCATAAGCGAAAAAATAGGCAATAGCTAGTCGCTTACTCTTAGGATGTGGAACAGGGTGCCTAAACAGGTAAGTTACTTACAAATATATACACATTTGGAAAATGCTCACAGTAAATTAAGCTATACCTACTAAAAGTAAAAATAAGCTACATACTTACTATTAAGCATTCCATACACTAGTTGCAAGCCCATCGCCGCCGCCTATATAGATGGGTCGATCAACTATTTTACCCACACTTTGGACAGGTTCAGACCATATTTTTTTGAAAAAAAAAAATTTTTTTGGAAAAGTTAATTAGCCTATTTCTATTTTGTTAAGTTCACGATAAACTATAACATACTAACTTGTTCTAATAAAAGAATTAACCAATATTTTGTATGGAGCGGACTTTTTGTCTACTGAGTTACCATGAAATTTCATGGAAATTAAAGATTTTCGAGAACGTAATCATGTTTCCCGTTGTGCCTAATGAGCTTAGATACAGTTGGGCCGACGGATCTAGGCGTACGTGAAGTCAGGCTCTGCGCTGCGCAGTAGAAAATTTTGTATGAAAAAGTTGCACTGCGCATCGAAACGGCTAACTTCACGCACGCCGAGATCCGTTGGCCGTACTGTACCATTGTTATGTTCGTTATGTGTGTCTAGATAACCATTTAGCGTATTTTAATAAAAAATGGTCGGGGACAGCAAAGTGTGGGTAAAATAGTTGATCGACTCAGATACAAGTTTATAAACACTATTAGCCAATGTTAATCTTTCTGTATTTATTTTTTTGTAAATAAAATAAGTACTTACCTACCTAATATTCATAATTACGCAGCGTTGCGTACCCTAAAATAAATGTAAGAAACCACTTACCCTTGTTGAGAACACTCTAGTAGTGAGTATATTGCACAGTTGAGTGTGTTCGTAGCGTAGTGCCGATACCGTAGCACTGACGAGGTACGTAGTCAGTGCTACGAGTGCTACGACGAGGTACGTAGTCAGTGCTACACTACGCTACGAACGCACGCACGTCTCTACAATACAAATACACGCGAATTCCTTACCAAGCTCTCTGACTGGCGCCAAAAAAAACTGTCTGCCTTTCGCTCTTGAACAAGCGATAATATTGAATACTGGCTCAGCACAGATAATAGTAGGTACATGCTGGTCTGTCTAAATTAATGTTGTTTATAGAAATATTATGTAGGTAGGTACATACCAATGTAAAAACATTGATTTCGTCATCATTAATACCCAATTAGAATATTGTATGCGAAATTTCACATCAACCGAAATAATGTTTAACACCTACCTCAACAAAAAAATGTGTTCACGACTTATACCTCACAGCTCGGTAGACATTCTCTCAGCTTTTTAAGAATTGAACTGGTTTCCTCATGATGTTTTTGTCCAGTTTCAAGCTCGTGTTAAAACTTATTTAACTTTTTCAAAACAAAAAATCCATGAATGCACGGGATTCGATCCCAAGACATTGAGACCGAAAGTCGGCACTACCACTCGGCTAACACGGCAGCACATAAAATATTGCATAAAAGAGTCCAAAAATAAGCAGTTTCATTCGATAACAGTCTCCAGAGTTATCGGGGGTCATACTTATCTCTTTCCAAACGTAGGTACTCAAATCATCACTCCCAGTCATATCTTCGTCCATAGCACACAATGGCGAGACTTACGTTCCTTCTCCTTTTAACAGTAACCTCAGTTTTCTCCCAGTGCACTCTTGAACATGCCCAGAACTACTTCAAAAGATCCATCTACGATTTCACAGTGAAGTTGGCGAGCAGGATAAGCTTGGACACGGAAGGACACTTCATCGCATCTGGCCTCTCACCATGGACATTACTCTCTACGATATCACTCGGAGCAACAGAAGATACCTTAGCAGAGATAGCGTACGTACTCCGTATGCATCCACACCCCTGTTTCAACGAGAAATACTATCAAATTGCAAGTCAGCTAACAACTATAGGAAATGGAACGGTTCTTGAACGTAGTGCAGCAATTTTGGTCGACAATACTCTGTCAGTGGTTCCAGATTTTTACACCGATGTGAACAGAGCTGATATCTGTAATATTGAAGTGCTGCCTTTCGCTGATGCGGTGGCCACTGCAGCGTATATCAACGATTTGGTAAGCAAGGCTACGCACGAAGCTATCGATGAAATCGTGACCGCTAATGATATAGAAGGAGCATCGATAGTGATCATCGACGCATTGTACTTCAAAGGTGCCTGGAAAACACAGTTCCCATACGCCGATACAGAAGTCACTGCATTTTACAATGAAAAAGGAAACCAGGTCGGAGATGTCAATCTAATGTATGTTACTGGAGTTTTCAACGTTACCGCAGTAAAGCAAGTCCAAGCTAGAGTCTTAGAACTTCCTTACGGTGAGGAAAAGAGATTTTCTATGCTGATATTCTTACCGTACTCCGATGTTACTATCAACACAGTCCTCGAGAAACTTAACTTGATAAGTTTAAAGACTATTTTCGCACTTTACGAGCGACGAGAGCCTCATGAAGTGGCTGTACAGATCCCGAGATTCAAGCTTTCATCAGACATCAACAATCTGAAGGAGTTACTGATGGATATGGGTCTGAAGAAGATGTTTGATAAAGATGAAGCTGAGTTCGATGCTTTGGCTCAGAGCGGTAACATATACGTATCTAATTTGATACAGAAGGCTGATATAGAAGTAACGGAAGATGGGACGGTGGCTAGTGCGGTCAGCGAAGCAACCTTCCAGTCAAGAATGTTGCCTGATCAGTTTGTGGCGAACAAACCTTTTGTATTCATGATTGTGGATAGGTACACTGAAATTCCGCTTTTCACTGGTGCTTATTCGACGCCTAATCTTTTTTAATCTTTGACCTGAGACTTCTTGATTGGTTGTAAATTCTAGATTGTTTATATTTATGTCTTTGGTATCTGTGAAACTTGTTTTCTGGTAAAATATGGCTAAACTTGAACGTATTGTTTTATAATAAGTAATGCACTTTTAAAGTCAACCTACTTATGAAATTATTTTATTCCGGCACTGCCCGATGCCCGGAAATAAATTATTCTGTAAAATATTTTTTAGTTTCTATAATTTCGATAGGTAGGGTACCCATAGTTTTTGGTTTTAAATATTGGTACCAAGATGTACCTACTTAAAAGTTTCAATTGTTCACCAATAGTTGTATAAATAACCCTACCCCGAGAAATCATATCAATAGAATGTTCAGAACGAAGTCATAACTCATAAAGGAATTAAGTTAGAATTTTGATTAAAGAAGCGTAGGTCAAACACAGTCATGTCTCGTGTCGTTGTCTACTCTTTGTCAAAACAACGTAAAAAAGGTTTAAATAATATATTGATTAAGCGCCAGTGGCGGCGTAAGCGGGGGGGGGCGGACGGGGCGGTCCGCCCCGGGCGCCACGCATCAGGGGGGTGTCACCGTGGACCACGTTGAAAAAAATTCCGTACTTTTTTGTAAAATCTACCTTTCAAAGGGAGTGCCAGAGGGTGTTCAAATTGGTATTACCCGTAAGGGGATGTAAATGGGTAGGTATTTGAATGAACAAAGTATCATCACGCATTCGTCTTAAGAAAATTCGGCTGTCTTTGCTCGTGAATCTCGCATAAAGCTTCATGAGTAGATAACTATTTTGCGAGCAAAATGAGTTATGTCTGACCACAGAATGGAAACCGACAAGCAGCCAGCATTTTCTTTGAGTACAGTCAAGTGTTGTCAAGTTGTCAATGTTGCATTTGTCTTAAAAAAAATCGGCTCAAAAAGTAGGACGCTCGCTTCGTTTTAATATCGCCTTGCTCGCATTATTAGCTTTACTGAGTATTTTGCGACCAAAGTAAATATAATGCCTTGCAGTGGCGGTCTCAGGGGGTGGCGAACAGTGCAATCACCCGGCCTCGCTCGGCTTGCGGCCCCTTGTCATTCCGTCATATAACGTGTCATGTGTCTAAAAAAATCGGCTCGCTTCGCTCTAATTTAGCTTCATGTCTATTTTAGTCATAGAAACCGCAAGCAGCCTACCTTTTCTTTGAGCACCGCAAGCAAAATCAAGTGTCATCTCATTGTGTAGCATTTGTCTTTGAAAATTCGGCTCGCTTCGCTCGCATTTAAGCAGCAGCCTTTTCTTTAAGCATCATAAGCAAACTCAAGTGTCACATGTTACATTTTTCTTTAAAAAATTCTGCTCGCTTCTCTCGCACTGAGGTTCATGTGTATTTTGCAAGAGTAGGGAGCTCGCTTTGCTCGCATATTAGCTTTAGTATTTTGCGATTATGTTGCATTTGTTAAAAAATAAATCGGCTCGCTTCGCTCGCATATTAGCTTCATGAGTAAGTATTTTGCGAGCAAAGTATAAACCGAGTTTCAAGCTGGCGCGGCGCCTACGCTACGTTACAAATATTTGCATATTTATCCAAATAAACATTTATCTCTGTGTCTTGCACCCATATTGTCAGAAATTATTTAATTATTTTTTGGAGGGGGGGGGGGGGTGCTCAATAGAATACCGCCCCGGGTGCCAACCCATGCTACGCCGCCATTGTTAAGCGCACCACACAACACAGCAGTTAATAATATCTTTTGAAAAATAAATCCTGACAGATTGCACCAAATATGTTTTGTACTTAATTTATATTCGCTGTGTAGAATCTGTCACCATAGAATTTGTGTGAGCGCGATCTGCTGTGTGTGTGATGCGCTTTATAAGTTTAAAATACGCACAAGGAATTTTTATAAGTACTAAAGAATTTCCTTGAGTACGCACGATGGATCTCTAGGTTATTTGTGAAGTAAGCAGTTTTGATGCGCAGTGCAGCTTTTTCATACTAAATTTTCACCTGCACACCGAAACGGCTAACTTCACGAATGCCTAGATCCATCATAACTTAGTTTAAAGTTTAAATTGAATTGAAATTAGACAAAATAGCAGTCGCTGCTATTCATTAGTCGGCCTTCCTTATCCACAGGAAAGATATGGTCTAGGTAAGGAGCTGAAATAGCCACGGCATTTATTGGTACTTACAGTTATAATATTAGGTATTTATGTGCTCTATTTCAACTTCTTAGATTCGACATAGGAGTTTACTGCGCTCTAAATCACACCATTTTATCGCTTTACAGAATATATCAATATCGTCACCCATGACATTTATATCTAGCTTTGGCACAATATTACCAGTTAGATACCTTGCAAGCACATCATCTCTATAATTTTACCCATTAAGTACTTTTATCTACATAAAGACTGCATCTGTAGGTAAACCTCTGATAGCTTAGTCCTCGCGACGCGAGACTGTGATAGGCGAGAACAAGAATTCGTGAAACATATAAACATACAAAGCAAAATCGCCCAACTTGCCATTATACCTACTCTAGCCAAAACCAATGTACAATATTTACTAACATTGCACTGACAGCTCATCTGATCAGCTGATAGTAGGAAAAGACTAATCACAGAAAACTGAGATTAATAAAATTTATTAATCTCAGTTTTCTGTGATTGGTCTATTCCTGCTATCAGCTGATTGATCTGTCAGTGCAATGTTAGTAAATATTGTAGGTACCTAGGTAGGTACATTGGTTTTGGCTAGCTAGAGTACCTACCTAAAAGATCTTCGCTCGCTTCTGTCGCTCGATCGATTATACTTCGGTTAGTTACTTTACAGCCATTTTCTTGGCTAAGGCCGAGTAGGTAGACGGTGGCAAAGGTGAGCCGATGCCTAGGGCTATTTGTATTGACATTGAGATGAGTTATGCTCTATTATATGGCCACTTAAATGGTAAATATCGGAAGATGGCTGTGTTCCAACATTTATTATGAACTCATATTTTATATGAAGAGATGTATGAGCCGTGTTGGCAAAAGAGGGATAATACCTCGACGTTCGATTCGAGAATCGTGGGTTCGAATCCCGGCCGTGAATCAATGGATTTTTTTGGAACACACTACCGCTTCTGCACTGCAAGCACTAAACCAAGACCTAGGAATAGGTAGGTAAGTAGGTACCTATTACACCTTGCCTTGATCCCCAAATAGCTTACCAGTCAGTTACTGAGAACACTCTGATTTAACATACATTCAAATGCATTCAAAGCGGTTCGAAGTAATGTAAACTTATGTTTCCGCTCTGGTTTGGAGAACTATCAATGATCCGATACCTACTTAGTAGGAGATTCATATGTAGATTACTTGTGTGTCTTACAGTTAACAAATAAAGTTATTTGAGTTTGAGTTTGAGTTTAGATAGGTAGGTAGGTACCTATACAATGTAGGTAGTACCTAGGTACTTACCTACCAATGTTCGGTTCATTGCTAACTCTAATGACGGAGTTTTTAGAAAGCCGGGAACGGATCGGGCTGGATCGACAATCAGCTGTTGTTGGAAACAATACTAGCGGTCTCATTATCTTCACCTAAACCTACCTACCTACCGTTAAAACGTTAAAACGTTTTTAACAATCTTAATACATACACAAGTTGGAAAATTAAAACGTTTGCTAGACGCAATCATAGTCTCAGATTTTTTCCTTCCATTGATTTTCCATCCAACATATCCTGTTCAAATAGTAACTATTTAGTAATCTATAACGGAAGTAAAAGTTGATTTTTTTTCGGGCTACTTCCCTCATTAGGCACTGTCAAGTGTCAAAATTATTTATAATGTCAATGTCAAACGTTGACTGAACAGTAATGCCAACTCCGCATAATTTACCAATAATTAGGGAAAACTATCAGCTGGCAGCACCAATCAATCTAACAATTTTATCAATCAAATTAAAAATAAAGTTGAGTGAGATGGAATTTTAGGAAAGTTTTTAAATTTTAAAATTCGCGACTATTGTGTGTGTGGGCGGTTTCGTCAAAAAAAGCCCGTGCACAAACCGCCAAAAAACGATGTCCTACAACTTTAGAATTTAATTGTAAAGCCATAGGACAACAATAACCCTCACATAGAGGTTCCATTGAAAGATTACCTATTTTTTTGCTACGTAAACAGAATATTTTAATACGATTAAGGGAATTAACATAAGTAAATAAGTAATTGTAAGTTCCAGGGGTGCAATTTTCTCGATGTCCTACTCGTTATTTCAAAATTTAAAAGTACGGTATTTTCCTTTGGATATCATAAATACTTACCGAAAATGGATTTATATTAGTAAAAATTTGTCTTTTATCCGAAATAATGACTGTTTAAAGCCAATTCCTCGTATAATTTAAAATATTATATTTTTTAGCTGGGTAATGGAATCAGCAAAATGAGGAAATTCCCGTTAGTCACGATGTCAATTAGGTCAAACGGAGGCTTTACTCAACAAAAAACGACTATTATGGTATCTTTTTCAATTCCTGGCGACAGTAGCTGTGTATGGAAACCGCCATTTCGTTGATTTAATGTCTTTTCATTAGCGAAATCCGTGACGTTTGTTTGTTGCTTCGTGAAAGCCAAATTTAATTTTCCTGTCTTGTCACGTCATTTATGAAAAACGGTAAGACTTTTGTATTATTAAAAACAAATACTCTATAGAACAAGTATGTGACCAACAGATTTTGCAATTAAATATCTTATAACATTGTTGAATATCGTGTTATAAATAAAATTACGGTCGAAGTTGGTCGACGTCACATCCCCGCCGTCACGTTAACTGTAAAGGCGTGTTATATCACTAACTAATGTATGTCCGGCAGTTTGTTGATTTTATCTATATATTTGTGAACATGTCAAGTGTTATAGCTTTTTTGCTTATGTGCTGTTTTTAGAAGCCCACTCATGGCCGTTTTTCCATTAGCCCGGCACGGCACCGGTGCCGGGGAAGCAAAAATGTATAAAAATGTACGGCTTGCCTTTCCAGCAGCATTTTTTTTTTTTTTGCCGGCGCCGGTGCCGGTGCCATGCTGGCTAATGGAAAAACGCCCAATGTCTGTGGGCTATATTTTTGACCCAACATGGAAATATGTAGGTACTACCTAAATACTTTTTTGTAAATACTTACAATATTATACATACCTAGTATATTATACATAGGTATAATATTTATTAATAGGTTTCATAAGAATTACTAAAACTATCAGTCTAATGTGGTCACACTGCACGACTTTCAACGAGCGCGTTTGAACCTACACAAACATTGCAAGAAATAAAACCTTGCTGCAAACAGCTCATCTAAATCACTAAGTACCTACCTATGTAGGTATGGTGCAACTCAACGACTCCTACCTAAGTAGGTAGCAGTCCAAAAATTTGAACCCCCTGCCAAGGTACTTAGGTACCTATTTTCTATAGGTAGGTAGTATAATCCTATCGACTTAGGTACTTACCTACATCAAAATTTAGGTGAAGGTACAGGTACCTACCTACCTACCTCCTCTCATCAAATCCCTCTGACTACCTTTCAGACATCTTCAAAACATCTAAAAAATGCCTAAAGATCTGACATAATACCTACCTACATTATATCTACCGACAGCAGTAGTGCACGCGGGCGAAGACGCGGGTGTTCGCTAGTTTACGCTATAAAATTGCATGTTGTGAACGATGATTTACTTGTTCAAGTTAGTAACGTCGAGTTCCCACATTGTCACTGTCTCACCATTTTTATGAGAGAAAAGTTGATTTATTTTGTAAATGTAGGACTAAATTGTGATATTAAAATACTACAAGTTATAAAACACAGATTCGACTTACCGTTACAGGTGCTAGTTTGCCTAATAAGTAAGAACATTTCCTTTAAATGAAAAAATACTTGATCGAAAATCCCTGATAGTGACTAACTTGAAATAAATATTTGATTTACTTGTGCTATGTGATATTAAGACTATGATTGTTCTTTTCATTATGAAAAACAAACAGTTTTACATTGATTCTAGTAAAAAAAAATTAAATAAAACAGCGCATTATAGTATAATAACAGGAAGAAAGTTGTGACTAACAGGAACTTTTTCTACTACCTTGTTCCAAAAATGTTGAGATTACTCTTTAAATATTCGGTAGATAAAGATTTCCTTTAGTTTTTTGATATTTCTAATACTTTTCTGATTTAATTAAATCAAATAGATAAAGAAATAATAAGGTTGGAAAATTATTTTCAAGTTAGTCACTGTGGCATTTTCTTACGAAAATCCTCGTGTGTGTCGTGCGTGGCGTGGTGACTTGTGAGATAAGCATATTACATCAAATTATTTATTACCTACTCGTTGTATTCCATTGTTATCGGTGAATAGCTGCGAAGTGATCTTGGTACAATTCTAAAGTCCAACCACTCTTGCGCACATTGTAGTTTGTCAGAGCGATTAATTATATTTCGTTTAAAGTTCCTATATTCTGGACTTCAAAGATACTATGCAAAATAATTTAAGGACTTCTAAAGTTATGCCCAATAAGTAAGTAACTAAACTACCTACTTTCATATCTGATTATTAGTTTGCCAATATATTTTACAGTTGTCACAATGGATCTAAAAGCATTTGTGAAGTTAGCCTTTCCGCTGTACAGTAGAAAATTTTGTATAAAAAAGATAGGAACCACTACCTAACTTCACAAATGCCAAGATCCGTTGGAAGAAGTGTACCTGTAGGTACTTATCTAGTTCTTTATTACTTGTCTGTTTGTTTGTTCCGTAGATTTTGTTATTTTTAAATCCCTCGGAAGCAGTAGTACTTTGTCTGGATGAAAAGTACGTATTTCTAAGGTCTTTCTGTACTGACAATGTGCATACATAATATCATGATGATCGATTAAACAGTTAAAGTTTGACAGCATTACAAACTTACATTCACATTAATAATGCAAGGATTAACTCTTATTTATTAATCTTAAACTCCGTCACCAGAGTTGGCCACTTGCTCATCCGAACTTACTTACTTAGTCTTATTTATAATTTTTTAGGGTATTCACAGAACCTCCGGACACTTATGTGCTGTCTGCAGAGCAACAACAATACTACAAGGATAATGGCTTCTTGGTTGTCAAGGAGCTGATCGACTTTACATCGCTTTACAGCTACAAGTAAGTTTTGTCATTTTATTTATTTATTCATTTAAATCAGAGTAAAAATTGAAACTGTCTCAGAACGGGCCCAAAAGCCTAGTTCAAACTATGCTAGTATTTTAGTATTCTAGTACAGCGGACTTAAAAAGCTTATTTATGAACTTTTATGAACTTAGTCGTTTTGCACATTACAAACTTGCATGAAAAAGCTGCACTGTGCATCGAAATGGCTAACTTCACAAATGCCTAGCTAGAGCTATTGTGAGTAGTGTACCTACTATTCCCTTTATATGAAGATATTTATTATCAACAAACAAAGTTATTGATTGGACAATGAACTTTATGCAATGAATTATTGGATAGCTAAGAATGTGTATTGTTATCTTTCAAACAAACAACTCACTTTGATACCTAGATATTGAGAATATAATATTTCTTGGAGAACTGATAAAATTTTATTTTATTTTATTCTATTATCAGAGCAAAAATTAATATTCTTAAAATACCATTGGCTAAGTACATACATAATTTTCATTATTCTTTAACCCTCTACCGCACACGAAACCAACTAAGGTGTAACAACTTTGCAATTTTTTTTTACCCCATTAGAATGTTATAAAAACATTTCAAACAAATTAAATGCATTGAGATGTTACCTGAGAATAATGATATGTAGTTGGTTTGTCTATGGTTCGATAACATTTCAATATATCCTCACTTTTTTGTGCGTGGTCGAACAACGTAAACGAGTGTGAGCAAAACTCAACTTCAACAAATAAAAACAACAGAAAAAGGCAAGTTATTTTTATCAAAAAAAATATTTTCATAATTCACATACCCTCCTCTTTGTGTCTATGTAGTTAGTTTTCAGCTTTTCAACTGATTTTCATTGTTTTCTTATATATTTTTCCTGGCACCAAATATGGTTTCGTATGCATTGAAACATTTTTCTACTTGGTCATATTAGGTTTCGTGTGCATTCAAGCAAATGTTTGCAGTACCTATAAAAATTATGATTTGTCGGTATGTAATGCTTTATTTTCTTTTCTTTCTACTTTTTACTTTTCAATCTTTGGCAGAATGGACCCTCGCTACTTTTCGATAGAAATAAATAAGTATAGGTACCATCCCTGACATGGTAAGCGATGATGTAGAGTTGTATTCTGAAGATAAAAATCTGTGTCAATTAGAAGACCAGACCGTCCCAGAAAAAGACGGTGAAAGTTAAGAAACCCAATGTTCCACTAGCTAGTCTTGTCAAGAACAAAATGACATTCAACCATCCGTCCTTTTGGTAAAGTCCTTCCTGAAAAAGCACGATCATTTGGCTCTTTATAATCCAAACCACTTTAGTACTTTTACTAGAGAGGGTGAACTACCTCCCAACATACAAGAGCTGGTAACTTATTTCTGATACTGGTAGACTTAATATCGCCGATAATAGAGCTATCAAAATTAAAAACTATTAAATATAATGTGAATAAACCTGCGAACATTACCTAGTCTCAATGCATGCGAAACCAAATATGGTCTCGTAATCTTTGCACTGATGCATACGAAACCATATTTGGTTTTACGAAAAAAAATCTAAATTATTTGACTTTGAATATTTTTTTCTTTGAAAATATGTTAATTGGTACGTGAATAAAACATTATTCACACTAATCATTTTTTTATTCTTCTCCTTCATAATTCATGCAGTAGAGGGTTAAGATGCATACTATACTATGCCTATTTATCTATTTGGGGAACATGGTGGAATTGTTCCCCAAAGGCAGAGTAGATGTTTCTCTGCAACAGGCCCATCTGACCCACTTGCCCGGTGGTCTTTCGAGCTTTAACCAACAGTTGTTGTTGGTTGGTCGTATATATGTCGATTGCTCCCGAAAACATTGCTTGCGCGATCTAGACATAATGATGTTGTGTCGCGATCTTTTCTGAAGCTCGTAGTGCGTAGCATGTCTATGTAGTTCATCTAGCGACAGGTAGATGTCGCTACAATCTATACTCATTATGAATATTATTTTTTACAGGCAGCGTTTTATGCAGATATGCAAAGGCATTGTGGACAAAGGAATGATAATGGTCGTGAAGGAACCTTCTCTTGTCGGCAAGAAAGCTAACCCCGAAGATTATGTTAACAAGGTTATTTTATTTATATTTGGGAAACCTGGGGAAACAAAAAAAACTTAGGCCTTTACTAGATGATTTATACAGTGTCAGGAGGTAATCTTTGCCTACACTTATCGGGACACTGTAGTGCCTGGGACAATGTTGTGATGGAGTAGGCTTGTAGCACCTAGGTACACCATCCTCTCAGCTTAACCGGCCATATCCACAGGAAAGACATGGTCAATACGCGTGGGGCTGACTAAGCCGCGGGTTTCCCCACGATGTTTTCCTTCACCGTTTAGAGCTCGTGTTAGTGCGCATATAAATTTTTCGAAACGAAAAATCCATTGATGCACGGCCAGGATTCGAACCCACGACGTCTAATCAAGATAATAAAGGACTGGCCTGTTAGCTCAGTTAGTAGTAGCTCTGCCTTCTGCACTGTAGGTTGTGGGTTCGATTCCCAACCAGGACAAACATTTGTGTGATGAACATAGATGTTTGTTCTGTGTCTGGGTGTTATAAAGTGTTATAAGTATGTATTTACAAATATATATGTATTCTATCAGTTATCTGGTTCCCATAGTACAAGCATTGCTTAGTTTGGGGCTAGATGGCGCTGTGTGAAATGTCCAGCAATATTTATTTATTACTAGCTGCTGCCTGCGGCTTCGCTCGCGTGGTACCCGAATAAAAAGTAACCTATGTTACTCTCCAGCCCTCCAACTATCTCCACACAAAAAATCACGTCAATCCGTCGCTCTGTTTTGACGTGAAAGAAGGACAAATAAACACACTTTCACATTTATAATATGGGTACGGATTCTATCAGTTATCTGGTTCCCATAGTACAAGCTTTGCTTAGTTTGGGGCCAGATGGCGCTGTGTGAAATGTCCAGCAATATTTATTTATTATTTACCATTAAGTATGTCTCTCTCCCACAGTTACAAGAGATAATATACGACGATGTGTTCTTCCAATACACTCAGAACCCTCGTCTACTGCACATCCTGCGTCAGCTGATCGGTGATGACGTCACCGGTATACATAGTATGTTGATCAACAAGCCGCCCGGCACCAGCCGTCATCCCCCACACCAGGTATGTAATATCTGTTATTTTTATTTATATTCTTTTACATCTCTCATATTCGGTAAGTAGGTCCTTATTACCCTCAAATGGGGCTTGTAGGTGACCAATTAGCGCTCTAGGGTAATAATGTAGCTAGAAAAGCCCTAGGGCGGTAATTAATTAAAAACTCGAACTTTTTGAAAGAGTAGTTTTTTTTTTATTACTTACCGCCCTAGGGCTTTTCTAGCTACATTGTTACCCTAGAGCGCTAATTGGTCACTTACAAACCCCATTTGGGGGTAATAAGGACCTACTTACCTCACAATCGAGATGTAAAGCGCCTAAATATCTCGGGCTGCAATTGATGCCTTACAGCCCTTGGCTACTAATCTACTATTGGTTTTTGGTGTTTAAATTTAGAACACACCAATATAATTTGACCTCCATTTCAATGCTTTATTTTTGACCTCCATTTCAATGCTATACAATATACATATTAGACAACCTCCTTGCGCAAAAAATACTCGATACAAACTCCTTGTGCAAATAACTCCTCGAGATTTGAATGATCGACATTTTCGACAAAGAGTATTAGAATAATATACTATTTTAACTTTTCTTTTTAGCATTAGAATATTATACTATTTTGCTACAATTCCAGGATCTTTACTACTTCCCCTACCGTCCGGCCGACAAGATAGTAGCTGCTTGGACCGCTATAGACCATGTCACGTTAGACAACGGATGTCTGTATGTGATACCAGGCTCGCATAAGAAGCAGGAAATATTCCCTCATGGCGCAGTTACTGTAAGTTTCAGTTAATAAAAATTAATAAAATATACTCCTCAAAACCAAATACCCCACTAAGGGTGGATTCTACCAAACTGTCATCTTACTCCCAGAGTAGTTATTCCATTAGCCAACAGAATTCGAAATACATTTGTTTAGAAAGCGCAACCGAACATTATTAGGTGCATTAAAATTATCCTGGTTATAAGGTGTCAACTTTACAATGTCAAAATATTCATACTAACAACAGTTTATCTGTGGTTTAATCTCCAGATAAAACATATTCCAGTTTGGTAAAATCCAGCCTTAGAAAGTTTGACTTTAAAATAGTAATTAAAATTGGATGTAGGTACAATTTATTTCCATTTGGGTTTCAGGAATGTGTTACCACTGAATGTGTTAGTTTAGAAATTTATTTTTAGAAAAAAATGGGACACGTTCAGATACTAATGTGCAAAAAACTAAAAACTTAAAAAAAATATATCGAAATATTTCAAGTGGGCCCTATTTTGTTTTGAATATGAATTATTATCATAAAATAGCTAATTTCGAGCAAACTGTCAGTTGCGTCGGTGGTGTAATGGTCAGCATAGTTGCCTTCCAAGCAGTTGATCCGGGTTCGATTCCCGGCCGACGCACATTTTTGCATTTTTTTAATTTTTGTTCGTAGCCTGCAGAAAAATGGAAAAAGGCCAAAGATATTTTATTTCAAAATTATACATAATTAATACAAAACTTTCAACAATGTCTTTTCTGCACTTACATTAGTTTCGGGCTAGATGGCGCTGTTTAAAATAATAAAATAATGCTGGACATTTCACACAGCATCATGTAGCCCCAAAAAGTAAGCAGAGCTTGTGTTATGGGAACCACATGACTGATATACTATTAATATACTTTTTTGTAAATACATAGGTATAGTCCGGCAAAAACGGGTAGACACGGCAACTAAAATTTCAGTACTTTGGAAACCCTTTCTCTACTAATCTATGGTAAAGTACAGGTTTCTTGTCTATGGTACAGGTGCCGAAGACGTCAGTCAGAAGTAATAACTTACTTATAAAAGAGAATTTATTTATTTCGCGTATTTGGCTTGCACAGTGGCGCCCCCATTTATTTCTATTATTTTGTGTCGGACTATACTTATTACATAGAAAACACCCAGATCGAGACAAATATTTGCAGATCATACAAACATTTGTCCTGCGGCGGGGATCGAACCCGCAACCTCATGCGTCACCCACTGCGCCACAGAGGTCGTAAAATGTCCACTTATATTGATTTTTGTACTTATCTATTAATAGAATAGAATAGATGGGTGACCGCAAGTGACATTACGAACAGCGGGCGTAAAAAGGTCGCTATTGCAGAATAGCAATAGGAATTGAACTATAGGCCATCTCTTTTCATTGACACAGTGAAAAGAGACGGCAATATAGTTCAATTCATATTGTGATTCTGTTTTAGCGACCTTTTTAAGCCTGCTGAGCGCTTCCGTACTTCGGAGGGCACGTTAAATTGTCGGCCCCGGCTTTTAAGTCGTTAAGCCTTGACGGAGGCCTTTAGGCGGCCTTTTGGGGAACTATGGTGGAATCGTTCCCCAAAGGCAGAGTAGGTGGTTCCTCTGCAACGGGCCGGCCCATCTGGCCCACCCGTGGTCTTTCGACCAACAGTTGTTGTCGGTTGGTCGGCTATATGTCTATTGGTGGCGAAAACTTTGCTTGCGAATTCTAGACATATACGGTTGTGGCGCCATCTATGTTGAAGCTCTTAGTAAGTAGTATGTCTATGTAGTTCATCTAGCGACAGGTAGATACAGGCTACAGGCCTAAAAAATACGGTAAAACCACAGGTTTATTATGATTTCAGGACGCAAATAAATTATACCACGGCATCTTGGACGCCGATAACTTTGCTCCGATAGACCAGCGCGTGCATTTAGAGATGAGTCCTGGAGACACCGTGATCTTCCATCCTTATCTAGTCCACGGCTCGGGACCTAATGTTTCTAAGGTAATTAATCATTAGTACTATTTTATTTGATTTATCAACTGACATCTCAGCACCTCCCTTTTACTAGATGATTTATCAATGTTCGCATAAATCCGACTTTGTTGACAGTCTCCGACCGACTTCGACCAACTTTGTTGATCAACTTCGACCGACGTTGTTGACCAACTTTGACCGACATTGTTGACCGACTTCGACCAACTTTGTTGACCGACTTCGACCTACATTGTTGACCAACCTCGGCCAAAATTTGTTGAGCGACTTCGACAGACTTTGTTGCCGTCTACGACCGACATGTTGATCGACTTCAACCGACTTTGTTGACCAACTTCCACCGACTTTATTGACCAACTTCGATAACTGGGCTCAGATAGAGCAGCGCGTGCATTTAGAGATGAGTCCTGGAGACACGGTGATCTTCTATCCTTATCTAGTCCACGGCTCGGGACCTAATGTTTCTAAGGTAATTAATCATCAGTGCTATTTGATTTCTTCTATCAACTGACATCTCAGCCCCCCTTTCTTTTAAGTAATTGATTATTTATCACGGTTCGCATAAATTGGACTTTGTTGACCGACTTCAACCAACTTGTTGACCTACTTCGACCGTCTTTGTTATCTAAATTCGACCAACTTTGTTGACGGACATTGTTGACCAACTTCGACCGACTTTTTTTACCAACTTTGACCGATTTGTTGGCTGACTTTTTTTTTTGTGTTTGTCTTATTTTTCTCATTTTGTTATTTTGCTTTGTTGTATACTTATTGTATTTGTTGAATAAATGTATTTTCTTTCTTTCTTTCTTTCGACTTCGATCGTCTTTTTTGACCAACTTCGACCAACTTTGTTGCCCGACCTCGACTAAAAAAGCCATTCATGCATAACTTGGTATTCGACTCCCTACGACTTTGATCCGAAAGTTTAGTTTTTTATTTTAAATATTTTATTTTTATTGTTGTGTGGTGTGTCTTTATAATTCGTTTATATTGCAGAATTACCGCAAAGCCATAACATTTCACTTCGCGGACACTCACTGCGAGGTTATCGACGTGACGGGCACCGTCCAAGAAGACGCCGCGAGGGAACTAGAGGAAGAGGTTAGGAAGAGAGGATATAACCTTACTTTCGCTGTGAGTACTTTTACCTTTCAGCTGAGATGAAAAGGCCGTTATACTTCCCTCCTAACAAAGAGTACAGTAACTCGATTTTTGGCAAAAACTAAAATCAAGTCTATTACATGTAATGAAGACTTGATTTTAGTATTTGCCAAAAATCGAGTTACTGTGCCCTTCGTTAGGGGGGCAGAATAGGAATTGCATTATATGCCGTTCTTGTCACTCGGTCTATGAAAAGGGACGGCATATAGTTCAATTCCTATTATGATTCTGCTATAGCGACTTTTTTAACCCCGCTGATAACTCTATTATTACCCTAATACCATATTTATCAAAACTAGAATATATCGATATTTTAACTATTTAACATCTACCAAAATTAGAATAAGTATAAGTATCTATATTTTAACATCCACCAAAATATTCGAAACATTTTATTTTATCAGTGTTCCGCTGTGTGTGTGCCGCGACACACTGGTGTACCGTGGTCATTAGTTGGTGTGCCTCGGAATAATAAGGTTACCTATCTCAGTTAAGCTACTCCAAATTCGGACCGCATAAGCTCAACTAAACAAGTTCATGTTTCGTATAAAAAAATGACTTTTAATTTATGGTGTACCTCCAAAATTTTCCGATTACCTAGAGGTACAGTCAGCGTCATCAATCGGTATCCCCCTATTGATTTTAACAAGGACCCTTTTCATTTCAACTTTGGATTTCAGTCGGATTTGCTAGTATAGGAACTCGAGCGAAATTAGATATCCATAAATATAATAGCAAATCCGACTGAAATCCAAAGTTGAAATGAAAAGGGTCCTTGTTAAAATCAATAGGGGGATACCGATTGATGACGCTGACTGTACCTTGAACACAAAACGTTTGCGGAACACTGAGATAGATGATACACACATCATCAATGAGTCATCAATTTATTAAATTGTTTTTATTTCACAGGATTTTTGGAAATACAAAAGCAGGGCTGTAACTGTTGTCAAATCGAAGTTATAGATTTTAATATAATAGGTAAAAATAATTGTGGTCTTGCTTTTGTGTGATGTCTTTGTATGTCTTTTATGCTAACTGTGCTGGATTTTGGCTTTAGCATCTTAAAACTTTCAGTCTGTCTAAACTTACTGAATGTGAACTTTGGTCATATAAAAGTATTAAGTTGTTAAATTGTTTGTGTCCGTTTTTGATTATATTTTTATTTTACAATCAGTAAAAGTTATAGAGCTACATAATAAATCCCCTATATTGGACCCCCTAAAATCTGAAATATTGTGTTATTGATCGAATTTTAATTATTTTTTCTAGAAATAATTTATTTAAAATAACTGTGTTTGTTACAATGTTAACAATGAATGTCGAAGTCGGTCTACAAAGTCGGTCGCAGTCGGTCGAAGTTAGTAACAAAGTCGGTCGAAGTCGGTCAACAAAGTTGGCCGAGGTTGGTCAACAATATCGGTCGAAGTCGGTACACAAAGTGTTTGTTTCTGACTGCATGGGTCCTTTTTAGGGTTCCGTACCTTAAAAGGTAAAAAAAGGAACCCTTATAAGATCACTTTCTTGTCCGTCTGTCCGTCTGTCCGTCTGTCCGTCTGTCCGTCTGTCCGTCTGTCCGTCTGTCTGTCCGTGTGTCACCATCGATTATCTCAGGAACGGGTGGAGCTAGCAAGTTGAAATTTGTACCATATACTGAGGTCTATGGTCCCTATTGTGAGTATAAAAATCAAGGTCCTGAGTCAACACTATAAAAAGATATAGTCAAATTTAGGTTTTCGTGAAAACTTGTAAGTACCAAAACTTACCTTAATTATCAACTTTTTTTATTTTTCGGAATTTTTCCTTTACTTGTGCTGTAAAACCTTGCTTGTACCCAAATTTGACAATACTAGGTCAACCGGAAGTACCCTAGAGGTTTTGGGTTGAAAATCTAAATGGTAGTTCCCGTTGACCTAGAATCACGAAATTTGGCAAAAAGCAAGGTCTTATAGCACAAATAAAGGAAAAATTCCAAAAAGTTAAAAAAGTTGAAAATTAAAGGGTGTTCCCATACATACATAGTTGACGCCAATTAAGATTGTCCTCTGAGTTGTATGGGCGCTCATACAAATAAGCGGGCTACAATAACATAATGGGTATAATGGGTAGGTACGGAACCCTCGGCGTACGAGTTCTACTCGCACTTGACCGGTTTTTTTTATACAATGATATAGGTACCAATTTTTTTATTTGTTTTTTTTTTGTTTCAGGAATTGTGGCAATTAAAAAGCAGAGAGGTTATGGTCAAGTCTAAATTATAAACCTAAGTTTTTAACGGAGAAAGTTATAAAAATTGATAAAGTTGAGGTTTTGGTCGCAACTAAACTACAGTCGTATTGCTCACTAAACGGACTAAAATCGGACTAAAATTGAAGGAACAAATGCCATGTTTCATATATTTTTAGTCCGTATAATGAGCAATACGACTATAATGTAGTCGGGCAACAGATCCAGTTGGTACAAATAAATTTCTTATGATATAACTAAATAAACCTCAAATAACTTCTACTATGTTAGATGATTTCATAATTTGGTGGTGGAGTAAGTCTTCGTTTTATAAAAAAGCCGCATTGCTTAGAAAATGTTTTTTCCTTGTCACTCTCAAGTCGACGAAAAGAGATGGCAACAGATTAAGCTGTTTGAATCTATAGATAGCCTATACTGCCTATATAGATAGCCTATATATATTTTTTTATGGATTTTTCTTCGTAAAAAAATCAACTGAATAATTATTATAGCCCTAGTTTAATGGACTTCAAGCTTTTTATCCCATAAACGGCTATATCTGTTGTCTCTTTTCGTTTACAAGAGGGTGACAGAAACAAAACATTTTATAAATTATCAGGTGATTATAAAATGGGATAGAAATTATTATCGGTTGATAAGGGCTGTGATATTTACAATTTGGCATTATTATATTTTAAATGATATTGTATGATTAAGGTGAAATTATAATTGTAGTTCTAAGAAACACATTCCAATAAAATTTTATTTTATTTTCTTATACATGCATTTGTTTATTTTTGTACCTATCACTTTAATAACTCCTAGCTCCCGCCCGCGGCGTTGCCCGCGAGGTACCTACATAACATAATAAGCCTGGGTCTTACTTATGAAAGATGTTTAAAGTTGAACACTGGTTAAACAATGTCCTGTCTTTATTTGTGGATAGTGAGAATAGAGACAGGACGTTGCCGCGTTGTTTAACCAGTGTTCAACTTTAAACATCTTTCATAAGGGGGCCTATGTTCATCCTGAAAGTTCATGTCTCTAATCTAAATGCTCTTATTTAGTCAAGGTCGTTCAGTTGTTCTGGTGTGTAGAATTAAAGAACATACAAACTTGCATAAATATTATTGTTCAAGCCTTATTTGGACAATTAGTAATTTTTACATAACCTAGTTCTGCGATAGCAGCGCTGCGTCTATCGGACTTCAGTGCTGACGCCGACTCTAAAAGCTGAGCTAATTACTTGATAAAATCTTTTTTCAACAAAAAATTTATGTACCTACCATCAAAATTAATTTTGGATTCCCTCTAACTTAGTTAACATCAATTTGATAGGCATTATGCAGTACATTGCTGCTTTGAAAAAAAAAAAACTTAGGCCTTTACATCTTTACTAGATGATTTATAGTGTCAGGAGGCAATCTTTGCCTACTCTTAACTGGACACTGTGGTTCCTGGGACTATGTTGAGATGGAGTAGGCTTGTAGCACCTACACCATCCTCTCAGCTTACCGGCCTTATCCACAGAAAAGACATGGTCAATACGTGTAGGGCTGACTAAGCCGCGTTTCCTCACGCTTTCATTCCTGCTTTGAGGTAACGTGGTAATCACCATCCTTTTAGGCAAACAACAATGTACCTACAAAGGGTCTTACTTATAAAAGATGTTTAAAGTTAAACACTGGTTAATAACGTCCTGTTTTTATTTGTGGATACAGTGGCGCCCCCCCCCCCCCCTCCAAAAAATAATTTCTGACAATATGGGTGCAAGACACTGTTTATGATAAATGTTTGGATAAATATGCAAATATTTGTAACGTAGGCGCCGCGCCGGCTTGAAACTCGGTTTACACTTTGCTCGCAAAATACTTACTCATGAAACTAAAACATTTTTTTTTAACAAGTGCAACATAATCTCAAAATACTGAAGCTAATATGCGAGCAAAGCGAGCTCCCTACTCTTGCAAAATACACATGAACCTAAGTGCGAGCGAAGCGATCTGAATTTTTTCAAGAAAATGTAACATGTGACACTTGAGTTTTCTTATGGTGCTTAAAGAAAAGGCTGCTGCTTAAATGCGAGCGAAGCGAGCCGAATTTTCAAAGACAAATGCTACATAATGAGATGATACTTGATTTTGCTTGCAGTGCTCAAAGAAAAGGCGGGCTGCTTGTCGGTTTCTATTACTAAAATAGACATGAAGCTAATATGCGAGCGAAGCGAGCCGATTTTTTTTAACAAATGCAACATAATCGCAAAATACTGAAGCTAATATGCGAGCAAAGCGAGCTCCCTACTCTTGCAAAATACACATGAACCTAAGTGCGAGCGAAGCGAGCTGAATTTTTTAAAGAAGATGTAACATTTGACACTTGAGTTTGCTTACATATGGTGCTTAAAGAAAAGGCTGCTGCTTAAATGCGAGCGAAGCGAGCCGTATTTTCAAAAACAAATGCTACATAATGAGATGACACTTGATTTTGCTTGCGGTGCTCAAAGAAAAGGCGGGCTGCTTGTCGGTTTCTATGACTAAAATAGACATGAAGCTAAATTCGAGCGAAACGAGCCGATTTTTAAGACACATAACACGTTATATGATGGAATGACAAGGGGCCGCAATCCGCGCGAGGCCGGGCGATTGCACCGTTCGCCAACCCCTAAGGCCGCCAGTTCAGGCAAGGCATTATACTTACTTTGGTCGCAAAATACTCAGTAAAGCTAATATGCGAGCAAAGCGATTAAAACGAAGCGAGCGCCCTTCTTTTTGAGCCGATTTTTTTTAAGACAAATGCAACATGTACCTATTGTGGTGACAACACTTGACTGTGCTCAAAGAAAATGCTGGCTGCTTGTCGGTTTCCATTCTGTGGTCAGACATAACTCATTTTGCTCGCAAAATAGTTACCTACTCATGAAGCTATAAGCGAGATCCACGAGCAAAGAGAGCCGAATTTTCTTAAGACAAATGCGTGATGATCAGTGATCGGAATGAGGCGGGCTAAAATACCTAAAGTTCGAAAAATCACAGAGACAAATGGAGACGCCTTAGGACTAAATATTTTTCGACCCAATTATTTCCGTTTCCGGGACATTAATAAAGAACATCTAACATTAAGGTGAATCAATTTTTTACCTGAGTTAATAACAAAAACTAAAATGTAAATTATAAGGATAAAAAACTTTTTTCCGTCGGTCAAATAGAAAAATTATTAGAATTAGTTCACAATATTATTAACATTAATTTTAAATGTACTTACTCACTGTGAAAATTGTGCCAACTTTCAATAAAATTCAATAAAAAAAAAGGAAGTCTCCCCTTTTTTGCCTCTGTTCTTTGAACTTTAGGTATTTAAGCCCGCCTAATTCCGATCACTGGTGATGATACTTTTTTCATTCAAATACCCATTTACATCCCCTTACGGGTAATACCAATTTGAACACCCTCTGGCACTCCCTTTGAAAGGTAGATTTTACAAAAAAGTACGATTTTTTTTCACCGTGGTCCACGGTGACACCCCCCTGTGCGTGGCGCCCGGGGCGGACCGCCCCGTCCGCCCCCCCCTTACGCCGCCACTGTGTGGATAGTAACGAGTAGAGACAGGACGTTGTTTAACTAGTGTTCAACTTTAAACATCTTTCATAAGTAAGGGGGAATGTGTTTATAAAATTGATGTCAACTGAATTCAATACAGCTGGTAAAAAAACAAATGTTTAATTAAATATTTTATTACAAAATCTTAGGTCTTATTTCTTAGATTACAATCAAAACTACATTTAATACTCTGTTTGGTGTAATTCTTCAAAATATTTCTAATATAATATTACGAATTCTAATAAAACAAAAACATTAACTTTTTTTTTATAAAAAGCGCCAGTTTTTGGCTGATGGCAGATAATTTCAACAAATGAAGTTGAAGTTGTTTTATTATTATTTTGTAATAGTAGGTATAGATTACTTAAAATATAATGTCTGTTAGTTACATCCTTATTTATTTTAAACCTAAGAGTTTTTTATTAAGTACAAAATTTAATCTATTGTCAAAATTCAACCTACTGTCACTAATTTTTTAAATTCTATTTGGAATTTAAAATAATTATTATACAAAATCTAACAATCTAAAGTGAAGTTACAATTAATTTGTATAATTCCAAATATATACAGATCATTAACCTAGTTTAATATAACTTTAAATCTCTATAAAATATATATTTGAGCTAGGTAATTATTTTTATAAATAAAGTTAAAATTATAAAAAAGGGTGAAAATAACTTATTTTTTAAAACTGTGACATGAGACTAGATCTGTTTGAAGATTATTAATATTAACTGCATTCTAATTATAATTAAGTCGGTTTTAAAGAAGAATATTAATGTGGTAACTTAAACGTAATTTGAAATTTCACTCGACTCCGTCAAAAATCTGTAAAAAACACGTATTTTTCATTTAAAAACAGGCCAAATAAAAATAAAAAAATAATTTTGACAAAATAGAACAGGTCCATGCTTACAGTAGATTAGGAAGCAAATTTTTTAATTATTTTTAGTTATAATAAAAAGCCAAAAATTTTTGACCGTAATTGTTGAACCAGCTTAATGTTATTATAAAAATTATTACATCTTTATAATTTAAATTCATAATTTCTACATAATTTATGAAGCGAAAGCATAATTCATGTCCGGCCGTTAGAAAATCTGCTAAATCTAAATCAAAGATATAATATTTACGTAAGCAATATTCGTTCTTTGATTCTAATTAATTTTAGGTAATTTTAAGCTTGTTAATATTGTTCATTATGCATAATAATTATTTTAAAATGTCTATAGCAACAGTAGGTGAGTTTTTTACTAAAACTACAAGAAAAGGCGAATGACTACATAATACTAATTCATATAATTTAATATTTTCTACATGCAGTGCGAATTAAATTTGTGTAAGTACTAAAAGCGTAAAGCATTTTAACTGAGCGTCCCAATTTCATAATTTTGATAAACTTAACTTAAAAATTATAAGTAAATAATTAATCTTATATTAATTTAATATTTTTTTTTAATAACGAAGAATTATTTATTGCACAAAAACATAGAGGTACGCTCTCCTTATCACAAAATATATTAACAATCACGCGTCTTATAATGAAGTAAGGTAACAAATTATATTATTTAAATTATATTTAATTGTTAGTTCTAATGTTAAACTGGCACTAGTTTAAATGAATTTATAATTAATAATTATATTAAGCTGATAAGGTAGGTTAGTTTCATTAGCTAATAATATTAAAGCTGGGAAACCAAATGTTTATTTTAATTATTTAAAATATTTTTTTATAATTATACCTATAACTTGATTTCACATTTTGATCAATTTCATTCTTTTATTTTCAAGAAAAGTGAATAATTGAAATATTATGAGTTGCTAAAAATTAAATTACAGAGACGTGCAAACAGCATAATTCTAACACCCGAATACTGAAACGGTGCTTATTATTGACATTAATTGTATTTTTTGTATACGTCTCTGAAGAGTAAGAATGTTTCACTTCCAAAACTTTCGTGAGTTGTAATAGTCATTATTTAAAACACGGGAATTACTCACGTAAAAATATCGTCGATTTAGGTACCGACAATGTGAGACGCTCGCGCTCGTAGTAACCTTGCCGCAACTCCCTCCTTACCCAGATGAAGATTCTCCGGATGAATCGAAACATTGTCGGTATCTACATCGACGATATTTTTACGTGAGTAACTCCGTGTGTTAAATAATGTCGAGTAAGAACGTCTCAAATAGTTAATTTATTCTAAAATATTTAAGTAGCGTTTCAGTATTCGGACGTAAGTATATTATTATGGGGTAAAAAGTGAGTAGGTATTATAAATAACTGTGGTTTTGCTTACTGTTGTAAAATATTTGTCATTTTTAAGGTTGCCGCACACCTATCCGCACGAAACGACCGAAACGAATTTTAGAATTCTTATGAAATCCTATGAAACCTCGCACGCCTGCCCGTGTCGAATCGTCCGATCTGACCGAGTCTGGGATAACTTTGAGAATTCGGATAGGTGTGCGCTCAGCCTTAGGAGTAATGTCAAATACCTAACCACAAAGCAAAAACACAGATTGGAATATAGGAGCCGTTCCAGGAAGAAATAGCCGGCTAAAAAGGGGAATAACTTTTGTAATAAACACATTACCCTTCCATTGCTTTGCGCAGTCGGGTAAAAACATGCATCGCATGCAAAATACACTGGACAGCAAATAAACCGGACCTGCACCCGCTACTTTGGAACTCTGATTCGATTTTCTCAAAAAGTATAAAACTTACAACTATATAAGTTACACCTACAGAAAGTGCGTTTCATGATGATCAAAATGAATGGAAACTCATTGGGATTAATCAATTTATTGAGTGTTTATTAAAGGTTTAACAAAGAAGAGTCGTTTTTCAGTATTTCGTCGTCCGAAAAAAGTCGCAAAAATAATACGCGTCTGAGCAAATGATGGACAAAAACTAAATATAAGAAACATCCGACTATCCTCATTGTAGAAACACATTACCCTTCCTTTGCTTTGCGCAGTCGTGTAAAAAAAGAACGCTAGACGCGAACTCTAGTCAAAACAAAACAAATTATTAGTACTGTTTGTTGCTTGATTACAACGTGAATGAGGATCAATCAGTAAACGAAATATTGGGTTTCTAAGTATGAGGGCGTATACTCTTTAGCATTCTGAGCATTCTGTTTTTTAAATAATTAAAATCCATCAATAAATGACGAAGTTATTCAAGTTTTCTTTTCGGCCATTTCAAAACGCGCGCTCGGAGCTTCGCGCTGCGTCTGACGTCACCAGGCGCCCGCGGCTCGGTCTACTAGTACAAAATCGCTAGTTAATTTCAAACTAGCTTCCGCCCGCGGCTTCGCTCGCGCGGCACCTGGATAAAAAGTAGCCTATGTCCTATTTCAGATCAAGAACTATCTATGTTTTAAATTTCAGCCAAATCAGTTCAGTGGTTGTCGAGTTATAGAGGAACAAACATAAATCCAAATATCCTAACTTTTGCATTTTTAATATTAACTAGCTTCCGCCCGCGGCTTTGTACGCGTGGTACCCAGATAAAAAGTAGCCTATGTCTTATTCCTGGTCATTATCTATCTATATTTAAAATTTCAACCAAATTGGTTTAGTGGTTGTTGAGTTATAGAGGAACAAACATCATCCATCCAAACATCCAAACTTTCGCATTTATAATATTAGTGTGATAGTGTGATAGTATGATTAGTGTGATGTGAAAGTGTGATAGTGTGATTTGAAAACCTAGTTTAGGTAGGTAGGTATGTGATTATTTTGACTCGTACATACAAATTATTAATTAGGTATTACGATTAAAAGTATGTATAAAAAAATACCTATTCACTAAAAAGTTTAAAGGCGAAAATTATTTTTAAGTAGGTACCTACCTAGGTAAGTAGTAAGTAGGTAGGTACCTACCTAAAAATAATTTAAGTAGGTAGGTAAATAATTTAGGTAGGTAAAGTTAATATTAGTGTGATTCGACTCCTGATTGTTAGTTTTGTTTGTTATTGTTTTCGGTAAGTATCGGTACTTACCTAAAATACCTATTCAGTAAAAAGTTTAAAGTCGAAAATTATTTTTAAGTAGGTACCTACCTAGGTAAGTAGTAAGTAGGTAGATAGGTACCTACTTAAAAATAATTTTCGCCTTTAAACTTTTTACTGAATAGGTATTTTAGGTAGGTACCGGTACTTACCGAAAACAATAACAAACAAAACTAACAATCAGGAGTCGAATCACACTAATATTAAAAAGCGAAAGTTTGGATGTTTGCATGGATGTTTGGATGGATGGATGTATGGTATGACGTCACACACATCTAGTCGCGATCTTCTCGCGAGAGTTTTTTAGATTGGTGCACTAAAATCTCTGTCTGTAATAAAACTCGGTCATTTTTGATCCGATTAAAAAAACAAAAACACAGTAAGTAGGTATTTATTGTTTTTTTATATCTAAGGGGTAGTCCGAGGTATTTCCAAAGACATTTGATACATTCCCACATTTTGCAGCAGACAACATTCCATACGTGACAGGTTGCAAGCCCATCGACGCTATTAGAAAGCTAACTGGTTTTCTCACAATATTTTCCTTCACCGTTTAGAGCTCGTGTTAAAGCGCATACCTACCTAGGTACCTACTTTACTTATACATTTTTCGAAACGAAAAATCCATTGATGCACGGCCGGGTTCCAACCCACAACCTTCGGATTGAAAGTCGAGGCACTAGCGCACTCGGCCAACACTGCTTCTCTACCTCTGACTACCCGCTTAGACTTTTTCAACGGATCTAAAAATTCCTAAAAGATCTGATAGAATATGTCTACTGCGCCTTGGGAATACAGTCGTAATCATATTTAAAAATAAAAATGAAATCATTTATAATTTTTTTAAATCTACAAATCTGCATAAGTACTTACTTAACAAAAAACGTGAATGACCTCGAAAGTTTGGATGTTTGGATGTATGTTTGTTTCTCTATAACTCGACAACTACTGAACCGATTTGGCTGAAATTTAAAATATAGATAGGTAATGAGCGGGAATAGGACATAGGCTACTTTTTATCCAGGTGCCACGCGAGCGATGCCGCGGGCGGAAATTAGTTTGAAAATAACTAGGGATTTTGTACTAGTGGAGCGAGCCGTGGGCGCCTGGTGACGTCACAGCCAGTCGCGGCCTTCTCGCGAGCGTTTTTTAGATTGGTGCACTAAAATCTCTGTAACTCGGTCATTTTTGATCCGATTAAAAAACCAAAAACACAGTATTTTTTGTTTTTTTTGTATCTACAAATCTGCATACTCAACTAAAATCGTGATTCTTTCTCATTGACTGTACTTTAGAATAAACGTAGTCATTAAAATCAGCATGAAACACTTCTGTAGGTATAACTTTTATGATTGTAAGTTTTATACTTTTTGAGAAAATCAGAGTTCCAAGATGGCGCGAGTGGCCCGGTTTACTTGCTGTCAAGTGTATTTCAACTTTTAAAAGTGATCGCAAACTTCGCATACTTATTTTTTTATGTGTTTATATTAGGGTTTTGAAAGCAGTTTATTCCCTCCTACTATCAACATAGACCCTGACCACTTCACCTTCGTATTTCCGTTGTGATGGCATGAAGTAGAAGTCGGGGTTGGGAGACGGCTCGCCCTCCCGAGTCCCTCGAGGGAGGGAATATGTACTGCGGTCCGGACGGACTGAATATCTGAAATACAAATACAAATACATTTTACCAATAAAAAACATGCCTTTACATCTTTACTAGATGATTACGGGCCGAAACACATAACGGCGTTGCGGCGCCGCACCGCTGAAATAGGCAGTTTGCGTTGCGGCGTTGCGGCGGCGGCGTCGCGAAAAAGAGCGTTATAGTAGGGTAACCACAAAGACCTTTTACCTGTAGACACCCTCTTAGTCCCACTCACGTAAACACGTTCAAATTTATTGACCATAAAAGGTCCATACTTATTTCTGCTACTTCAGTTTCGTCCTGAGATCATGACGTAAGGGTCTCCCGGAAATTGTTTTATTATGCCGGTTTGTGCTGTCCAACTTTGTCAGAGTGATAGAAACAAACTGAATCATTGTCAACAAGTATGACGTCATAACGCTGTAATTTGAACCGCGTTGCGGCGCCGCGCCGCTAAAATCGGCGTTGCCGCCACTGCCGATTTCAGCGGCGCGGCGCCGCAACGCCGTTATGTGTTTCCGGCCCTTATACAGTGTCAGAAGGCATTCTGACGACTCTGTGGCGCAGTGGGTGAAGGCCCGCTTGTGACGCAGGAGGTTGCGGGTTCGATCCCCGCCGCGGGCAAATGTTTGTATGATCTGCAAATATTTTTCTCGGGTCTGGGTGTTTTCTATGTATATTATGTATGTATTTCCAAAAAAAATGTATTTAAGTAGTATATTAGTCACGTGGTTCCCATAACACAAGCTCTGCTTAGCTTGGGGCTACATGATGCTGTGTGAAACGTCCAGCATTATTTATTTATTCTTTTGTGTCAAGTCTAGTGTAGGCACACTTATCGGGATACTGTAGTGCCTGGGACATTGCTTGAGATGGAGGCTTGTTGGCCATACCTCCATACCCATATTATAAATGTGAAAGTGTGTTTGTTTGTCTTGCTTTCACGTCAAAACAGAGAGACGGATTGACGTGATTTTGTATGTGGAGATAGTTGGAGGGCTGGAGAGTGACATAGGCTACTTTTTATCTCGAAAAATGTATGGTTCCCGTAGCCTATATGTTATTCCATACGTGACAGGTTGCAAGTCCATCGATCTGTATATCTGAAATACATGTTGCTAAATTATAAATTTTAAAAACCCGACTTCATTATAAGCTGAGCAATTTTCTGCACTCTCGAGGTGCATTTCTGTTCATAACTCCGAAGATCCTTGACACAACAAAAACAAAACTTGACAAAACAAAAATTTGGTGAGGATCTCCTCACAAAACTTTTGTGGCACCAATCGGAAAGTAATCCTTTCAAACAAAAATAATTTTAAATTCCAGGCGTCTTTGAGTAATCGGCGAACATAAATAAAAAAAAAGATTGCGACGAATTGAAAACCTCTTCTAAAATAGGCAAAATAGGCAAAAATAAAAAAAAATACAAAAATTACAATCGACCGTGACAGGACTCGAACCTGCAATCTTCGGATCCGAAGTCCGACGCCTTATCCATTAGGCCACACGGTCACATGATGTTAGCTTGAAATTACTCATCGCTCCATTACGTCACTTTATCTAAGTATTTTATCCTTTTATGATCTAAGGAAAATTGGCATTGTATTACCAACCTTACTCCACTTTGTATTCTAACTGTTATCAAATAACGAGTACTTAGTAGAATTTACGGTATTTATTTAATCTCAGATGTATGGAACTTATAGAGGCGTAGTCAGCGGCACGACTTTGAAAAATCTAGGTCACAAAATAAGTTAAAAGTTAAAATAAGTACCTACTATAAAATAAATATAATAAAATAATGCACAGGTACTGTATACTTACATTATTTTTTTATTTAAAATGAAACAGACTTTTTCCTAACATCTATAAGTAAAGTACCTACTAATATAATAAAACGGAAGAGTTTGTTTGATCGCGTTGTAACTCACCCATATTGACCTTGTTGACCTTGACCTTGACCCCTAGGCCGCTGCAAGCTCCTCGTCTCATGATAATACTGAGCCGCGCTATTAGCATGCTTCGGCATCCTTCCCGTGGTCCCATTTCCATTCATCCTATTAGGCGACCTATGCCCATTCCTATGCCCGTTTTGGACCATCTCTATGCCGTTTTCAGGCCCGTTTCTTTCATGGTTCTTTTTCCCACTGCTGGGGCGGGGTGGGGGCGGGTCTGTGGGGCGGAGGGGGGCGGAGGTGGGGCGGTAGCGAGGGGGGGCGGTGGATAGGGTGCTGTTGTATTTGTCGTCGTTCTCGAATGGTTCGAAGGCATAGTTTGTGTTGGCTGAGTAGTCTTTCCAAGCTGCGTTTGGGATTAGCTGCTCCTGAAATTTAAAAAAATATATATGTAAGTACATACATAAAATCACGCCTCTTTCCCACAGGGGTAGGCAGAGACCACGGATTTCCACTTGCAAAAATGTATGTGTGAATTTAAAGTTATACTTAAAACTATTAAGTATGTAAACTATTCTAAACGTAGGTTGTTTAATAGGAGTAGAAAGTACAGTCATGGAAAAGGAATATTAACAATTACAATTTCTAAAACTATTATTATCAAGTACCTACCTATATTATGAGAAAACGGACAAAATGGAGTTTTATGGAAGAAGAAAACCTTTACTGGTAGTCTTTATTTCTTAAATTTTAAATGTTAATAATGGTTGCTGGTTTCATGTTTATTTGATTTCACAGTTTTTAACTTTTTAGTCTCACTATTTTTATTGTTCAATTTTAAAATAAACAATTTAAAAAAGTTGATGTTAACATGAACTTTGTTCCTTTACGGCTTCTAGACTTTTAATCAGATGGAAGTAAGTTCAAATCTTAACCTAACAACAAATTTTAATTTCAATCAAATTGACCTCGACTTTGACCTTTGACCTTTAACCTCACCTTAGTCTTCACAGTGGCCTTGCTCTTACACAAAGTGCAGCCGACCACGACGTATATTTCAACCAACTTGACCTCAACTTTGACCTTTAACCTTGACTTTGACCTCACCTTAGTCTTCACAGTGGCCTTGCTCTTATACAAAGTGCAGCCGGCCTGAAGCAACGCCACCAGTATAAGTGCGGCCACACACCCGACCACGACGTATATTTCAACCAACTTGACCTCGACTTTGACCTTTGACCTTTAACCTCACCTTAGTCTTCAGAGTGGCCTTGCTCTTACACAAAGTGCAGCCGACCACGACGTATATTTCAATCAACTTGACCTCAACTTTGACCTTTGACCTTGACCTTGACCTCACCTTAGTCTTCACAGTGGCCTTGCTCTTGTACAAAGTGCAGCCGGCCTGAAGCAACGCCACCAGTATAAGTGCGGCCACACACCCGACCACGACGTATAGTTTAGTCTCGGCGAGGCCGAAGAATGTACGAGCGTTGCCCTCGGCTTCCTCGGTAGGACGTTCTGATATTACTGAAAGGAATATCACATTAACACACGGGAATTACTCACGTAAAATTATCGTCGATTTAGATACCGACAATGTTTCGATTCATCCGGAGAATCTTCATCTGGGTAAGGAGGGAGTTAAATAATGTCTAGTACAACTCACGAAAGTTTTGAAAGTGGAATATCACATTATCACACTAGTCACACACACTATCATACTAATATTATAAATGCGAAAGTTTGGATGTTTAGATGGATGTATGTAATGTTTGTTCCTCTATTATAGAGTAGTTATAATAACTTGACACCCACTGAACCGATTTGGCTGAAATTTAAAATACTTATAGATAGTTATAGACCGGGAATAAGACATAGGCTACTTTTTATCCGTGTATAGACAGCGACAAAAATTGATGAACATTTTGAGTTTTTAATTTTGATATTTTTATTACAGAAAATGCCACCCTTGAAGGTAGGTACTTATAATATAGGTACAATCATCAAAAGAAAACACAAAAAAAAAACAATTCTGGAGAAAGAAAAGCAGAACTTAAAACAAATCATCGCTTTTTGTCGCTGAATATACGCGGCGGAACCTTGTTTGAAGATAAAATACTTACATCCCTGAGGTTCAAACACCAAAAACTCCGGATCCACGTTCAGATTCCCCACCCGTCCTTGCGCGAGCGTCTCTCTGACTACCCCCTGCCACTTCTCCATATCATCACCGGTGTTGTTCCTCACCGGTTCTAACGACCGGCCTGATTCGATCAGATTGGTGTCGATGGATTTGAGAGTTAGCTCCGCTATTATTGATTTGGTTTCGTTTCTGGAAAGAAGAACGATTCAATGAAAAATATAAAAAATAATGTGAGCAAAAGTTGATATAAAAATAGATGAAATAATGTGAGGAAAAGTTGATTTCGTTTGTAGAAATAGAACGTTATATCAGGGGGGTTTCACTCCGCAGTTTAGGTATTTTCTGCCGCGCGTCTCTTCGGGCAGGCGTATGACAGTGGGCTCCCACTTGCCTATTTATGCGACAAGCCGACAACCCTTCCACACCAGGGCCTGTATTCTACTAGATGACAACCGCTTTGGTTTGGTTCGATCTCTTAAATGTCAGCCATTTGGTGAAATAGTAGAATAGCTTTTCAAAAATTTGTTCTGCCAAAGTTCAAAACCTCACCACAACTGAGTCGTTTGTTATTAGTAGTCATGGAAACAGTCGCTTTAGTTGAGGTTTTGGTTGAGGTTGATAAAAAGTTCGGTACGAGAATCGACGCCCAGACAACGACAGAGTTATGCGTTAGAAAGAGCGGCAATGTTTAGGTGAATATCTCGCGCAATAAGCGTTTATGCGCGCTGAATTGCACTTTGTTGCGTCGCAGCAAAAATCGTTTTTATCGCAAAGTAAGCCTTCTGTACGTACTTTATTCTGTGGTTATATGTGAAAATATTGTGTTGTACTGTATGGGTTAATGTTGTAAGCTTGCTTGATAATGTTCTTGGGTTTTTTTGTTTACTCATTTAGATACTTACCTATAAGGATTTTGAATAAGTGAATGCCTCTTTCTCTCATATAATTTCGCACTTACTTGGTAGGACTAGTTATCGACATTTTTGCTCAACTTTTCTTTATCCTTACCTTTTTTTTCTACTCAGCATTAACTGAGCAATTTCAAGCTGTTTCTTAACCAACCCAACCTTTCTAACGTAGTTTATATCACTTACTGCATGAACCCGTTGACCAGTAGACCGTGATACCCCTTATTCTTCCCTATTTCAGCGGCCAAGTTGTCCGCTCTCCTCTGCACACCTCTTTATAACATCTATTACCTACCATTACCTACCATTATTACCTACCATTATATAAAGCGGAAGAGTTTGTTTGTTTGAACGCGCAAATCTCAAGAACTACCAGTCCGATTTGAAAAATTCTTCCTGCATGTGATAGTTAAACTCTTGAGGAAGGTTTTATGCTACTTTTCATCATCATCACCATCGCTACGGGGGCAACGCCGCGAAAGCTCTGCTCGTTTAGTTATATAATTCGAACAGTATTGTGTCACTATATCGAGCCAATTATTGTAGTTCAGCTTATGTTGGTCATACGTTCTGAATTCAGTCTCCACCAACATAAGCTGAACTAGACGATAATTCGCACGATATATCTTTTGTACCTATTTATTCTGTGCCGGGGGTTAGGTACTCCGTTCGTTGGGTACTAACCCAACCTTTCCATAATAAAATCACGCCTCTTTCCCACAGGGGTAGGCAGAGACCACGTATTTCTACTTACTACGATCCTGACACACCTCTTTCGCCTCATTCACTCTCATCACATTTTTCATGCAAGCTCGCCGGTTTAGGGTACTTTTGACCTGGCCTTTCCAACGTAGTTTATATCACTTACTGCATGAACCCGTTGACCAGTAGACCATGATACCCCTTGTTCTTCCCTATCTCTGCAGCCAGGTTGTCCACGACCCGTCTACTCAACTCCTCGTATTCTTTGCTGCCGGCTGCTGGCGTTTTAAAACTGTCTGCTAAACCTGAAATACCACGGAGTATGTGTTACTTATATTTTTTATTTTAGGAAATATTCTTTACATTACTTCACGCAAATAAATTATTTCTATTTCTATATTATGATCAATATAATCAGAAATCGCTCGTGGCGTAGCATAACAAGTGGCTGAAAACGGCTAAATTTAAAAATTATAAAACCCACTTCAGTATTATAAGCTGAGCAATTTTCTGCACTGTCAAGGTGCATTTCTGTTCATAACTCCGAAGATCCTCGACAGATCCTCATCAAATTTTTATGGCACCAATTGGAAATTATAACTTTCAAACAAAAAATTATCCCATAAATGAGTTCCCATGGGATAAAAAGCAGCAAAGCCGTGGGCGAAAGCTAGTTCATACCTGTGATACGAATCAGCATTGTGTACGAAGCCACCCCTGGAATGACTGGCTCAGTAACTATCTCCTCTTCTGTGGGTTCTGAAAAATTTTTCAAAATTGGTTTAAATGGGGGTTTCCCATGTAAAAAATGCTTGATTTGGCCAAAACCTCAAAAAATTAGTTTTCTAAAACAATAATATAGGTCGAAAGAACCTAAAAAATCTCGATAAAAAAAATTTGCTAAAATTAGAAAACACACCCTTGGCTATTCTTGGACAGTCTAATGTCAAAGTGGACAATGGACATAATGGAAAAAACATTTTTAAAAACAGTAACTAGATTAAGGATATTGGAGTAGTTTAGAAAATGGAAAATAAAAGTTACCTAAATAAATCTGTTATTTTTTTTTTTATATTATGAGGATTAATTAGATAAATTTTAGTAATCTATCCTACTAATATTATAAAGGCGAAAGTCCGTGTGTGTGTGCGTGTGAATGTTTGTTACCACGTATCTCCATAACTACTAAACCGATTTTGATGAAATTTGGAATGTAGATAGATAATAACCGGGAATAGGACATAGGCTACTTTTTATCCCAAAAAATGGCACGGTTCCCGTGGGATAAAAAAATAGTAATCCACGCGGGCAAAGCCGCGGGCGTCCGCTAGTTTCTATATATTTTTCACGCCTTGGACGAGGCAGAGTGTATTGGAGTCACGTAAACTGAAACTTTACTTAACTAACAACATCTATTGTACCTACATTCCTGCGAATAAATGATTATGATTATGGATTTCCTTTCGGGTCGGTTAGGGTTTTTTTTACATAATCATCATCGTAATGTGTTGCATATTTTCTTATTTTTTGGTAATAAAAAAAACGCAACCACTGTTAGTTATACTTTTCGCCACTTGTGGCGCTTATGTTTTTTAGTCTGGGCTAATAAAATAAGTACTCTCCTTTTTGGACACTAACTTATCTATTTTTCGTATTTTTTTATTTTTACAGGTTATGGGCCCAGCACGCTTCAACTGCGGTACATCTTACTTTGCGACTTTACGAGTAGTTTTAGACAAAAACAAAGTTAGTCACAAAAATAAATATTATCTTACCCGGTCCACAAGGTTTGATGCACACCCTATCCTCAGTAACGATCGGCGTCTGCATGTGTTTGCCTGTCCGTTTGTTGACCGGATCGAAGTCTCCGCCTTGCACAATGAACATCATGTACCAACACTGGGTGTCTGTAAACGGGAGATCCTAGAATGGACGAAGAAAAGTATTAGTATCAATGGCGTAGCGTGCCTTGGCGGTGCCCCGTATAAAAATTTGTTTGGGGGCCCTTATGAAGGGTAAAGATTTCTCTTGGGCTTGGGGGCCCCGTATATGTAATTGATACGGCAGATACGGCGGTAGCTACGCCCCTGATTAGTATGTTCGTAGTGGCCAACTCTTGGTGACGGAGTTTTTAGGCCGCCCAAAGGCCCTCTGTCATGGCTTAAGACTCTAAAGCCGGGACCGACAATTTAAGGTGTACGATAAGGATTCCCTCCGAAGCACGATGATGATGATGATGAGATTCAGACAGAAGAAACACTATGTCCATCACATAAATATGTCCTGGGTGGGAATCGAACCCACGGCCTAGAAGGTACAGTTACTCAAATGAGCTGAGAGGCCAGTCAAAGTTGGAAAGTGTTATTAAAACTTTAAAAAAACCGACATCAATGTTGAAACCTGAACTCTGCTCTTTTTCTGCACTCTCGAGATGTATAACTCTGAAGATCCTCCACAGATCCTCACTAAATTTTTGCGGCACCAATCGGAAAGTTTCCTTTCAAACAAAAAAAGAATTTTCCAAATCGGTTCAAGCGCCTTCGAGTATTCGGTGAACGTACATAATAAAAAAAATCCGATGAATTGAGAAGCTCCTCCTTTTTTTGAAGTAAGTTAAAAAAGTCAAGAATCTGCAAAATTTTGGATTTGGTAAATGCTAACCTTCTGATCACCAGTATTCCGTTTCCTCACGAAGCTGAGGGTCGTGACTCCATCAACTAAGCTGCCAGTTTCCTTTGTAATATCCTGCCTTGGATCGACCCGTGGCGCCGAGTAGCCGGTCACCCAACTGTCCATTAGGAACGGACGCCCCGAACGTGCGTCTACCCAGCCGATGATGGTGTCCGTTTGAGACTGAAAGAGATTTTGTTGAATGTAGCCAATTAACCATTGCTTTCTGTTCCTCGTACAGTCAGCGACGAAAATCAATGGACATTTTGAGTTTTAATTTGTTATACTTATATCTACTGAACCCGTGGAGTTATAGATAGATATGTAGCGACATCTACCTGTCGCTTGATGAACTACATGGACATGCTACGCACTACGAGCTTACTACGAGCTTCAGCGAAGATGGCGCCACTCAACATCAGAATTCCTAGATCGCGCAAGTGAACTACTCAACGCCGATCGGGTTATAACCAACCAACCGACAACAATTGTAGGTCGAAATACCACGGGCAAGTGGGCCAGATGGGCCGGCCCGTTGCAGAGAACCACCTACCCTGCCTTTGGGAAACGATTCCACCGTGTCAACTTACCATTTTCCTATTATTACTGAAGCCAATGCCGGTCCAATGCTTGCTATTTTTCATCCGTATAGTGAACCTCACGGAGTCCTTGCCTCGCTTCTGTCCGAGGCAGACCCATGAGGCGTGGTATTCGCATGTATTATTTAGAATAGCGCCATCTATTGAGCCTTGAACTTACCATTTTTCTATTATCACTGAAGCCAATACCGGTCCAATGCTTGCTATTTTTCGTCCGTATAGTGAACCTCACAGAATCCTCTAGCTATTGACCACTGGAAAAATTTAGAATAGCGCCATCTATTGAGTCGCAGTTTTAACTTACCATTTTCCTATTATCACTGAAGCCAATACCGGTCCAATGCTTGCTATTCTTCGTCCGTATAGTGAACCTCATGGAGTCCTCTAGCTATTGATGACTGGTAAAATTTAGAATAGCGCCATCTATTGAGCCTTAAACTTACCATTTTCCTATTATCACTGAAGCCAATACCGGTCCAATGCTTGCTATTCTTGGTCCTTATTGTAAACCTCACGGAGTCCTTGCCTCGCTTCTGTCCGAGGTAAACCCATGAGGCGTGATATTTAGAATAGGTAGCACCATCTATTGAGCCACAGAAACTTACCATTTTCCTATTATCACTGAAGCCGATACCGGTCCAATGCTTGCTATTCCTCTTACATAGTATGGCATAGAACCACAGAATACTAGTAGGTACTACGATAGAACCTCACACACAAAGTCCTTATCTAGCCTCTGACGACTGGAAAATTTAGAATAGCGCCATCTATTGAGCCTTAAACTTACCATTTTCCTATTATCACTGAAGCCAATACCGGTCCAATGCTTGCTATTCTTGGTCCTTATTGTAAACCTCACGGAGTCCTTGCCTCGCTTCTGTCCGAGGTAGACCCATGAGGCGTGGTATTCGCATGTATTATTTAGAATAGCGCCATCTATTGACCCACAGAATAAACTTACCATTTTCCTATTATCACTGAAGCCAATACCGGTCCAATGCTTGCTATTTTTCGTCCGTATAGTGAACCTCACGGAGTCCTTGCCTCGCTTCTGTCCAAGGTAGACCCATGAGGCGTGTTATTTAGAATAGCGCCACCTATTGAGCCTTAAACTTACCATTTTCCTATTATCACTGAAGCCAATACCAGTCCATTGCTTGCTATTTTTCGTCCGTATAGTGAACCTCACAGAATCCTCTAGCTATTGACCACTGGAAAAATTTAGAATAGCGCCATCTATTGAGTCGCAGTTTGAACTTACCATTTTCCTATTATCACTGAAGCCAATACCGGTCCAATGCTTGCTATTCTTGGTCCTTATTGTAAACCTCACGGAGTCCTTGCCTCGCTTCTGTCCGAGGTAAACCCATGAGGCGTGGTATTCACATGTGTTATTGCTGACGTCACAGTTGGTTGGGTGCTTCCATTCGCCCCCGCATTGGTCTTTGAGTGGCGTGATTCCACCAGCGAGAGAGGACTTTGTTTCTTCTGAAAATCAAAGATGAGTTTATCGAAAAGATAGAGATTTTTTGCACGCATAAGTATATTCCAAATATTCACACAGAAGAGAAAAAAAGTAATATAATAATACACGGGAACAAGGGCGGATTCAGGATTTTTTTCTGGGGGGTTCCTCTTACTCAGACGAAAATTCTTCAAATGAGCGAATAAAACCGAAAGAAGGCTAGTGCCTGTTGTCCTGATTTTTCACGTTATTGTGATTATTAGGCCGCCTGGAGGCCACCGTCATGGCTTAACGTCTTACAAACCGGGACCGACAATTTAATGTGCCCTCTTAACTCCACCCTCTTAAGAACGGAAGTGCTTAGTTAGATGTTAATGCCACTTGCCGTAACTCATTCGAAGACCGTTTAGATTGCCGCCCAACTTCAACGGTCGATCAAGAACGTCTTAGCAAGCTACGCAGGATACGTTAGTCTTTAATCTGAGAGGCTACGCTTTAGTACGCGACAGACAAGTTGTCCTAATAGCGAACCACGTGACAAGGATGCGCATACGCAATTCTTAGGCGAAAGAGCGAGACAGAGCACGTCACCGGATAACTTCTTTGCCGTGTATTATCCCCCTTACTTATGAAAGATGTTTAAAGTTGAACACTGGTTAAACAACGTCCCGTCTCTGTTCGTCACTATCAAAAAATAAAGACAGGACGTTGTTTAGCCAGTGTTTAACTTTAAACACCTTTCATAAGTAAGGCCCTATATGCCGTTTACACGCTCGCGTGCAAACAGATATTCAACGAGACAGAGATATGATTAGAGCGAGCACGAGGTAGCTCTGTCGCTCTCATTTCAAGGAGACCGAACGCGACAGAAGATAAATGGCCAGTTGAATCTATGCCCCGGACAACCATGAATCTACATACTTCGTAAACTGGATAATGCACGAAGTTTTAAAATCAATGTTTCATTCATACAAATTTACGCTGTAATTCCTATGTCATAAGGTTTATTTTTCTGTGTCTCAACTCAGAGTAGAAAAACGTACCACTTGAGAGACTCGAAAGTAGTAGTTTGTCCTTGTCTAGCAAGTTAGTAGTGGTATAGGGTATGATATAGGTACTCGTATAGGTAGTTGTATAGGTTGTCTAGCAAGTTTGTTCTTTGCCGTGTTATATGAGCGCTTCAAGCTGACGAAGTCTCTTACCGAAGAAGTTGATGGTTGCCACGCCCCTCTGGTCCTTATGTCCATGGTACTTGAGTTCATCTTGCCGGTAGAAGTCCCCGACGGCCGCGGTCCCCCCCTCGAGCCCCGAGGGGGGCACGTGTACGTACCTCCCCGGTTCTTGACCCCGCGCCCATATCACGTGCATTGCGTCGTCGACTAGAGAATGGTCGGTGGGCTCTTTGGCCTGTGGATTATATAACTTTATTGTACAAACAAGCAATTAATTCAAAAATAAAAAAACCCGGCTGAACTGAAAAGTTGGAAACAGCATTATCTTATAAATCACAAAATTAAATTACAATTTTATTATTAGGTATCTAGCTAGGGTTCGATGCCGTGCGCTTTTTCCTAAACTTTGTTGTCACAGTTGACACACAGATGGCTCTGTATGAAAATTAAATGCGTAAGTTACATACATACAGGCATACATAAACTCACGCCTGTATCCCGTCGTAGGGGTAGGCAGAGACCACAGATCTCCACTTGCTACGATCCTGACACACTTCTTTCGCTTCGTTCACTCTCATCACATTCTTCAGGCAAGCTCGTCGGTTTAATTCTTGACCTGGCCTTTTTTTAATAATTCGCCAATTTGGTCCAGGAATGTGCGCCTAGGTCTTCCCTTCCAAAATTAAAATATTAAAGTAGATTAAAAAAATAATCCAAAAACCACGTTTTTTATTGTTTTTTTTTTAGAATGCATTGGTCATCGAGTTGGCTACTCTGAAAGTTTCAGCTTGATAGCTAATCGGGAATATTGCTCGAAATTGCATTGTTTATGAAGGGACTAGCAGCGCCCCCGCGGCGTTGCCCGTGATGCATAATGATAATGATGATGAAAAGTAGCCTATAACCTTCCTCAAGAGTTTAGCTGTCAAATGCAAAAAGTATTTTCCAAATCGGACTGGTAGTTCCTGAGATTAGCGCGCTCAAACAAAAAAACTCTTCCGCTTTGCGACTTTAATGTTTAATGTTCTTTCATTACAATTCGCACAATCATTTAGTTCCTCAAATCCTCTAAATATATAAGATACCAGCTGCTGCCCGCGGCTTCGCTCGCGTGGTACCCGGATAAAAAGTAGCCCATGTTACTCTCCAGCCCTCCAACTATCTCCACACAAAATCCCGTCAATCCGTCGCTCTGTTTTGACGTGAAAGCAGGACAAATAAACAAACAAATAAACACACTTTCACATTAAATAATGTCTAATATACACCTGTTCCAAGGCACAGAGAAATGAACAGAGAAACAGCGGTCTAACATTGACTTTTATAATAGCCTATTCTTTATAATATGGGTACGGATTACAAATAAATGTAAACTCACAGTAATCTTCTTCCTAAACATGATAGTAGTGACTCCATTCTCTTCGAAGCCACCGGCTGCGGTCAGGTCATCGTGGCCTCCCCAGAATGTGTCCACGCGTGGGGTGGATCTGTTGGGAAAAATAAAAAATTATCAAGACTGTAATGTCGCCGAAACGTCGAGGTAAATAAAATAATTTCAATACGCGATTAAGGGCTGATTTTTCAATACCTAGATAAGGGTACATATGAAAAGTCCGAAAACCGAAATGCCGATCCTTGAAATGCCGATGCTTAAAATAGCGAAATTCGATATGTAGAACGGTTGAAATGCAGAAAGCTTGAAAGATAGAAGTTTGTAAGGTCGAAAGCTAAAAGTCAGAATGCTCGAAATGCCGAAAGTTTCAATTGCCGAACGTTTATAAAGTAGAATGCTTAATAAGTATAAGTTCCAAATGCCGAATGACTAAAACATCGAAAATGATCGAAATAAGTACTTACATAAATTATTGTATTTTTTAGTACTTTATTTCGTGGTAGTTTTTACGGGTGCGAAAGTAGTTTAGGTGTAAAGTAGCTACCTAGATGGAAACGTGATAGTGAAACGACTTAAATACTTACAAAATTATTGTATTCTTAACCGAACTTAAAAAAATAAGGAGGAGGTTCTCAATTCGTCGGATTTTTTTTTTGTGTTTTTTGTGTACGTTCACCGGTTACTCGAAGACGCCTCGACCGATTTCAAAGATTCTTTTTTTGTTTGAAAGGGTACACTTTTCCAATGTTCCTTTCGATCATCAGGTCAGGATCTGATGATGGGATCTTGGAGAAATCGAGGTAACTCTTCATATTTTAAAGGCATACGCGATTGGGGAATTTTTTAAGAACTTGATAGGATATCAGTGACAATGCAATATGATGGTAACATTAAGCTGACCTGATGATGGAGTCAGAAGCTGTTCAACAGAACTCCTCAGTAAATAAGCCGATTTAGTTAAAACTCGGTATATCTGTCAAGTTCCGACTACAATGTAATAATATGGTCATAACAAGCTGATCTGAGGATGACATCAGGAGCTGTTCAACAGAACTCTTCAGTAAATAGTCCGATCGAGTTGAAACTTGGAACTCAGCGTATCGGTGAAGTTCCGACTACAATGTAATAATATGGTGACAGCTGCTGATCTGATGGAGTCAGGACCTATTGTGTCAGAACTTCTCAGTGAATAACAGTGGAAGATCCATGTTTGGGTCTCCCTCCCCCTTGACTCTCCCTCCCCCTCCCCCTATCCCCCCCCTCCCCTCTCCCTCCCCCTATCCCTCCCCCTCCCTCCCCCTCTCCCTCCCCCTCGCCCTCCCCCTCTCCCTCCCCCTCTCCCTCCCCTTCTTCCTCCCTCTCTCCCTCCCTCTCTCCCTCCCTCTCTCCCTCCCCCTCCCCCTCGATTCTTCCTCCCCCTCTTCCTCCCCCTCTCCCTCCCCCTCTCCCTCCCCCTCCCCGTCTCCCTCCCTCCTCCCCCCTCTCTCCCTCCCCCTCTCCCTCCCTCTCCCTCCCTCTCCCTCCCTCTCCCTCTCTCTCCCTCTCTCTCTCTCCCTCCCGCTCTCCCCCCTCTCCCTCCCCTCTCCCCCTCCCCCCTCCCCCTCTCCCTCCTCCTCCCCTCATTCTAAATACAGGTGAAATATTTTTTTAATCAGATGAATAGTTTTTGAGATAACCTCCTACATACGAGTACAATACAAACACACTTTACCTCTTAATAATAATAAGAAAAGACAAAAAAAATTCTTACATCTACATAATTATTTCGAGCATTACTGGTTTCAAGCTTTTATATTTCAAGCATTCTAAATTTTGAGCGTCGGCATTTTAAGCTTCTATGTTTTAAGCTTCGGTATTTTGGCTTTCGGCATTTCGAGCATTCTGATTTTTAAGCATTCTACATTTAAAGCTTCTACATTTTAAGCATTCTTCTTTACGAGCATTCGCTATTTCAAGCATCGGCATTTCAAGGATCGGCATTTCGGTTTTCGGACTTTTCATATGTACCCCTAGATAACTTTTATCTGAGGAAATAAATATGCGATTTGACAGATATTGTATTGAAAATATGTCATAAGTAACGCCATATTTATTCCTCAGATAAAAGTTATATAACTATTGAAAAATCAGCCCTAAGTCCCGTTAATACTTAACAAGTAATTTAAAAATGTGTTTAAGTCGCGAAAGTTTAAAATATGTATCAAGACTGTTGGTCGCGAAGGAACACGAGTAGAATCACCTAGCTCTTACCCCGCATCCACACGTTGGGGCCAACGTTGGTCCCAATGCCTCTCACCAACGTGTGGTGCTGACAAAATAGCTTGGCGCCAACGTTGGGGCCAACGTTGGGGCTTGGCCGTGCCGTGTCGGTTTTATCAAAGGAAGTTGGCGCGCCAACGTTGGGGATCCGTCCACACGTTGGCGCTATGCTCAGTCCCGTTTCGACGCGCATCGTGAGCGCACGTGTCGACTGACGAGCGAGAATGTCATCGTATTCCTTATTTATTGTGTTTGTAGGACTATCGGGCTGAAATTTTGCACACTTATAGATTCTCGGTGACAATGAAATATTATGGTATCAACAAGCTGATCTGATGATGGAGTCCAGAGCTGTTCAACAGAACTCCTCAGTAAATAAGCCGATTGAGTTGAAACTCGGCATATTTGTCAAGTTCTGACTACAATGTAATAATATGGTGACAGCAAGCTGATCTGATGATGGAGTCTACTATTTTTTTTTTATGTTACGGGAACCGTGCAATTTTTTGGGATAAAAAGTAGCCTATGTCCTATTTCCGGTTATTATCTATCTATATTTTAAATATCACCCATATCGGTTAAGTGGTTGTCGTGTTAGAGAGGAACAAACATACATCCAAACATCCAAACTTTCGCTTTTATAATATAGTGTGTTGTGTGAAGTGTGATAGTGACATGAAGTGATGTGATTGTGATAAAATTGGTATTCAGTAATGTAAAATCACTTAGAGAAATTTCAATTTCTGTATCGGACGCGCAGACATCGGACGTCTGCACGTTGGCTCTGACGGAACAAGACTGGTGTATCGCCAACGTGTGGATGGTTCACGAAATCTTGGTCCCAACGTTGGGACCAACGTTGGCCCCAACGTATGGAGCCGGCGTTAAGACGTTTCAAAGTGGTACACTTGTGATCTTATTGAATAACTGAATTTGACTTTTGACTTTTGACTTTTGTGTTCCCAAGGCGCGGTAGACATTTTCTCAGATCTTGTTAAAGGATCATGAAATTCCAAAGGCATGTTCAAATATACAGGGTGAGTTGTTTTCAGGGCTACTTAGGGGAAATCTAGACCATGTGCATGTATGATGATGACTTTTCGGTAACTGTCACTTTAGACTTTCTCTAAGTGGCCCTGAAAAAATGGTTGCCTGTAAAGTCGGTTGAGGGACCATTATTTTTTTTGTGACACTGATAACGTCATAAGAAAACATTGATGAACGATCGTGCCTCTCTATCGCTTGTTCCGCGCTCTCGCTTGCACGTTTGGCTCAGGCGGAACGTGACACTTTTTCGTGCGCGCAGCCGGCGTTCATCGATTTATAAGACGTTATATGGAAAAAACTCACCCTGTATATTTGGCAAATTCTTACAAACAAACTTTGCATTTTAAGAAGGTAGGTATGTAGTTTCGATATCTTACCTGTCTCTTGTATAGTAATCTAGAACCCGATGGTAGTTCCCCTTAGCTGTTCCAATGACGATATCAGTGCAATCCATGGGGTTGAAGTCAAACTTAGGGACGTACTCGTGTGCGGGGAAATACCCTGAAATATTATAATATTAAAACTCCCCCTAGGAAAAAACTCTAAGTATAATTAATTATTTATAATAATATTAAAACTCCCTCTAGTGGAAAGCCGTGGTCTCTGCCTACCCCTGTGGGAAAGAGGCGTGATTTTATGTATGTATGTATGTAAAACTCCCCCTAGGTTTTTGTGGCACCAATTCGAAAGTATATCCGTTCAAACAAAAAAAGATTTTTTCAAATCGGTCCAGGCGTCTTCGAGGGTGAACTTAGGCCTTTAAATCTTTTCTAGATGATTTACATAATGACATATACTTAAAAGAAGGTCAAAAAAAATCCGACGAATTGCGAATCTCCTCTTTTTTTAAGTCGGTTAATTAAAAATAGCTAAAACTAAAGTTTATCTAGTGGCGAGTGTTAGGTTTCCTGAGTGAATTTCACCTATAAATTAGTAAGTATTCGATACATCGAAAAGAAGAATATAATAAAAAGGGAACAAAAACACTGTTATTAGAAAAATCTAGAGAAGAGTAACAGAACCTAGAATAGAAGGAATAGGGAAGAGGACTGTTTGAAAGCTGGAGCAAGCGGGCGAAGCAGATTTAAGAATATTAAGCGAGAAAATTAAAGAAAATGTATTAATACATACTACTACAGTTGTCACAATGGAACTAGGCTTTCCGCTGCGCAGTAGAAAATTTTGTATGAAAAAGTTGCACTGCGCATCGAAACGGCTAACTTCACGACTGCCGAGATCCGTTGGAAGAAGTGTAACAGATGTTAATTAATTCAAGTAATCTTTACACAAACCGTTTAATATTTTTAATATCATTAGTATTTGAATATTCAAAGTTAATCAAGTTATTTGTTAATATTAATATTTGATGGTTAAACAAACTTACCAAGTGAAGTTTGGCCATAATTATACGAGACGGTTACATCCGAAGAGATCATAATATTTTTGACCATGTAGTTTCACTTCTCAATGTACTAGGGCATCACATAATTTTAGAGTACTGTAAAATCTGTAAAATTAAAGCATTAGTAACAAAATAATGCCACTCGGATCTGGCATCCCTGTATTTACCCTACCCGCTCGGCTCGCGCCAACTTCATTTCTTCAGAGACACTTATGTCGTTAAAGTAGCAAGGGCCTTTATGGGTTCGGGTGGGACCTTCTTGATCTCTTCGGATGTAACCGTCTCGTATAATTATGGCCAAACTTCACTTGGTAAGTTTGTTTAACCATCAATTATACTACGACGGTTACATCCTCAAGATCATAATATTTTTGACCATGTAGATGTTTAGCGACCTTTAACGACATAAGCGGTTAACGCAAAAGCAGGTAGGTACATTAATACCTAATGATGTCTTACAATCAACTTAAGATTGCATGTTTTGACAAAAAATTGAATCTGCAAATAAATAAATATTCAATTCAAAATATTCAATTATTTAAATATTGGTGAAACCGATAGAATACTTAAAATATTTTACAAAAAACCCAAATACATCACGCTCATCATTTTGGGTCAAATGTAGAACTTCTGACCAAACGAGTCGGTTCGTTATAAAATATCTAGTGGGACTCCGTTACGCATAGACGCCACTATTTGACTGACAAAATCTGTATTATCTATCGGCTTACTGTCGAGACACTCGCATTATGTATCGTTTTGTAAGAAAAAATTATCTGTTTAGGAAATAATTTCGAAAGATGATCAAGCACCTACAAGATTCAGATTTCAGATTATTTTCATTATTGGAAAAAAAACAAAGTTTAGTTCTATTCTATCATCTTGACTCATCCGTTTACAAAATATCAGAGCAAGCGCTGAATGACAAGTATTCAAAGTCGAATAATTTGACCCAGATTTATATTCGCTAACTAGAAAATCGATTACAAATAGAATATAACTTCTAAAAATTCAATTTAAAGTTTAGTGCAAAAAATTGCCACCATTTTGTAGAATCACAGTTATTATTGTTTTAAAGAACTTTTAGAAAAAGTTGATAGGTAGGTAATTATATCAATTTTATAGCACTTGCTTACAGTGCTTGTCTTGAGTAGGCTTGCTCAATAACAGCGATGACACTAGGGTGTCGCTGCCAGAGTCTGAAAGTTGAAAAGAGTACCTAATGTGGTATTATGTAAACTAGTTTGCCTTGAGATATAAATATATATATTTTTATGAACAATGGGTACCATGGTACCAAGGCCGCTAGGCCAATAAGGGACGACCAATTCTAGTAGCACGATTATTGCTTAGTTTACTTAAGTATATTAAAATGAATGAAAAAAGGAGGGAATGTGTAGAAAGAAATAAACACTCCAGTCTAGAGTAAACGCATCGATATCGAATGCGGACGGATCTCGTTTCAAGAGACGAACTTATGACATTTACATATTTATTCTAGTGGCAAATAAATAATTTTCATAAATCATTCAAACTTGTTTGAGATAGACTCCATATTGTATCGATAATAATTAAAAAACATCTGGATCCCTGGTCCAGCTTCCTTTTTGATTTTGGATTTTTCAAAGATGCTACACTATAACGCCGCTACTAGATCTTACTACTTAAATTGTTTAAATGCTTAAACTGGACACCTCCTCATCATAATTACATATCACGTTCGTTTTATCGTTATGGATCAAAATTTATTTTGTATCGATTTGCCAGCGAAACACTGTAATTCTATAGAAGCGGCTTTAAGTTCTAAAAGGTTGATAGTGTATCTGGCTCGGCAGTCCTAGAAACCGTTTACATGTTCTCCGTTAAAATTAAGACGCCCCAATCCTTTAAAGGCGCATTCATAAAAATCTAATACCATAAAGAGGATTATTTGAAATTAAAATATAATTTCGCCACAAAGACAAATCTGGATATAAGCTACTCGTAGGTATATGTGTGTTGTGTACCATGTAGGAGTCATAGTCGTTAAATCAAAGAAAATATAAATTTTTCAATTTCAAGCCGATTCGAAGCGGACCTATAGCCGTTCACGGGCAACTGCAGGACAAGCTGAGCAAAGTAACACGAAAAAATTTCGTGAAATCCCTTAGGGTTAGTGAACGAGTTTTAACAAGATAAGTGTTCTATTTGTGTTAAAATCCTGCCAAATTCAGGCACCTGTTAGGTACGAGAGTCTAATTCGAACTCAAAAAGTTGTTTTCTTTTTTATTTTTTTAAATGAGATAAGGTTACTTTTTTATGGTTAATAATAATAAAACCCAATCTTGACGGTTTCCTTGACTCTGTCGTGGCAATTATAAGTATCATTTATGCACTGAATTTCATTTTAATAAATGACTAGAATCAGTCCGTATTTCTTAGATATATAAGAAATGATAGGCCCTTATGGACCGGGTACTAAAAAACATATGTATCTTGCAAGTCTATCATAGCCATGAAGCAGTCTTTAATAAGTAATTTAGCAGCGGTGCAAGTATCTACTATTTTAAAATATTGACTGAAAGATAAATCGACTTAACACTAAATCTAGAAGTGCCTTCACGAATAATTTTGTCAAAAAAGTTTTAGATAAAAATGGTCCGGAATATGTTTTATGTAAGCATCACAGATTCTGATGACTATAACTTATGAGTAGCTGAGCATAACTGCTCTACGAGTAACTCCGTATTGCTAAACTTTTGGTTAGCTTGTTCCAACATTTGTACAGGAGGCCTACTATTAAACGGGATTTTAAATCCATTCATATAGCTAGGTACAGCTAATGATATTTTTCCAACAGAGAGTTATATTAATTAAACTCATTATAAAAGCTTTCAAACGCGGCGAAATTATTTTACAGCTAAGTAGGTAGAATATTCGCAGCTTCGTTTACATTACATCACTCAAGAAACCAAAAGATAGCAGAGAAATACAAAACCTCGTTGTCAGAACGAGATAAATATAATTTTCACAATTACGTGAGCAGCAAGTCGCAAATGACAGCCTGTGACGAGCGACCGAGTTGACTCAAGCTATCCAGCCCGAAGTTAATTTGCCACGCGGAGCGGGGCACAACACAACACATCTACCTCAGTTTATAAGGTATAGTGGAAGATCATTGGGTACAGCAGAGTGCGCAGTAATTAGCATAAAATAGCGCAAATTGTTAGCATGAAGTAGTATTACTTACCTCTTATGCGTTTTGCGGGTCCTGAACTCAGTCTTGGTGCAGGAAGAGCTCGCGGCAGGTGGTGGTCTCCGCCCTTGGAACGGGTACCCATCTTAAGACGATTACCTCAGATTTGGCATCTGTTCTTCGGTCCACCCCACCTGAATGGTCTGGGTGGTTTAGTTCTGGAATGGCCTTCCAGTTTGTCTGCTCCTGCTTCGATCTAGAGAGTAAGCTAAGGTCATACCTTTTAATCTGAAGGCCTTTATATTTATAGAATATTTAAATATTAAAGTCTTTTTTACGAGGTCTCTTTGGTTTTCTTGGTCTCGGTCACCTTCCACCAGAATCCGACCCCAACGTTTAGAGAGTTCCTATAAAGATAGATAATTATAATAATTATAATAATAATATATTTCTTTATTCAGACATAATGCATGAACCGATTGTCATGGTCTGACTATGACAAATAAAGTAGAGCTCCCGGTGATGGAGTCTGGTATTATAATAGCCGCGCTCTGAGAGTGGTAGAAGACATACTACGCTTTCATCAAAGTTACAAAAGTCAGGTAATATAACCTGTACAGTACAATGTGCAGTCTGTAGTTGTTATTGGATTTAATGTCATTGGTCGTCGTCACGTGACGACATGAGACTGAGCGATAGAAACTTGTTCGCGTCACGCAGTATGACACAATACTTACAGGTAAACATACTTACAATCTGCAGTTTGCAGTTTTTATTATTTTAAAACCATTGATCGTCATCACGTAATAAAACAAGACTGAACGATATCAAACGTGATCGCGTCACACAATATCACATAGGTAGGTATTGGGCAGGTAGGTATACATAATAATACCATCTGCAGTTTGCAGTTTTTATTATTTTAAAAACAGTGGTCGTCATCACGTGACGACACGAAACTAAGCGAAATCAAACGTGATCGCATCGCGCTATAACGCTGGGTAGATATATATCACCCTTGACCTTTATGCACAGATAGACATATACTTACGTTCATATACTTACGATCTGCAGTTTGCAGTTTTATTGTTTTAAAGTCATTGGTCGTCATTACACGACGACACGAGACTGAGCGATATTGAAAGTGATCGCGTCACCCAGTATAGGTAGATTTTCCACCTCCTTGACTTGTATGCACAGGTACTTACAATCTGTAGTTTGCAGTTGTTGTTATTTTAAAGTCATTATGGACTAAGCGATATCAAACATGATCGCGTCACACAGGTAGGTTTTTTACCTTCTTGAATTGTATGCACAGGTAGACATACTTACAATCTGTAGTTTGCAGTTGTCGTTATTTTAAAGTCATTACGGACTAAGCGATATCAAACGTGATCGCGTCACGCAGTATAACGCAGGGGACCTAGGTTTTTTACACCCTTAACCTGTGTGGGCAGGTAAACATATACATACATCCAATCCGCAGTCTGCCGTTTTAATTGTTTTTTAAAGTCATTTGGGCGATATCAAACGTGATCGCGTCACGCAGTATAACGCAGGTAGGTTTTCCACCTCCTTGACTTGTATGCACAGGTAGACATACTTACAATCTGCAGTTTGCAGTTTGTTGTTATTTTAAAGTCATTCCGGACTAAGCGATATCAAACGTGATCACGTCACGCAGTATAACGCAGGGGACCTAGGCTTTTTACACCCTTGACCTGTGTTGGCAGGTAGACATATCCATCCAATCTGCAGTCTGCCCTTTTTATTGTTTTAAAGTCATTGGTCGTCATAATGTGACGAAACGAGACTGAGCGATAATTATCAAACGCGAGCTCGTCGCGTAATGTATCGCAGGTAGGTATTTCAACATCGTTGGTGACCTGTGTGCAAAGAAAAAAAACACCGGCAGTTTTTGTCACTTTGACAAAATTGTTATTACTAAGACGTAATCTAAATCGTTTATCATGATGGATAAATATCACAATGCAACGATAAACAATACAACAATAAACACGAGACAAAAATAAAATGAAGGTAGTCACATATTTTTTAATGTGAATTGTCGACATGTAAAAATTATTTGTCGTAAATAATTTACGGTATTATTTGTCGTGTGCATCTATAGGTAATATTTTTTGATTATTGGGTGAAATTGAGTAAACAAAAAACTGTTACCTCCCTTCATCTCTCGTAGACGATGATGATTTCCATAAACTCCTTTCCAAAAGTTTAATCTTCTTTCTTATTCTATAATCACCACTTCGTTTACGTTGTTTTACCAATTATAAACTTTTAATTATAACTTTCTTGCGAAAAAAATAATTTCGTAATTATTGCGATGTTGCGATGCCCGCACATAAGAAACGAATGAAGTTGGCGCGAGCCGAGCGGGTAGGGTAAATACAGGGATGCCAGATCCGAGTGGCATTATTTTGTTACTAATGCTTTAATTTTACAGATTTTACAGTACTCTAAAATTATGTGATGCCCTAGTACATTGAGAAGTGAAACTACATGGTCAAAAATATTATGATCTTGAGGATGTAACCGTCGTAGTATAATCGTTATTATTCTGTAAGTAATTGTGCTACATTTTGCTTTACAAATAAAATAAAACAATCAAAATACACGCCAAGTAAAAATTTGTTTAAGAGGGCAGCGACGAACGAATTCTCCATACAAACGTACTACCGAAATCATTTAAAATTTGAGCGTATTTTCACCACTTTATGCACTTATTTAGATTAAGGAAGTATTAATCTAGGTTCCTGTTAAACTTTTGATCTAAAAAACTTACCTGAAACAAAATGTAACCAAATTGTATTTCTAACATTTTTACAGCAAAAATATCGTGTTTTCGTTGCATTTGTTCTGTATGATAAACAACAATGATTGTAATATCCTTTTAATAGGAACACAGCTTAGAGTGTCTAGTTACAGGCCATACAAAAAAAATTGCGAAATCATTAACTTTTCATTCATCATTTTTGGTATTACGGAATACATCGTAAATTCTTGTAAATTCTGAACTCGAGTATTGCCGTACGCGTTGCTCGGATGTCTTCAATGTGTGTGTATAGTCCCGGAGGCGGAGTTTCGACACTCACACTAACGCAAAATTGGTTTGCAACGACCACCGCTTTTTATAATTTTTAGCATTTTTAGCTCGCTCGATGTATAGGTATGTAGGTATAGGTGTAGGTAGTATACACACTAACTAGATAGGTGTACCTAGCGTAGATTAGAATTGATTTTTACTTTGAACAATTATTTCAATTTTAAATGGTATGTAGGTAGGTAGGTTTTGTAGACCCTTTTATGAAAATTACTTTCTTTTTAACCGACTTCAAAAAAAGGAGGAGATTCTCAAGTCATAGGAATATTTTTTTTATGTAGGTAGGTAGGTATGTTTCTCGAGTATCTACTTGAATAGGTGAGCTTGGACCGATTTGGAAAATTATTTTTTTGTTTGAAAGAGTACCAGGTGGAGCTATGGTCATCAGATCAGGTCAGGATCTGATAATGGAGTCAGGAACTGTTCAACAGAACTCCTCAGTAAATAGGCTGATTGAGTTTAAACTCGGCATAATGTAAGCTGTCTTGTTCCGTTTCGTTCCGACTACAATGTCATGTAATATGTAATACCTATGCGTACCTATGGTGACTGCGAGCTGACCTGATGATGGAATCAGAAGCTGTTCAAAAAATGGTGCTGGTGATGATGATGACGAGTTTCAGCTCAATCGGCCTATTTAGATTTAGGTAGGTACTGATGTGTTCTGTTGAACAGCTCCTGACGCCATCATCAGATCCTGACCTGATCTGATGACCATGGCACCACCTGGGACCCTTTCAAACAAAAAAGAATTTTCCAAATCAAAAAAATTCCAAAAACATAGGTACCTACCTACCTACATAAAAAAATATTCCTATGAATTGAGAATCTCCTCCTGTTTTTGAAGTCGGTTAAAAAGAAAGTAATTTTCATACTAAAGTTATGAAGTTGAAGTTATGAAAGAAGTTGAAGTTATGTTTTTAAACTTCAAAGTCTATAAATAGAACAGTAGTAGTTTTGTAATGACGTCACAAAATGACGGCGGGCCATTTGAATCTGCCAAGAGGGGCTTTTCCATCCTACTAATAATTTTACAGTGTGAAAGTTTGTGAGGATGTATGGATGTATAGATGTACCGCTATCTAGGGATGTTTGTATGTTTGTTACTCTTTCAAGCAAAAACTACTGATACACGCGCGGTCCGAGGGGGGGGGTTCGTGACCCCCATGACCCCCCCTCGGACCCCTCAAAATCCTTGAGAAACCTGTAACATCCAGCAAAAAGAGAGGTAGGTACGCACTACCAAAACTAGTGACCCCCCCCCCCCCCCAAGATCAAAGTCTGCGACCGCCAGTGCTACTGAACGGATTTTAATGAAACTTGGAATACATTATAGGTAGGTACTTAAGTAGGTAGGTACCTATACGTACCATAATTTATGACCTGGAATAATAAAACATAGGCTACTTTTTATCCGGGTAGGTATCACGCGAGCGAAGCCGCGGGCGGAACCTAGTATATTTTACATTTGTCTCTCTGATGTTGGCTGTTAGGTAGGTATTATGTTTTATCTCGCTTACATAGATACCTACCTACTCTACTGCCTATAACAGTGGCGGATTTCCAAATTTGCCGCCAGTAGGCTATTCAACTTTTGCCGCCCCTACACTCGATACCACATCACAATCATATTAATTACATTTTTTTTGTTAATGAAATTGTAACTTTTATGATTTGTGTAATATTATTTTTAACCGACTTCAAAAAGGAGGAGGCTCTCAAGTCGACTGTGTGTTTTTTTTTATTTTAGGTAGGTATATATTTTTTTTAGTTTTTTGTGTGTGTGTTACGCCATTTCTCCGTCAATTGTGGACCGATTTTGACAATTTTTTTTTTTTTGGTTACAAAGGATATACTCCAGAAGTGGAGGATCTGATGAGGGGATCCCATGGAAATCGAGGGGAACTCTCAAATTTTATGGTTATTTATTGTGTTTGTAGAACTATCGGGCTGAAATTTTGCACACTTATATATTCTCGGTGACAATGAAATATTATGGTATCAATCAAGCTTATCTGATGATGGAGTCAAGAGCTGTTCAACAGAACTCCTCAATAAATTGGCCGATTGAGTAAAAACACAGCATATCTGTGAAGTTCCGACACAATGTAATATAATAATATGGTGACAGCGATCTGATCTGATGATGGAGTCAGGACCTGTTCCATGGAACTTTTTAGTAAAATAGAAATATAAATAAGTTTTATTTTCGCCACTACGATACATACAACACAAATCAGAAATGCTACATTACAGTGACAAGAAAATAAGGTTACCCCTCAGCATTTGCTCCAGCAGCGCCATGGCTGTTAGAGCGCTGGTTTTCAGTATCTTAGTTTTTAGTAGTATAGTAGTAGTGACATGGATATCAAATGAAAGGGCTTGATGAGCCATAATAAGTAGGTAAGATGACATCATTCTTAATAAAAAATAAACACTAAAATGAAAAAATAAAAAATAAAATACTTAACCGACTTTAAAACATACTTGCACTAAAAAGCAAAACATAAGAATATAAACAGATTTATTTACCTAATTACTAATTACGCGCACTCCGCACTTTAGGTACGAAGCTACAAGTACATTGGTGGGCCCGCTCGGGCGGGCCTCGGCAGGGTTCCCACTTGCCACTCGGCTCTAATACCTATCGCGTGACAACTCGACAACCCTTCCGCGTCACTCCGCGCCAGACAGTGACAGAGTTATGCGTTAGAAAGAGAGAATTTGTGTAGGCACGTGTCAGTGCATATTGCACTAGGCAAAGAACGCTTACGCGAGCTGAATTAAACTTTGTCGCATAATTCTGTGCTACAACGTAGGTATTTTATTCAAAGTTTTCGTCAGAATCTACGACTTTTTGCCTTCTTGAGAGAATCATTTTGAGACAGAGATTCGTAGATCACACATACATTTGTCTCACAGGCAGGCAAAGGGAATTAAATTTGCAACCTTCTGTGTTTCAGGCGGGCCTTCGCCCTCAGCACCACAGAACATTGTTGTCATGATGAATAATAATGGATTCATAACATGTCGCATATTGTGGCTGTTTTCGGCCTCCCGTGATCATTTCACTAGGTTTTAACAGTTCAAAATAGATGAGATTCTTCTGATCCTACCAAATACAGGGGGTCTAAAGTGGCCACTTTTGATGAAAAATCAGATGTTTCATAGATGCTTCATCTATGAAACATCTGACTTTTCATCAAATGCTTCATAAATGCTTCATATGCTTCATCTATGAAGCATCGATGCTTCATTAATGTTTCATAGATGTTTCATAAATGCTTCATATATGAAGCATCTATGAAGCATTTCACAAAACATCTTTTTTGACAGATCTATGTGCGAGGTTAAATTTATTTTTATAAATTAAATAGGTAGGTACCTACTTAGTTTTTTTATAGAAATGATTGCACTGCGCCACTCTGATGGACATATGGAAATATTTTTGAGGCACACAAATAAATAAAAAAGGTAAATTGTCGCGGGAGCGGGTCTGAGGTTTTTTTTTCTTAAATTTGGCTTCGCATGGGTTTTGCATTCAGCCATCCGTTTTCCATTCAACCTATTTACTTTATAAAAATAAAGGATTTGGCCGAATACTGCCCCAGAGAGCCGAATATCGAATTAGACTATGCGTCTGAACAATATTATTTAAATAAAATATCACAAAATTAACTGGTACATACAGAATATTTAGATATCTCGTGCCATGTGGGAATATAATTATGTTATTTTATTAGTAACTTTAGTCACTTCCGGTACTACAGTCCGTAATGCCTCTCCAGACTCACGGCGAGAAGTTTCACCGAGACTTCTCGAAGAACAAACAAATTATCCACACTCTCAATTTTCTCACTCGTGATCTGTTTGAAATCCTTTGTCTCGGCCAAAAATAGGTACCGACACCGAAGCGCGAGAACAAGAAGGCGAGAAACTCCTCACATTCACGCTTCTCGGGTGTTGTCGGGGTTTCTTGCCGAGAGTCTGGAGGGGCTATTAGGTATCACAGAGAATATTTTTATCAGATAGACCTACCTTCTTTTTCGCGGTTGACATGACACTCAAATAGTAAACAAAACAGACGGACAAGAATTTGACAGATGTAAAAGGAATTTCGTTGAGTTTCAGTTGTGTGATTGTGTTGTGATGTGATTTATGAGGATTTATCACATTTTATTTAAAATTACAAAAAGTACTGACGCCTTGGGATATGCATACTGACTAAAATGGAAATGGGCTGGACATGTAGCCCGTCTACAAGATGGAAGATGGACTAGGAGAGTTACGAATTGGGAGGGTCCAAGAGGTCGACGCTGCATAGGAAGACCATACGCTCGCTGGGACGACGACATCAAGAAAACTGCTGGACCAAACTGGCTCCTAGTAGCACAAAACAGGGACAGATGGCTGGCTTTGGAGGAGGCCTTCACCTTAGGGGTTCTCTAGTACCTACTTAGATTATAAGCATTAGTGATAAGAAAAAAATGTTAGTTATAGAGAAATAAAAGGCTTTTTATTTTATTTATTTATATCATATTTTATTTTAGGTGGTAAGTACAGAATCACTGCACATGAGTGTAGATAATTTTATTGATGAAATTCCCAATTTTTCCTAAGTACTTTTCTTTTTTACTTTAAATTGTAGGTACTGGGAGCAGCTGTGTGCGTCAAGCTGCAACAGCCTCCTTCAGGTGATAGCCGACAGGCCTGACTTTCATCTTATTCAGTCTTGGGAGTCAAGGCATGCCATCTTGGCAACCTATACTTGCCATTGACTGTCCGGTTGTACCTACTTACCACTCAAATGTGCCACCGATTTTTGCCTACCTACTAATACTAACATAATATAAATGAATGATAATATTTTCACGTGAAAATTCCCGTGTGTCAAATAATATATGGATGAAAGTCTGAAATAAAGAATTTTTATTTTAATTTATTATTTTATTTATTTTCCATACCCTAGTTCACTTAAAATTCTGCCAGTCCATAATAATACTTACTAAATAATTATTGTTGGACATTACACACAGCGCCATCTATCCCCAAAGTAAGCAAAGCTTTTACTATACGAACCTAAAAAATATAGTTTCCTAGGTTCATCCGTTCATGCTGGGCGTCACAGCCTGCTGCTTTAAATTAGATTATCTTTTAAATCCCACTTTAAAAAGGAAGAAGATGAATGGAGTCTCACTATAAAATAAAAAAACAAACCCAAAAATCCCAATTTGATCATGACGCAAGCATTCTTTCCTGTGGGCATCTGTGGGGCAAAATTGTTCTAGGAATCGGCCATGTCCTTTAACCTCGCACATAGATCTGTCAAAAAAGATGTTTTGTGAAATGCTTCATAGATGTTTCATAGATGCTTCATCGATGCTTCATATATGAAGCATCTATAAAGCATCGATGAAGCATTGATGAAGCATCGATGCTTCATTTAAGAAGCATATATGAAGCATTTATGAAGCATTTGATGTTTCATCAGATGTTTCATAGATGAAGCATCTATGAAACATCTGATTTTTCATCAAAAGTGGCCACTTTAGACCCCCAGACAATTACCTCAGCACCAACAACAACAACCAGCACCAACAACAACAACCAGCACCGACAACTCGTTTGGAGTTGTTTGCACACCAGCTTAAGATGAGCCGTACATTCAACGGTTCCTGTGCATTCCGGGTGTCAAGGATTCCGGATGTTTGTAATTTCAGAACTACAGAACCGATGACCTTGAAATTTTTACGGAACAATATATAAAGTAGGTACTTACTTTCAAACAAAGTAAAAACCGGTCAAGTGCGAGTCGAACTCGTACACCGAGGGTTCCGTACCTACCCATTATACCCATTAAGTTATTGAACAATTAGTAATTTTTTTGTACATATCCTAGTTCTGCGATAGCAGCGCCGCAAATGTTCTGCGCACACGAGCATAATATTGCAATAAATATTTTCTTTTATTTTATTTCACACAATAGCACAATTTTATTTATTTACCTTATTTGAGGATGGTGCCAATTAAGCTAGTTCGCTTAATTGTATGAGCGCTCATACAACTCAGAAGACAATCTTAATTGGCGTCAACTATGTATGTATGTATGTATGGGAACACCCTTTAACTTTCAACTTTTTTAATTTTTTGGAATTTTTCCTTTATTTCTGCTATAAGGCCTTGCTTTTTGCCAAATTTTCGTGATCCTAGGTCAACGGGAACTACCATTTAGGTTTTCGACCCAAAACCTCTAGGGTACTTCCGGTTGACCTAGAATTGTCAATTTTGGTTACAATCAAGGCCTTACAGCACAAGTAAAGGAAAAATTCCGAAAAATAAAAAAAGTTGATAATTAAGGTAAGTTTTGGTACTTACAAGTTTTCACGAAAACCTAAATTTGCCTATATCTTTTTATAGTGTTGACTCAGGACCTTGATTTTTATACTCACAATAGGGACTATAGACCTCAGTATATGGTATGAATTTCAACTTGCTAGCTCCACCCGTTCCTGAGATAATCGATGGTGACAGACGGACAGACAGATGGATAGACAGACAGACAGACAGACGGACAAGAAAGTGATCTTATAAGGGTTCCTTTTTTTACCTTTTAAGGTACGGAACCCTAAAAAGAATCAATGAAATCGGACTACGCGCTCATGAATTACAACCAGATACTTATTTTGACTTTCAAAGAGTACGTGTGACTGAGATGCGAATGTTGAGATGGATGTGTGGAGTGACGAAAATAGATAGGATAAAGAATGTGTATATCAGGGGAAGTTTGAAAGTAGCGCCAGTGACTGATAAGTTGAGGAGTAAAAGGTTAGCGTGGTATGGGCATGTCATGAGGAGGAATGATAGCCACGTTACACGGAGAGCGATGAATATGAATGTGGATGGATACACCGGCAGGGGTAGGCCTAAGAAAAGATGGATGGACTGTGTGAATGCAGATATGTGTGTGAAAGGAGTGAGCACTGAGATGACGAGTGATAGATTGAAGTGGAAGAGGGAAACATGTTGTGCCGACCCCACATAGTGGGATAAGGGCAGGGAGATGATGATGACTTATTTTGACTTTCATCCCCTCTCCCTAGGGAACCGTGCTGAATTTCAGGATTAAAAGTATTTTATATTAGACCTCGTAGTATGCACTCAAATAATACCAGGTTTCATTTAAATCCAACCAGTAGTTTCGACGTAATGCGCGGCCATGATACGGACAGACATGAATGAAAAAAATTACAGTTTTGGCTTCAGTATCGACAATAGAGAGCCCTCCAAAAAAAATTTCAAAATATCTTCAATGTACAGAATTTGACCTGTTACAGTTTTATTATAAACTAGCTGCTGCCCGCGGCTTCGCTCGAGTTGTACCCGGATAAAAAGTAGCCTATGTTACTCTCCAGCCCTCCAACTATCTCCACACAAAAAATCACGTCAATCCGTCGCTCCGTTTTGACGTGATTCAACTACAAATAAACAAACAAACAAACACACTTTCACATTTATAATAGGGGTACGGATACCTATTGATGTTTGATTGGTTGATGATTGATGATGATTGATTGATGATGTGAAATTTAATTATTAATGAAAATAAAAATTCTTCGGTAGGTACACATAGGGATTTTTCGTACATGACGACCTTACACGTGCTGATTACAGCTACAGAAACAAACATGATCAACAGGTAAACTGTTGGAAATTTTCGGGATACTACTGTAATTCGCGGGCCCATCTAAACGCACCGCCTTTATCGCTCGTTTCCAATCCAATTAGGGAAAAAAGTTTTAAGCAAGAAAAGCTCTCACTCTAACAATTTTTAAAACATTACTTACATGTTGAATTGTTTGTGTGTACATAATAACATAGCATTATCAATAAATATAGGTAAATATTATTTTTCTTTAACACAAAAAAAATTGTTCCCTATTTGCCGCCCCTAAAATCTGCCGCCCTAGGCTCCAGCCTTCTCAGCCTATTGGTACCACCAATTGATTCGCCACGTCATAAGTACCTAAATATGCGTTATCCTTTGTTGCACTTATGGGGGCATCCATTAATTACGTCAGGCTTTTAGGGGGCGGGAGGGGGTTGAGGCAAATCGCACCTAATCCCATGTGGGATTAAAAATGAAAGGGAGGTCTCGGCAAATCTAGGTAGGTACCTGTTTAAGATTATTTTTTTTATTCTCACGTGAGATTAGGGGGTGGGGGAGGGGATCGAGCCAAATCTCAGGACATCTCACCAAGGGGGGAGGGGGTGCGGGGGTTGAAAAATCGCAAAAATCACCTTTAATTTTTATTATTTAATTTTAATTAATGGACGCCCCCTAATTTCAGAGGGACAAACATCTGTTGTGACTTCAGTAGTTAGGTAGGTTAGGTAAGTACCTACTTACCTATAGACATTGGACAGAAAAAAACATAGGTAAGTACCTACTTAGATACCTACTTCCCTTTGAAAATTTAGGTAATTGTGTACCTACTTATATAGGTAACAACCCACATATTCTGTCTAGCGTCATAATATCGATCTCATCCCTCCCTAAAAATCTTGAGAGTAAGATGGGTAGGTAATTACCTAGATATTATAGATAAATTTCCAAAAAAAGCATTTTTACCATACATTTATCTAACGATTCCATGAAATAAAATGAACATTATTCATTAGTGACTGACAATATAACATTTTTGGCCTCCCCAAAGATGCAAAAACTCAATATCAACAGGAATTGATCTCCATTCCGCAAGTACTTACCGCGCTGCAAGCGGAGCTCACAACCGCTGAGCCAAACGTCCTGATGCATTTGTATTTGAAATTATTGAACATTAGCTGCGCGTAATGCGTCCTGAATCGCGCGAAAAAGGGCGGGCCTCATGTCAGACTCATATCTGCCAATCACAGATTAGGTAGAGGTAATACTGCCAATCGGGGCTGCGATTGCTCATAGTAGACTGAGTAGTACACCTATACTATACTACATAGAGTTTTTTGCGTGACAAGGACGAACAATTTAGATAGATACGTTGGAAGAGAAGTTCCGAGCTCCACTCACCGCAACCTTAAGTCTTTGTTTTCTGGTGCTTACAAGAATCAAATATAATAATTTCGAATAAATATGAAATAGTGCAGTAGGTCGATTAAAAACTTTTTATCAACCAATGCAAAACCACGACTATTTCGTTTTGTTTCAACCAATGAGGTTTTGCAAATAACTGTCATTTTGGAGAAGGAAACAAAACGCAGCCGCAAAAATGGTTGACTTTTGTTTATTTTATTTGGTTATTTTATTATACACCAAGTGAAATATTAAAAAATAAAATGATAGGTTTTGTAAAAAGTAAACGAGAAATGTTGATTTGTATTCATAAAAATACCTACATTATATTTATAATTCAATTTGAAGAATGTGTTTTTTGTGTATGCTTCAAATGTCGAAAACCCTGTTCGCCATATTAAAGCCGGACGTGACGTCACATTGCTCATGTGTTTGTAAAATTCAAGTTTTGTTACACGTCGCGTGACGTCATAGTGACAGCGCGCGAAAATTGAACACGGTAGATTAAAATAACTTTTATGGCACTAACCGGTTTTAAAAAAATATATAAAATTTTAGTGGTTACTCTAGGATTCTTTTAAAACACTTTTCGAATACCATATTCGACCCCAGATGTGAAATACTAAGACGTCGGTCATCGGCATAACATTTAAATTACTGCCAACATTTTAATACAAAAATCTGACTCATTTCACAACTACCTACTTATTATAATTATCGTTTATTATTTTACTGAGCGTGTATTTGTGCGAAGCAAGTGCTTTACCTGTATCTTCTTTCAATCCTTTCACTAGCAACGACTCGGGTTCTTCAGCGTTTGGTTCGGGGTTGGGTTCGGGAGTGGGTTCTGGTTCTGATTTATGTTCTGGGCTGGGTTCTGGCGCAGATTCGGGTTCGGGTGTTGGTTCTGATTTGGGTTCGGGACTTGTTTCTGGTTCTGACTTGGATTCAGGAATGGTTTTTGGTTCCGACTTGGGTTCGGGTTGGGGTTCTGGCTCAGATTTAGGTTCAGGAGTAGGTTCGGGTTTTGCATTAGGCTCAGCAGTCGGTTCAGGTTCAGATTTAGGTTCTGGGGTGGGTTCTGGTACTGCTTTAGATTCAGAATTAAATTTAGGTTCTCTTAATGTAACAGATGGCTCTGGTTTAGGTTCTGAGGTAGGTTCGGGTTCTGATTTGGGTTCTGGGGTAGGTTCGGGTTCAGCAGATGGTTCTGAGGTAGGTTCAGGTTCGGCAGTAGGTTCTGGCTTTGGTTCTGGGGTGGGTTCTGGTTTCGGTTCGGGGGTGGGTTCTGATTTAGGTTCAGGGGTGGGTTCTGAGGTTGGTTCAGCTGTAGGCTCTGCTTTAGGCTCTATAGGCTTGGAAGCTTTAACTTTGGAAGATAATTTAGGCTTTGGTGCAAACTTTGGTTTTGGTTTAGGAGTGGGTTCAGGTTCTGATGATAAAGAGATCGTTGTGTTGTCATCTGCAAAAAATTTAACCATGCGTCATACACATTAGTATAGTGTGTTTTGTACATTTGACAGTTAGTTTTGTATTTTAAGATCAATAGGCATGATGACAGTAATCAAGTCTCGCCAAAATATTTATCTGATCTAATGAAATAGGTTTCAAAGATTTTGAAAAATGTATTTATTCTCTTATTAATGTCGAGATTAATAATTTATTTGTTAAAATAAATCTACAAAATACATCAATCCGCCATGATAGCTAAAACACCCATCAGAGCGAATTACGTCACGTCTCGGTAAATGTCATTTTGTTTCTATGTAGCTAAGTTGTAATCACTGGTTGATATGATATACCGATCCGTGACGTAAAAACAGACGCCATGACACCGGCGAGCGTTTTGGCGTGAATTTGAAAATTTAAATTTAAATGTTCTTTTATTGCACAAAAACCTTAATTTTCTACAGAAATATGATATATTTTAGACATATTAGATACTTCTGAATATCATAGAAGAGATTTTGAAAATTAGTCATCATGCCTATTTTGATTGTGCTGACCTGCGCTTGTGGCGTTTAGCTTTGTGGGTTATGTGCTCTTAAAGTCTAATTGGTTTAAAACTTACCTATTGTATCGTTCAGTGCTCGTTTCGGTCGACCTGTAAAAAAGTTTTACATTATTATTTTTGAAATAACGGCTTACTTTTTTGGTTTATTGGTTTACTGTTCACATAAATATATTGTTTCCTGCAACTACTGTACCTAGTTTTTTTTAATTAGGATGTTGTTTTAAAAATTTCTAAACGCTAGATGTATATTTGAACGTGTAGCTGATATATTTGAATGATCTTGAATGCCTGATGATTTGAATGGATGTATACCGTTTCTGGAGATTCAGTCGCGAGCCTTTTAACGTGAACAATTTTATGGTTATTTTTTCAAGTATCTTACACAGGTTATGATATTTTCTTGCAGTGTACCTATGCATGTTTATATTTGCATGGTGAATCACACTTATTAGAATGAATTCGATTCGAAGATTTTCTTCGAAAAGTGACTTTTCTTCGCTGGAAAACTTCAACTTCGAGAAGAATCAAGATCTTCGAATCGAATGCATGTGAATCGCTATAAAGATGTTTTCTTATAACATCTATTTTACCTTTAGAACTTGACACCTTGTAAGAAACGCTAGTCTTAACAGTAACATCATCTCCTAAGTTCTTGAAATCCAGTCCATCGAAAGTATGCATAGCCACTCTCTTATTCCTATCATTCTCTACTGGACTTTGTGTTGTTGGTTCTGGTTTTGGTTCCGCTGTGGGTTCTGGTTTAGGTTCTGGGCTGGGTTCAGGTTCTGCTTTAGGTTCTGGAGTAGGTTCTGGGCTGGGTTCAGGTTCTGCTGTAGGTTCTGCAGAAGGTTCTGCACTGGGATCTGGTTCTGCATTTGGTTCTGGGCTGGGTTCTGGTTCTGCTTTAGATTCTGGTTCCGCTTTAGGTTCTGGTTCGGGAAGAGGTTCCAGTTTTGGTGAAGCTGAAATAAAATGATTTTCAGTATAATTAAAGATCATTCTGCAAATTAAAAAAAAAAAAAGATTTAGGTATGTTGTACAACTAATTAATTAGTTTTAACTAATTATTATAATATTATTAGTTATACAACATAGTTTAGCTAAACAATATGATAGCACATGCGAATTACTGAGACGCGACCGCGAAAAGAGTAGGTACCGCGAGTCTCCATTTACCAGTTGATAATTCTGAGGATGATTCAAAACATAGTCGGTATTGTAGTTAATAGAACTATAATAGCATGTAAGTATTAATGTGTTACTACCTACTATTATAATTTAATCATCTATTAAGTTATAATAGTAGGTAGGTACTTAGGTATATTTACAGGTAGCTATAATATTATTGTGTTTCAGTCACTTTTTGTTCTTTGTGTATGTTTATTTTTTATACAGGGACGTTATACTTTTTGTGTTTTTGTGTTTTTGCATTCTTTTCATTCCATCCAAAGGTTGTCTGGAAGAGATCGCTTCTTAGCGATATGACCGCCCATTGTACAATTTATTGCTAAGGTTTACTAGTTCTTAAGTTTCTTTTGTGTACACTAAAGTATTTTCATTCATTCAATAGCAAGTAGTTTTGAAATTATCTTACCTTTCTCCTCCATAACAGGACCTAAAACTGGGAAGTTTTTGCATTGTTTCGTCAGTCCATTGGGCCGCCATCCGAGAGCTGAGAATAAAGACAATAGAAGAGATTATAATATTAATAAAAGTATGTATGTATGTGTCCTCAAAAACAGCTTTCAAATACAGAAATAATTTTTCAAATCCGAATTTATCAAATCCAATCAATCAAACAAACAAACTCTTCCGCTTTATATCGGTATATCGATTGGTATAGTTGTAGTTTTTGTGAATAAATGTATAGGTACTTATTCCAAATATCCTATCACGATTAACAATAACTTTATAATAATAATATCTTTATTTCAGGCAATTTACCTTTATATTTATATTTATAAGTAACAAGATGTTAAAATACTTAATATAAGGCCCATAGAATATATACCTTACAGACTAACATACATACAATTATATCTTAAACTACTAAGAACACGTTTTTTCTTTATGAAGTACCTGCATAAGAAGTACCGTTCACCATCATCACCACTTCAATCTCCGCAGACTCCTTCAATATTCTCCAGTATAGATTGAAGTGTTCCGATAGGGAGCGCTTGCTGAACAATCCTAGGTTTATGTTCTTGTCCTTCCAAGGCGATTCTGGAAAGAAAGAATAGGGTATTAGGTACACCGTTCTTCAAAAAGTGTTTATTATGAATCCTAGACTGCTATTAAACCACTAAAATTTTTATATAATTTTTTTAGAACCGGTTAGTGCCATAAAAATTACTTTTAATCTACCGTGTTAAATTTTCGCGCGAAAACGCGACCCGCCATGTTGATGTCACTATGACGTCACGCGACAAATAACAAAACTTGAAAAATTTCGAAATTACATACAAAAGCTACGCGATATGACGTCACGTCCGGATTTAAATGGCGAACAGCGTTTTCGACATTTGAAGCACAGACAAAAAAAACATATTCTTGAAATTGAAAAAAAAAATGTTTAATGCTTTTTTATGAATAGAAATCAACATTTCTCGTTCACTTTTTACAAAAACTATCATTTACCAATATTTTTTAATTTTCTTACTTGGTGTAAAATACCGTACCTATTGTAAGGATAATAAGGGCTTGTAACAGCAATATATTGTTATATAATACCTACTTCTAAGTCTCTTCTCTAGTTTAACCTTCTATAGAAATATGTAACATTTGGTTAGACCTTTCTGAATAAATATTCATTTCATTTCAAAGGAACGAATTCTCATGAGGATTCCGGGATGAAAGTTACGAATAAACATTGGGAATTCTGGGATGAAAGTTACGAATTCACAAGAGGATTCTGGGAAGAAAGGAACGAATAAACATGGGGTTCTGCGAATGTACATTGGGATTTCGGATTGTTTTTTTTTTTCAATTTGTAATAAGATTTTAAGGGAAAAAACATTGAGAAAGTAGTCCAAGAAATTGAGAAAAGATGATATTTCTATCACAGAATATGTTTCTAAGATGCCCAAAAGCCAAAGTGCCAACAAAAAAAAATCTATCTAGTAGGTATTTGTCTGTGTCTACATTTGTCACAACTCACAATGGATCTAGGCATTTGTGAGCTTTAGAAAATTTTGTATTAAAAAGATGCACTGCGCATCGAAACGGCTAACTTCAGGAATGCCAAGATCCGTTGGAATAAGTGTAATTATACTCACTCTTATTACACCCCTTGCCGTAAAACCCATGTGGACAATAGCACATCCGACTTGGCGCTTCAGTCGCGTTGATGTCAATGCATTTGCCGCGGAGTCCACAATCGTTGTCATCCGCGCATTCGTCTGAGAACTGGCATCGCGGGCCCCAGTACATCTTGCTGCATTTACACCGGCCTAGGATGTGGAAGCCGTGGCCGGAACACGTCTCGTGGTATTGTTTACCTGGAATTATTAAAGGAAAGGTTAAGAAATATCATCAGTGGCCTTTAACATCTAAATAGATGATTCAAACAGCGTCATTTAAGAATTTAGGCACTTTCACTCATGGCTTCGAAGGCCTAAACGGGTGCGACAGCTACGTCCGCACCTGCGACAAACGAAATGCGCCCCTGCAGTTGGTGTTAGGAGTGCTGCACGTTGGTGACTAAGCTTGAAAAATATACGAATAACGTAATTTGTGAATAACTTTGAAAGAGGAAACTAAATTTTATAGGCGGCGCGGCGGGCGGCGGGATGGTTCGATGTTTTTCTTTATTAAGTAGGTACAGTACCTACTCCCAGATAAATTAATGGACCATCGACTAATTTCGTGTTTTCCGAATGTGTCCGACAGTGTAGGATTCCACAGAATGCGACAGAAGTGCACGTCGTTAGCTGCGCAGCTCGCACGGCTTGCAAATCTTGCAATGACATTGATAATTATTTGTTTGCGATAAAGTTGAAATTATGAGTAATTTTCAATATACTTAAGTGTCTCTATAAACGGCTATGCTATGTCAAAAACACGCGAGTAAAGCCTCGGACGAAAGCTAGTTGTGCAAGCCAGTTTTCTATTGATTTATGTTTTGGAATTCCCAGTTAGGTGAGTTTGTAAATGTGAAATTGATTACCTTGTTGTATGCGTATGAAATTCTGAATATCATGAATATTTTATTTGATAATCTATCTGGTGATTGCCCTTGAATCCGATTTTATTTCGTCAGACGCGCCAAATTGATTTCAATCAAGCATGTTTATTATGACAGGTCTAATATTGATGTTGTAAAATCAACAATGCAGATTAAAATCAAACAAAGGTCTGATTTTATTTGCATTAACGCGAATAGCTCTGTCAAATGTATGGTAATTGTGATGTCTTGGTTGCCTTGATGTTGTATGCTAGGAATGGAATGTGTTCTTGATTTAGTTAAGGTCAATACTAAATAGTAGAAATGACGTTTAATAACATCAGGCTTTATTTTATTATGAAATGATTAAGATAGGTTAGGATGGTTTAAGCTAGGAAGTATTTAACTAGAGTTTGAAAATGTTATTACAAAAAGTTCAGCATCAAGCTATGGATTTCATAGTCCATGATTTACGGAGACCTCATACACGGCGTATTAGTGTGCCGGCTGCGCCAGAAATACTAAAATGACAGCACGACGGCTGCGCCAGAAAATACATACATTGCATAGTATGCACTAAGCAGTAAAAGTATTATTATTATAAGTAATGTATTTACAAATGAATGAAATGAAATGAAAAAGCTTTATTGCAACACAAATACATTTAGGTACTTATATATCTAAGGTTGCAAATGGCGGTCTTATCGCAAAAGGCGATTTCTTCCAGACAACCAATACTAAAACTAAAACTAAAGTTAAAGTTAAAGTAGAACTAGGTAGGTACTTATATTTAATTAAATAGCCCACCGGGACCTTTCCATTGACAAAAAGCTGAGCAGTATGGGCGTTTTCCGGCCCTCGAACTAGTGTAAACTGTATCTCGAGGGTCAGTTTCCAACCATACCGCACAGTCCCTACGTCTTTGAAAAGGTCCCCGCGCGCGTGCTGATTCGGATACAATTATTTAACCCGTAATTTGAGGTGCTGCTGCCATGTTCTAAACAATATCCCTTTTTAGTGTTAATGCGTGTGTGTGTATGTGTGTGTAAGAGTGTGTGTTGTATTTGTGTGTGGTTTTAAGTAGTAGGTAGTTGTGTGTATCTGTCTCGAGAAAACAAGCATTTGAATATCTATTATATCAAAAATTACCTTATCATTATTTATACGTATTAGTCTTGAATGAACCAAATGATTTTCTATATTATAATTGTAGGGTAGCTAGGACTTAATTAAAATAGAAAAAAAAAATCATTATACAATTTTAGGGAAGTTAGATTTACGTGTCTTTAAAAATCAAAAGTTTTTCTGTATTTTTATAGTCTGTCTGCTTAAGCCATGAACTGAGACGTTTTTTTAAGTTAAATTTGTTGAGATGGTAGATGTGAAGAATTTTGTTTAGACGGTTATACAGTTGAGGTGCTATAATGGGAAAGAAGCGACTGTAAAAGGTTGTTCTGTGTGTTTTAACGACGCAAACACGATCCGATCGGCGTTTTTTTTCATTTAGGTTAGCGTCAAACGGTATGGTAGAGTGCATGCGCAGTATTGTTTGGAGCACAAAAATATATCAGTTATCTGGTTCCCATAGAACAAGCTTTGCTTAGTTTGGGGCTAGATGGCGCTGTATCAAATGTCCAGCAATATTAAAAATAAAATTAAAAAAAGTAAGCTGGCTGCGCCAGATAAAAACTTTAGTGCTACAAAACGCCGGCTGCGCCAAAGTTTACTTACGTGGTACAATGTCTATATCGGCGCATGACCAGAACCTATAGTTGGAGCCCCACTCCCCCGCCTCCCGCTGCAGCTGGAGCGTGCAGTTGTCGCACGTGAAGTCGCTGGGGAGACGCACTTCGTACTTTTGAGCGCTGCAAATGAAAAAGAAGATAAGAAATAAAATACGGTATTTTACACCAAGTAAGAAATATTAAAAAAATATAAATAAAAGATAGGTTTTGTAAAAAGTAAACGAGAAATGTTGATTTCTATTCATAAAAATGCATTATAAATATAATTCAATTTCAAGAATGTGTTTTTTTTTTGTGTGCTTCAAAATGTCGAAAACGCTGTTCGCCATATTAAAGCCGGACGTGACGTCACATTAAGTAATTAGTAAACGACCCTAATTTTGGCCCCCCACCATTTATTATCACCCCTTTGATTTATCCTATTTATTAAGAAACAACCGAATCTCACAGTGCTTCAACTTATCGAAATCGATGAAAACAATCATTAGCTACAATATTGACAAACCAAATAACGAAAAATAAACATAGTGGCGTCGGTACAACAACATTAATAAAATATCTCGATTTGAGCAGTGAGAAACTATGTTTTTGCTAAGGTAAGACCTTTCTTAATTTTATCGAATCTAAGTTTATCAGGGGGTTTTACTTTGCTATAGTTTTTAAATCATTTCAACACATATTATTCGAGCTTCCTGAGCACTAATTTTTGAGAATTACATTGTTTTCATTGTTTTATTGCAGGGCCAACATTTGGTACAGCAAAATTAGTTTCTTCCATTTTATTGGCATTGATGACAATAATTGGTATTTCTGAGATTTCTATGAGTAGACCAATTATCGACACTAGGCCAATGTTTGAGCATAAGTCTGCTAATAATTGGTCTAACTAATGAATCAAACAAGAAAAAGAGGAATTTCAACAATATCAGCCAAACAATAGAAATTAGGAAGGAAACAACAAAAGAGTAACAAGTGTAACGATACTTGTGTTACCTAAAAAGTTAGATACTGTGGAAATAACCTTAACTCACAAAAATAAGACTAATCCGAATGAAAAACAAGACGAAAAGAAGAAAATGATAGTGACTATGTAAATGTTTTATCAGACTGAGACAATTAATGAAACCAAGCAAAACAAAATACTGCATCTCAGCTGCACTATAGCTAAAATAGAGAATTTTTAGACTGAGTTTGATGACAAGAATGAAGAAAAATAATAAATAAGTCTTTACGAATGTATTTTAAGCTCTCTCTAAGCGATTTCTTTCAATTTACTTAACAGTTAGAAGGGCCAATAAATTGGTCCAACTTATGCCAGTAATTAGTCAAAGTATGCCCATAATTGGTAAAATCATGTTTTTAAATAAACCGCAAAAAAATAAATACAAAACTATGTTTAAGTACGTTTCCCATGTATTAAAAACATCAATTAACTTTCATTCTATCATTTTGACAACTTTTTTTTGTTCGCCACACATAACAAAGACAGTTATCATGATTTAAGTACATCAAGATCCTTAAAGGGCCAATAATTGGGGGTTTTACCCTACGATTTTTTTCAAGTTTTGTTACACGTCGCGTGACGTCACAGTGACATGGCGGGTCGCGTTTTCGCGCGAAAATTGAATACGGTAAAATTAAAAGTAATTTTTATGACACTAATCAGTTTAAAAAAATATTAAAATTTTAGTGGTTTATTAGCACTCTAGGCAGACACAGTATCGGCACAGTGCGAAATATTCATGGGCTGATATTATGATGATGTTTTGAGGGTGTGACCGGTTTCTCTGGATTCCTTTATCAAAATTTGATTAGGTGATTATAGGACCCTATTTCCCTTTCAAACATAATTTGTACTTACTACTTACTTTATTCTACTACCTACCTACATACAAACAAAGAAACAAACATAACCTCTTTATAATATTAGTGTAGATAGGGACAAAATCTAAAGCGTATTGCGTTGCGAGATTATGTAGGAAACTTACGTGGAATCATCACGAACAAATTCTGTGCCTCCTGCCCTAGGCGTCAAGTCCAAAACAGGTCGCTCCAGATAGTCCAATATCCTTAGGCTAAATCCTCCCTAGAAAATTATAAACAAAATAAAATTAGAGCAAAAAGAAAGTCGCCCAACGTGGGGCTCGAACCCACGACCCTGAGATTAAGAGTCTCATGCTCTACCGACTGAGCTAGCCGGGCTGTGACTGAGTTGTTGAAATTATGAATCACTTACTCTATGTGCGTATGCTAAATGCCAATGTACTGTAAATGTTGATCCGGCTACAAACGATGTCTTCAACGAGCCTGTAACAAATTAAAAATAAATAAAATACAGATAAATCTATTTTTAGGATAAAGCGTAAAATATACAAATAATTTGGACACAAACAGAATACAGCTACCGCCATCTAACGACAAGTAGCGTAACCGTGTGACACAAATACCAGTTTTACATAACAAAACAGAGATGGCGCAATAGTCATATTTCACGTGTGAAAAAAGGAAGTTTACTTATTTTGGACGATCTTATTACTGACAATGACAAGATCTATAACTAGAGTTACTTGGAAGAAATTCCCACGATACATAACACGCACTTCCCGCTGAGAAATAAAACTATTGTAACCCCGGCACCATACGTTGGGGCCAACGTTGGCCCCAATGCCTCTCACCAACGTGTGGAGCTGACAAAATTGCATTGGCCCCAACGTTGGGGCCAACGTTGGGGCTGATTTTGCTAGATCCACACGTTGGCGAGTGACATTGGGGCCAACGTTGGCCCCAACGTGTGGAGCAGGGGTGACCCCGCATCCACACGTTGGGGCCAACGTTGGTCCCAATGCCTCTCACCAACGTGTGGTGCTGACAAAATAGCTTGGCGCCAACGTTGGGGCCAACGTTGGGGCTTGGCCGTGCCGTGTCGGTTTTATCAAAGGAAGTTGGCGCGCCAACGTTGGGGATCCGTCCACACGTTGGCGCTATGCTCAGTCCCGTTTCGACGCGCATCGTGAGCGCACGTGTCGACTGACGAGCGAGAATGTCATCGTATTCCTTATTTATTGTGTTTGTAGGTCTATCGGGCTGAAATTTTGCACACTTATAGATTCTCGGTGACAATGAAATATTATGGTATCTACAAGCTGATCTGATGATGGAGTCAAGAGCTGTTCAACAGAACTCCTCAGTAAATAAGCCGATTGAGTTGAAACTCGGCATATTTGTCAAGTTCTGACTACAATGTAATAATATGGTGACAGCGAGCTGATCTGATGATGGAGTCTACTATTTTTTTTTATGTTACGGGAACCGTGCAATTTTTTGGGATAAAAAGTAGCCTATGTCCTATTTCCGGTTATTATCTATCTATATTTTAAATATCACCCATATCGGTTAAGTGGTTGTCGTGTTAGAGAGGAACAAACATACATCCAAACATCCAAACTTTCGCTTTTATAAAATAGTGTGTTGTGTGAAGTGTGATAGTGACATGATGTGATGTGATTGTGATAAAATTGGTATTCAGTAATGTAAAATCACTTAGAGAAATTTCAATTTCTGTATCGGACGCGCAGACATCGGACGTCTGCACGTTGGCTCTGACGGAATAAGACTGGTGTATCGCCAACGTGTGGATGGTTCACGAAATCTTGGCCCCAACGTTGGGACCAACGTTGGTCCCAACGTATGGAGCCGGCGTTACAGTTAAGTTTAAGTTACCTACCACGAAAATAAACATGAGTAAATTGAGTAACCAAACTGATAGGCATCTAAGTAATAAGTAGGGCTATTTTGATTCACACGTAAAGTCGCTAACTCGGATTACTTCCTAAGATTTTATACGATTAATAGTAAAATTATAAGGTAGGTAGAATGCAGAATTACTTTACGTGTTTTACACAATAATTTTTTTTAAAACTTTGTTCAACCATCATCTACCGTTTCAAAGTAGAATCTTACAAATAAAGGCAAAATGTTCGCAGCCGGTAGGATTCGAACCTACGCTCCCAGAGGGAATCTGATTTCGAGTCAGACGCCTTAACCACTCGGCCACGACTGCTTGATGACGTAGTACCAAAATTACTGAGCAGTTTTACGGTGGCCATTATACTCGTACCTACGTACCTAGTTATAAAAGCGCAAATATTCTATTTCATTCATTACCCGACTACGGCGAAGCAAAAAGGAGGGTTATGAGGTTGACCGGTATATTATGTACGTATGAATGTTCATCTGTTCCCTCGTAACTTCTAATTTTATTTACACGTTCCAAAAACAGTTAAATCTTTTTTTACGATCAAATGGAAAATAGGTACTGTAAGGTCCAATTCGTGCGGGTGCTAGGGTGTGGCTTTCTCAATGAAATCCTATTGATATAATCATCGTTAATCATTTAATAACTTAGTACAATTACAATTTAGATTCTCAGACAACAAAACTGTTTCGCTCGTAAAATAATTCTGTCTTTTCAAATGTCAAATCATAGATATGCCATAATGACAGTGACGCTGTCATTGCATTCAGAATACAGACTAAAATAGGCGCACAATAGAAATAATCTAAACAACACGTTACATTCGGCCATCCTACTATGAACGAGTCTCTTCGTTCAGTTTTAGTATCATAAAGGTGGTGCCTGGCCAGCAATACTACTTCACAACAACTTCGTCTGACGACTCGACCACGAATGAAGACCACAGTCGAGCAACCGCGGTAAAAGGTGCACCGCCGTCGATCAGCCAGCAATGTCACATCGTGCCATGTTCGCTACGAATGCCTCGCCACGATGTCAAGGATCGAGATCGCTCCATACAGTCGCCACCTTAACAGAATAGGTATATTGAATCAACAGAATACTCTCTGTACAGAAGTTCAGCAGTCGTTACAAGTCAAGGGTACTGCGTAAATTAATTAGTATTTCAAAAACAATCGGTTATATATCATAATAATATTGAGCAGTGTTTAAATCAATAGGAACTTCCAATCAATAATAATAATTCCGTTTACAGTTATGCATCGCTATGGTCAAACAAAAATAACAGATCTTTATAAAATTCACCCAGTTATCAAAATCTTATATCAGTCAGACACAATTTTTCTAATGAAATCACAGACGTTACTGTTTAAGAAATACATACCAAGAATATTCACAACATTTAGAAGTCAATTTTTTTTACTTAAAAATCAGTCGTGTCACCTCTTAGTCCTATAATCAGTTGGCACATAAATGGGGTTAATAATTAAAAATAATCTCAGCTGGGTGGCTAGTTCGTTTATCGGTCAAACCCATACTTACGACATCCTTTTGTTCTGAAACAATTCAAAAGGGCAGCAAGTTCATATGCCAGTGATGCCCTAGTTAATGTCACATAATCATGAAATAAATAATAGTGGGCGGCAAGTTCTTATGCCGGTGATGCCCCAGTTAATATCACATAATCATTAATTAAACATTAATGGGCGGCAAGTTCTTATGCCGGTTATGCCCTCGCTAATAAGTATATGTACTTGTAATAAATAAAATAAATAAATATACATACATAATTATTAATGAGTGGCAAGTTCCTATGCCAGTCATCACTTATTCGTGCAAATAGTCAATAATGGGCGGCAAGTTCATATGCCAGTAATGCCCTCGCTAATATGTATATGTACTTATAATAATTAAATAAATAAATAAACATACCTACATAATTTTTAATCAGTGGCAAGTTCATATGCCAGTTATTACTTATTCATGAAAATAATTAATAATGGGCGGCAAGTTCGTATGCCAGTAATGCCCTCGCTAACATGTGTGTGTACTTATAATAAATAAATAAAAATAAATAAATATACATACATGCAAGTTCATATGCCAGTCATCACTTATTCAGGAAAACAATCGCAATATTAAATAAAGACAAGTTCCAATGTCAGTAAGCAAGTAAGTTCGTATAAGCAAGCGGCCAATCCTGGTGACGGAGTCTGTTGGCCGCAAGGCCTCCGTCATGGTTCGACTCAACAAAAGCCGGGTTCGACAATTCAACGCGCCCCGAACGATCAATGAATATGCTCTAACTCCGTTAATTAAATCGTTATGAAATATTAAATCATTGATGTCAAAGTGAGGCCTACATGATCTTAGGTATTGAATAATCTTTGAATTTTGACTCTTGACTTTCAATCAAGAACGCCTAAGCAAGCTACGCCAAGAGCGCTTCACATGCCAATAATGCCCTCGCTTGACTGGCAAGTTGCTGTGCCAGTCAAGCCCTCACAAAGCGAGACACTGGTTCGGCCATCTCTGCATTGGCTGTAGCTCCTGCTACGCCGCGCCTCTTTTCAGTTGTCGCTGCTGTGATCATTTCAAACACACACTCGATTGCGCGGATCACTCACTCGTGTTCTAGAATTAAAACAGTTTTATTTCGCTTCTATTCAAATCCCAATATTATTTTTTTATCTAAAAGTCATGGTTGCATGGTTCATGTAGGTATTAAGTAGGCTATTGGATCTGGGTCAGCAATTTAAAATAGTTCGGACACTTTTAGTTGTCTAATCTAAGTCATCAGGTGTGCGTGCATAAAACCTCATATCATTTCGAAATTCTCTCTAAAATCCAACGGCATTTCAACTCTCTTTTTTTTGTAGCTTGATTTGACAGCGACTAGCGGAGTTTATTTTCTCAAATCTTCTCCCATCACTTCTACTCGTCGTTTTGGTAGGTACCGAACATTTAATTCACTAATGCAAGTTTAACTTAGATGTATCGACGTGTCGGTTGCCTTGCTCATTAATTCTCTAGTTAAATGGTTCTTAATCCTGCTTGACTAGACAAATTAGAACCTAGATATTTTGTTTAACTGGCTGCCATTCAACAATTTTTTTTATCAGTTTTCATCCTATCCTCATCAATCAATTATCAACACTACTGCCCTAACCCACATAGGTCGGCTAACCATGTTTCTTTTCTCTGCTCCTCTCTTTATCTTTTGTTTTCTCACTACTCACTCATTTCACATTACATATCCGCATTTCCGTACCTAGTCCATCTATATTTTTTTTCTAGCATACTCCACGTGTTTATCATCCCATCACGCGAACAACGCACCAACCCTGAGGGCGCTTACTCTACTGAATGCATTTGTACACGAGGTCCAACATATAGACATCTTTAATGATAGTCCTTCCGCTATATTTAACTCTCTGAGATTATATTTAAGTTTTAATTAAGATAGATAGCGCTTTGGTTCTTACTGTAAGCTTTCTGTCATAACTGTATTAAATAAATAAATAAATAAATTCATGTTCAACGCTGATCGTGTAATTTTAACATAATTGTTCATTATTATTCGAAAATAATCATTTGGAAATCTAAATCGTTTTATCTAAGTAATGTTTTATTCAAAAAGTATACTCTGCTCTACTCAACTAGTTCAATCCATCGCACATGGCTTTTTAATCGCTTACGCTTAGGTAAGTACTTGACCTTTTAATTTCAAGATTGAAGCTCAATAATATAATAATAATACAATGTGGAGGTCATCAAGTTAGCATAGTCTACATGGACTAGGTATAGCAGTCTTTATCAGCAACAACGTCTAGCTGGCACATTCTAGGTAGTTTACAGCATGGTTCACTATTTAACTAGAATAGGTTCGTGTTTAGACCACTTTCCTTCTTAGTTTTTATAAATGACATTTTCTAGTTTATTTTAATTGTTTTCCAGCTACTAAATTCTTTGTTTGGTCGTTTACATTAAGTTTAAGAATTCCGGTGAATCTGTCAATCCTTGTCTCTATCTGTCAGAAGTAGGTACAATATTATTACCTACTACAATATTATTACCGTTATTTTGTAACAAACTACACTCAATTTAATAAAGTACTTTGTACAAGCTCTTCTACTGTTGTATTTGTCATCTAAGCATTTTACGTCAGCAATCTTAGGCAGTCAGTTGGCGTTTGGTAATTAGTCACGTTTCATTTTTATTTCAGCATTCATGATTGGAGTGCGGTCTACGAACTAAAGGTGACCACAAGCAGAACTACTTGCCGGCTCACTTAGCGACTTTCTGATTTTCTACCTTCGTATCCCTGTTCTTGACTATTCATGACCGTACAGCTTCATAACTTGAGCTGTTCCAAAATCTGGTTATTGTTATGTAGATGCTTAACTTTTTCCCGCATTTCGACCACATTAGTGAATTTGCACAAGGAGCTTCCTAAGCATTTTTTTACGGCACATACCTTTCTCTTCTTTACACCATGCTTACTTAACAATTATTCGATCCATTTCTTTTGGTATTACCTATCAACTCTGATATGCCGTTCTTTGCATCACACTCACAATCAATGTCACAATTACTCAAGTCACTCAAACTCATGCAATTACAAGTCATGCATATATTTTTTTAAATTATTATTTAGTATAATTATTCTTACTTATCAATTTAAATTTCAAACAATCTAATTTATTTAATAATCATTACCATCATTTTTCATTACTATAACTATGCGTTACTACAAGTATACCTATCTGTATACTAATCTCTTCGGATGAAGCCTTCGTATAATTATGATAGAACTTCACGTACGGTAAGTTCGTTTAATCATTAATTTCATATCACAAAGTTTACGATGTTGGTTTATTTGTTCTAGTGTCATAGTAATAATTCACATTGCATTTTATTTTGTGTACCTAATTTCTTTCACAGAATGTTTCACTACACGGTAGTCACTCGCTAAAATCAAGCCAGTGCAGTGGACTCATCCCTTGTGCGCCACTCACAACTTGGATCTAGTCTCTTTAGCTTTAAGTCTTATGTTTTATAATAATTAATACCCAAAGTAGGTAGGTACCTAATTTTTCTACATAAAGACTTATTATTTTTTTTGTTCCTTTGTTCTCTCATAGAAATATTTTAATCTTACTTATTTATCTTCACAAAATTCTACTTTCCACTATTGACTGCGCTCCTTTAATAGCATCATAAATAAACGTGTATTGTGTAGGTACTGGGTACCTACAAATTCAGTTATCCACCGAATTTTGCATTGACAGTTTTCAGAAATAACACATCGTTTCTAAGTCCTCTTCGATATGATGTACCTAATGCCTACATCCAACCAAACATGAATTGGATATTTTTGATTCACATGATGGCAGGTTTAAAAGATGTACCTATGTGCATGATAAGGTTTAGCTCGCCTGTATACATGTCCTGTCATTGTGAAATTTTATTGTATGGTCTTATTTTTTTTCAATAAAGAAAGAATATATATGTATCCATAAAATCTTAGTAGGTACTGAATTTCTTTTCTAATGTAAGTAGGTACCTATAGTTTTACTTTCACTCAACTCACTTAATTTAAGTTTTATTCTTGCAACACTAACTCTTATGTTCACATCATTTTGATTACGAATCTAGGATTAGGCAGGTAGGTATTCAGTTTGCAACCATAAATAACGATTGTAATGTTTTGTGATCTCTAATAAATAACTATCACTCGTTCTTTTCAAAAAGAGTGTGCAGGTAGGTACCGATTTCATGGTGTGAGTTGCATTTGTCTAGATTCGAGTCTATTTGTCTCAGCCTTTTTGATCACAGTAGGTAGGTAGTACTTATCAAAGCCAATTCACGACTGAATAAAATCCGGCAGAGAATCTAAGACCAATTTATTCACACTCAGTCTTCCATAATGTATCCATTTCCTATTAATTTATAATTATACCTAAGTAGGTACATATATGTATATTTTTGTTTTACTGTAGATATCATGGATATCCTTAACAAAACTTAGGTAGGCACTCATTCGTTTTGGAGCTGAGAGTTGATACTACTTTAGTTTAGGTAAAGTTTTTAGTTCAGAATGAACATTAGTGCATATTATACGTTCTGTTTTTTTTTTAACTATGCCAATTCCCTGGCAACTTCAATCATCTCAAATCAACCAAAAATCTCAGCCTGAGGAGATCCCTGTCCATAATGGTATCCCATTTGCTATTCAAGATTATCATTATCCTAGTAATTTTCAAAACTCAAGTTATATACTTTATGTCATAAATGTGATTTACCTATTATTTCATTTTAATGTTTTTTTTTTTTGAAGTCTTATCCTTTTTCTCTCTCATGGGCTTCCATTCCTTATCTTAAGCAAGTTTTTACTTCCATTCATTTATTCAAAGGTAATCGCTAGTCATGGTCAATAATCATCAAGTAATTCTCAATCTTGAGACAAGATGAACCAAATCTCATCTTAACGGCTCTGCAAGTACCAGGGGTTGCATGGTCAAGGCATACTGTACTCCCCTCAATATTAGTCTCCACAACAATATGTAGCACGGTTGGGGAACTCCAAGCTACTATTTGATCACATTTTGTCAAATGTCTCTAAAACCTCCAAAGCCTTGTCATTAGAAGTGCCGCTTGTTCACTGTGCTACAACATTCAAAAATATTTACCTATTGTCCTTTCATCAGAAGTATTATAATATGAACATGTTCACATAAAGCTCAATCACAAATCAAGTTCATTAAACCTTTTAACTTTTTCAAGTGCAGAACGGTTAATAATACTACATAAAAGTCCCTTATTAATTCCTTTTTGTTCTAATCTAATTGTGTTGATTGATGCAAAAACTTCCATATACTTACCTTTTAAGTATTTCTAGCTAGTTATCACTAAATTGTTTTTGCTTTTGATAACTTTAAACTTCTAATTAAAATAATTAAATTGAATATTTTATTAATCAAACATCATGTTTCATCATGCATTCTTTCTAGATTCCTATTTATTTATATTCACAAGTTCACCTGGGCAGGGTTGAGCGAGAATTCTTGACATCAGTGATGATGTTACTTATTCTATTGCAGTACTTACCAAATTGCATTTCTCATGTTAGTCTAATAATGTAATTTCTGTAATTTCACTTAGGTATTCTTTTGTTTTCTTATCAAGATTTTAATTTTCCACTAGGTAACTAAATGAATCATTGTCACATTGAATATGCTAAGGGAATTTGGTGTCTGACCAGGGCCCCGATTCTACTAATTTAAAACATCAACCATTTAGTTATCATTACCACTAAGTTTTGCTTAATTTTCCAAATTACAGTCATTTGTTTGAAAACATCAACACAACAGAGATGCAGGCCAATAGTCGATTAGGAAACAAAACGAAATCCAAGTCTATCCGACGCTGTGCCATGGCTGACAAAAAGCTTGTTAGTGGAATCGACCTCAGAGAATCATCAAGATTCCTTCAATCGCTTAATCGGATCTTTAAAATCATTATGATTGATTGTTTCACTTATCTTTGTTATTGAATATTTATCAATCTTGGTTAACTGTAGGCGCCATTCAGTTTATAAAGTTTTATAAGTAAAATAGGTAAGTATTAGACACAGCCACTTTTTCAACCTCTTTATACACTCAATCTATGCTCACCGATTTATCTGAATAGGTAGGTAAGTGCAGATACTTTGATACCAACTTATCAATACTTCAAATAATCTTCAATACAAGAAAATATCTTGCAACATGCCAAGCAATTTGAGGGAGTCCAGAGCTTTACATTGCATTCGATGAGTCTGGTAATGCGAATAGGTATAATATACCTTCAGTAACTATGACCTGAACTAAGGTTTCACTTGTACATACCTCATTTAATCCAGTTTATTTTACCTACGACCAGTAGTATCGTGTCCATAATGCGTGGGCTTGCGTGGGTAATCCGCTTCCGAATTGTAAGGTCCAATTCGTGCGGGTGCTAGGGTGTGGCTTTCTCAATGAAATCCTATTGATATAATCATCGTTAATCATTTAATAACTTAGTACAATTACAATTTAGATTCTCAGACAACAAAACTGTTTCGCTCGTAAAATAATTCTGTCTTTTCAAATGTCAAATCATAGATATGCCATAATGACAGTGACGCTGTCATTGCATTCAGAATACAGACTAAAATAGGCGCACAATAGAAATAATCTAAACAACACGTTACAGTACCTAGTCTGTAATACATACAATAACCTTCCTTCACTGTGACAATCTATGTTCGCACCTATATGTTTTAAATGCTACAAAGAGAATGAGAGATGCAATAGCGTTTAAAACCTGCTACAGAGATAGGTAGGTACCTACCTCTCTCTACGCAACAGGAATATTCTAATGAAGTTATAAAAATACTCGAACGTAATAATCATCTTCTACGGTCATTGAACTCGTTGTTGCACTGAATAAACCAGTAATAACATTTTCTACTATGTTGCAGTAGGTAGGTAGCTGGTAACTCATAAACTTTTCAATAGAGAACCTAAGTATTTTTAATATTTTTGTCACACAAGCAAAACATACATTTCTCACAAAAGATCTAGGCATTCGTGAAGTTAAGCTTTTCGCTGCGCAGTAGAAAATTTTGTAAGAAAAAGTTGCACTGCGCATTGAAACGGCTAACTTCATGAATGCCAAGAAGATCCATTGGAAGTGTAAGTAACGTAAAAAAAATCTATAAGTACCTACTTACTAATACCTATAGCCTACTTAAAGAAACTGTATAAAATCTCAGGACTTTTCCATGGAAATCAGGGGGTCTAAAGCTTGGTCTAAAGTGGCCACTTTTGATGAAAAATCGGATGCTTCATAGATGTTTCATAGATGCTTCATCTATGAAACATCTGATTTTTCATCAAAAGTGGCCACTTTAGACCCCCAGGTCTTTTCTCCGGTCTTTTGATTTTTTCATCTGGTAACCCTACTTGAGAGTGACCTGCGGAGCTATAATGGTCGCTATTGCAGATTCACAATCATCTGATTCACGGGAGATTCGTATTTTCGTATTGATATTCAGCTAAAGCAATTCCTCTTTATGTAGGTACGTCAAATGTTAGCTGAATTGTACGCAATTCAATTCACAGCAGAATCACATGTTAGGCCTTAAATTGCCACACGAAAAAAAAATAACCCGGTTGGTTTTCATTTAATATTGCATCGTATTATTACTACTAATACTCTGTAAATAAGTATTTGATTTTTAAGTAAGTATTTAGTATGTTTTAATAACAATAATAAACATTAAATAATATTTGATTGACACTTAGTGCAATTCCAATTCATAGGTGGCCATTTTATTTTACGATTCTCCACAAAACTGTCAAACAATAAGATGATATTGCCAGTACGGAATTGTCAACTTTGTGATTTCTAATACGAGAATCTCGACGCAAATCATTTGTGAATCTGCATTAGCGACCATTTTAGCTACGCTGAGTGGCTTAAAAAGGTCGCTTTAGCAGAATCACAATAGGAATTGAACTACCTATATGACTGACGTCACTCCTCACTCTCATTCAATGAAAAGAAACGGCTTATAGGTACCTAGTTCAATTCCTATTGCGATTTGATTGACCTTTTTAAGCCCGAACGGTCTATGAAAAGAGACGGCATAGTTCAATTCCTTTTGTGATTCTGCTACGGCCTTTTGAACCTCGCTGATCTCATGGCCACTTAGATCTATAAACACTATCATCTAGCTAGACTAGACCGAAGAGTCACGACAGCTACCACGGCTGTCACGCTGATTATAGTTCGGCGATGACGAGTCAGAGGTCGATAACCTCGAATGTTTACTATTGCACAGATTTTGTTTACAATCTCAGATACTGCTGTACATTTCAATACCAAGGAGTATACCTATAACAAAACTGACATTGTGTAGTGTAAATATAGGTAGTTAGACGCGGTCGCCGCTTTTGCATAGAGATTTCGTCGAGTGTCCGTCCGGGGTGTGCCTAGTCTAAATAATTTAATTTTAGGCACTTGTAGTTGCCCCAGTAGTGATGGTTTATGGTGATGATGATGATGATGAATAGTAGCCTATAACCTTCCTCAAGAGCTATCAAATGCAGAAATAATTTTATTTTTGAATTTTAATTTTTTGAAAACATACCTTTTGGCATTCCACATGGCGGTTTTGTTCGGCTGTTGTCCAAAAAGTCCAAGTCCAACCTTCTAGCCGGTGGATACGTCAGCGCAACATGCGCCTGCGCACCAGAAAGCGCACACAGCGCCAATAACACTCCTAGCATTGTCAGTCCTTCATTTCTTTCGGTTTAACACTATACTAAGATCTATTGAACCATTGTTGAGTATTTCTGCACACTATCAACACTTCTTTGGTGTAACTTCGTCACACTGAATTCACTTTTATGTTTTAGGAGATAGTGACGCTATCTCTTTGACACTTTTACCGATGAGAATCAGCACCGTTCACTTTGCTGGATCACTGTTCCTGTAACAAAAAGACAATATTCGTAAGTTAAAGTTACTTACTACTTACAGAAATAAAGCCATGACGGAGGCCTTTACGCGGCTTAAAAACTCCGTCGCCAGGCCACTTGCTCATACCTACCAACCTACTTTTTTTTTACAGAAATTAAGATACTTTAAGTATAGAATGTGTCCTAGATCTTTCACAGTGCGATTCAGACCTCGGAATGCAGGTATTACGAATTCGGAAACTGACGTTTCTTCCCTGAAAAAAAACGTCAGCTTTCCGAATAAAATCATCGAATCGGATGAATTTTCGCAATGAATCGCACTGCTGGTCTCGGTACCTCACGTCTACAAACAACAAGTAAAGGAGAGGGTTCTAGAACCTAGCAATATTTTTTCCATTCAATTACCTTGCACGCATTGTAACTTGCATGCATGTACTTGCATAACGGAAATGCACCTCAACTGACAAAACTAGACGAGATGTGAAATCTGAATGGATTGTCTACAATACGAGCCCTAGGACAGGTTGTAGCTCATTGTTAGTCAGTCAGCATTCCGACACTCGGACTGTACCGAGTTATGGTGCAATGCATACCATGTACCTACAGAAAGCGTCATTAATTGGTATCCCCCTAGTAAGAGGTCGGTTTGCAAGCCGTTGATCTCAACTTTTGTAAAAACTTCCTTGCTTACTTATGGATATCTAATTTCGCTCGAGTTCCTAAACGAGCCGATGCAATAGCTGATATAATACCCGACTGAAATCCAAGGTTGAAATGAAAAGGGTCTTTGTTCACATCAATAGGGGGATACCGATTGATGACGCTGACTGTACCTACATACACTACATTCTTGTAATAATGTAACGTATTTATTACATACAGCTTGTCCGGCAGTGTTCATAACACAACCACAGAATAGGTACTAGACACAACTAACGATGATTCTGAACAAGACTTTTCTTCAAAAACTAAAAACAGACATCACTCGTGTAACGTGTGACACTGTGCACACGTGTTGTATTGTAAGATTGTAACATTCATACAAAAACTACTGAACCGATTTTGATATAATTTGCACCGTTGCTTTACCGTATTGTGAACGTTCTTTTTTTATTGGCTAACATTTACTTCAACATAAGGAACTTTGCAAGCGTATTTTATTTCGTTTAAAATGGAGACAAACATGGAGTTAAAACAAATTAACGGAATAGTCACACAATTTACCATGATTAAGTAATTATAATTACACTCAACTGTTACCACAACATAAGACAAGTGTGTTAGTAACCTAAACTAAAAATAACTTGTCACACAATTTCATCTCTTGTTATTGTAAGATAAGATTCAAAATGTGTTATTATTTCAAAAGTCCGTCACACTCGACGGCCACTTTCGTTACTTTCACCGGACAATAGTCGATTGTTATAAATATTATTAACTTTTGTTTTCACTTTATCAAGTCCTATTATTTTCTCTTTAACTAGGTGGAATTGAGGCACATCAATCTGTTGTCAATCAATTTTATACCTTATTACAATCATAGCCTTACTTTGTAATGTACCTAACAAAACTATAATCACGATGGGTCTTACTTATGAAAGATGTTTAAAGTTGAATACTGGTTAAACAACGTCCTGTCTTTATTTGTGGATAGGGACGAATAGAGACAGGACGTTGTTTAACCAGTGTTCAACTTTAAACATATTTCATAAGTAAGGGGGAATAAGACGAGGCTTATGTGGAGATGACGCATGACAATAACGCACAAACAAACGTGTCAATCCACAGCTCAAAGTGAAGACATGCTTATCAACGATTAGCCATCAACGCATACTCGCATACTTTGGTCACGTAGTACGGAAAGGCGTGACAGCTTGGAGAAACTCATCGTGGTTGGGAACACAGACGGAAAACGCTCGCGTGGTCGATCCCCAACTCGATCAAATCAAAGAATCATCAGTCGTCAGGTTCCACAACGTTGTGAGAGATGAACAGAAGCCGATGGAGACAGATCATCCGATCTAGATGCAGACCGATGATGACCACGATTCTCAGTCATGAGGGGCCGACTACAAAATTCAAAATTCAAATATCGTTTATTCAGTAGGACCGCTATGACCACTTTGAAGCGTCTAGCTAGGTGATTTTACTCCTGTTCGTGACCAGAGAGAGAGAGAAGTGGAAATGGGTCACTTGATGCGTCGGGATGACTGATGGACTAAGGCAGTTACCGAATGGTAGCCCAGAGATATAGGAGGCCTCGAGGCAAACCACCTGCTCGATGGTAAGACGACATTGAGGGGGCGGTAGGAGAGGAGGGAGAGGCCTTCGCGGTGTTACCCACGTATTCTTCTAATGGTGCCTCTCTGGCTAGCGAAGGTTGGCATTGGCAGTCAATATGGCATATTGTTAACGATCTTTAGCGAGGTGAAATAGTTCGGCAGCGCTCACTATCCACGTATTTATGGTAGGTTAGTATATGGTGATGATGATGAAAAGTACCCTATAACCTTTCCTATGAATTAAGTTATGAAATTCACAAATAATTTTTCAAATCCACTTGCTATTTCTATGAAATTAGGAAGCCTAATATAGGCGGGATAAAAACAGACAGATCTAGCTCAAAAGATAAGTCAGCATAACCAATTCTGATATGATTAAAATTGTTTTTCATTCGAAAAACCTGCAGTTTTATGCAAAAGATGACGGCATACTAGGAAGACATTTTCCGCAACTAAGATGCAATCTCTCAATAATCGTAACGATCTCTGCAACATTTAATTTCAGAGGTTTCTTTGTTACCTGTACTGTTATTATACTTAATGTTACATTTATGTAGGTACTTACCTCAGTTCTATTTGTGTTTTTCTTATATGAATAACTAGCTGCTGCCCGCGGCTTCTCTCGCGTGGTACCCGGATAAAAAGCCTATGTTACTCTCCAGCCCTCCAACTATCTCCACACAAAAAATCACGTCAATCCATCTTAGTCTTAATCTTAGTCATAATCTTAGTTACTCGTATTTATAAGATCTTCAATAGGGAAGTAGTTTATATACTTACCTTACCTACTTGGCTAAACCAGCAGCGCAGCGAACCTGTCACGTAGAAAAACTAGTTGCAAAAGTTAAGGTGGCTCGCTTCGCTCACTCGATAATGAATAGGTATCGCAATCGAGATTATAATCATGATATCGATATTGGCGATGGCTAACGTCTCGTTACCGTCAATCACGGCGGAATGCGGAGAAAGCCGTGCCGATGCGAATAATATCGTTTGTTAAGGTGGAATTAGACGGTGCACAAATAGTGTAAGTATCACAGAGAAGAAAGCTAGACCCCAAACCGTGTTTGTTGCCTTGGTTCTTCACGGTCTTAGTCGCGAAGGAACAGGAGTAGAATCACCTAGCTCTTAGGACGATTCAAAGTGAACTGTGTGATCCTATTGAATAAATGAATTTGTCTTTTAACTTTCATTCATTTCCGTCGTTCATTTTGCATATTTCACTCAAAGTGACACATCTGAACATAAAATGAAAGAAAAGTGTCATAGAAAACCCCAGCATTCATTCGAGTGATCTTTCACTTGAGTGAACCGTCTGATTCCACCTTTAGCTATCGGGTGCGAAATATTCGAATGTTTTTTCAGAATCAAAATCAGAAATTTATTGACAAAGATGATACACGATGATACATGATTTTTGTTTATTTGGTGATTAGGCTTTCCCAGTCGCGTGTGCTCTAATATTTTCATTATTACCGATCTAGGTTTAGTTAAACCTGTGATTAAACTTAGACTTCGTTTTATATCCAAATGGTTTACAAACATAATTTAAACGAACTAACGGGACTTTATCGCGTTATTACCTTTGTTTATTATTTCCCGACGTTTCGAGTGCGTTACAGCTCTCGTGGTCACGGGTAGGGTAGGCGTCTACCCGTGACCACGAGAGCTGTAACGCACTCGAAACGTCGGGAAATAATAAACAAAGGTAATAACGCGATAAAGTCCCGTTAGTTCGTTTAAATTATGTCTACAGATCGCGAAGGTTTACAAACAATTGATAACAATCTAGATCACCATTGATACGCATTCTGGGCTATGGTGTGACTTAACCATAGCCATGCCTACATTAAACATTAATTATGTGTCAACTTACAAGTCAACAATAGCATGTCAAAACATTATTGTTATGTAAGCTGCTCGTGGGATTTCATAGCATTATTATGATTCCCAAACTTGGTTATTAGCTAACATGAGACCGGTTCTGTAAATATACGTAGGTACTAGGTACCTACCTACTTCTTCAATGGACAAATATTTATAAATCTATAACAAAAATTATAAAGCACAGAACACAGAACGTGGTAAAAAAATACGACACAATGTAACATCCGAAAAACATAAACGAAACGTCGAGGTAAATAGGTAAAATCATTTCATTACGCGATTAAGTCCCGTTAATAATAATTTAAAAATAACCACCCTCCTATCCTAACTCTTAAAACAAATTCTGTGAAATTAGGTACCTACGAACCACATTGCACTGGTAAATCTTTTTGCGTAAAAATGCCAAGAAAACGAATTTTCCCAGATAGGTACATACATACTTACTTAGTCGATTTTTCGCCTGCGTAAACTCCCGTACCGCAAATTTTTGTTTATCAGTTGGGTTTTATTCTCATAGAAAAAGTTTCATCTTATTTTTAGACGTGAGTGAATTGGTTTTAGAAGTTTCAGGATAATTTAAACAATGATTGCATGATCCGATATGGTCTAGTGGCTAGGATACCTGGCTCTCACCCAGGAGGCTCGGGTTCGATTCCCGGTATCGGAATATATATATATTTTTTTTTGTTTCTACGTGTTTTGATAGCGTACGGTGAATTGAATTAATATCCTTATTATTTTATCAATATCTACGCATAAACTAAAAATAATTAGAATTGTTTCAACAAGATTTCCTTAGTGTTCCAAAAAAATAACTAATGCTGTGCCTTTGTCCTAGAAAAATCTTTATTTAAAATTTTACTAAGAAAATTAAGTACCTATGTAAGTCCACTCACTGGATCCTACCAAGAAATGTTTGTAAAAATAAATATTTTTATGTGGCACGTCAAAATAATTGACTTTACCGCCATCTATTACCGAGTAGTTGGCGCTAAGATAATAAATGCCAGCTAAGTAACAACTGTAGTAAGTTCAATTTCAGAAAAACCTAATTATATTTTTTCATCTTTGTCAGATTATTGAATCAATATACTAAATATGCCTTAAATACGCATGCGTAGCGTAGCGTAGCACAGAAAATGTAGTAGCACAATTAAGCAAGCTAGTTTCAAGCAGAATCTACTCCGTAGCATCGACTCATACGAAAAGAGTACCTATGCTTAATTGCTTATGTCATAAGCACGCTACATCGTAGCAAACAAGCATGCTTTTTAGTAGCATGTGTATTCCAGAGTCCAGATGATGTAAGGTGGGTTTATTTATTATAAGTACCTACCTACATACTTAACTATCATTTTTAGGCTTTGTTCTGTAGATCTCACTTGATCACTGCAATTTGACAAGACTTCAAATAAAATTGTCACTCAAACAAATATCATTTTATTTTCCAAATTGTCGTCGCTTTTGAAACAAAACCGTGTAAACAGTATAAAATCGATGTAACCGCTTGAAATGGTCGTGACAAAGTGATTTGCCTCCACTCGCCGCAACGCCGTTGATTATAAATCATTAACTAGCTCTTATATCAAAGGGATAGAGTCTATTTTGTGGCTTGAATGAGGAAATGCAAGCTTCCGTCATGTTACACAGTTAAAAGGTGGGAAAGATCCTATCAAGTGGGTTATATGACCTTCCTTGAAGGTGGTCGATGACGCTTAGTTGTCTTTGGAAATATTGACTGATTCATTACATGGTATGGTACATAGTAAAGCGGAGATAGGTAGGTATTTTGCGCAACTTTGTTCATACAACTGTTGAATTAAAATAACTAGGTAGGTACTCCTAACTTTGTACTTCCCGTATTTATACTAAATAGGTAAGTATAGGTAACATGCACAAATCTCAAATATTAGGAATAGGTAGACTGTTTTTTTTTCCCTTTTCAATCACACCTCGATGTATGAAGCGATTTGGATGAAACAATAGGTAATTATATGACCTGAAGCGAAGCTCGACCTTGATTCTCTTCGATGAAGGCAGTATAAGTAATATAGGTACTTAAGTACTTAATGTTTTGCCATAGTACCTAAAATTAATAGGTTAAAAGAAGATTAGAAGGCAGCGACCCGAAAACCTTACCTTCCGCAAAACAGGCCATGATTTTCCTATCACACTCTCTTAATTATTTTAATTTGGTCCTCTCACGCGGCAGTCATTCTCTATTCATGATCCTGATAACTAAGGGTATAATCAGATGGAAGTCCAAATATAATTTGCTCAAAAACAGTAAGGTGATAAATAACACTATCAGGGCAATTCTACTAGATATTCAATCATTCCGCTGCGTTTTGGTTCGACCTCATAAATGTCAGCCATTTGGTGAACAGTAGAATAGCTTTTTAAAAACTTGTTCTGCCAAAGTTCAAACCTTAGCTAAAACGTCACGTCAACTAATAACTAACACAATAAATCTTATCTTATCTATCTTATCTTATCTTAACTGAGTCGTTTGTCGTTAGTAGAATAGGAAACAGTCGAAAATCTATGGTTTAGCTGAGGTTTTGCTTGAGGTTCATAAAAGTTTTGTACTAGAATTGACACCCAGTTGCATTTGAACTCGAACGTCATTCACCTACTCTCCCAAAGCAGGTCAATGCACATTCCTTCACAAACATACGTGCAAATTTAACGTGACACGTATAATGTAGGTTAAGTACATCATAAAAACCTCGACTGCTAATATCCGTAACATAGCAATAAAAGTGCTATATCATACAAAATCTCTATTACTATTATGCCATGCAAATCGATTATGAAATCGATATGAATCGATTATCATAATTGAAAAGTTGCATTGAAATTGGGTCAAAAGGAAAAAGTGTTTTCTGTAGATAATGTGCTTACCCACGCTTATTACATTCTATAAATGTGATTGAGTTCGATGATTTCACACAGCGGAGGAAGTTTAGATTTATTTTGTTTGTAGAGGTGTATTTCGAAATAGTTTAATATGTATGCAAAACTGAACACGCTACGCATAGTGAGCTTATTAAATCTCTTTTAGGCCAGTCAAACTTCAAGAGGTGTAACAGGATCGTAGCAAGTGGAAGTCCGTGGTCTCTGCCTACCCCTCTGGGAATGAGGCGTGAGGCGTTTTATGTATGTATGTAAACTTTAAAACACTTCGATACCACGATTCAGAATTTGGTCAAAATGAGCAGTTGTAAAGATAAGAACTAGATATACAAAATAAAACCCTAAACAAGAGGTTAACAAAACAGTTAATGCAATGATAAGGTGAATATTGAGATGAATATCAAAGATAATCAAGAACAGCAGCTAGATTTAGCATCTATAGGCATAGCAGAGACCTCGTTTCAACTTAGCTTGTTTTATACATGTATTTTCTACGTACAAGGCTTACTAGGCTAATACATGGGCAAGCCTAGCTCTATGCATTTAATCCATCAGGTAATATGCATTGAGTTCAATCATATGTGGCCATAGGTAGCATAAACTAGTGGCTTTGTGAGCTGTAGACCTCGCGAGTCTGTCCTTGCATAGCTTACATTTAAAACTAAATAAATATTTACAATTCTCTAGCTTTGAGTCAAATTCTACTAATTTACAATGTCTACCATGCCGCTGTGTTTTGTTTCGTTATTCTAAATGTCAGTAATTTGGCTGAAAACGGCACCAAAACAGAGTCGTTGATCATTAGTAGGTAGAATAGGATAGACGAAAATCCAAGGTTAAGTTGACGTTTTGCTTGTGGTTGATAAAAAGATTAAATAATGAAAATAAATAAATATTGCTGGACATTTCACACAGCGCCATCTAGTCCCAAATTAATCAAAGCTTGTACTATGGGAACCAGATAACTGATAGAATACTTATATACCTTTTGTAAATACGTACATAGAATACCCTGGTTTGAAGTAGCAACAACACAGAAACAGCGGCACGAGTACACGTTTTATTTCTATCTTTCACAATTTCCTAAGCATTAATAACCTGTACTTTGTGATCGGTATCTTTACGGAGCAAGCCAAGGTAATTATGGTGCTCAGACCGAATTACGAACTCGTTTGTTGTTTTTTGCAACTTCTCAGGTAAGGCGTTGCCAACAATCAATTAGCCCAAATAGAGAGATTGTAACTTGTGAATGATTGATAAGGAGACTACAGTCACTGGCATAGATCTTCAGATAATAATGTAGAGGTCGTAAAGCTGATGGCAAAAATATAAACACGACAAACGTATTGTACTACTAAAGTAAATCTAACATCCTCGAATATTTCTACAAGGTAAATTGTACCTCGATAAGTGTAAAATGAGGAGGCTAAGGAGGTTTATGCCCAGCAGTGGGACGTTAAAAGCTGATGATGATGATGATGAAGTGTAAAATGTAACACTACAAAGAAACAAACGGTTTTTACCTCGTTATTAAAATTTCAAACCTAACATAGTAGCAGAATATAAATCGCACAGACTCCGATGTCTCGGCCATTTACTGCGAATGGGTGAAGTGAAGATCGCAGCGTTAAGAGGGCATACCTTTGACGACCGAACGGCCATCGACCGATTGGTCGTCCCAAGTATCGCTGGAGCAACAGAATAGAAGCTGACCTGCGCGACCTCGAAGCCGACAACTGGCTAGAGACAGCAATGGACAGAAGGAAGTGGCGAATTCTCGTTTCGGAGGCCAAGACTCACTTTGGGTCCCTGAGCCAATGGAGTAGTAGTATTAAAATTTTAGTATAGACTAACGCTAGTGTGCTTGTGCATGTCATAATGACAATGTTATTAGGACCGGGAAAGTAATTTGGTGCGTTCTGTTCAAGTGAGAATGCTCAACATCCGAAGCAACATAAATTATCATGATTATGTATGTTTATTAGAGAAAGTGTTTAACGAACTTCTTTATTTGTCTTCACTCCGGCAACACAATGATTAACTCGCCAAGACAAATAAAAAACAAATTATCAATCTTCTGCTGTCTTATTCTTGAACGCAATTATAATCAATGGAATTGGAATTGTGATACAGTACTGCGGAGCTAAAAAGGTCGCTATTGCAGAATCGTCATAAAGGGATTGAACTATTGCCATCTCTTTTCACTCTCAGTCAATGAAAAGAGATGGCAATAGTTCAATTCCTTTATGACGATTCTGCAATAGCGACCTTTTTAGCTCCGCTGTTCAATTTCTAAACAAGCTGAAATGAAGAATTTGCCGATTTTATATCTGATCTAATGAATAAGATAGAAGTTATCAATTACAAATCAGTTTGTTCTCATTTTCATAAAACTACAAAAATCCAAGATCTTTAATGATTTGTAAGAGGGTCAAAGACACGTCCAACAAATCCACGTTTGGAATCTATTCACTTTTTGCAGTAGTTAGCGTTCTATACTTACGTGAAATTGTATCTTTTCAAATTGGCATTAGATTGTTATTTGAATCAAGATTCTCCTTGTCAAGCATGATTAGTCGGAGACACTTCTTCAGAATCGTAAAAAAGGATAAAAAGTGTTGATTGGATTCATTTAATCGGTATGAGATGCGTTCACGCATCATCTAACGCAGTGATTATCGGTATTACCATTATTGAACAAGCTTCAGTCACTGAACTGTTAACGACCGAGAGATTGTTGATTTATTATTATTGTTGATATTGATTTGTTTCTAACATAAAATTATTTCTCTTTTGCGTAGGGGTAGGCAGAGACCAAAGTTTTTACTTCTAAGAAAAGATTTTGTCCTGCTAGGAACCTGGCACACCTCTTCACTTCAGTCTTTAATAACATTATTTAAAACCATTTTTTTACTTTGACCTGCAGTGCGATTCAGACCTTTATTCCGTGACGTTTCTTCGCTAAAAAAGGCAATTTTCCGAAGAAAATCATAGAATCGGCTGCATTTTCGGAAATCTGAATCGCACTGCTGGCCTTTCTACAAAATGTCGCCATTTTTTAATGTAGCGTATTGTGCATTTGTGACTGTTACCAAAAGGATCTCTCTTATAATTGCTAAGCTTCTTAAATCGTTTATTACCTGATAAAACGAAGCCTGTGAAATTCAGAAACAATAGAGCATTCAAACAATCAAATTTTAAATGTTATTTACTCACCTAGGTAGGTACTGAGTTCATTTACATTTAAAAAACTTATACATAGCTCATTAAGTACTTCAATGGTACAAATAATTCGAACGACTTCGAACCAGTCAGATGAAGCTCTATGGTTGCAATACTTGCGATCGAGTGATAAGTATTAGAATGGGTCCTCAGTTCAAATACTTTGTATGTTCAGCCACGTGCAGTCTAAATATTTGAGTTACGCATTGCGACAGAGCGAAAGTGTTTGTCTGTGATGGAATGTTTAACAATTTACACATCATAAGCTTTGACAGGTGACCATTTGGTTGAAAAAGTGGCTTGTCAAGTTACTTTATTGTTATGACATCATCGGCAGTCGCATAGACGTGAAAATTGTTAAATATTTACTGCTTGGTCTTGTAGTTGAAGGCATCTTTCAAGTGTTTCAAGTTGGCAAATTGTATTTCGGTATTTAGATATTTTACAAAGAGCGCAAGTTTAATATGTATACTAATAGTATTTGATATGGAATTCAAAAGATTTGGACTATTATTCTATACTTGATACTTAGATTTTCAGTAACTGAAATTCCTTGCTACTATTTAACAAGTCACTGAACTTACAGGGTGACAAAAAAATATCCAGTAAACAAGCTAGATTCGTAAAAAATGACGAGCAAGATTTGTAAATAGAAAAGCAGCTAACAGAAAATCTATGCAAGTGGATTGGGTTCAGTGACGCACAATGGGGAAAGGGCTTATTATTCAGCTAGAATACTAATGCAATAGAAACTGAATATGCAATAAACTTAGAAAAACTACGTCGATGAATTTGCAGATAAATTTAGTACGAGAACTGGTGTGGTGATGGGCAAAAAACTCGATATTGAGTGGAATGGTAATAAAAGTCATGTTTGAAATTACATTTGGGCTGATCGTAAGGTACAATTTAAGTCCTTCAAAGAACCATTAAACTCCAGGCTTATTAAACTAACGACTATTGATATCTAAGCAGCTAGACTATAAAAATTGGAAAATAGGTACTGCCAAGTTGAAACCGCAGGAAAATTTTACTATATCCGCACGAATAATAGGTTAGAAGTCAGGAGCTTTTAGGAGGCCTAATAGAGCATAGCAGATAATTTTTATGCCCATAGTAATGACGGCCACATTCGTTAAACCAATATTATTTCAATCATTGGAAAGTTGCCAATTTGCCACCTTTAGACGTCGAAATATCTAGGAGGTCTATCCTGCTTATAGATTGCTAGTATACACTATTGTACTGAACTTATTTGTTTTATCAGTAACCTCGCATCCACACGTTGGGGCCAACGTTGGTCCCAATGTCACTCGCCAACGTGTGGATCTAACAAAATCAGCCCCAACGTTGGCCCCAACGTTGGGGCCAATGCAATTTTGTCAGCTCCACACGTTGGTGAGAGGCATTGGGGCCAACGTTGGCCCCAACGTGTGGATGCGGGGTAAGACTAATTTTCTGTATGTAACTATAATTCTGGTAAAGATTATGCGAGAAATGATAAGAGAATTCAGTAGAGATAGTTGAGCTCGATTACAAATTGGACGTAGTTATGCATAAAGGAACCAATCCACACTCATGTCAAAATTGAGTTAAGTATACAGAAAGCTTTTAAAATCCACCTTCTACTAACCCTGTAAATATCAAAGTGATCTGACAATTTTGACTTAACAAAACATTTTCTCGACAAAGTAACCAACCCACATAACAACATTTTTACAATAAACTAAAAAGATCCATGCTCTGTGGTACCCCAGAAATCTGAAAAATCTACAAATTTATTTTTTTCTGTAAGGAACCAAACCACATGTTTCTTTGTAAAAGTATTTTTTTTTTATCATTCTTGTGGGTTAGTTCTCGTTGCACTAGTTGCTCTTTGAATATTAAATGAATAAAATACCTAAGGTAATCAACAAGTACCTAATTTTAATTATATTTTGTAAATGTTATATTAAATGAAATATCTAAGTCTAGCATGAAAAAGAGCTATAAAATACATATTTCACTAGGCTGCATTCATTTTAACCCAATCTTCCTCTACTTCAAAATCAAGTTGACCTGAAAAACCTTCTCAATCGTCTTTTAGGGCTTCATCTCTTACCAGATTCACATAAAAGTGGTGTGGTTCTTGCGGAATCAAGTGTAGCACACTTTTAGGTCTTTTAACTTCGTATTAGTGACAGGTCTTCCTGTTTAAGCGATTTTTAGAGGTCAAAAGACTTTTACGTGAATCTGGTAGGAGATGAAGCCATAGAAGACGATTTAGAAGGGTTTTCAGGTCAACTTGATTTTGGAGTAGAGGAAAGTTAGGCTAAAATGAATGTAGCCTACTGAAACAAATTATTTTTATAGTTTTTTTTCATGTTAAACCTAAGATATTTCTTTTTAAATAAAATTCACAAAATATAATACGATTATTTATTATTTTATGCATTTAATATTCAACAACAGAATAAATTAATAAGGAACCAACCCACACATGAGCCATTTTGCTAAAAGGAACCAGTGGGTTTTTAAAAAAAAAATACTATAAATATTAATATTTTTCTCCGAAATTATACTTACATACATAGGAAACAGTATTTTGTACAATATTGTAAACAAACTTTGTTAAAATTAATCATAACTTTTTTTCTTTACAGAATTTAAACAAAAACTGCTTTTTCTCAAAACTATCATTGTGTGGATTGGATCCTTTATGCATAACTACGTCCAATTATCAATTTATTAAAATGACCACTTTCACGTCCCAGGCTATTTAGCTTTCAGAATTGAACTACTATTATTAAACGACGTAAAATAACTTTTAAGAGGGCTATTTGCGAGTCATGTCGCTAAGGGAGTGTACACATTGCGTTTTTTGAGCTGCGCGTTTGTATCGATACAAACGCGATTCGAACGCGATGCGAACGCGCAGCCCCCCGCGCAGCCCCTCCCGGTTCGCTTTTGTATGGAAAAAAACGCGTTGCGAACGCGCGTTTCGTATCGATACAAACGCGCAGCTCAAAAACGCGCAGCTCAAAAACGCGCTGCAGAAAACGCAATGTGGACACTCTCTTAAAGTAATTGGCTCTCTGTTATCTTGTATATTTAGCTGTTGGTTTTCCAAATATAAATAAATAAATAAAGACCTCGCAGACTGAAAACTTTTCTATCGGCTGATAGTTTCTTACTTTTGTTTTGACTACCCCTAATTAAACTTATAGAGGTGATGATGATTAAATCCTGTTGTCCCTCATCATAAAGGGCTCTCAACTTCCAGCCGAGGCCAATTGATGCAGCCTCAACTCAGCCCAACTTATAGGGGTAGTCAAAACAAAAGTAATCTTATAAGTGTTACTACTGCCGGATTGTAATGTAACGATACAATTGTGTCTACCTATACCTACTGCGCTACCTTATTATAGTAACGAATGCTGACGTATACTGTGATCATTCGAACCATTATAGGTACTTACTTCTTGATGGATTACCAGGGTGGTAATTCTACTACAAAACTTTTTATGAATCACAAGCAAAACCTCAACTAAACCTTAGATTTTCGACTGTTTCTTATTCTACTAATGACAAATGACTCAGTTGTGGTGAGGTTTTAGCTAAGGTTTGGACTTTGGCAGAACAAATATTTGAAAAGCCATTCTATGCTATTCACCAAACGGCTGACATTTATGAGATCGAACCAAAACGCAGCGGAATGATTGACGTTGTCATCTAGTAGAATTGCCACCCTGGCTAACTAATTTGATTGAACACACCAGCCCTTACCTACAGTTTAACATAGAAATTAGAAAGCTATCTGTATTATTTAAACATCTCCAAGAAAACCATTAGGTAGGTACCTATACAACTTGCCCATCATTCATCTATACAAAATCGATTTGCCATACATTTGTAAAACACCATACAATTTGATAGGTTAGGTAAATGGACCTTGACTCGGTCGAGTTGAGACATCGTTGGGTTTTAAGTATTAGAGACTGTTGTTTAATCTGTGAGAATCTGAGGCCAATAAGCCACTGGGGTCTTGACCTCAGTCACGTAATAGGTACCTACGCACTTGTGCGACGTGTTTTAGAATCTCTGTCTTCATTGCATTAGAATTGTTGAGAAGCACATCATTCTAAAAAAAAAAATTGTGAATTCGGAATTTCTTAATTTTGGGATGCATCATTTCTTTTTCCACGCCATTCCTAATTCAAAACTGAATTCTATTCGATAATAGATGGCGCTGATATCAATTTTCTAGTTTGACAAAGACGGATCGAATAGAAAAATTATTGATACGAAAGTAAAAGTTAAAACAAACGTGAATTATTGGAGAAAACTGCCTACAATCGAAAACAATGGATTGTCTAACAAGGTTCTCAAAACAAAATGATTTATCTTGTAGATAAATATCTACAGCTACTAGATAATTTTTATTTCAAACAAGTTTACTGATGCCTATCAAATAAACTTGAAAGTTGACAACAGTGCGGCAAAATTACGTAAGATCAACAACCTTTTGCTATTTGATCTTATTTTACTTACCTACAAAAAGATTATGAACAACAAGTAGGTAACTAAATTAAAAATTAAAAAAAACCGACTTCAATTTGTTACAGCAATTTTCCGCACTCTCGAGGTGCATTTCTGTTCATAACTTCGAAGATCCTCAACAGATCCTCACCAAAGTGGCGCCAATCGGACTTTCAAACAAAAAATCGAATTTCCCGAATCGGTTAAAAGGCGTCTTCGAATAATCAGTGAACATACTTAGGTAGGTTCATAAAAAAGAAAAATAAAGATTTCGACGAATTGCGAATACCAACCTACCTACTTAATCCTTTTTTGAAGTCGGTTGATAATCTAATGATGCTCTTAAAATTTCAAAGAAAATAACATCCTTGTGTCAAAATATCGGTCAATGTTGATTACAAAACATTATCCTTCTTCTAATTCTAACTGAATGATGAAATAGAACCGGATAGCTTTCAAAATGATTTCATTATGAACTTGAGTCTTGAGTGTAGCTGGACTTGTAACGCCCGCGGCTTCGCTCGAGAGGCACTTAGGTAGGTAGTACCTGAATAACCTGTTTAATTTTTCTCAGATGTCGCTTTTGTTAAGTACCTATGTTATATTTTCTGTGGTTATTTTCACACTAACGGAATCACGATGCGATTCATAGTGTGAATCGTACCATGGACTAAATAGGTAGAGTCAATTACAATTCAGCTAACGCAATTCCTCGTTAATTTAGTAAACCAAACTATACTAGAAATAGTTATTTTATGACTGGTACATTTTATTTTTAACGGCTATTAGCAAAGGGCCAAACTTGATCGTAACAATAATAAAATAACAATAGTAACAGTATTCAATCACCGTGAAATAAAGACGAAAAATATCACTGTAACACGTAATATTATGTAAGTGATCGCGTAAGCAATCCTAATTCCGAGAGAAATGTTTACGACATACTAATTTAAGGCACGACAAATCTCATCCCTATTTTTTTTGGCTCGAAGGACCATTTCCTTCTGTGCACAGAAGAAAAAGATTTTGGTTTGGAATCGATTTGGTTTTATTCTTCTCCTTTACATGACTGATTGATTGACTGATACACTGAACGCTGTATGACGCTGTACATTCCATAGATATTGACGCCAGTATTATTTTTATTAAGAGCGGCGATGGGCTTGCAATCTGTCACGTGTCTGTCAAGTTAGATACTTCTGCAAAATTTGGGCATGTGCCAAATCATCATCATCATCTTCCTGCCCTTATTCACGTTAAGGAGGGTCGGTACAGCATGTAGGTATTCTTCTTCTATTTCCTTCTATCAGCCAATCTTAACATTTACCTCTGGGTACGAGTATGTGCCAAATCTGTACCTATTATTTTAAAAACGTAAACGCGTGTCATAGCAGTTGTTAAATCATTTCGGCGCCACTGAAAACCAGCGCTCTAACAGCCATGGCGCTGCTGGAGCAAATGCTGAGGGGTAGCCTTATATTCTTGTCACTTTATTTGTAACATTAAGTACTTATTTGCATATCGTGGTGGCGAAATTAAAACTTTTTCAATTCTATTATATTCTATTTGAATCACCTTACTAGCATGTGCTAGCATTATAGATGACTCGTGCCATAACTGTTTTCATCTCAAACCGGTTCGAACTTTGTGGATTCAAGCAATGTATAATTCCATGGAACCAGTTTTACTGTACACACCTGCTTCACGTTTTGTCTAGCTACAAGATAGCTTTTACAATGGTGGACCTTTTTACAAGCTTTTTAAGAAAGCTTAGGCAACCGAAATCTAACCGAGTCCAAGATGGGCGCGAAAGACGTGCAATACTTTTAAATTTTAATAATAAAAACGGTTTTTATCCTTTTAACTAATTAAGAAATAGTGTTTGGATTTGTAACAAAATAATGGCGATGATGCTGTTGTATCTTCACTGTCTAAATAAATTATGACTAAAACAAAAAACTAGTGATCAGTGTACAATAGATGAACAGAATATCCACTCAGAAATATAATGGTATTTCTAAGATAATCGAAAATGGTGTGTAAAACAGAATTTCTGACGAGAATTTTTTTATCAGTCGTGTTTTCTAAGCGATCAGAGATAAAAGTTTAAAGTTTAATTCATGTATGACCACTTAATTCAAAATGCTGATCTGATTATGGAATCGCGAGAGCTTTTGAACTCCGATACAAAATACTGTTGACAAGACTTATGAAACTGCTAGATGAGTTATTCACAGCTTATTCATTCAATGAAATCTGACCTTGCAATTTATGTAGGCTGCACAATGCATTGTGTTGTACTCTACGTACCTAGTTGGTTGTAGGTATTGTACATCATTCATACTCCTACAAATTCAAAACGCCTTGAGATTCAGCAGTACCTATTACTTAGTTTTGAATGAGTAATTTCAATTACAAACAATTAAAATAGTAAATGTTTTGGCTTTAAGTTATTGCATGCAATTAGAGGTGAAGCGCTCGTGGCGTAGCTTACTTAGACGTTCTTGATTGATCGTTGAAGTTAAGTAGCGTTGTGCGCGGTCACAATTACCATGTGTGACTGGTAGTGGCATTACCAGCTGGGAGCTTCCGTGCTTCGGAGGGTAGGTACACTTCTCACAATGGATCTAGGCATTTGTGAAGTGAATGCAAAACTAAATTATGCCAAATATATTTGGATCTGCCCCACTTAGCGTGGGGTAATTGCAGGAGAGTGAAGATGATTATATGGATCTGCCCATGATTATTATCATTTTAGACATCTTCAAAGGATCTTAGTATGTAAGTTCGTATGAGCAAGTGGCCAACTATGGTGACAGAGTTTTTAGGCCGTTTAAAGGCCCCCGTCATGGCTTAACGACTTAAAAGCTGGGACCGACAATTTAACGTGGCCTCCGAAGCACGGAAACGCTCAGCTCGTAATACCACTTGCTGCCACCTATCCAAATTGCGATCGCGCTCAACGTTGCTTAGCTTCAACGATCAATCAAGAACGTCTCAGCAAGCTACGCCACGAGCGCTTCGAAGGATAGTAGACAGAAGGAAAATACGTCATCAATAGGCTGATGATGTTGATAAACAAGCCAATTTTCGACATTTCCAAAAACATTAAGCACCTTTTCGTGCCAAATTCAACTTTCTAGTTACATAACGTGACATTCAATCACGTACTACATGTCAAAAATTCAGGCACACCCTTTTATGATGTCATTGGCATAAGGAAAAATACCACCCAACACCCACTGTCGCTTTCTTTAAACAGTGATGGTTGTATGGCTTTTGTAGACATTAAAAAAACGGACGAATAACTCACGAATGTATCCTCGAAGCAGGGTAGACATTCTCTCAGATCTTTAGGTATGATCCTTTCAAGATGAAAAGGTTAGTCAGATATAATTCAAAGTGGTAGTCAGAGGTATGTCCAAATATATTTTGGTACATGTCCACATTTTGCAGGAGTTGGTAGCATTCCAAAGTTAAGTTGCATGTCCTTTGCAGCTTATTAAACATACTCTTTATGACTTTTCCATTAATATTTTAGAGCTCGTATTGTATTTAATTTACAAAAAGTAAATAATTAGTATCAGTCCTGTAACCAGATTTGTAAAAATTATGATCATGAAGTCCCCATACATAACACAAGCTCTGCTTACTTTGGGGCAAGGTGGTGGTGTGTGAAATATGCAGAATTTGTATTATTTAGTTTTTTCTGAATCAATTTATGTACAGCCCGGGTTTGAATCTACAACCTTCGAATGGAAAGTAGAGGCAGCAGCCAATTACGTCTACGTTAATATTTATCTTAAAGATACTCATTAACACAGTAGGTATGCTACAAAATATTCAAATCATGTAACATTTAATGCACAAGAGTAATTTACTTTCAAAATTACACAATCTATCTATTTTCTAAACTTTATTAGAAAGGAACGTAAATGTAGGTCTTTTCAAAATATAGTGGTATTTAATTATTATATTTCATAATTATATGGATAGTTGGCTTTTATGTTCGCTTTTATAATTATATAATTGTGATTTTTTATAAACATAACAGTAAATCATAGTTTTCCTACCACGGAAAATATAGATAAAAATATTAAACACCGATAAAAATAATAAATAAGCAGCCTTTTTAGCCCTGCTGAGCTCTCAAAAACATACTTTACACATCTATCAAGATGCCTTTTTGTCATTATTCTTTTTTGTGAAAGAAATGGAAAACTTCGAACGTAAATTTGGTTTGTTTGAGCATAATAGTTTTATTATTTCTATAAACATTCCAACTCTCATTGCCAATCAATTTATTGTTAAATGGATCGTCACGTACGGTATAAATGCACGCACAGTCAATGTCAAGTTATGATCGTGACAAAAGATATAAATAACGATTTAATATAAAATATGAGAATTGCATTGAAGCACGCGTGATAAATTGATTATGATAAAGTTCATCTCTAGTTTGATAGTTATTTCACTTTCAAAGTGAACTATACTTTCAACTTTCGCTATATTTTCATTTTATTATGATAATTGACACTATATTAATAAATTTAACTGTAAACGACTAGCTTTTGCCTGAAGCCTCGCCTTAGTACCACCATTTGATACTCAAGTGATTTTATAATGTATCTTTTTAGGTACCTACGTATAAATAATTAAAATGATTTCTTTAATAGAATTACCTAAATCAAACAAATAAAAATAAAATTATTTTTATAGTACCTAGGTGTATGTTTGTATTCAATGAAGCCAGGCAGCCTGCAGTGCGATTCAGACCTTTTCAGAATGTATTCCGAATTCGGAAAAAGACGTTTCTCCGCTGAAAAAACGTCAACTTTCCGAAGAAAAAAATCGAATCGGATTCATTTTCGGAAGTCTGAATCGCACTGTTAAATTTTACTATAAGCCGTCTCTTTTCATAGACATGACAGTTATATTTATATTCTTATTTTTTTTTCACCTTTTAGAATACACTGGCCTTAAGTAAAACAGTGTTTATTCTGACCTTAAATTTATATAACTTATTGTTTAACTTTTGGCAAACAAAATAAAGTCTGTAATTTTCAACCTTATCACCAAACAAATAGGGGTTAAAGAAAAGGCGAGAGGAGATAAATTGTTAATTTTTACCATCCGCTTGTTTAGATGACCTATTGATAAAGTTAACAGTGTTTGGGCAGCAAAGTAATTTGTAACTGTGTTGAAATTATCACAAAATAGGTACCTAACCAACCATAAAAAAAAATTAAGTAGGTACCTAGGTACTTACAACATTAGGAGAGCTGGTAGACGTACCTGGGTCAAACCTGAAATAAATTAAAATAATTTTAATTATGTATCGTAACAATTATTGTAGCAAAAAACCTAATTAGGTATCTAATCAAACAAAAAGTTTCAATCAAATTTTTTTGTTTTTTTTTCTCTACTCGCCAGTAGATGTCGCTGTTACCAATTTCGCAATCACGCACAATAGGCGACGCTTACGAAATAGGTACCAAGAGCTTTAATTATTGCAATCTCATTACTATGACGAACGTAAACAAATGCCGTTTGAAACGTGGGACGACTGTACATTATTGAATCGAAGGTATTAGCATAGCTTTCGCAATAAAATATACAGGTATGCGTAGATTACAACAGACAAGACGAACAGGTTAAAAATGTCCTTGATATCTTGCAAAAGGATGCAAAAATATGCCCCGGGTGAGGATCGAACTCACGACCTTAAGATTATGAGACTTACGCGCTGCCTACTGCGCCACCGAGGCTATGACGAAATTAGCAAAATAGGTCACCTTATTAGTTATTAGATAATTTTATGTGGTAGAAAAGCTTATAAAAAGCTTTTTCAGGGAGTGGGCACATTTGTATCATTACAAAAACGCGCTGCGAACACGCAGCTGAAAACGCGCGAAAAACGAAGTGTGCACACTCCCTTGCGTTTACGTATAGGTGTTGTCTATAGTTTAGGAGTAAAATTACAAAAATGTTTTCATAGGTTAAAAACTGTCGGTGGGATAGAATCCGGCTTTTTAGACTTTTTCCGGCTAAATGAAAAAAAAAAACAAGCGTTGCGTAAATATAATTGTAGAATAGATACCTACTACCTGTGCTACTACCTAGTTTTTATTATAAAAACGTACTTAGGTAGGTACTTATTGTTATTTCATTAATATTATTTTTAATTTGTCAACATTGTAATAATAATAATAATTTCATTTATTTCAGACACATTTGATCCATAGGTTATGTTGTTAGTAATGGGTTATGTATGGGTGTTTATTTTATTTATTTTTAGTAATAATAATTAATTATGTTGCATTCAATTTTTTTTTTATTGGGTAGGTAGGTAATTCATTTGTATTGTTGCGTACCTAATGGACAATAAGACAAATTGGAGATTGCAAGGCATTTTTCAATTTTTTTTTGTTGCACTGTTTTTTTTTACTACATTGAGTAGGTATATCAAAATCTGCCCAGTGGTTTAGGCGTGAAAAGGTCACAGCAAGAGATGCTTTCGTTTTTATAAGTATGTATTATCAATAAACCAATACAGCCAGTGAACTAAACAGAGGATAGACGAAGCATTTTACTTTCACTCAATTACAATACACGCGTCTTCTATTCTATAGCAATCGGAAATGTCTTTGTTTCTGTTCGCAAGAATGATTATGATCATTAAAGCGACAGTTGTGTTAATGTTTATTAGAAAGATGGTGATAAAAAGAACTATCACGTTGCATTTTCTTTTAGAAATAATAGTACCTTTATATAATTAGTATTTTTAAACTTTCTCGATCACAGTTCATTTATTTTAGTGAATATATTCTTTCTTATAAAATCTAAAAATTAATTTATTGTATGGAGTTTTTGAAAATTCCGCAAGCAGAAAAAGTTGGTTACTTGAAAAATGTCATTGTTGATCGTAAATTTTCATTAAAAGTGAAAAAAAAAATATTGCCTGTGGAGAACCTCAATTTTTCGTCAATTCAAATACATTTTTGATCAGAAACTGTCATTTTTTAAACATTTCTGCCCGTTAGCAATACATTGAAGAACACAAATTTGCAATTTATGAAAAACTTGAAACAATCTCGACTGTACCAAGGCGCGGTAGGCATTCATGTCTAAAGATCTGAGAGAAAATCGCAAATTATAATTATCAAGCCAATGAATCATTATTTCTATTTCCAAATAGGTATTACCGTTTTTGCTCGACCATTTTTGGAGGATACCTTATCCATTCTAGGGTATTCAGGACAGCTAGATTAGCATTCATTAACTGACCATATTTGATATGGGCTTGGTGGATTTAGGAATTTTCTATCCACTATCAAATCGTGAAATCAACGTAGAAAATAAACACGTGATAGGCTTGCAAACTGTCGAGTAGTGATGATGATGACGCAAAAAATTGGAATTTAGAATTAACCAACTTACTATTTAATCGCATCGTTTACCCGATACAGGTGCATTAAGTTATGTACCTATGCTATTTGTTGACTTAAATAAATAAATAGACTTCCAGGTGATCTTAACCAGGTGAATTAAGTCTACTAGCTAGACCATTTTTTTTATGTTAACCTTTTTTTGTTCTTTTGTTTTACTTATATCAAATCGCAGTTTGCAACCTGTGAAGGCTGTGAAGTTACTAGGTAACTGCCGGGAAAAATTTGGCATTAGGCTTGTACCAAAGTTTATGTTAGTTAGACGGTGCCTAGGTGCCTATGCCTACATCTTGAATTTCGGAAGATAAGTTATGATGTGTGTCTACCATTCTTGAGAGTAAATAACAGTACAAAAAAAAATATTTATATTGAAAATATCAAAATTGAGTGAGAACCATATTTGTAGGTGACTAATTAAATCCTTACGTTACGGTGTTTACTGGCAATTGGTAGATTTTTTGCTCATCACGTGTATTTTTTGTTTTGTCGTAACACATCCTACGTTTTCTTTGTTTTTTTAACGAAAATCGTGATGATTCAAAGCGTTGTTTTTTATAAAAACCAATTCAAGTAATCCATGTACATTAAGGTGTTCATGTAAGAACCATTAGACATTAAGTACGAAGTTCTTCAAAGCATAAACCATCTGTTATGTTAACCAATTATTATTGCAGGTCAAAGTCATTTATTCTACGTACCTCCTTATAGTTTATAATCACAGTATCACTTAGAAATCAAATAAATACGTTTACATGTTACACAACATTATGTGCAAGTACTAAAATCACAGGAGACAATAAGGACAATGATGAGATGGAGTAGACTTACTATTACTACCTAACTAAACCATCTTTTCAGCTTAACCTGCCTTATCTTCAGAAAAAACACGTATATGATACATACGTAGTAAGTTGCAATAGACGTTGTAAATTAGAAGAATTGGGGCTTAGATCGAAAGTCTAAAAATGTCTTGTTAAAGGTAAAGGTACTATCACATTTAGTCAACCAGGCTTCTACGGCCATAATCTTACTCGCCTAAATTACTAGCTACTGATCACCTAGTCGTTTTGTTAGTTAGCTGGAAACATCTTACTCTGCTAGAAATTTAGAATTACTCGCTAGTGGTGGCTGTGATGATGTTGGCGAACTAACACCTTAGTTTTTGCCGGATGTCATCACGTATTAGATCACAACTCGCACAAGGTCGTGGCATAATGTATGTACATAACGTGTTTAAACTTACCGTAATGTCTTGCAAAGCAAGTTGGGTAGGGTTGACAAAGATATTATCTGCTGTATTTCAATTACAATGTAATAATGTCTTCGAAATTTGGTCGGCTTGACAAAGATTGTATCTCTGTATCTCTGTGATATTTTAATTAAATGTAACCTACTTGAATATTTTTTGTTACGTTCAATGTCCGGCTTGTTGGCTATTTTTAAGTTTTTAAGATCTTTTAACGTCCTTGTTTACGCTTGAAAAATAGCAAATGACTGAATTGATAGTATAATTATATTCAAAATAGAGTTGCTAAAATCATCCGACTATTTAGGTTTGTCAAAATATTTTTGTAACTATTTTAAAACTACCGAACTGTCGACGCACAAATTCGCAGCCCACCGCCACACCTTGGAAGCAGCTGACGGTGCTGTTTCTATCACTATAAAAGCGGCGACACGCGCCCCTTTTGCATTCGCAACACTGGCTATCGAAACGCGCGCACCTAGCTATAGAAACTTATGTACCTTTATAACTGTAAATTTCGCATTATTAAATTTTGTATGAAGAGTCTAAGTTTTCTTAATCAATCAGCTAGATTAGCACAGCGCACCTCACATACGTAGGCACAGAAATCAATCTGTGATATAGGTAGGTAGGAATCAACCTACGTACCTACCTACATAGCCACAAACATTGGACCTTCGGAGCCGGATCTACGCGGGATCTACGAAGAAGGGCTGGCCAATTCGTTCCAATTTCATCTCCTAGTCCTATTTCAATTGTACTAAAACTGTTTCTCTTTCGCAGTAAGAAGCCAATTCACGTGGTGTTTCCAGGGAAAAATCGTGAGTACCCCTTTTATCACAACTTGCTAAAATGAGTGTCGAAAATGTGTCTATTCGCAGTAAATCTCCCAATCCGTATTTAGGTGCAGATTTAAATGAAAATATTTTACGTGAATTAAATAAGAAACGCGGTTCAATCAAGGGTAGACTAACTTTGTTCGTGAAATTTGTAAATTCCTTCGACGGAGCACGCTTAACTAAAAAACAAGTTTCAGAAATTAAATTGCGTAGTGATGCAGCTAAGTCGTTATTGAGCGAATTCAATAATATTCAAAGCTCAATCGAAGAATCAGTCTCGGAAAATGATATTTCGGTACAACTAGAATCACGAGAAGCTTTCGAGAACTCATACTTTCAGGTTCAGGCGAACGTTCTCAGTTTACTAGCTCAGTCTGATAGTTCTGATAGCACGTGTAGTGATTCTAAACCTAGATGTAACGACTCCAAATGCAATCCTCACTCGCTAGTCAAACTTCCAACTATTTCACTACCCTCATTTGACGGATCGTACGATAACTGGTTAGAGTTTAGAGATACATTCCTTTCTTTGATTCACCATTCAAAACAGCTCGATGATATTCAGAAATTTCATTACATGCGAGCTTCCCTCAAAGGTAATGCGGCACAGGTTATCAAATCGGTAGAATTCACATCGGAAAACTACACGGTAGCTTGGGACTTGCTTACTAATAGGTACGATAATTCGAAATTATTGGTGCATAATCATGTGAAATCTCTATTCTCAATGCAACCAACGAAAGAGTCTTCCTTTCATATTAGGAAATTAATCGATACAGTTCTTAAGAATTTACGCGCTTTGAAGACTCTGGGAGAACCCACGGAGTCATGGGATACTCTCATCGTTTATATCGTTGTTTCAAAATTAGACGCAGTTGTAGAAAAGGAATGGGAACAGTACAAAAGTACTCAGGGCACTCAGTTAAGTAAAAATATTTCATTGAACGATTTACTTAGCTTTTTAAAGGACAAGGCAGATACGCTAGATATGATAAAAGCGCATCATTCTTCTATCATTCATAGCAACCATTCGAGTAGTAAAGTTTCTCACGAACCTATTAAAAAATCAAATCAACAAAATAGTGTTCAAACTTTTACAACGAGAAACGATTCCATGCGCAAACCTACCCGCATTTGCAAATTGTGCGATGCTAGCCACGCGCTTTACGCTTGCAATAAGTTTATCAATTTGTCAGTGCAGGATAGAATCAATTTCGTAAAAAATAAGAATCTATGCGTTAACTGTTTACGGTCAGGTCACGAGTTATCTGATTGTTTTTACGGTTCGTGTAGGCAGTGTAACGAGAAACACAACAGCTTACTTCATGGTGGAGAATTCGCATCATTATCGGTTGTAGGGCACGATCTTCAATCGAACTCCACGTCCAACATGAGTACAGCTGCGGTTTTACATTCGGTCGAACAATCACGCATTAATATTGATTGTAATGACAACACTTTACAAACGGTTCTGTTGTCTACCGCGCTAGTCGAGGTAGCAGGTGACGACAACGTGTATCACACAGCCCGCGCTGTATTAGATAGCGGTAGTCAGCAGTGCATAATTACCGATGCATTACGCAAAAAATTAAACGTCAAGTCGATACAGTCCACTGTTCAAATCACGGGAATAGGTCAGACAAACACGCAGTCGACTCATTCTTGTAAAATAAATCTCAAGTCGTTAATCGGAGATTACAATACACGCATTAATTGTATTGTTTTAAATCGCATTACCAATTCTTGTCCGTCAGTAAGCTTTGATCATACGTTGCTAGAACTACCTACGCATATAGATTTAGCCGATCCTAAGTTTTACTCGTCGTCGCAAGTTGACCTACTGATAGGAGCGGATTGTTTCTGGGACCTATTAGTAGAAGGTAGAATACGTTTACCCACCGGGCCGTATTTGCAAAATACTAAGTTGGGGTGGGTCATATCAGGTATTATTCAAAATACCCAGTCGCGCATTAATCGACTACAATGTAATTTCAATGCCCAGTCGCGCATTAATCGACTGCAATGTAATTTCGTACAAAACTTAGAAATTAACGATAAGTTAAAAAAGTTTTGCGAAGTAGAAAAAATAAATAAATCGAATCAAAGTCTTTCTACCGAAGAAAGCATTTGCGAAAAATTATTTACCGACATAACGAAACGGGTAGGTAACGGTCGCTTATCAGTTCGCATTCCTTTGAATGAATCCGTCGAATCGCTAGGTAACATTACGGAACATCATCGGCACTATACCTAAATATACGTTTTATTAGGAGTTAGGATTACAGTGCACGGACGATGATGTGACACGCGTATATGGTCTGTTCGTCGACGATTTATTAATTGGTAGTGATTGTAAACATACGTTGTTTTCCATTACGAAAATAGATTTTCAATTCGTCTGATGTCGCATTAATACACTGACAATTGATAATTAAAAAATAAAATATCGTGCCTCATAAAATAAACGTTATTTGGAATAAGTTAATTTAATCGTTATCGTATCTACTTAATATTCGCGTTACGCGACACGTACTTGGTTCACAATATTCCGTAGTTAAGTTGCATATCTTCACTGACGCGATTGAAAGTGCGTATGAAGCTTGCGCGTACTGTCGTACCTGCAATAGTAATGTGACGTCACAGTGAAGTTGTTATGTTCGAGTCGTGTTGTTCCTATCGAACCGCTTAGTATTCGAGCTTTGTGGTGCATTAATAGGTGCGAAATTGTACGAAAAAATAATTAAATCGTTGCGTTTACATTTCGATAATGTAGTGTTTTACAGATTCGACTATCGTAATTGGGTGGTTAAAACGTTTCCCCACCAGTTGAAACGTTTGTTTCAAATCGTGTAGTAGAAATAAATGATTTAACAAGTAAATGCACAATGGTTACATTCACGCGGTAGTAGTTGTGTACCTACTTTATCTTTGTAGTGGAACGGACCCACATTTTTATTCGAAAATGTACCTAAATGGTCACACGTTTCTCAGGTTAGTTCGCATAATTAACTTTACCTGAATTAAAAGAATCTACGGTTAGTATGGCTTGTAGTATATCATATAAAAGTCTTATGAACTTCGAAAGGTTTTTTAATTTAAATAAATTACAGCGAGCGTGTGTGTACGTAATGCGCTTTATTCATTCGTATCATAACACACGCACACATAACAAAGCAGAACGGCACTACGGTCCCTTATCAGTTTAGGAATTAGATAGGTCGTTAGGAATTGTAGTTAAAGACGCGCAGATACAATCATTTAACTACGATTACAATTTATTCGTTAAAAACTTGAGTTTAAAATCAAATCGTAATTTTATCAAGTTTAAATGTATTCTTAGATAAACAAAATATTATGCGCATTGGTAGTAGGTTGGTAAACTGTGACACTTTTTCTTACAACAAAAGGCATCCCAAGCTATTATGTAGTAGGTAAGCATCAATTTACCTTTGTTCATATTATCTATGTTTATTCGTATGTTTTGCGACACGAGCATTGCATTGGAAACTTGTTACTTGTTTATCAACAGAAGGTTATATTTTAGCTTTGAAAAGATTTATTTCGCGAAGAGGAAAACCTCTTAAGATCTTTTCTGATCACGGTAAAAACTTTGTAAGCGCCGCGCGGGAACTTACAGATTTTTTAAGACAATAAAATTCTATCCTTGATTTGATTACGCATCATTTAATCAAATCGAATTTAGTTTCATTCCTTCTTATACATCTCATTTTGGTAGGTTGTGGGAATCCGGGGTGATATCCTGCAAACACCACATTTCTCGCGTAATAGGAAATGCAAATTAACTTATGAGGAATTCAATACAGTTTTGGTACAAATTGAAACTGTCCTGAATTCCCGCCCTATGTATCCTATGTCCTCAGATCCGAACGATTTTAGCCCACTCACACCAGCTCATTTCCTGATTGGCCTACCTCTGACTAGCCCCGCCGAGCGAGACGTCACGACGGAGGAGCTGCCTTCCCTATCGCGCTTCAAACGATTCGAGCAGCTGAGCCAATCATTCTTCAATCAATCATTCGTCAATGAAGTACATATCAGAACTTCAACAAAGGACAAAATGGCTAGAAAGGAAAGAGGACATAAAGCCAGGAACATTGGTCCTCATCAAGGAGGACGGTCTCCCTCCTCTCAAGTGGAGATTGGGCCGCGTCACGGCCATCTTCCCAGGAAAGGATGGAGTTTCAAGAGTAGCGGAAATCAAACTAGCGACGAGCACATTGAAGAGGGCATTTTCCAGAATATGCCCGCTCGAGGTCGATGTCCAGGGCGCTGCTTGGGCAATCAGAGCCGAGTTCAAGGACTTCACCACTGGAGCAGCACCATCCTGAGTGTCCTCCAGGCCCGCCGGGATGTCGACGCACACATTCGCAGCCCACCGCCACACCTTGGAAGCAGCTGACGGCGCTGTTTCTATCACTATAAAAGCGGCGACACGCGCCCCTTTTGCATTCGCAACACTGGCTATCGAAACGCGCGCACCTAGCTATAGAAACTTATGTACCTTTATAACTGTAAATTTCGCATTATTAAATTTTGTATGAAGAGTCTAAGTTTTCTTAATCAATCAGCTAGATTAGCACAGCGCACCTCACATACGTAGGCACAGAAATCAATCTGTGATATAGGTAGGTAGGAATCAACCTACGTACCTACCTACATAGCCACAATCACGAACAGTTAACAGTTAAGTAAGATACTTAAGTATCTTACTTAACATACATTTGCCCATTGCTGGACAAATATTGCTTAAATTTATTAAAAATTATAGGTGAGGATATTAATTAGTTAACGTACGAGTATTATAATAATGGTATTTCTTCAAAACTCCGTCACCAGAAGCCTTATATGAACTTACTTCATGTTCTTAAAGATATAACATTTCTTGGAAGTTTGTTTACTCATCTTATGTAAATAAGTTAAGTAATACTTGAGCTATGTTTAGGCAATAAGCGAAAAGCATTAGCACTCGCCGCCGGCGCCGCACACAGGTGAAATATCCCAAAAAGATGGCCAATTTTATATGAAGTGTGTTTATGCATTTATACTGCTTAAGTGGGTCTAAAATAATAGTTTAAATGATTATTATGAAAAATAAAGCTTGATTGATTATTACGAAAATAAAAAATATTTCATTTTTAAATGATGGATTTTGTTTTTTTAAGATAGCTATAACATCGTGCGGATATGACTTATATAAATACTTATAAATATATATGTATTTATTGATATCCCACTAGACATTTTAATCAAAATTATTGGAATGGTATGCTGGATACTGCCTGAAAAACGATTATGAATACTTTTAAAATTAATTATACCTAGTGTTGAATTTTGTTCAACTTTGTTTGGGTGACGCAAGTTGTAGCAGCCAAATTTAGTATAATCTAAAAGCTACTGAATTGTTCTTTTCAAATATGTGTAAAACACGGGTGAAGTGCGTGAAAGTATCAACTTTTTCACTATGAGAACAAAAATAAACTGATAAAAACATAGCCTTGTGTCTACAACTACGTATCTTTACAATTGTAAGTAATATAAGCATTCCAGTTATTTAGTAAAAAAGACATTGAACTGAAGGTATGGAATCCATAAAGTTTTAATCCAAACATTCACTAAGTAAAATACGAAACGTGATTGAAACTAGGGTATAAAATTGCAGTAAATTACTCCATTATCAATTACAGTTCAAAACAAATGTGTAGCTAGTTAAATAAAAAGTGTCAAACGTTTTAATAACCACCAGTCGGTGGTCCCATATGTCCTGTTGCTAATTTAGGGTACTACTTATTGATAAGAGTAACTTTCATTTTATGAATATTGGCCATCTTTTTGGCTTATTTCACCTGTGTGCGCCGTTTCGAAATTAACGCGTTATTTATCCTGAGAAAACTTTGCATAATTTCATCAGAAGAATTTATACGGACATTTTTAGCAATATTTTTGAGATTTTATAAGAATTAGTATCAAGTGTTTTATAATTTTAACATTATTATCTATGTTTTCGTAACAAAATGTCATTGAAAAAATCATCACTAGACCGATTGCACTGGACAGATTTTAAGATGTGGAGATTAATGAGAGTAAACAAAAATTAAAAAGTGATAAAGTAGATGTAATTAAATTACATATAGGCTCTTTTTCCAGTACAATGAAAGAAGACGCGGGCGGAGTACTTACTCAGGAAAAGTTAATTCAAACGATGAGATTAATAAGGGTAAACGGTTACTTAACTGGAGTATCTATGCATTCAATATGAATAGTGATTGCGAAAGTTTAAAAAAGACTAAAAGATAAGTAATTCAATACATTATAGGTAGGCTTTTGAGCCAATAATGTATCAGTTCGGTTGCTGTCGTAGATGCTGGATTGATTTTCAATGGATCGAAAGAAACCACCACCGAAGTGAACAATAAGTGGTTTATATTAACGTAGGTAACTCATTAAAGTTCAAACCACCTTTCCGGGACAGTAATACATTCGAAAGATCAAACCTTCACTGCCAAGAATGGAACCACAACCACAGTGACTCAACAGTCAACAGCCTTGACATCTGAAGGCTGAACGCAAAACTCAAACATCTATTCAAGATTTATTGGTTTAAAACTCTAAATATAAAGAAAAATGTAAAGCAAGAAGAAAAAGTAACATTTCAAAAATAAAATAATGCAATCCATCCCCGTTATTAAAAATAGTTTTTCAGCTGAGACAACATAGCGTCGGCTAAATTCGAAAACCTCGTAACTCCGTCTTTTTGACGAAGATGATTTTTGATGCAGTTTGGTAGAAAATTAAATGTTCTATCAAACTGCATTAAAAACATTTTCGTCAAAAAGACGGAGTTACAAGGTTTTCGAATTTAGCTGACGATAGGTATGTTAATGTAAACATATATAGGCCGAGAGAAGATTAGATACATCAAAGGTTATATGCGCAATTTTATTGTGAAGATGAGATTAAAAATCACTTTAGGTCAAAAGGATGTACTGACCGTGACCATTTCCAGATGTCGTTTAAGGAAAATTACTGAGATTATAAAGTCAGATCACATATTATAAATAAAACATTGGATAAACAACATTGCACCATAGACAGGTCGACTAAATAATCTGTAAAATGCTCTGCAAATGACACGCACTTAATAATGTACTAGGTTGTACCTCTGGCTAACCCTTTGGATTAGACCAAAAACCTAAAGATCTTAGAGAATGTCTACTGCGGCTTGGGGATACAGTTTCTTTAACGTTTTTAATTTATTTTTTTACTTTTAGATGATGAAGGATTTGGAACAGATGCTGGTTTTATTAAAAAATCTTAATTCTAAAATTCAACCTCTTAAAGTGAGCAAGGGATTAGAATTGTATAAAATTCGTATCATGCATGGTGAAACGAAGTCAAATGATGATGATGACATTCTAAAACTTGAAGGGCATGCAGGTAAAGGATGTAATTGCAGTGACTCACACAAAAGCCAGTTATTTGAACCATAATCATAAAATTCCAATCGCAGATACACAATTCAATAATTTTGTATGGACATTGGTATTGAGATAAATTTAGATTTTTAGAACTATTACAAGGTCAATAATACTTGTTACTCAAAGAACATAAATCCTGATCTGATTTCTGTGTTGGCAGCAAAAATCTTGTTTTACATGCTAGTAGAAACTACTAATGATTTTATGTTAGTGGTACAAAAGTAGGCTATTAATTTAATGCCACAAGCAAATTATTATTACAAAATTATATATGTACGTTAGTGTGGGTCGATTTTTTCAAATGTCGAAAACTAAGTATGGGTAGGTTTCAAAAGTTGCATTGGGTGATAATAATTAAAAAATAATTAACAAAAACATAATTGCATATAACTTTTAGCCCTCTACCGGTACCTAAATAAAACGAAAAAAGCTAATTTTCGACTCCACTTCCCATTTGATTTACTTGTAAGTAATATCACTTTCACTGCCTAAATTTTACTTTTTTGGAACATAGTATAATCTATCAAGTGATATGCGAGGTTGCTGTTTCGTGCACTCATTAAAGTGCGAGATAGAAACACTTGCATATCACCAATATTCCTAGATTTTCGCAGTGCACTCGTAATCTTGACGCGGGGATACCACTATTTTTTTTGTTTTGTTTTGAAAGTGTTTGCATAACTGATATTGTCGTGTGTTAATAAAAGCTCATTTGGACTGTATTTCTAGTTAATTAGAAGTGAAATTGGCCTTACGTGTGTGTCAAATACGTACTTTCTCAGAATGAGTTCAAAAGTGTTAAAAACTCGAAGTAACGTAAATTGTCCTATCTTTGGAACACCCATTGTATTATGTGCGAATGTATTACCTACTGTTAGTGACGTAATAAAGTCCATTTTGTATGTGCGACATGATTTGCAAGAAAAAAACAAAGGAAAACAGCCATCTGTTACCGAGGTTCACGCCTCTGTCTGCCGCGAGATCGAAAAGATCTGGACTTCTGCTTCGATTCCGACTGTGAGCACTAAACGCATTAAGGACTTGCTCAAAAGGTATTATGATGAATACTTAAAGCTTATTCGCTATCCCAAACAAAAAAGAACTGATTCTTATGAGGAAAAAGTCCAAACTTTTCGACAAACTGCTATGACAAGTCTCTTTGATATCGCGGCTTGTAAATGTAGTAGTTTTGGTTCTTGCACGTGTTCTAGAGATGAAAAGGTTCCTATTATTGAAAGGTCGTTCCTGTTAGACCAAAGGACCAACAGAAAAATGATGATAGGTAGCCTCGATCATCACGCAACCCAAAAAATGCAGCGAGCATTTGAAAGGAGAATGAAAGTTCGCAAGACGGAAAATATCCTGCATGAAGTTCCAAGTGCAACGCGGAAAATTCATTCTGCGACTAGAGAGATAGGAGACTCTATTGGTGACAGAGAACCGGTACCGTCCACATCAGCTGCAGTGCAAAAAACCATTGCAAAATACAACACCGTAAGTCTGCCAAAGATGGCGAGGGTATGTGACCGATACGGAGTTTCTAATCGATCAGCGGCTGCTATTGCAAGTGCAGTGCTCCAGGACGTAGGGTTGGTGACTGCTGAAAAAAACAGGTTGGTGATAGATAAAAGTAAGTTACGTCGAGCTCGAAATAAAGTAAGACAGAATCTTCAGGATGGCGTTCATCAAGATGTGTTAGAGAGCATCTACTTCGACGGACGCAAAGATAAAACCCTACTGATCGAAAAGAAAAACGGCCGTTCATATCGACGAGTGGTAGTGAAAGAGCATATTTCACTGATACGCGAACCTAAATCCCAATTTTTAGGACATACAACACCACGCATTGGTACTGGAAAAGGAATATGCGATTCAATCCTAGACTTTCTTAACTGTAACAATGTTGCCTTGGATGATCTCAAATGCGTTGGATGTGATGGTACTAATACTAATACTGGATGGAAGTCTGGAGCTATACGTCATATGGAGTTACGTTTGAAAAGACCTCTACAATGGTTCATTTGTCAACTTCACGCTAATGAATTACCATTGAGACATTTATTTAGCTACTTAGATGGACGGACAAGTGGACCTAGTGCGTTTTCTGGTCCCATCGGCAAAGCACTAGAAACTTGTCAAAACCTCTCTGTAAAGAGCTTTGTACCTGTGACTGGAAACCTTTTTGTCCAGGATGAAGAAGCCACGAAAAGTTTGAGCACAGACCAAAAATATCTGTTCGAAATATGTCATGCAGTGGCATCTGGTGTTTGTAGTGAAGAACTTGCTAACAGACAGCCGGGCAATATGTCTCATTCTCGTTGGCTTACCACTGCGAACCGCATATTACGCCTTTACGTAGGAACCAATGAACCATCTCAACAATTACGAGTATTGGTTGATTATATAATGAAAGTATACGCTCCCATATGGTTTAAGATCAAACGTCATTCTTCTTGTGAAATGGGGCCCAAACATCTTTTCAACCTGATGCAGTACTCGAGATGCTTATCAGAGGAAGTTAGGTCAGTCGTAGATCCCGTGATCCAACGAAATGCATTCTTTGCTCACCCCGAAAATCTTTTGTTAGCCATGATAACAGATGACAGAGAATTTGTGAGAGAATTGGCCCTGAGGCGTATAATTAAAGCTCGAAAAGAATCGCTCAGTAAAATAAGAATATACAAAATACCGCAATTAAACTTCAGTGCATGCGATTACATTGAAATGATTCATTGGAACGAGGTATTAGTGACCTCACCTCCTATGTTTAACAAGATTTCAGATTCAACTTTGCTGCAAATGTTGTGTAATGAAACTGATATTAGTTTAGAATTTTGTAAATTTCCCTGTCACACCCAAGCTGTTGAGCGTTGTGTGAAGCTAGTCACTGAAGCTTCTATCACAGTAGCAGGAGAAAAGGCTCGCGATGGTATTATCCGTACGAAAATTCAGTCTAGATCTATAATGCCATCCTTTGATTGTAAGGCCGAATTCAGATTCTAAAATCGGAGATTTTCCTCTAATTGACATCCATTTTTCACAACAATATATCAATTAAAATGTTTGTGCCTTCGCTAAATATTGTTAAACAATGCTTAATTAATAATAAAACGTACTGTATTTGGAATTAACTTGTTAAATTTTTATTTTTTACTCACTTAACTTTGGTAATAAAATATCAAGATTTTCGAAATTTCAAACGCAAGTAGAGGGCTATAAGTTATATTAGATAAAAAAACTAATTACTACATATTATTGTTCTTGTCATTCTGCAACTTTTGAGACCTACCCATCAGCAAAAAAACAAAAAAAAACAAAATTCATTCAAATCGACCCACACTAATGTACGTACACGTATACATACGTGCGAGCTAGTAGCTAACTCAATCTATATATATACTTAATTATACTTCTATAGGTACTAATATAATGAAGCGGAAGAGTTTGTTTGTTTAAACGCGCTAATCTCAGGAACCACAAGTCGAATTTGCAAAATTCTTTCTTTGATAGCTAAACTCTTGAGGAAGGTTATAGGCTACTTTTCATCATCATCATCATCATCACCATATACCATCACTACGGGAGCAACGCCGCGCGAGCGCTGCTAGTAAATAACCAAGTACTATTTACTACAACTGTTGTTCTAACATAAAGTTCCAAATGAAAGGAAACGCACTATTTCAAAACTCAACTTGAATTGCTCGTTTAAGACCTACCACAGATCTCAAATGGAATGTTCTTGTGCCCATAGCATGTGAAATAACATAAAAACTGGGCTAATTAAAACGTGGCACAATTCCTTCGATTCTATACGACATTAGTTGCAAAATGCTCTTAGAAAAAACAGTTGAGGTTATTTTATAGCATAAGCTTTGAGCAGTGACTTTATAGTAATTGTAGTAAAAGCAGCCTCGCTTTTGATAATAAAATAATACTATCATTTCCCACTGTGGTAGAATTTAGACTAAGGAATGGTTATTTGAATTTACTTTTAAAAAAGACATTGCGCCTTAATATTGTTACCGATAAATAACTTGAACTTGATAGTTTAATCGGCCAGGTTAATCGTGTAGGTACCCAAAACAGAAAAAACTATGTATAATTACCATGAAAACCAGCGCAATATTCGATTAATTAATATTCGCTCATCTAAGGTAATCAAATCATCTATTGCACAATCTGAATGACGAACATATTCGTTGCTAAAATTTTGCTATTTCTGTCTCTGCCATCAAAAAAATATATTTTTATTATTATTAAAGCTGTCTAACAGGAAAGCAAAACCACTAAATCCAAACCAGCCCCATTGTAGTGGTCACTGATATTGGTCCACAGATTATAGATACATGCAAGTTGTAATGTCCCACAAATGCCGATAACTTGCGTCACACTCGCATGCCAACGATGTAGCAATAACTAGGTGCTCCATCTGAATTTGTCTGTTGACATTTAGAACATGAATCTCTGAAACTGATTTATTTTTCTTATTATTCGATTATTTATTTAGTAGGTACGTTTCATTTCTTGAATGAAAACAAGTTTTTTACTATTTTCAGCTCGATCTACACTTGAAATTAAATTTCGTGAGTTTTCATGTTGAAATGTTGTTTTTAACCACGTTTTTTATTAAATTCTGTACCTACTATTTAATAATTTAATACAATATTTACTAAAATCTGGAAAATTGTTATTTTAAATGTCATACAATACCTAACTGTGGACTAGAATCTTTTATAGTTTTTAGATACTTACTTAAGTCATACTTTAAGTAAGTTATTTATTACTATTTAATAGTTCATTCCGTACGTGACAGGTTACAAGAAAATACGGAAGTTTTTACAATATTTATATCTAAATTAAAAAACAGACCGACAAGACAATTTCATTTGATTGATGTCGAAGTGACAGGCCGTTTTGTAGATCCGTTCATTTACAAGGACTAGTTTTTATAGAATCGATCTACATACATTGTAGGTCATTAATTTCAAATTCTAATTTTTTTTAATTTATAATTTATAAACTGATATATAAATAAGTACTTACCAAGTAAAAAGAAAATAAAAAAATTGTCCTGTTTGTTGCCCTTATTTTTCAAGGTATTCGATCGCAAAAGAACAGGAGTAGATTTCATAGTTTTTAAGACGATTCAAAGTGATCCTTGTGGTTGTATGTAATGATGAATAAATGCTTTTAAACTTTGTTAGCTCTGCATAAACTACAAAGTCCATTACCTATATTTCTATGTATAAAGTTAAGATCCATCATGTTTTATCACTTTTTTATGTTTTATTCTTCTATCAGTATATTGTTTCAACCTATTTACAACTTTGCAACAATAGCAAAGCAATAGCTTTTTGAGATAAGACTGTCAGAAATGTCAAAATAACAAGTTTTAAACGGCCACAAATTAAAATTTTTAATGAAGCATATTTTTAATTAGGAACCACTAACAATCATTTGTTATGAAGAGCGATCTCTAAATAATATAAAACAAGACTAAATTATCTAAACTTAGCTAAATAAATAGATTTATAAAACTAAGCTAATTCTTATTGGAAAGTTTTATGGACACGGGATTTTAAAAATAAATAAAATAGTAAATAAGGTAAATTACGCGATAAAATCCCGTGTCCATAAAACTTTTCAATATGAATAGTGATCGCGAAAGTTTAAAAAAGACTATAAGCTAATTCTAGCTATTTTTCAAGAAGTACCTATTGGGAAAATAGTTTTCACGGATTTTTCAGGCTATCCGGCTTTTTTAATTGACGGTACCCTATTCCCGTCACAAAACCGGCTTTTTCAATTTTGTCCCAACCCTAATCGATGTGTGAATTGACCGTAACACCACAATGGAACAGTAGTAACACAATTTGTATTGTTTTTTGAACTTTTCGATCTAGAATTGAATCTCAAATCTACATAAACTCAAGGCGAAAGGTACTAACGAGATGGTAAAACTCAGGCCGATTCTCTGTTATTCCATCTCAAATAATTGAATTAGTGAGATGTTCCTAATGGTGCCATTTTCATGCAGAAAAAAGATTTGGACGAATTGAGAACCTCCTTCTTTTTTGAAGTCGGTTAATTAGTGGAATTGGACTGCTGATAGATGCAATCATGCAGATAGTTGGTTGAGACTATCAAAACTTGAATTTTCACAAGTCAAGGTTCACAAGTCGATATGATTAATGTTCATTTGCAAAATGCCGCGGGCGCAGACACACTTACGTTACGTTAATTATAAAAAGATTGTATAATCACGTTAAGTGTTTCCTTAGAGAAAAAGACGAAGAATGTTAATTGGTATGATTGCAGGCTGGTTGGGAATAGTCTTGGATCGGAATCTCGTTTCTCAGGATTATTATAAAAAATTAAAGTGGTAGGGTACGGAAAGTTTAAAAAAATACTATTTATAAGTGATCTAATAGAAGAGTATAAGTAGGTACATAAAAGATAATATAAAAAGAGCTTTATTTTCCTTAACAGCTAAGTTACACTAATATACAACTTTCTTATTAACTAATTTATCTATTTAATTATGTCCGGCTCGGTTATCCAGTAAGGACCACCTATAGCAGTGTAAGCCTCCTCCAAGCTTTTCCATTTCTCTCTATCCTTGGCCACGTATGACCTGCAATTTCTTTTATATCATCGAGTATAGATAGGCCAATGTTTTTCTATGATAGTAACAGGGGCCTCATTGAAGCTTGCGCCACAAGGCATGAGAAATAAGACGTTCTCTCACGCACCTTGGTTATCTTGTACGTGATCGAGCCTATGGTGTCTGTCTACTGATTCACAGCGCATGTTTCGTAACACAGAAGTGAATTAAATTTAAATATTATTGCGTTTTTATCCGGCTTTTTTTCCGTCTAAAAAAACTGTTTAGGTAAACTTTATTTTATAAGAATTTAAATCCGGCTTTTTCCCGGCTAAATGGCCGGACTGCATTATTTAGACAAGTTTGTAAAATGAGACAGTGCATTTATTTCTTATTCATTCAACTTATAAATTAAAAATAATTAAATTGCCATTTTCTAAGAGAAATAGTCTTAAAATCACTGAGATTATTTGAGTTTCTTTCATTATCACCCTCCAATTCAAGTAGAGTTGATGACTTACTTCCCAAATAATTCAGCAAGTAACTAAGAACTGTTACATCTAAGTACTAGTTAATGCTACTCTACTATAGATACATCCATACATAAAATCACGCCTCTTTCCCACAGGGGTAGGCAGAGACCATGGATTTCCACTTGTTACGATCCTGACACACCTCTTTCGTCTCATTCACTCTCATCACATTTTTCATACAAGCTCGCCGGTTTACTCTACTATATGTATACTTCTCACATTAAGTGAAAATTACTTGGGACCTTACCCGGAGATTAAACAAGCTTATTCTACTTCTGTTGATGACTGTACCTATCAGCTGAATATAACTGTGACTGTACCAGAATGAAATAACATCGAATGCATCACGTCCGACGGTGATTGTTTACAATTTAAATCACTCGCCTTTCTATTCTGCGTCGAATTCTGATTAGTTTGCGATCGGTTCTCATTCATTTCTGTTAAATGAATACTCAGCAGTGGATGTGTGCTGATTATCAGCATCATCATTGCATAAGCCTCCTTTCCTAACCGCCAAACAGGGTATTATGTGCTCTGGGTCTTTTGCATACAGGTTACCCTGTACGGCAACTATGTCGTAAATTAGGGGGCATTGAGATGGCGCATTTAGATATGGTGGGGGGGGAGGTCTCTTGAAAATAATACATTTTCAAAGTGGGTGGGCAAAATAAGGTTGAGAAACTATGGTATAAACAGATAAAAATCCTAGCTACATCTCCTCGCGAAATCACTTGTATGGATAGATTCCAACAGGAATTACAACAGATTTCTTGTTAGGTACAAACGCAATATTAATTTAGAAATAAGTGGAAAATAAGAGGAAAATATCTTGAAGTGTCTTAGTTCATCACTTATTGAGCCCATCAAGGTCAACTAGACTGAAGATATAGATAGACGCACAAATCAAGCAAGATGTCGCATACCTCTAAATGTCATAGAATGATTTAAATAATAGATAACATAGATTGCATTGCAGACATTGCAGTGCTTCCTCACACAGTAATACAATCATAATCGAGATCAGAGGGGTAGGCAAATGACGAGAATTTTTCGATATCGTTCAAAAATTAAAACTCTCGCTAAGATTACAAGACAAGCGCGCAGCTGGCAACAAAAGCAAGGTTCCGTATCTTTTTGCCGCAATTTCGCGGTATCATGAGAACGTGTATGGGAACTGCTAACAATTACGTGTAAGTGTTTATAGTATATTGTAATTTATTTACGACCTTGGATCGAGCACGCCGAGAAAGTAAAGTTCCGTTTAGAGAAACGGTTCTTATGTGCACCTGACATCGTGATAACGAATAAACTGAGAATTAGGGATTTTCACGATCAAAATAACAAAAACATAGAATCAATTGGCTTTATAGACCGCGACCCGCGAGTTTTTAAAAACGTCTTCAGAGTCAGAGTGCCGATTCTACTAACAAACTTTTTATCAACCTCAAGCATAACGTCAAGACCCGAACAAACATACATACATTGCAAGTTAAATAAAAGCTTGTAAAAAAGTTGCATTTTTTATTTTGGACTATTGTTGATGTTGTAAATTGTTGACACAGTAATCTTTGATCTAATGATCTGTCGATCTTAAATTTCTTGATGTAAAGAACTATTGACATATTAAACAGTTGATCTAGTGGTGTTGATTTTGTTAACTTTGACATAATTAATTTTGATCTAACGTATGACATGACACCCCAACTAAACCTTAGATTTTGTTTTGTTTCCTAGTTTGAAGTGCACCGCGAAGGTGGGGCAGAAAATGGGTTATGGAAATATGAGTTAAGGAAATAAACATCCTCTTAGCCTTTCTGAATTGACTGATGTTTGTGAGACAGACCAATATCTCTTGTGACTCTAGATTTTTATAGTCAAAGACGATTGATCAACAAACCAAGTAATTTACTTGTTCAGTCAATAAACCTTTTCAGGCCAGATAGAGCGTATAAATTGCATAAAAACTGAAATAAGTAAATTACATGAATTACATCAGAGTAAATTGACGTTGGCATTTCAACCAGCCTTGTTCCAGTAACTTTTCTTAATAAGATAGCTGTTGGTAAAGTTGTTTTATGATTTAGGCACTGATTGCTAAGAGGAACGATAGAAAGGACGAATTTGATGGGCCTGATAAACTTTTAAAAATATAAACAAATCTTCGAATTCCCCATTTAGTGTCAAATCAAATTTTAACTAAAAAAGCTCACTCTTTTCATTTTGAATTTCATCAGCATCTATAATAGTTCAAAAGTCGAATGGGAAGGTCGTAGGTTTGAGTTTTATGTGCCTGATATTTTAGGTAGGTATAGCCTATTATGTAAAAATATACAAACAAAAAATCTTAGGTACCTACTCTAATTCATTACTCTTAGTAATTACTTTAACTAACTAGGTACTTCTTCAACATTATTTCAAAAGCTGATAAATTATTTAAACCGAAAAATCCATACTTCCATCAAATAATTATCTGTCTGACTCTGAACCCGAGCGCGGCAGCTAGTGTGAATTAAAAAACTGGACTCCATAAAACCTCGAGGTGTGCCGAGATTACCATGCAAAGAATTTCCGCAAGAATTGTAGAAAAAACGTAAAAGCGTTACGTAAGAGAAAGCTGTAGTGTTTAGCGTTATGCTAACCATGCGAAAGTGGTTGCGAAATTTTAATATTGTTTCTTTGGAAAAGTTTAGGTTCGAACTGCTTGAGTAATAGTCGTGAGAGAATAGGGCTAGCCTTTGTGCGTACAATAGTTCCGAGTTCGGTGAACCATAACTTACGGCTCTCATTATCGCATGAGGAACTCTAATTGAGGGTGATGGTAAACATAAAATAATTAAAAATAAATGTACACTAGCGGCCGCTTCTCCTAGTTTATTATGTAACATAATAGCCATTCCAATCAAGAATCTGCTTTAATTGATGTCGTATCAGAAACTACGCCATACGGTATGGTGGGAATGCCACAGATAACCCAAAATCAAACATTTGTCCCGACATAAAACAGAACCTGCATCTTTATCTTTGCCCGCCATGCCATCGAGGTTGTCAAGTAACATGTTGATGGCGTTGATGCAAACTTCATCATGTAATTATAAAATAGCGACCGCAGTTGTAACGGGTTTACCTGTTGGTTATTACATGAGATCTTCCTATCCTACAAGTTGGAAATGCATATTTCATACAGGTAAATACGATTAGTCATTTACTTGATTAATATTGCTAAGACGGTACTTGTTTAAGTGAATCTTACTATTAACTAGGAATATACTTTCGCTGTAACTAGAGTTTATCCTAAATAACCTAGGTACTTTTAAAATTTCATTTTGCTAAAATAAGTGAAAAATCATTTTTGAATGTAGTATATCAAAAGAATACTTGATAATTTATTTTCATCTTAGTTACATTTTCATATTTCTTATTATGTTGTCATTATGCCCTCTTGTTTACAAATTACATTTTACTACTTTTTACCGTAAGATTAAGGTTAAGACTGTTATTTTCAGTCTTTTTTTTTATCTAAAAGCCGTGCTTGTTTTTTTTTGTCAGTAAAAAGTAATTAAATCATGTGATTATGTTTCGTTTTTGTTTTTTATTTTTTACGGAACCTTAGAATTACGTATAACGTATAAGTTACGTAATTGTTTTCCGACAAACATAGCCAAGTCAGGTGTTTTTAACCGACTTCGAAAAAAGGAGGAGGTTCTCAGTTCGTCGGAATCTTTTTTTTTTTTTTTGTGCTTTTTTTTTTTATGTATGTTCACCGATTACTCGAAGACGCCTCGACCGATTTCAAAAATTCTTTTTTTGTTTGAAAGGGTACACTTTCCAATTGGTCCTTTTGGTCATCAGGTCAGGATCTGATGATGGGATCTTGGAGAAATCAAAGTAACTCTTCAAATTTTATAGGCACACTTGAAGCGATTAGGGTATTTTTTAAAAGCTTTAAGGTTATCGGTGACAATGCAATATTATGGTAACATTGAGCTAATCTGATGATGGAGTCAGGAGCTGTTCAACGGAACTCCTCAGTATATAAGCCGATTGAGTTGAAACTCGGCACGTCTGTCAAGTTCCAACTACAATGTAATAATATGGTCACAACGAGCTGATCTGATGATGGAGTCAGGAGCTGTTCAACAGAACTCCTCAGTAAATAGTCTGATTGAGTTGAAACTTGGAACTCAGCATGTCGGTCAAGTTCCGACTACAATGTAATAATATGGTGACAGCTAGCTGATCTGATGATGGAGTCAGGACCTGTTCAATGGAATTTCTCAGTGAATAACAGTGGAACATCCATGTTTGGGCTCATTTTAATTAGCTCACCCTTCGCCTTACCCAGAAACAGTTTGTATTGAAGTCGGTTTTTTAAAATTTTTAATTTAGCCACTTGTAATGATTCAAGATGTTTAATTATACATTAACTTGCACGTTTAACGTGCAAAGGATTATTTTACAAATTAAGTACCTATTTAATTTAACCTATTCCACCATAATGATCATGGTATTTATCATTATTTCTCAGGAACGGATAAATTAAAAAAGTTTTTACAGAAATAAAATATAAACATTCACTTCTATTGCCACTTCAAAATTCACTGACCAGTATTTTTCTCATGTTAGCAAAAAAACTATACTTACACACAGCGTAAAAATAGCAACTTCCTAAACAGTGTTGACGGAAAATATTGACATAGTTTACATACCTGCACAAAGGCCGGATAGCCGACTTTTCCTGTTTACAATGGGACATCACTAAAGCAATATTATCTATTATTCTGTGATATTAAGTAGTTTTGTTCTTTGCTAAAGAAGCGCTCGTGGCGTAGCTTGCTTAGACTTTCTTGATCGTGTGCGGTCACAATTTGGATGGGTGACCGCAAGTGGCATTACGAGCTAAGCGCTTCCGTGCTCCGGTCCCGGCTTTTAAGTCGTTAAGCCATCACCACCAAACTCCGTCACCAGAGTTGGCCATTTGCTCATACGAACTTACATAAGTACCATAGTACCTACCTAATAAGTACATTTTTATTCAATTGTAGGTACCTACCTACCTAGTTGATAAACAGAACTTAAGGTTGCGGTGAGTGGAGCTCGGAACTTCTCTTCCAACGTATCTATCTAAATTGTTCGTCCTTGTCACGCAAAAAACTCTATGTAGTATAGTATAGGTGTACTACTCAGTCTACTATGAGCAATCACAGCCCCGATTGGCAGTATTACCTCTACCTAATCTGTGATTGGCAGATATGAGTCTGACATGAGGCCCGCCCTTTTTAGCGCGATTCAGGACGCATTACGCGCAGCTACTGTTCAATAATTTCAAATACAAATGCATCAGGACGTTTGGCTCAATGGTTGTGAGCTCCGCTTGCAGCGCGGTAAGTACTTGCGGAATGGAGATCAATTCCTGTTGATATTGAGTTTTTGCATCTTTGGAGAGGCCAAAAATGTTATATTGTCAGTCACTAATGAATAATGTTCATTTTATTTCATGGAATCAATTCAATTCAATTCGTTTATTATTCTCTCACAAAAACAGTAGATAGATAAATGTATATAAATGTATGGTAAAAATGCTTTTTTTGGAAATTTATCTACAATATCTAGGTAATTACCTAAAGGTTATAGAACAGAATAGTAATAGAAAGTAGTACTTTTAAAGTATGATTGATTGTTTGATGATAGTCCTGTTTTGTAAACCTTTGTTTGAAAATAAATAAATTATAAAATTATAAAAATTATAAGTTACCTACCCAACTTACTCTCAAGATTTTTAGGGAGGGATGAGATCGATATTATGACGCTAGACAGAATATGTGGGTTGTTACCTATATAAGTCGGTACACAATTACCTAAATTTTCAAAGGGAAGTAGGTACCTAAGTAGGTACTTACCTATGTTTTTTTCTGTCCAATGTCTATAGGTAAGTAGGTACTTACCTAACCTACCTAACTACTGAAGTCACAACGGATGTTTGTCCCTCTGAAATTAGGGGGCGTCCATTAATTAAAATTAAAGAATAAAAATTAAAGGTGATTTTTGCGATTTTTCAACCCCCGCACCCCCTCCCCCCTTGGTGAGATGTCCTGAGATTTGGCTCGATCCCCTCCCCCACCCCCTAATCTCACGTGAGAATAAAAAAAATAATCTTAAACAGGTACCTACCTAGATTTGCCGAGACCTCCATTTCATTTTTAATCCCACATGGGATTAGGTGCGATTTGGCTCAACCCCCTCCCGCCCCCTAAAAGCCTGACGTAATTAATGGATGCCCCCATAAGTGCAACAAAGGATAACGCATATTTAGGTACTTATGACGTGGCGAATCAATTGGTGGTACCAATAGGCTGAGAAGGCTGGAGCCTAGGGCGGCAGATTTTAGGGGCGGCAAATAGGGAACATTTTTTTTTGTGTTACAGAAAAATAATATTTACCTATATTTATTGATAATGCTATGTTATTATGTACACACAAACAATTCAACATGTAAGTAATGTTTTAAAAATTGTTAGAGTGAGAGCTTTTCTTGCTTAAAACTTTTTTCCATAATTGGATTGGAAACGAGCGATAAAGGCGGTGCGTTTAGATGGGCCCGCGAATTACAGTAGTATCCCGAAAATTTCCAACAGTTTACCTGTTGATCATATTTGTTTCTGTAGCTGTAATCAGCACGTGTAAGGTCGTCATGTACGAAAAATCCCTATGTGTACCGAAGAATTTTTATTTTCATTAATCATTAAATTTCACATCATCAATCATCAACCAATCAAACATCAATAGGTATCCGTACCCCTATTATAAATGTGAAAGTGTGTTTGTTTGTTTGTTTATTTGTAGTTGAATCACGTCAAAACGGAGCGACGGATTGACGTGATTTTTTGTGTGGAGATAGTTGGAGGGCTGGAGAGTAACATAGGCTACTTTTTATCCGGGTACAACTCGAGCGAAGCCGCGGGCAGCAGCTAGTTTATAATAAAACTGTAACAGGTCAAATTCTGTACATTGAAGATATTTTGAAATTTTTTTTGGAGGGCTCTCTATTGTCGATACTGAAGCCAAAACTGTAATTTTTTTCATTCATGTCTGTCTGTCCGTATCATGGCCGCGCATTACGTCGAAACTACTGGTTGGATTTAAATGAAACCTGGTATTATTTGAGTGCATACTACGAGGTCTAATATAAAATACTTTTAATCCTGAAATTCAGCACGGTTCCCTAGGGAGAGGGGATGAAAGTCAAAATAAGTCTGGTTGTAATTCATGAGCGCGTAGTCCGATTTCATTGATTCTTTTTAGGTTTCCGTACCTTAAAAGGTAAAAAAAGGAACCCTTATAAGATCACTTTCTTGTCCGTCTGTCTGTCTGTCTGTCACCATCGATTATCTCAGGAACGGGTGGAGCTAGCAAGTTGAAATTCATACCATATACTGAGGTCTATAGTCCCTATTGTGAGTATAAAAATCAAGGTCCTGAGTCAACACTATAAAAAGATATAGGCAAATTTAGGTTTTCGTGAAAACTTGTAAGTACCAAAACTTACCTTAATTATCAACTTTTTTATTTTTCGGAATTTTTCCTTTACTTGTGCTGTAAGGCCTTGCTTGTAACCAAAATTGACAATTCTAGGTCAACCGGAAGTACCCTAGAGGTTTTGGGTCGAAAACCTAAATGGTAGTTCCCGTTGACCTAGAATCACGAAATTTGGCAAAAAGCAAGGCCTTATAGCAGAAATAAAGGAAAAATTCCAAAAAATTAAAAAAGTTGAAAGTTAAAGGGTGTTCCCATACATACATAGTTGACGCCAATTAAGATTGTCTTCTGAGTTGTATGAGCGCTCATACAATTAAGCGAACTAGCTTAATTGGCACCATCCTCAAATAAGGTAAATAAATAAAATTGTGCTATTGTGTGAAAGTAAATAAAAGAAAATATTTATTGCAATATTATGCTCGTGTGCGCAGAACATTTGCGGCGCTGCTATCGCAGAACTAGGATATGTACAAAAAAATTACTAATTGTTCAATAATTTAATGGGTATAATGGGTAGGTACGGAACCCTCGGTGTACGAGTTCGACTCGCACTTGACCGGTTTTTACTTTGTTTGAAAGTAAGTACTTTATATATTGTTCCGTAAAAATTTCAAGGTCATCGGTTTTGTAGTTCCGAAATTACAAACAGCCGGAATCCTTGACACCCGGAATGCACAGGAACCGTTGAATGTACGGCTCATCTTAAGCTGGTGTGCAAACAACTCCAAACGAGTTGTCGGTGCTGGTTGTTGTTGTTGGTGCTGGTTGTTGTTGTTGGTGCTGAGGTAATTGTCTGGGGGTCTAAAGTGGCCACTTTTGATGAAAAATCAGATGTTTCATAGATGCTTCATCTATGAAACATCTGATGAAACATCAAATGCTTCATAAATGCTTCATATATATGCTTCTTAAATGAAGCATCGATGCTTCATCAATGCTTCATCGATGCTTTATAGATGCTTCATATATGAAGCATCGATGAAGCATCTATGAAACATCTATGAAGCATTTCACAAAACATCTTTTTTGACAGATCTATGTGCGAGGTTAAATTTATTTTTAGAAAGTAAATAGGTTGAATGGAAAACGGATGGCTGAATGCAAAACCCATGCGAAGCCAAATTTAAGAAAAAAAAAACCTCAGACCCGCTCCCGCGACAATTTACCTTTTTTATTTATTCGTGTGCCTCAAAAATATTTCCATATGTCCATCAGGGTGGCGCAGTGCAATCATTTCTATAAAAAAACTAAGTAGGTACCTACCTATTTAATTTATAAAAATAAATTTAACCTCGCACATAGATCTGTCAAAAAAGATGTTTTGTGAAATGCTTCATAGATGCTTCATATATGAAGCATTTATGAAACATCTATGAAACATCTATGAAGCATCGATGCTTCATAGATGAAGCATATGAAGCATTTATGAAGCATTTGATGAAAAGTCAGATGTTTCATAGATGAAGCATCTATGAAACATCTGATTTTTCATCAAAAGTGGCCACTTTAGACCCCCTGTATTTGGTAGGATCAGAAGAATCTCATCTATTTTGAACTGTTAAAACCTAGTGAAACGATCACGGGAGGCCGAAAACAGCCACAATATGCGACATGTTATGAATCCATTATTATTCATCATGACAACAATGTTCTGTGGTGCTGAGGGCGAAGGCCCGCCTGAAACACAGAAGGTTGCAAATTTAATTCCCTTTGCCTGCCTGTGAGACAAATGTATGTGTGATCTACGAATCTCTGTCTCAAAATGATTCTCTCAAGAAGGCAAAAAGTCGTAGATTCTGACGAAAACTTTGAATAAAATACCTACGTTGTAGCACAGAATTATGCGACAAAGTTCAATTCAGCTCGCGTAAGCGTTCTTTGCCTAGTGCAATATGCACTGACACGTGCCTACACAAATTCTCTCTTTCTAACGCATAACTCTGTCACTGTCTGGCGCGGAGTGACGCGGAAGGGTTGTCGAGTTGTCACGCGATAGGTATTAGAGCCAAGTGGCAAGTGGGAACCCTGCCAAGGCCCGCCCGGGCGGGCCCACCAATGTACTTGTAGCTTCGTACCTAAAGTGCGGAGTGCGCGTAATTAGTAAATAAATCTGTTTATATTCTTATGTTTTGCTTTTTAGTGCAAGTATGTTTTAAAGTCGGTTAAGTATTTTATTTTTTATTTTTTCATTTTAGTGTTTATTTTTTATTAAGAATGATGTCATCTTACCTACTTATTGTGTTTCGCTCATCAAGCCCTTTCATTTGATATCCATGTCACTACTACTATACTACTAAAAACTAAGATACTGAAAACCAGCGCTCTAACAGCCATGGCGCTGCTGGAGCAAATGCTGAGGGGTAACCTTATTTTCTTGTCACTGTAATGTAGCATTTCTGATTTGTGTTGTATGTATCGTAGTGGCGAAAATAAAACTTATTTCTATTTTACTAAAAAGTTCCATGGAACAGGTCCTGACTCCATCATCAGATCAGATCGCTGTCACCATATTATTATATTACATTGTGTCGGAACTTCACAGATATGCTGTGTTTTTACTCAATCGGCCAATTTATTGAGGAGTTCTGTTGAGCAGCTCTTGACTCCATCATCAAATCAGCTCGATGTCACCATATTATTAAATTGTAATTGAAACTTGATAGATATACCGAGTTTCGACTCAATCGGCCTATTCACTGAGGAGTTCTGTTGAACAGCTCTTGACTCCATCATCAGATAAGCTTGATTGATACCATAATATTTCATTGTCACCGAGAATATATATAAGTGTGCAAAATTTCAGCCCGATAGTTCTACAAACACAATAAATAACCATAAAATTTGAGAGTTCCCCTCGATTTCCATGGGATCCCCTCATCAGATCCTCCACTTCTGGAGTATATCCTTTGTAACCAAAAAAAAAATAATTGTCAAAATCGGTCCACAATTGACGGAGAAATGGCGTAACACACACACAAAAAACTAAAAAAAAATATATACCTAAAATAAAAAAAACACACAGTCGACTTGAGAGCCTCCTCCTTTTTGAAGTCGGTTAAAAATAATATTACACAAATCATAAAAGTTACAATTTCATTAACAAAAAAAATGTAATTAATATGATTGTGATGTGGTATCGAGTGTAGGGGCGGCAAAAGTTGAATAGCCTACTGGCGGCAAATTTGGAAATCCGCCACTGTTATAGGCAGTAGAGTAGGTAGGTATCTATGTAAGCGAGATAAAACATAATACCTACCTAACAGCTAACATCAGAGAGACAAATGTAAAATATACTAGGTTCCGCCCGCGGCTTCGCTCGCGTGATACCTACCCGGATAAAAAGTAGCCTATGTTTTATTCCAGGTCATAAATTATGGTAAGTATAGGTACCTACCTATATGTATTCCAAGTTTCATTAAAATCCGTTCAGTAGCACTGGCGGTCGCAGACTTTGATCTTGGGGGGGGGGGTCACTAGTTTTGGTAGTGCGTACCTACCTCTCTTTTTGCTGGATGTTACAGGTTTCTCAAGGATTTTGAGGGGGGGGGGGGGTCATGACCCCCATGACCCCCCCCCCCTCGAACCGCGCGTGTATCAGTAGTTTTTGCTTGAAAGAGTAACAAACATACAAACATCCCTAGATAGCGGTACATCTATACATCCATACATCCTCACAAACTTTCACACTGTAAAAGTATTAGTAGGATGGAAAAGCCCCTCTTGGCAGATTCAAATGGCCCGCCGTCATTTTGTGACGTCATTACAAAACTACTACTGTTCTATTTATAGACTTTGAAGTTTAAAAACATAACTTCAACTTCTTTCATAACTTCAACTTCATAACTTTAGTATGAAAATTACTTTCTTTTTAACCGACTTCAAAAACAGGAGGAGATTCTCAATTCATAGGAATTTTTTTTATGTAGGTAGGTAGGTATGTTTTTAGAATTTTTTTGATTTGGAAAATTCTTTTTTGTTTGAAAGGGTCCCAGGTGGTGCCATGGTCATCAGATCAGGTCAGGATCTGATGATGGCGTCAGGAGCTGTTCAACAGAACACATCAGTACCTACCTAAATCTAAATAGGCCGATGGAGCTGAAACTCGTCATCATCATCACCAGCACCATTTTTTGAACAGCTTCTGATTCCATCATCAGGTCAGCTCGCAGTCACCATAGGTACGCATAGGTATTACATATTACATGACATTGTAGTCGGAACGAAACGGAACAAGACAGCTTACATTATGCCGAGTTTAAACTCAATCAGCCTATTTACTGAGGAGTTCTGTTGAACAGTTTCTGACTCCATTATCAGATCCTGACCTGATCTGATGACCATAGCTCCACCTGGTACCCTTTCAAACAAAAAAATAATTTTCCAAATCGGTCCAGGCTCACCTATTCAAGTAGATACTCGAGAAACATAGGTACCTACCTACATAAAAAAATATTCCTATGACTTGAGAATCTCCTCCTTTTTTTGAAGTCGGTTAAAAAGAAAGTAATTTTCATAAAAGGGTCTACAAAACCTACCTACCTACATACCATTTAAATTGAAATAATTGTTCAAAGTAAAAATCAATTCTAATCTACGCTAGGTACACCTATCTAGTTAGTGTGTATACTACCTACACCTATACCTACATACCTATACATCGAGCGAACTAAAAATGCTAAAAATTATAAAAAGCGGTGGTCGTTGCAAACCAATTTTGCGTTAGTGTGAGTGTCGAAACTCCGCCTCCGGGACTATACACACACATTGAAGACATCCGAGCAACGCGTACGGCAATACTCGAGTTCAGAATTTACAAGAATTTACGATGTATTCCGTAATACCAAAAATGATGAATGAAAAGTTAATGATTTCGCAATTTTTTTTGTATGGCCTGTAACTAGACACTCTAAGCTGTGTTCCTATTAAAAGGATATTACAATCATTGTTGTTTATCATACAGAACAAATGCAACGAAAACACGATATTTTTGCTGTAAAAATGTTAGAAATACAATTTGGTTACATTTTGTTTCAGGTAAGTTTTTTAGATCAAAAGTTTAACAGGAACCTAGATTAATACTTCCTTAATCTAGATACCTAAGTGCATAAAGTGGTGAAAATACGCTCAAATTTTAAATGATTTCGGTAGTACGTTTGTATGGAGAATTCGTTCGTCGCCGCGCTCTTAACGGCTTACGTCTAGGTAGGTAGGTACCTACACAAATTGCATGCTGACTTTGTTTTGAAAAATATGCAGTGACCTTCAGAGAATGCTTATGTTGTGCTTGTGAGTGGTTGTGAGCAGGTAGTCTACCTCCACATTAGATACTTACCTAAGTATAGGTATTTGTGAGTCATTTGCACGACTTATGTAGGTAGGTAGGTAATGTAGGTAGGTATAGGTAGATATCACCAACTTGTATCTATACCTATCTACCTAACAGCTTTGGATCGTTGAATTGTCGGTCCCGGCTTTTAAGACGTTAACCTCGCATCCACACGTTGGGGCCAACGTTGGTCCCAATGTCACTCGCCAAAACGTGTGGATCTAGCAAAATCAGCCCCCAACGTTGGCCCCAACGTTGGCGCCAAGCTATTTTGTCAGCTCCACACGTTGGTGAGATACATTGGGGCCAACGTTGGCCCCAACGTGTGGATGCGGGGTAAGCCATGACGGAGGCCTAAAAACTCCATCACCAGATGTCACACTTAATTTTCCAATTTTTTTTATTTAAAAAATGTAAATTATCGAATTCAGTCGCTAGGACATCTAACGGGGCTCTAGTCTACCCACCCCTCCCCCCCTTCCCCCCGACCCTTAATTCGTGGGTCAGGTACCTACTTCGTGTGCCCCCTCTCTAAGTACCTACCTAGCTAGGTCGTATAGATAGGTAGGTAGGTCCTAACTATAGGTACTTACTAACACTAAATCTTGACTTGAAGTCACAGTCACTATAGTTTTACGTTACGGCCAAGTGTGAGTCGAATATAAAACAGACTAGGTATATCTATCTATAGGTACCTACCTACCTACCTTTAAAGAAACAGCTGTCTGTTTCAAACTGACATTTAAATTACCACCTACGACTACCTACAACAAATTCATGGTGAAGTTGTAATCTAATATAGGTAATAATATACCTACCGATTCAATTCACGTGGTCCAAACGATCTTATTATTTAAAATTTTAAATTCTTACCTTTCTAACTGGATTCCAATGAGATTTCGAAGTAAACAATCACACGATTGATTTTCACAGTTACAAAATCCTGTTTACTCACACTGAACTTATAAATCCACTTTCGTTATTAAAATTTCAAGTTATTCACTAAAGTTTCTATCAAATCGTTGAAAAATCCAAACATTCACTTTACGCATGCGCACAGACAACCGATACGAAAGACAAGACTCGAGCTGACTGACTTGACAGTAGCGTTGAATATGACGTGACTGACGCGGCTCGTTTGTCCCGTACAAAATTCGACTTTGTGTGATCGGCTCATTTTCTAAAAATGTCATGCTTCAATTCATGTCATGTGACCGTACACAATATGACAAAATCAGCTGATTTTGTCATGCTTCATTCAATCTTCAATCACACCTCGCCTACTCACTATGACAAAGTCATATAACATGACGCTACTCACTCACTCTAATGTATGACGTCAAATCAAATGTCATAGCTTCACTCAAATGACAAGGATGGAATCTTTGTCATATGACTCTCTCTTGCTTCAAATCACTCCTCGCAGACCGAACAGATTGTCATAGAGTCGGCGTCAGCACTGAAGTCCGATAGACGCAGCGTTGCTATCGCAGAACTAGCTTATGTAAAAAATTACTAATTGTCCAATTATGGATTGAACAATAATAAGTTTGCAAGTTTGCACGTTTGATAATTCTACACACCAGAAAAACTGAACTACCTTAACTAAAAAAGCATAATTATGCTCTTTTAGTTTCTAGTAGCATTTGCCGTAGGACTTGAGTGCTGACGCCGACTCTACTTTTTGAATTGAACGAAACGCAGGCGGCTCGTTTTGAAAACAAAAATTGGTTTTCGATGTTTTCGATTTTGCGCGGGTTTTCAAACGAACGAACGAAACAAAATATCATCGGGCTGCTTACGAACAATACGAACCGTGTTTGTTTTTGTTAAATTAAACTTTGAACTTCGAGTTTAGTTTTGTGTGATGTGAAGTTTTCGTCTTTGTTGTTAATTCATTAAAAATATAAATTAGATCTCTCTCGTAATCTAGAGTGTATTGTAATTGTGTTAACTATCTACTGGAAACATCTTCATCGTAATTCAGGTAAGTACTTTTACCTATAACTACCTACATTTCATTTTATCTTGGCTTGGAAAACATTTAGAAGTAAAGCAGCAATGAGCATGTCAACTAACTAAACGGTTTGGTATGGTTTAGTAATAGTGCTTGTGGTGTGGTGCATGAGTATAATCGATCGAGCGAGCGAAGCGAGCGAAGATCTTAGTGGTAAGTTGGGCGATTTTGCTTTGTATGTTTGTATGTTTGTATGTTTGTATGTTTGTATGTTTGTATGTTTGTATGTTTCACGAATTGTTGTTCGAGCATAACTGTCGAACCGTTCATCCAATCTGCATGAAACTTGGTAGGTCAATAGGTTGTGGTAAGGAAATTTACGGTGGAGCATATGAGCTTAATCGATGAAGGGGTTGTGAAGATATTGGGTTCCCAAGGGGGTAAAAAATTATGAAAGTTACACAAATATATTGAGTGGGGTGTCATACGAAAGGGCTTATTTTGTACATTCCAAAATGGTTTTTATTTTTAATCTAGGATGTATAGTTTTTGAAATACGACCAAAGACCAAAAACTACGAAACCAGAGCTGCAAGAGCTCCCGTTTCATAGAGTTTCGATGTCTTCGTAGCTCATTGACTGGTCGGTCTTAAAAAGAGAGTGGCATCGTTGCGGTTTGGTTTGCAATGATTTTAGATGCTACTTGATTTATTTTCATGATAAAAAAGTTTTTGATAAAGAATGAAAATAATTGGGGTAAAAAAAGGTAAGTAAACAAATATATTGAGTGGGGTGTCAAATGAAAGGTCTATATTTGTACATTCCAAAATAGTTATTATTTTTATTCTAGGACGTATACTTTTAGAAATATGACGAGAATTCATAAATATGAAATAAATGAAAAATTAGAGACGACATTATTATTGCATGCATGCTAGTATTTTTTACCATGAAGAGCTAGCGCAATAGGCATACTCGGCAGTAGTAGCACTTGAAATTATAGGGGTAGTCAGAAGAAAGTCCAAATGTAAGCCATCTACGTTGCGCGAGATCTCAGTTCGGGGCGAACTACTAGTATAGGTAGGTAGGTATAGTCTATTCAAGCGTTACAATTCCTCAGTATTTGTGCAAAAACTTTTTTTTTTTCTAAATATGTTCTACATAGCCCCAATGTACGGTAGGTATGCTCATTATTTGGCGACATTGTGATAATTATGTAAATAAATGATTAAATTTAAATCAGCGTTTGTTTTTTCTTATCAATCAGCACGATTAGAAATTACATTTTTCCAAACTCACTTTTGAAATAGTAGTTACCTTACCTAAGATCGCACCTCGAATGAACATTAGACCGGCTCTTCGAGTTCGTCAATGCGTAGGTCATTATGAACTGTCAAGTTGAAAATGATCGGCTCAAAAGAGCCGGCTCACTGAACCGGCTCATTTTGAAAATGAACCTACTCTTACAAAAGTCAATTTAAAATCATGTCATACCCAACACTACTTGACAGAACTATCAACGAAGTTGGAACTTGGAAGTCTTGCAACGAAATCTTGCCCGAAAGCTTCCTACATTCTCCGCTAGATGGAGTATTACCCAAACAAGTTTAGTAGCAGCTCAACTGCCGTAAATAGGGTTGTATTGCATGTATATTTACAAAACCGGATTATACAATCATTTCTCTTTTTAACACTGGAATTTTGTACTTTATTTCTGAGAAATGAAGACTGATTTTCTTATGCTGTCTTGTTTCGTGATTAAGATGAAGATTGTAAGATTTGTTGGTCGATGATAAAGTTGAAAATTGAATGGTGGGTATAAAAATCATTGAGCTCATTAGTAGACGCCAAAGTGGTCGTTAACGATATGGGAATAATGTGTAAAATAGCTTGGAGATAAATCTCATGTTGATCACCTTATAGAAACGGCCTCGGCCGGTATGCGGGTACCAGAAACTTGATTTTTATCGTTGACGTAACACCTGTAAAAAATCTTACCGTGCCTTTTGAGAGAAATGTTCGCAAGAAGCATGAGATGCTGTTTTAATATAGCAGCGCTTCTAAGATAGGAGCTGTGTGTTGGAATATTGAACCAGCTATGTATCGGTACACCATTCAACTTGTCTATGAGACTGAGATTAGAGTAAGGATTTATGATTAAATCAATGCTTTAGATCTGTCAATGTTGTCTCGATGACACTGACAGTACTCACCTCTCAAAACTGTTCTGTGCCTTATGCAATGTCAATATATTGTGTTCTCTTTCTGTTCTGAAAAGCCGACCAACATGTCCGCGCCTTGCTATTTACTATAATCCCTTATTTAAGTGTTAATCATAATGTGTAGTACCTAATTGTTTTCACTAGACAATAATAACTATTGTACTATGTGACTCTGTTCGTTTCTTTTCTCTCGCCGCCTGCATTCACCAACCTAACCTATCTTCATAACTGTGCATCCACTGCGTAGGACCGACATAGCCAAAGCTAGGCCTCCTCACCTCCTGGCTGGCTCTCTGCTCTACAGGTTATTGGCCCAGTATTATACTCTACTGATTACGGGCACGATTTTGAAGAAGAGGAAGACAATCTACACTTGGGTGCAGGCGAGCATACGAACACGAGGAAGCGGATTTTATATCGTGTGCAATGTCACAGCAGCCGCAAGAAGGTACCGTTGGCGGGCACACGCCTCATGTGTCGTCAGCAGGTCTGTACACTTTCGATAAATTAGATGGGATTGGCTCGTACCACAACTGGAAGTTCCAGATGCGGATGGCGCTTATTATGGAAGGCTTATGGTCATGTATTGATGGTTCCGAGACTAGCAGCAGCACGGATCAGAAAGCTTTGGCTAGAATATGCTTGGCAGTTAAACCGAATTGCATTCAGTATCTGCGCGATGCCACAAGCGCAAAGCAAGCTTGGAAGAAGCTGCAGGATGCATTTGAGGATAAAGGACTTTATCGGAGGGTTGTGCTTCTAAGAAAACTTCATAGATCCGACTACCATGAATATAATTCAATGGGAGCTTATATCGAAGGAATAATGACCCTAGTTCAACAACTCGCAGACATCGGAAGAGTCATCGATGACAATGAAGTTGCAGAAATTTTACTCAGCGGTCTACCATCGGATTATGATGCTTTGGTTTCTGGTTTGGAAACAGCAAACCTCTCCGAAACTCTCACGAGCGAAGCAGTGCGAGCTCGACTACTTCAAGAGGAGTTCCGGAAATCCACTAATAATGGCAAATCAAATGATGATGTGGTTTTATTTACGAAGAGGAAACCACTTAAGTGCCATTACTGCCAGAAGCAAGGGCATATCAAATCAAAATGTTTCAAGTTGAAGAATGATTTGAAGAAGCAAAGCGGTAGCGATGTTAACTTAGCTGCGGGGTCTGCGGACACACTGTTGGTTGCAGCAGTGTCACTCTTATCTGTTTATGGAAGCGTGGACTGGATAGTGGACTCCGGGTGTACTTCGCACATGTGCTGTGATATGGACCTTTTTAGAGACATTGACATAAATTTTAAGTCAAAAGTCACAGTTGCTAATGGAGAAGCACTGAAATGTCAGGGTCTTGGTGCCGTCTCTTTGAATCTCAATAATAGTAGTGATCTAAAGATTTTGCCAAAAGTAATGTTTGTTCCTAAATTGACTACTAATCTTATATCAGTTAGTCAACTGACAAAGTCAGGTTTTAGAGTGGTATTTGAACAAGATAATTGCAAAATAATTGATCCTAAAGGCCAGCCTTTTGCTAATGCAACATGTTTCAGGGGTATTTATAAACTTGATTGTGTTTCTAACCTAAATTGTATTTCAGAATGTAATGTTGCTACCACAAGTGCTTGTAAGCAAGCAGGACAAAGTTCTTTAGCAGCTATTTCTAGTGTGCCATTGGAAGTATGGCACAAGCGACTTGGGCATTTGAGCTTGCATGGTTTGTATGGGATACGGAGTCTTGCAGATGATGTTGTTTTTGAAGATGACTGTCATGGTAAGTTGAAAAATTGTATCTCATGTATTAAGGGGAAGCTTACAATGAAATCTTTCCCTAAGGGCCAAGCAAAGAGAGCTCATCTTAGTTAGAGTTAATACTCAGATGTTTGTGGGCCTATGTCAATCAATAGCTGGGGTGGTGCACTTTATTTAGTTACATTTATTGATGACTTCTCTAGAAAAAGTTTTGTTTATCTTATGGGTCATAAGAATGAAGTCATGAAATGTTTTATACAATTTAAAAGTTTAGTTGAGAAACAAGTGGGTAAAACAATCAAGCGTTTCAGAACAGATAATGGAGGGGAATACTGTAGTAAAATCTTTGAAAAGTTTCTGTCTAGCGAGGGCATTATTCATGAAACTAGTATTCCCTACAGTCCTCAGTAGAACGGCGTATCTAAACGCCTTAATAGAACCCTTATGGAAAAAGCCAGGTGTATGCTCTCTGAGGCCTGCCTCGACAAGCGTTTTTGGGGAGAGGCTATTGCTACTGCAATATACCTAAAGAATCGAAGCCCCACGTCAGCTTTGTCCGGCAGTATTCCTGAACAGGTGTGGACAGGATCCAAAGTGACCCTAAGCCACTTGAGAGTATTTGGTTGTAAAGCTTTTTCATTGATTCCAGAACATAACCGTCACAAGCTCGATGCAAAGTCATAGGAGTGTATTTTTGTGGGTTATTGTGAAATGTCCAAGGGTTATAGATTAGTAGATCCAACTGAACCAAAGAAAATAATTAAATCCAGAAATGTCCATTTTATTGAATTGACGGACTCTAATGTAAAATCTAATATGATGAACTGTGATATTAATTTTAATAAGTTGGATTGTGACATAAATACTAATGATATTATTAAATCTAAAATGATAAATAATAATAACATTATTGAATCTAAAATGATGAATAATAATAATACTATTGAATCTAAAATGATGAATAATAATAGTAATAATTTTAATATGAATGACAAAGTTTGTGTTCCAATGTTGAACTGTGATAATGGTAATTCTAGTGAATTGATACCTCCTTCTGCAATTTCAGGTGGTGAAATGGAGAGTGAAAGTGTTGGGACTGAGGCCCCCAGCACAAACACGTCTGCCAGTGCTGATAGGTCAGCATCGCCATTATTCGTCGACTGCGACCAGGTGGAAAATGAGCAGTCTTGGGCAGAGGAAGGCGACTCTATGGTGGAGTCTGAGCGCAACTCTATGCTGGATACTGAATGCAGACCGAGCAATATTGAGTTGCCAAGTCAACGTCCTATACGGAGTACTAGGGGTATGCCACCTAAAAGGTATGGTGACTGCGAGTATGATTATTCTCTCTACTCTCATGGGCAGATTGCGTTTGACGAACCTTCGTCATATGAGGATGCTATGGCCAGTCCTTTTCGCGTGAAGTGGCTAGCAGCCATGCAAGCCGAGTATGATTCTTTGTTAAGCAATGGTGTCTGGAAGTTAGTTGAGAGACCACTGGATAAAAACATCGTTAAATGTAAGTGGGTATTTAGAGTCAAGCAAGATACTTCTGGAAATTTTGACAAGTATAAGGCTCGCCTAGTAGCTCGCGGTTTTAGTCAAAAACCTGGTATTGATTACGATGAGACTTTTTCCCCAGTAGTCAGACACTCAACAATGCGAATATTATTTAATTTGGCAAATGAGTTAGATATGGACATAGAGCACATAGATGTAACTACTGCTTTCCTTCATAGTCAATTAAAGGAGGAAATATTTATGGAACAACCTATAGGTTTTATGAATGATAATAATAAAGTGTGTTTGTTACAGAAAAGCATCTATGGGTTGAAACAAGCAAGTAGGGTGTGGAATGATACTGTAAATAAATTGCTACTTACTAATGGTTATTCTCAAACAAAATGTGAACCTTGTGTGTATGTTAAGAGAAACTCTAGCAATTTAACTATTTTGGCTCTATATGTTGATGATTTTTTTCTATTCAGTAATGATAATGTAGAGAAAAAGCAATTGCTGTCCATTCTAAGTAATAATTTTAATATTAAAAATTTAGGCCAAATTAAAAATTGTCTTGGAATAAATATTGTTAGAAATAGAGAAAAGGATACTATAATGTTGAGTCAAAAAGATTATATTAAAAGACTGTTATGTCGTTTTGGAATGTCAGACTGCAAAGGTATTTCAACACCAATGCAATTGAATGAAAAATTTTATAAATGTGATAACAATGTGTCTGACAATGAGTATAATTTTAGAGAATTGATAGGTAGTTTAATGTACCTGAGTGTCTGTACTAGGCCAGATATAACTTATGCATGTAATGTTTTAAGTCAATTTAATAATTGTTATGATAAGACTCATTGGTTAGCAGGAAAAAGGATCCTTCGCTATTTAGCTAAAACTATTGATTATGGTTTAGTTTTTAGTAAATGTAATAATTTAGATCTTGTAGCTTATGCTGATGCTGATTGGGCGAATGATCCTATTGACCGAAAATCTTATACTGGTTTTGTAATTAAGTTAGGGTCTAATACTGTTAACTGGGAGAGTAGAAAACAGCGCTGCGTCGCTATGTCAAGTACTGAAGCAGAGTACCTATCCATAAGTGACGCCTGTAAGGACATTCTGTTTATCAAACAGTTTTGGTTTGAGTTAATGAATAGGAATATTGGGCCTTACTTATGAAAGATGTTTAAAGTGAAACACTGGTTAAACAACGTCCTGTCTTTATTTTTGGATAGTGACAAACAGAGACAGGACGTTGTTCAACCAGTGTTCAACTTTAAACATCTTTCATAAGTAAGGGGGATTGTGTGTAAGTTATTTAATGATAATCAGAGTGCCCAGAATATCTTGAAATCTATTCAATGTCATAAAAGGACAAAGCACATTGATGTACGCTATCACTTTGTAAGAGATTTGATTTCTAAAAATTGTATTTCTGTTTCATACATGCCTACTACGGAAGTGATAGCTGACATTCTAACAAAAGCTTTGTCTTCTTGTAAACATAATGACTTTAGGTTTCATTTAAATGTAAGAACTCCATGAAGTTGTATTGTATAACTGTAATGAGGGTTGGAGTTCCGTTGTATGGTGTAAGGGGAAGTGTTGGAATATTGAACCAGCTATGTATCGGTACACCATTCAACTTGTCTATGAGACTGAGATTAGAGTAAGGATTTATGATTAAATCAATGCTTTAGATCTGTCAATGTTGTCTCGATGACACTGACAGTACTCACCTCTCAAAACTGTTCTGTGCCTTATGCAATGTCAATATATTGTGTTCTCTTTCTGTTCTGAAAAGCCGACCAACATGTCCGCGCCTTGCTATTTACTATAATCCCTTATTTAAGTGTTAATCATAATGTGTAGTACCTAATTGTTTTCACTAGACAATAATAACTATTGTACTATGTGACTCTGTTCGTTTCTTTTCTCTCGCCGCCTGCATTCACCAACCTAACCTATCTTCATAACTGTGCATCCACTGCGTAGGACCGACATAGCCAAAGCTAGGCCTCCTCACCTCCTGGCTGGCTCTCTGCTCTACACTGTGCTCTTAACAATAGTAGCTATTTTCTCATTGCCTTGTTTTTCTAATGCTTAAAAAATAAGTAGGGGGCGATAACTTACTTGTTTTTAAAATAATAAAAAGCAAAATCAGTCGAAATTATTGTAAAATCAATTTACTGAAACTTTTTCAAATGTTAATTGGCTGCTAGTGCCATCTAGCGTTGAGTAGTGTGACTAAGAAACTTATTTTTCTTTTTACATTAAATCTGTTTAATATGTACCTATCGATTAATAAAAAATGATAAACAAAGACTTGTTTAATTTACATATTACTTCTCTTATTTAACTTAAATCAAACTTAGGCCACGCCATCTATTGATAACTTAAGTAGTTTATTGCAACAGGTACTAATACTAAGTTTTAAATTCTATCATTAGGCGAAATAATATTTAAGTAAATTAAACATGTCTTTATTATGTTACTATTTTTTTTAATCGAAAGGTACATTATAAACAGATTTAATGCAAAATTTAGAAAAATAAGATTCTTAGTCACACTACTCAACGCTAGATGGCGCTAACAGCAAATTAATACGTGAATTAAGTCAGTTTTCTCAGAAATCTACCATGCAATGCATCCGATTCGTAGATTTTCTTCGGAAAGTTAGCGATTTCCTTGATTCTTACTTTGTTAGTAAACTGATAGTTAAAAAAATGATCTGATAAGACCTATCTACGTTTCGCTCTTGGGAGCGGTCACAATTTGGATGGGCGACCGTTAGTGGCATTCTTAACAGCTGAGCGCTTCCTTCCCGTTGCACGTTCAATTGTTAGCCTTTGATCAAAGTCAGCAAAGTTTGGCTAATTATTCTACCTAGTTCCACTTGATTTTTTTATCAAACGAAACTTACCATCAAACAGTCAGTCGTTTCATTAGTAAAGAAATCACGTGTCGTTTGTTGACGGAAGCGCAGTACGTGACCGCCTGCGATTTCTATTGTACAAATATCGATATTTAAACCCGCTGACTTTCCTTGCTTTAGAAAATGTTTCGAATGATTTGCAATAGTTAAGAAAGCTAGGCCCAAAACCGTGTTTGTTCTCAATTCTTCATAGTGCGCCCGCGGCTACGCTCGCGTGGTACTTGGATAAAGTTATCGAGTTATAGAGGAACATACATCCATCCATCCATCCATCCAAACTTTCGCATTTTTATAATATTAGTGTGATACTTAGCGGATTTTTCAATTAGCATTCTTCGATAAAAAAAAAACAAAGTATTCTTTGTACCATATATTTCCCAATTACATCACAAAATTAGGTAAAACATAGGTATAACAACTAATTATTCTTTAAGAAAGCCAGAATTTTCATATACCTACGTATTAGTAGGTACGTAGATACCTACACAACTTAATACTAACACAAATTAAAAATATTATATTGAAATACTAAAAACAGAAGGCACAATGGGCGGCCTTATCACTATAAGGGATCTCTTTCACGCAACCTTTGTATCTATGTACCAATCTTTTAATTTTGCTGAGATCTTTTTCACGAGAAAATAGATTTTTGGTCAAATAATACTTGCATACAATTTTGAAATTCGCACTTCAAAAAATTCCACACACAAAAAGGCAAGTTAGATTCAATACCTACTAGCTGTGTAAGGATTTGTACCCGGACCTTCAAATATAAATTCGAGGTACAGTCAGGAACGAAATTTGATTAACATTTTAAGTTTTTAAAACTACAATAACATTGAAACTAGCTAGCATTTGATATTTTATTAATGATTTAGAGAGCTGATTTAATTTTCACTTAGGTACTTACTTTTTAATTTATCGTAGGTAACGGAGCTTTGAAAACTTGAAACTGTTAACCTACTTTCGTTGCTGACTGTACCATCCGTACTTGATATTTTGCTTGACCTCGCATCCACACGTTGGGGCCAACGTTGGCCCCAACGTGTGGATGCGGGGTGAAATGATTCTACAAAATAATTAGACTTATCTAATAACTCTTATAAAACCCTTATAATATCTAAGTATAAATATTCAAACAATTTTGTACTATTATAACGAGCGATAAATAATACTACCTATACTTACAAATTAATACAATACAATATCCATACATTTAATTAAAATTATTTAGAAGCGCTCGTGGCGTAGCCTGATCGTGTAATATGGCTATCGTCGCTGTAGAACGATCTATCGTCGCTGTAGAATAGAACACTTCAAAATGTATAGGAATTGACGTTCTGACCACGTGACTCATCTACTTGAAACGTCAAATCCTATACATTTTGAAGTGTTTCTATTCTACAGCGACGATAGATAGTGTAATATGGCTAGGGGGGCTGCTTAGGCTGCATTCGACCAAACTGTCATCTTACTCCCAGAGTAGTTATTCCGTTAGCCGACAGAATTCGAAATACAATTGTTCAGAAATCGCAACCGAACATTATTAGGTGCATTCAAATTATCCTGGTTATAAGGTGTCAACTTTAAAATGTCAAAATATTCAAACAAACAGCAGTTTAATCTGTGGTTTAATCTCCAGATAAAACTTAATCCAGTTTGGTAAAATCCAGCCTTAGACGTTTTTGATAGATAGCAACGTTCTGATCGGTCACAATTTGGATGGGTGACCGCGCTTCCGTGCTTCGGAGGGCACGTTAATTTGTCGGTACTGTTGTCCCGTCCCGTCCCAAGTAGCACAGAACTGCATTATAAATTTTCACATAGGGCCCACAGCGGTAATCTCAGCATTTATAACGAATTATTAGAGTTCACTGAACTTTAACAGCTGTTTAGAAAAAAACGAGGCTCGCTATAATGCTTTTTTCTGTACTGTAATTCTATTAAGTACCACAAACACGCCACAGATGTCACTGTTATTCAGCTTACTTTGTGAAGTTATTTAACAAAGATTTAATGCTATTATGCTGCATACAGATAACTACTTTGCCTCATGTGAACTCTCGTACAGACCTTAGCATTAAATTAAGATTAAAACTGTTCACTTGCCATCCGCCATTTTCACTGCATGACTGTGTATTTTATTGTAATTTTTTATCTTTTATTTTAGTTTATTTTATAAGACATCGATTGGATTTGATGTGGATTATGAATGAATAACACGTAAACAGCTTTTTATCAATTCCTATGTAAAAAACATAACATTTATTTTATTTACAGTCTATTTATGTTAGATTTTTTTTAGTATTTAGTGGTATTTATGAGAGCGCGTGAAAATTTTGAACTGAATATGTATGGTATTTCACAATAAAATTACCTGCCCAATAAAATTTCAAACACAAAGGGAGAAATCGAAGTTACTTACCGCTAAAATCTTCTTAGCATAAAATAGTAAACACATCACTAAAACTTCACGTCATAACAAATGCACAGTTTATACTAAATAAAGTTATTACATTTCACTATTTCGCTCAGTGTGTACTTTTGATTGTGTAACAGCATTTAAAACTTACACTTTGTCTTTCTGGCTGTATTATAGGTAACGTGCCTTGTTAATCAGGCAATTTGCAGCTCTTAGGGTGACTGTTACACATAAAAATGCTAATATAATGTTGATATAATTCAAATGTGAATTCTTAGAGAGCTATGTGCTGACTAATTTGTGCCCAAATTAGCATTATATCGACAGAGGATGCGCATCCTACTCTGATATACAGCTAGTTTATACAGTAGGGTGGGTCACTCTTGTATGGAGAAAAAAAAATTTTTTTTTTTCATTTTCTAATAGTGATAAAAAGGTGCCATATTACGTCAATAATCCACCTGCAAAATATGACACGGATTGAAAATCATCTTCTGCCTCCGAATCGAAGTTAAACTTTTAAAAAATTACAAAAAAAGGTCTTTGGACCACGATACAAGAAGTCATATTTGTATACTTAATTATAAATTACTCAGTTACTTATCTAAAAAATGCAGGTTAGGTCTTCAAAGAATAGCAAAATCCTTCTTTACTGTAAAATGTGCGCATATGTTTGCGTGACTTTAGCTGAACCGATTTTTTCTCTCAAATTTGGTGTTTAAAGAGTTGGATGCTTCCACCAAAGTCGTAATAGCTCTTTCCACACCTTACAATGACATGGCATGCAAAGCAGAGGCAGTTCGCCTTCGCCCACTTGTACAACAAAAGTTTGTAAGTTTTCGTCATTTTGCACCTTTGAATCGATGGTTCGGTAGCATTTAGTCACTAATAAATCAGATCAACATAAGAATATGCATTTAAAATTGTTCAGAAACTTGAGAAATCTTAGTTTTGTGCGAGAAATGAAACATTCTTTCAGAATTCGACGAGCGGTAAACTTTCTAATGTTTTTTTGTAGATTAGACAACATTGCTAGCAAAAAGTTATCAGGATGAGCAAAATACAGGCTAAATATGACAAAATCTTTTATTCCTTTGAATTCTATTGATTATTATCTTGATGTGGCAATTATCTTTTGCATGTATTGCGGTCTTTCATTGCAGGTAGCGTGGATCTTAATAGTGAACCAAAACTTTTAAATCTTTCGTTGCTAGAATCACCAGATTTATTGAAGGAGCTTCTGTGGATGAATAAATTTAAAAAAATGCAACTTGTTTGTGTGAACCAACGAGCATGAGGCATTTTACCTTGTGAAAATCACGAAAAACTCCATTGAAATACAGGCAAGAAGTATTTCTATTGTATTTTGGTGGTAGCATCATGGATGTTCCTTTTATCATTTTTTGAATTGATATTTCATCAATTGTGTTAATTTGTAGGTACATTGAGATCGTCAGGCCTCCTGCCCTCATTCAAATCTATGCTTTTTCAGCTAGAAATGTCGAAAAGAGCTTTCCTGCTATTCTTGAAATCTGTAATGTTTTAGTGAAGTTTTAGGCAAGGACTTTAGTAGGTTTTTAGACTTCAAATGATGTACTTTAAGCATTTTTAACACCCTTTTATCTGAATTTATAATAATAAGTCCTTTTGTCTATTATTTTTAATTCAATCAATAAAAATTATGCAATATCTCAATGCAAGTTGGTTCTTTTTGTAAGTCATTTTCGAATTCCCATTGGCACCTCAATTCTTCATAATGTTTAAGAATACCGTTGTTACTTGGTAGTAAATTATCTTTATTATCGCTATTATCATCAATTAAAGGATGCTTAAAACACTTTTTAGACATTTCCATTGTTAAAAAGTAATCTTCGAACTTCAAACGTACAACGTCACTTTTGCGACAAAAGCTCGAGATTTCACACTCTCAAAATCTCACTTTTCCTAAGAAAATGGTAAATAATGTTGATTAATAAGTAAATATATAATACTATCTTATGTTTCAAGGCAAAACTGTAACCAAAAACTACCTGCATAATACTTTTATCAGTTCATGAATTCAACACCAATTTCAAGATTTTTTGAATTTTCAAATTAAATTCGGAGGCAGTTAACATTATTATAAAGCAACCATATTTTGCACGTCTCATTTCAACCATATTTAGCCACTTTTTATCGCTATTAGAAGTTGAAAATCGAAAAAAAAAAATTTTGACCCACGCTATTATACAGCTAAAGTTTCCATGGTGCACTGTGCAAATGCTGTCATACAGCACTTTTGTGCTACTTGGGGTACAGATAGAAACGCAATATATTATAAATTATAATGTCCGAAGATATTTTACTGTAACCGTTTGGTTAATTTATAACAAATATAATGTAAACAGCAAACAGATTTCTTGATTACATCTAATTTATTTAGACTAGAACATACAAATATATCAAGACTAGCGAACGCCCGCGGCTTCGCCCTCGTGGACTACTATTGTTTTATCCTACGGGAACCATACATTTTCCGGGATAAAATGTAGCCTATGTGTTATTCCAGAACCTGAGCTATCTAAATTTCATCAAAATCAGTTTAGTAATGGGAATACGTGGTAACAAATCACACACACGGACTTTCGCCTTTATAATCCGTACCCATTTATAAGATGTGAAAGTGTGTTTATTTGTTTGTTTATTTGTCCTGCTTTCACGTCAAAACAGAGCGACGGATTGAAGTGATTTTTTGTGTGGAGATAGTTGGAGGGCTGGAGAGTGACATAGGCTACTTTTTATCCGGGTACCACGCGAGCGAAGCCGCGGGCATTAGCTAGTATTACATACAAACACTACATACAAATATATCAAGACATACAAAAGGGAAGTACATCGCAGTCTAACATTAATACCTGTGTTCCCTCTAAGTCTGGTCACGCGTACCGTCGGCGCTGATAGGCGAGTGATCTTTATTACAATGAAATAAGGATACTGATTGTTTAGCAGATATGGCTACGCTGATTGCTCTCGTCAGTGCTGAACAATCAGTATCCTTATTTCATTGTAATAAAGACCACTCGCCTATCAGCGCTGACGGTACGCGTGACAGTAAAACCAAAATGGTGGCCATACACCATCCTGCCTATAGTCCAATCGATTGCATCTTGCCGATTGGACCGTATTTTTTTAGATATATCATATATCACAATCAACACTACTTACTATATAGGCATCATCAATTCGCTACTCTATGATTCACATCTAAATCATCATCCAAATACATTGTAAGTTTAATTCAATCTAAGAAAAACATTTATTATCGTGAATACAGATTGTACTCGAGCCATTTTGGATGTACAATGTTTACTAACATTGCACTGACAGATCAATCAGCTGATAGCAGGAATAGACCTATCACAGAAAACTATGATTCATTACGATTGGCCATATTGAATCAGTGCCAATCATATTTAATCTCAGTTTTCTGTGATTGGTCTATTCCTATCAGCTGATTGATCTGTCAGTGCAGTGTTAGTAAACATTGTACATCCAAAATGGTTCGAATATAAGTATTCTTAGTACACTTCTCACAACGGATCTTGGCATTCGTGAAGTTAGCCGTTTCGATGCGCAGTGTAGCTTTTTCATACAAAATTTTCTACTGCGCAGCGAAACGGCTAACTTCACGAATGCCTAGATCTAATGCGTACTGTTAGGTGACCGTTTTTTGAAATAAAATCCATCAACAAAGTCACAATAAGTACAATTTTGGTATAAAAGCCTGGGTCTTCCAAATCTCGAACTATCGACCGCTCAGAATTCAATCAGGAACGATCCAGCTGTCGTAGACATGTTGCCAGTCTATGCTCTTGAAGTAAGGATGTCGTTTTATTTCTTCGATGCCGTCTTTACCGGCGCCTAATCGTTCTGAAGGTTCGTAGGTAAGTAGCTGTGAATAATAAAACATTTTTAAACGACTTTTAAAATGGAGGAGGTTCTCACTTCATCGAATTTTATTGTGCTTTTTTTATGTTTGCTTAATATCGATTTAGAGCCGTGTTGGCCGAGGGGATTAGTACCTCGACTTTCGATCCGAAATTCGTGAGTTCGAAACCTGGCCGTGCATCAATGGATTTTTCGTTTCAAAAAATTTATATGCGCATTAACGAGCTCTAAACGGTGAAGGAAAACATCGTGAGGAAACCCGCGGCTTAGTCAGCCCCACACGTATTGAGCATGTCTTTCCTGTGGATATGGCCGGTTAAGCTGAGAGGATGGTGTAGGTGCTACAAGCCTACTCCATCTCAATATTGTTACAGGCACTACAGTGTCCCGTTATATGTAGGTAAAGATTGCCTCCTGACACTGTTTAAATCACACTATCACACTTAATATTATAAATGCGAAAGTTTTGATGTTTGGAGGGATGTAAGTTTGTTCCTCTATAACTCAACAACCAATGAACCGATTTGACTGAAATTTGAAATATAGATAGACTAGCTGCTGCCCGTGGCTTCGCTCGCGTGGTACCCGGATAAAAAGTAGCCTATGTTACACTCCAGCCCTCCAACTATCTCCACACAAAAAATCACGTCAATCCGTCGCCCTGTTTTGACGTGAAAGCAGGACAAATAAACAGACTTTCACATTTATAATATGGGTACGGATAATGACCGAGAACAGGACATAGGCTATTTATCCGGGTACCACCGAAGCCGCGGGAAGCAGCTAGTCATCTAGTAAAGATGTAAAGGCTTGTTTATTACCTGAGTAAGTAATGACTCCGCTTCGACCGACATTCCGTCCGGCAACTCAAGTATAGTATGGCTCGTGAATACGGACCTATGGTAGAACGACAGCGGCTGAAACAACAGAAAAATAACTAATTTGAATAATTCATTGAAAAATATGAATAAATATGATCAAGGTTGTATCCCCAAGACGCGGTAGACACTCTCTCAGATCTTTTTAGGCATTTAAGACTTTTCTAAGGCTACTTTTCATCATCATCATCACCATATACCATCAATGCGGGGGCAACGCCGCGAGGGCGCTGCTAGTAAGTAACTAAATAAACAAAATTTATATGTAGGTAATCTCCGAAACTATTTATCCGATTTCAAAAATTCTTTTACCAGTATTTAGAATGAACTTTCAGGATGGACATAGGATAGGCGATATGTTATGTAGTATCAACTAAGTCAGCGTCTTACCACCTTAAGGGTGATTTTTTTGTGAACCGACTAGCAGTTACCCTTGCCCTTACAATCTGTCTACAACTGACTACGGTCAACAAAATGTAACTTTATTGTAAAAGTCATAAAAACTAAGGGCTGTCTAAAATATAAACAGATGTTTATGTCTCCGATTGGTCAAAATAAGAGCTATAGTCGGATTGCTCATTATACGCACTAAAATTGACGGTCAAAATGTCATTTTTCGTATATTTTTGGTTCGTACAATGAGCAATTCGACTATAGCTAACTGTGTGTAAGCGAAATTTTTTCCAAACTAGTAAGGTGTGAGTTTATTCGATAGTACTTCGCGGGAAACGCCGCGGGCGGACGCTAGTGGTGATATAACTTGTAGCGACATCTACCTGTCGCTAGATGAACTACATAGACATGCTATGCATTACGAGCTTCAGCGAAAATGGCGACACTCAACATAATGTCTAGATCTCGCAAGCGAAGTTTTCAGCGGCGATAGACATATCTAGGACAAACCAACAACAACTGTCGGTCGAAAGACCACGGGCAAGTGGGCCAGATGGGCCGGCCCGTTGCAGAGGAACCACCTACTCTGCCTTTACCACACTGGTACGTATGTTAACCTTTTGTATTGTCTGTTCTATTGTTTATAACCTTCTCCGTATTATCTTTTTTTCTGTTATGTATCATCTGTGTGTGTGTCAAATAAACGTTTATCTTATCTTATCTTTAGGGAATGATTCCACCATGTTCCCCAAAAACTTACCACTCCACAAATCAGCTCATACATAACCGCCCCAAAGCTCCAATAGTCACAAACTCGCTCGTTACTGTCATCTAACATGTGGATATAAAGCTCGGGCGCCACGTACAAGGTGTGTGGACGGGCCCTTAGCTTGTGTAGCAACATGTCTACACCGGTGTAACTTGAGATGTAGGTTAATATGATTTGACCTCGCTCGCCGAGCAGTATGTTTGAGGGGTTGAGATCTCTGGAATAAAACATCACTATCACTATCACTACATCCGTACCCATATTATAAATGTGAAAGTGTATTTATTTGTTTGTTTATTTGTCCTGCTTTCACGTCAAAACAGAGCGACGGATTGACGTGATTTTTTGTGTGGAGATAGTTGGAGGGCTGGAGAGTAATATAGGCTACTTTTTATCCGGGTACCACGCGAGCGAAGCCGCGGGCAGCAACTAGTCCTACTATCCTATCCTACTTCCTACTAATATTATAAAGGCGAAAGTCCGTGTGTGTGTGTGAATGTTTGTTACCACGTATCTCCATAACTCTTAAACCGATTTTGATGAAATTTGGAATGTAGATAGATAATAAACGGGAATAGGACATAGGCTACTTTTTATCCCGAAAAATTTCACGGTTCCCGTGGGATAAAAAAAATAGTAGTCCACGCGGGTAAAGCCGCGGGCGTCCGCTAGTTATCACTATAACCGATAGCTTTTATTTCGTTCACGATAAAGACCAAAACAGAATGACAGTGAAAGCGACATTTCTAAAAGTACAGTAAAACCAGAAAAGGAACGCGTGTACAAAAACCATTGACGAAAAGTCATTTGGAAATGAAAATTACTCATAATTTCAACTTTATCGCAAACGATTTTTTTACGAAGAAAAATCTGATTTCCATACATTTTATTAAAAAAATTCCTGATTACAAAAAAAAAACAAACAAGTGGCTAAATTAAAACAAAACTTAAAAAACCGACTTTAAAGTAATAAGCTGAGCAATTTTCTTCACTCTCGAGGTGCATTTCTGTTCATAACTCCGAAGATCCTCGACAGATCCTCACCAAATTTTTGTGGCACCAATCGGAAAGTATACCCTTTCAAACTTTTAATGTCAATTTACTACTTTCGAATTTCAAAACCTTTTTGAGTGGGCAAAATGCGATTTTGCACACTGGTTTCTTGTAGAAAACGATGCCATTTCGAGCTGCTGAGGTGAGAAAAATATAACAAACCTGCATATAACTCCGCTATTGTGTAAACTTTCCAACGCAGTTAATATTTCTGCGCCCCACTTGCAAACGGCCGAAGGTGGTAACAATTCTCTATGTGGGATCGGTGAAACCTGGAAAAATCATATTTTATCCATATCACACTAATCATAATAACATTTGTTCGGGCCAAAGTCCCTTAGTAATTTATATTAGCAATTCGTAAGGAATACTAGGAACAATATTGTATAACTTCACTTCACTACCAACCTTTGTAAAGATACGTCGAGTCAGTTTTATTATATTCATTTACTGCAAATCCAACGTATTTTATTTGGCTCCAATATATCCGCTAAAGATATAACAACACTAATCACGTCACACTAATATTAAAAGGTTGTGTCCCCAGTAGGCAAACTGTGAGCGGCCGGCTGAGTTTGCGGCGTATCGGTTTAGTACGCCCTTCCATACATTTGAAATAGAGTGTCCACAGTTTGCTAGTTTTGCGCGTAACGCTGCAAACTGCGTACAGTGAGCGCAAAACTAGCAAACTGTGGACACTCCATTTCAAATATATGGAAGAGCGTACTAAACCGATACGCCGCAAACTCAGTCGGCCGCTCACAGTTTGCCTACTGGGGACACAGCCTAAATGTGGAAATTTGGATGTTTGAATGTATGTTTCCCGTTTGTCTCGTGTAAGTGTAGGCAAAGATGGCCTCCTGACACTGTATAAATCATTTAGTAAAGATGTAAAGGTCTAAGTTTTTATAAATACATACTTAGTAATAAGTTTGTATTTACAAAAACTTAGGCGTTGTCAGGAGGCAATCTTTGCCGACACTTACACGGGACACTGTAGTGCCTGGGACATTGTTGAGATGGAGTAGGCTTGTAGCACCTACATCATCCTCTCAGATTACCGGCCATATCCACAGGAAAGACGTGGTCAATACGTGTGGGGCTAACTAAGCCGCGGGTTTCCTCACGATGTTTTACTTCACAGTTTAGAGCTCGTGTAAATGTGTATTTAAATTTTTCGAAACGAAAAATCCATTGATGTATGCACGGCCAGGATTCGAACCTACTACCTTCGGATCGAAAGTCGAGATACTAACTAATCCCCTCGGCCAACACGGCACATTTTCATTTAATTCATACAGTTACACAAATCTTATACTTACTAAATTAATAAACTCACCTTACTAACCCTAGGAACTTCAGAAACCTCATTATTTGCCACAACATCGACATTCTCCGTCAAAACCTTATCAACATTCGACAACAGCTTTTGAGAATTCAACACGATCTCATCAACATTTCTGTTATCAACATCATTACCAACATTATCGTTACCAACATTGTTACCAACATCTTCGTTATTTTCAACATCTTTCTTCATTTTCGGATCAGTGAATACATTTTCTAAGTTGACCTCTCTATTTGGGCTTGTAGGTAATGATTTTGCGTAGTTTTTGATGTAGTTGAATAGTTTTTCTCCCGGCGCGTATGATAGGATCAAAAAGATCAAATTGTTTGTTTCTATGAACGCGTGTAAAGGTACCATGTATGGTATGACGGTTGGCAAGATTGGTGTAAGCGTTTCAGATGTGCGTTGTAAGAAGTATTGGTCGAAATCCGTTAGGTTGTTTGGTACTTTTCGCATGACCTGTAAAGATATAAATTGGTTAAAAACGATTTAATAGTGTTACGAGCTTATCTTGAAAAATTATTTACCACCTATTTTACACGTGATGACTTTATTAGACACTAAATAAACAAGAAATTAACCAATCAAACTTAATTCGCAGTCAAACCCCAGCTTTCATTAACGTATTAGTTAGTTATTAATATTATTTTAAGTTGTTTTTTATAAATTGTTTTTTTATAAAACCATATTAAATTGACCTGTAACTATTTTGTTATTAATAAATTAACTAAACTAAACTTCGTATCCACTCAGTTGTTAAAACTAGACTGACTCTATGCGCGAAGCCGCCGGCATTTATATAAGCCGATCCAACATAATCGAACATTCGAGAAGTCATAAACTTTACTCAATGTTCTCTCGCTTATGGATTGTTCTAGAAAACTCGTAATTATTCTAGAGCTATATGGAAAGCTCTAGAAAGGTGTCTAACTGTGTCGAAGCTTCTCGAAGTTTCTACAAGCTTCGAGATTCTTGTAGAGTTTTCTAGAAGCTCGCTATAATGCTCTTGGGCGTAGAATATTCCAGATAGCCGGCGTAACTTGCTTAGACGTTCTTGATTGATCGTTGAAGTTAAGCAGCGTTGTGCGCGGTCACAATTCGGATGGGTGACCGCAAGTGGCATTACGAGCTGAGCGCTTCCGTGCTTCGGAGGGCACGTTAAATTGTCGGTCCCGGCTTTTAAGTCGTTAAACCATGACGGAGGCCTTTAGGCGGCCTAAAAATTCCGTCACCAGAGTTGGCCACTTGCTCATACGAACTTCCTCTAATCTCAAGATTTCGAAATAATGTTTTGTTGCCAAGATAAAAAATGTGTCGAATTTGATAAAATTTACTTGAGATATCACTTAATAGTTATTATTGACACTATTTATTTTTACCGATAAGATAGAACGAACACCTGTTCAAGAAATTATTGTAAGAAAATATTCCCTGTTGTGAAGGTATGGTGATGATGATGATTATGAAAAGTAGCCTATAACCTTCCTCAAGAGTTTAGCTATCACAACGCACAAATAATTTTTCAAATCTGACTGGTAGTTCCTGAGCGCGTTCAAACAAACAAAGAACCAATCAAACAAACAAACTCTTCAGCTTTAAATATTCGTATAGAATCATAGGTTCTCAACGTGGGCGATAACGCCCCCTTGTGGGCGTTTGAGACTTTCAGGGGGGCAGTAGAAGACCCATAGAAAATTAGGGGGCATTGAGATGAAGCAGAGGGGGCGAAAATGTAGTCTAAAAAGGCAAAAAATACTCCCTAATAACAAAGTAAAGGAAAGTTTAAATTAAAACAGGAAAACCACAGACTATTGGGGAATTTGGGGAAAACCACATGGGCTTAGGTTTGTGCCACGTAGTATATTAAAGAACAATTATTCTTTCAACTTTTTGCTAAAAATGATTAATAACAACATTTCCGAATTACTACGTGAAAACTAGAGGAGGGGGGGGGGGGGGAGTCTTGTGATATAATACGGGTGGTCACCAAAGGGGGGGGGGGGTAAAAAATGGGTCACGTAGCATGGGTCCTCTAAGGGAACTAAACAATCAAATGTTTAAAATTAAATTTATTAGTTGACAAATGTTATTACAATATTACTGACTTTTTTAATTAATAAAACCTTTGACATAAGTTAATTTCAATGTAAATTATGACTATCTAAATAAATTTGTATGAACTAAATTGATAATAATTGACTGAATTGAAAATGAAATTAATAAGTACCTAATTATTTTGCAAGCCAACAAGGCAAGGGCACGTGATCCATGTTTAATACTATGTTTAAGACCATGATAAATTCTGATTCTGGGTACTTTCCCTTAGTTCCCTTAACTTACCTTCATAGCATAGCAGTTTTTATCATTCTTATGCATAACCAGCATTATACTCGATCCTAGGATAGCCAATACTGTGTATAATCCTAAGTCTTCGTAAGGCCGTTTCAACATTGAGATGGGAATAGGACAGTGTAACGCGTGGATATTGTCGTCCTGCTCTGGTAATAGCTGTGGGAAAGAGACGAACATATACTGAAGCTGTTGTGTCGTTAAAATTCAAAATGTTTAACATAACTGGCCTGGATGACTTAAGACGTTTCAAAGTGGTCATAACGGTCCTACTGAATAAATGATATTTGATTTTGATTTTGATTTTTGATGACTGGCCTCTTAGCTCAGTTACTTGGTAGTAGCTCTGCCTTCTGCTCTGTAGGCCGTGGGTTCGATTCCCACTCAGGACAAACATTTGTGTGATGAACATAGATGTTTGTTCTGTGTCTGGGTGTTTTATATAAAGTACTAGCTGCTGCCCGCGGCTTCGCTCGCGTGGTACCCGGATAAAAAGTAGCCTATGTTACTCTCCAGCCCTCCAACTATCTCCACACAAAAAATCACGTCAATCCGTCGCTCTGTTTTGACGTGAAAGCAGGACAAATAAACAAACAAATAAACACACTTTCACATATATGGGTACGGATTGATGTACTTACACTTCTTTCGGCATCGCTTAAATGGGTCTTGTAAATCTCTTCAGCATACGATAAGTATTTGTTTGTCTTTTCTTTTATCAGAGCGCGTCTGTGAGGGTCTGTGTCAGCTGAAAACAAAAACAATAGTGAAGGCACTAAAATAACATCTTGTAACTTATTCTAATGTTGCCAGAAATAAAGTTTATTATTATTATTATTATTATAAAATCAGAGCGAGATGGTCATTACACGTTTTTCTTATGAGAGAGAGAGACAGCGAGAGTTGATCAGAGGGCTTAAAAAGGTCGCTATTGCAGAATCGCAATATGAAATGAACTATAATGTCATCTCTTTTCATTGACTGAAAGTGAAAAGAGACGGCATTATAGTTCATTTCATATTGTGATTCTGCTTTAGCGACCTTTTTAAGCCCGCTGTTAACTCTATTGCAAAATTAAACACATTGAAAACGAAAACAATAATAGTGAAGGCACTAAAATCCGAGCGAGATGGTTAATAGGCAATATGCATCAATTTTTTTTATGGTTTTAAACGATAGGTTATATCGTCAATTAACCGTAACAAAAATTCCAGCGCCGAAAAACTAAAATTTTATAACAAAAATAATTTTTAAAATTTATCAACATTTTCATGCACTTGAAACGGACGTGACGTCACAAGTCACCAAAATTACACGCGCTTGTAGGTAGAAAAAAAAAACTTTCTGTCGAGTTTGAAGGAGTGTGACGTCACAGCATACGTGACAAATAGCGTTGCGTTTCAAGTCTTATGAAATTCCCACTATATTTTTGCACTTTTTAATTATTAATTTCTAAGCGAAAATGAAATAATATTAAAAAATAATTACACACGCATAATTCTAAAGCCATAATGTTCATAGAAAAATACGTTTAACCCGCTTTTGAATCAGACGCATATTGCCTATTAACGTTTTTCTCATGAGAGAGAGAGACAGCGAGAGCTGATCTGTTAACTCTGTTGCAAAATTAAACAAAATTAAACACATTGAAAACGAAAACAATAATAGTGAAGTCACTAAAACCAGAGCGAGATGGTCATTTCACGTTTTTCTCATGAGAGAGAGAGACAGCGAGAGCTGAGCTGTTAACTCTATTAAAAAATTAAACATTGAAACATGTGTTTGTAGCCTATGTTACTCTCCAGACCTCCAACTATCTCCACACAAAAAATTACGTCAATCCGTCAGTCTGTTTTGACGTGAAAGCAGGACAAACAAACAAATAAACACACTTTCACATTTATAATATGGGTACGGAAAAACAGATAGTATAGATCACATCATACATACATCTTTCTTCCATAGAAACAGACTCCATGTCGATTAAAGAAATCTGATTGAAGTCTTGAATATAATGACATAAATGTAAGAAATCCATAGCTTTTATTGAACACAAAACAATACGAATGGTATCTTGTTCAGTCGTTAGATCGCTGAGGTCACACGTTCTGCACGCTCACAAATAGATGGGTGACAGCAAGAGTTCTGGGTCTTGCTTATGAAAGATGTTTAAAGTTGAACACTGGTTAAACAACGTCCTGACTTTATTTGTGGATAGTGACGAATACAGACAGGACGTTGTTTAACCAGTGTTCAATTTTAAACTTCTTCCATAAGTAAGGGGGTCTGTGTTTGAGTAAATTGTGGAAAGGCAAAAGCTAAGCCATGACGAAGATCTACAAACTAAAAATCCGTCACCAGATTTAGCCAATAGTAATTAAAATAAATAATAAAGTTCGTATGAGCAAGTGGCCAACTCTGTTGACGGAATTTTTGTCAACTTAAACTTGTCATGACTTAAAATAAAAAGATTGGAACTATTATTTGAAGATACACAAATGTCTTTTGAAATCAAATAAATTTCAGCGCACTATAAATAATTTACATTTATCACAATTTTAAAAATATATGTAAATTTTCTAAGTTTCACTGTTTAAAACATTTTGTGCTTTACTTATAAACTTGAACACTGGTTAAATTATGCTCAAGATTCGCCCTGTCGCTATTTGACACTATCTAACAACAAAGGATGGCAATTGTTTAAACGGTGTTTCAGTTTTAACCGAATTTTATAAGCGCAGGGGATTATTATTTGGTTTTGTTTTGATAAACAAAAAAAATAAAAGAAAAAAAAAAAAAAAAAAAAAACATACATACAGCCGAACATAGAACCTTTTTGGAAGTCGGTTAAAAATAGTACTGTATTCTACAAACGCTAACGTTATACTGAGTTTGAATTTGAATTGTTAAGATTGTTATTGAATTGATAAGGTTATCGTAAGTTAGTTAGCTCAGTGTGACGTTAGTTTATTTATTTACGTAGTAACGCTTAGTTTATAACATAGACCATACAGTATAGTCTATAATATAAACTGAGCAGTTTTTTATAAACAGGGTGGAATAGTTCCCCAAAGGCAGAGTAGGTGGTTCCTCTGCAACGGGCCGGCCCATCTGGCCCACTTGCCCGTGGTCTTTCGACCAACCGTTGTTGTCGGTTGGTTGGTTGGTTATAACCCGATCGGCGTTGCGGCGTGCACTTGCGCGATCTAGGAATTCTGATGTTGCGTGGCGCCATCTGTAGTGCGTAGTATGTCTGCGTAGTTCATCTAGCGACAGGTAGATGTCGCTACAAACTTGTAGCAACTTCGCGGTGTTACCCGCCTTGTAACTGTATTATGGTGATGATGATGATGAAAAGTAGCCTATAAGTACCTATATCTTTACTCAAGAATTAAGCTATCAAATGAAGAAATAATTTTTGAAATCCGGCTGGTAGTTCCTGAGATTAGCGCGTTCAAACAAACAAACTCTTCCGTTTTATTGGTATACTAGCAGCGCCCTCGCGGCGTTGCCCCCGTAGTGATGGTTTATGGTGATGATGATGATGAAAAGTAACCTTCCTCGAGAGTTTAGCTATGGTAAGTTCCTGAGATTAGCGCGTTCAAACAAACAAACTTTTCCGCTTTATTGGTATTTAGAGATATAGAGATTTGTAATCAAGTATTGATAATGTAGAATTCGAGTAACCATTATGACGACATTCAAAGTTTGATAAATTCTTATCGTTAGAAATTCCAAAACAATGATAATGATCGAACGCTATTGTAATTTTCTTAGACCGACTGCTTTGTATTTGGACATGCCTCTAACTACCCCTTAGACATCTTCAAAGGATCTTAAATGCTTACAGTCTGCCAAAAAACTAAGGCCTTTACATCTTTACTAGATGATTTATACAGAGTCAGGAGGCAATCTTTGCCTACACTTAATGGGACACTGTAGTACCTGGGACAATGTTGAGATGGAGTAGGCTTGTAGCACCTACACCATCCTCTCAGCTTAACCGGCCATATCCACAGGAAAGACATGGTCAATACGTGTGGGGCTGACTAAGCCGCGGGTTTCCTCACGATGTTTTCATTCACCGTTTAGAGCTCGTGTTAATGCGCATATAAATATCTCGAAACGAAAAATCCATTGATGCACGCCCGGGCTCGAACCTGCGACCTTCGGATCGAAAGTTGTTGCACTAACCCACTCGGCTAACATTTATCTATAACGTAAGCGTAAAAACTACTCACTCTGTACTCCAATAAGCATTTTCTCAATCCCAGATTTGTAGCAATCAAATGCCCTTTGAAAATCTCCCATATCCTCACACCTCGCCGCTAAATTCAGCATATAACCAGCTTCGAACACGTAACTATCTTCCGTCTTCGTCTTACTCTCAACATTAGAGAGAGACGGGACACTCCGTTTACTATAAAGCGAGAGTTTAGAACTACTGCGCCGTTCTAATTCAAACATGGATGAAGACAATTCTAAATTAGAATTTAATGATGTTGTTTCAGAGTCTATGTTGCCAGTTCTCGGCATTGGGTAGTCTTCGAATTTCGAATTCATTGACGTTTCAGACTCAGTGTTGCCAGTATTCTTCGGCATTGTGTGATAGTCTTGAAATTTTGAATTTACTGACGTTTCAGAATCAGTGTTGCCAGTTCTCGGCATTGTGTGGTAGTCTTGGAATTTTGAATTTATTGATGTTTCAGAATCAGTGTTGCCAGTTCTCGGCATTGTGTGGTAGTCTTCGAATTTAGAATTTGAGGTTTCCGAATCAGTGTTGCCAGTTCTCGCCATTGTGTGGTAATCCTCGAATTTCGAAGTTGAGGGTACGTCAAAGTTTATTAAATCGGGTAAAAGTCTTCTTATGCTAGGTTTGCTTTTCTCTATGGAAAGCTTGCTGAGTTCTTCATAGAGATCACTGTCTATGCTTTCTATGGAGGATAGTGATTCGAAGCTGTTTGATTTTGTTGTTTTTGGTGAAGGTCGTATTTCTACGTCGGCCGCTTCGTATATCGGTATATGGGATATAAAATCTATTTCGTCTGTAGATGGTATTGTTTCTGGGACTCTAGCTGAAAAAAAAAATTGACATAAAAACATTTTCTAAGCATTTTTGGTACTATAATAAATAAACTAGTAGTTCGCCCCGAACTGAGATCTCGCGCACCGTTGTGTTGATAGCCTAGATTTGGACTTGTTTCTGACTACCCCTATATCTACGTTAAGTGCTCCTTCTAGTGTTTACCACACAATCATATCTAATGCACTACCTCAGTATGGTAAAGATTATAGGCATGCATGCAATACATTAAGTCGTGTCGTGTTTATATTCAATAGTTGACCCCGCGAACTTCGTACCGCGCCTCAGGGAAGGCTTCTTAGTTCGAGAAATTATTAAAATAGCAGTTCAATACAAAATGTATGAGAAAATCAATTCCCTCCCCTCCCCTCCCCCTCCCCCTCCGTCTCCCCGTCCCCCTCCGTCTCCCTCTATAATTTTGGTACATGCCCAGCCCACTATTTGCAGGAGTTAGCATTTGCATACGTGACAGGTTGCAAGCCCATCGCCGCTATTAGAACGTTAACTGGTTTCCTCACGATGTTTTCTTTCACCGTTTAGAGCTCGTGTTAATGCGCATTTAAATTTTTCTAATCGAAAAATCCATTGATGAGCACGGCCAGGGTTCGAACTTACGACCTATGAATCGAAAATCGAGCACTCTTCCACTCGGCCAACACGGCTTTTATTTTCAATCTCAAGGAAAAATATCAAGAAGCAACTAAAATCATTGCAAACCAAACCACAACGATGCCACACTCCATGTCTGTTAACCAGACCTCCGAATACATCGAAACTCTATGAAACGGGAGCTCTCTCCATACATCCGTTAATTGGTTTTCATCATTTTTCTTTTTCTCTGTATTTCAAAAACTATAGAACCTAGAAGAAAACTAAAAACCATTTTGGAATGTATAGATTGAGTACTTTCATATGACACCCCACTCAATATATTTGGGTAACTTTGAAAAAAATTTACCCCCTTGGGAACCCCATATCTTTACAACCCCTTCATCGATTACGCTCATACGCTCCACAGCAAATTTCCATAGCACAACCTATTGACCTATCAAGTTTCATACAGTTTGGATAAGCGGTTCGATAGTTATGCGAGAACATAAAAATGAAACATACAAATATACAAACATACAAACATACAAACATACAAAGCAAAATCGCCTAACTTGCCACTAAGATCTTCGCTCGCTTCGCTCGCTCGATCGATAAATATTGCTGGACATTTCACACAGCGCCATCTAGCCCCAAACTAAGCAAAACTTGTACTATGGGAACCAGATAACTGATAGAATACTAATATATTTGTATTTTGTAAATACATACCTATTATAATACTTTATGATTTTGGCTTTATGAAGCGCTCGCTTGCTGAGACGGTTTTGATTGATCGTTGAAGTTAAGCTACGTTATGCGCGGTCACAATTTGGATGGGTGACCGCAAGTGGTATTACGAGCTGAGCGCTTCCGTGCTTCGGAGGGCACGTTAAATTGTCGGTCCCGGCTTTTAAGTCGTTAAGCTATGACGGAGGCCTTTTAGGCGGCTTAAAAACTCCGTCGCCAGAGTTGGCCACTAGCTCATACGAACTTACTTTAGTAGCTTAGCAAACCACTATAGCAAACTACATAGTATAATGTAATCTGGGCTACCGAGCTCTGCTCGGGTGCATAACGCCATCTAGTGGTTCAATTGCGAACTACATTGCGCTTGTAAATCTTTTTGCGTGAAAATGCCGACAAAACGGCTTTTCCCAGATATGAGACCTAGCTAGATCGATTTTTCGCCCCCGTAAACACCCGTACTGCAAATTTCATCGAAATCGTTAGAGCCGTTTTCGAGAACGTCAGTACAATACAAACAAACATCAAACATCAAACAAATATTGCTCGTTTAATAGAATAGGATGATGTTACCAGTATCACCAGGGCTCCTGGAATCTTCATCATCAGTCGGATACTCCAACGGTGGTGTCTCTTCAATAGGCAGGTGGAGTGAAGACCTGATGGAGTCTATCACTCCTGTTGGCTTCGTGTCTGGCTTTGGATATCCTGTCTGAAGAACAGAATAGAATAGAATAAAGTTTTTTTTTCGCCACCACAAAACATACAAAACAGAAATTAGAAATCACATCACTATCACTTCATTACATTGTATAAAACAAAGTCGCTTCCCGCCTTTCCTTGTGACACGAATGCCAATTTATTTTATTTTAAACATCTCAGATGATTAGCTGCCATCTTCCCTTTTCAGCTTCGTCATCTGGCTCTGCCCAATAGACATATCTCTTGTGAACACTTTGGAGCCTTTATTCCGCTCAATCGCATCTTTAATACGAGCGGTATTGAAGGTGCGAATATCGTGCCGCAAGGATTTCCAAATTTGTCTATTGAGCTGCCTATGTGACTTAGCATCATCGGGAGACTGCAGTCGCAACGAGCGTCGTTCAGCCATGAGGTTAAGGGTGTCATCAGAGAGTTTCTGGGTTCTATATGTACGGGGCGTCTTAAAGAACTGGGACCCCACCGTATGGACAGTTTCTACGAACCTGTTGTTGATCTCATCCACCGATGCATGCTCTTCTAGGCAGTCGAAGCGATTTGACAGTTCGAGCTGAAAGCTCTCGAGGTTTTGGATATGCACGTGAGTCGGTCGGAGCGTAGACTTCATCAAACGAGACCTTTCAAGTTTAACGTTTATATTCAATGTGCCTCTAACGATTCGATGATCACTACCGGTTTTCACCCTGTGAATCACGGAGACATCATTGAATACCCGTTTCTTGTTGGTCAAGATGAAGTCAATCTCATTTCTCGTGAAACCATCGGGGCTCATCCAGGTCCATTTCCTGTGAGGCGGCTTCTGGAAGAAAGAATTCATCATAAAGAGTCCTTCTTTCTCCAGAAAATCGGCCAGCCTCTGTCCCCTGTGGTTCCGTTGTCCATATCCAAATTGCCCCACTCTCAACTCATCATCGCTTCTCTTGCCTAGCCTCGCATTGAAATCCCCCATGACAACAGTGAAGTGAGTGTTGTTCATATGTATGGCTCTACTGACGTCCTCATACATAGACTCTACTTCTTCATCCGGGTGTGTCGAGGTCGGTGCATAGACCTGAACGACCTTCAACGAATATCTTTTAGATATTCTGAGTGTTAGGTATGCGACCCTGCTCGACACACTGTCGATGGTAATAATGTTGTTGATGAGAGATTTGTGGATGAGAAACCCGACCCCACCTTGGGACTGTTGGTCGCCCTCCCGGTAGTAGAGCAGGTTACCTGACTTGAGGGTTATCGTGTCCTCACCCTCTCTACGGACTTCGGATAATCCCAAAATATCCCAGCGTAACCTTCTCATTTCTTCTTCCAGCTGAACAATACTGTCGTCTGTCCTCAAAGTGCGAATATTGTGTGTTACCAGGGCCAGTTGTCGTCGTTGGGGTTGGTAGCCGACCATCTGCCGGGGATTCTTAGTCCCCTGGCCCCGCCGTTACCGTAGCTGCTACCGTAGCCAGGACTAGCGGGGCCGCCGGGGACTCGGGGCCTGGTTCTTTGTGTTGTACTCATTGAGGGGTTGTTGCCATACTCGCCACGCTTGGCAGGCGGGTTGGCGAGCGCAGTGTGAGTTGTTGAGACACGGAGAGATGCTGCTGCCCATCTTCCGGAGGTATCCCTTAGCAGGCTCTTACTGCATCCACGGGCACGAGAGGGAGGGGCAACATTCTACAGCCGGCGCCCCACGGCAACCAACTAACGCTATCTAGTGGTTCAATTAGGAACCACATTACACTTGTAAATCTTTTTGCGTGAAAATGCCGAAAAAACGTATTTTCCCAGATATGAGACCTAGCTAGATCGATTTTTCGCTCCCATAAACTCCCGCACCGCAAATTTCATAGAAATCGTTAGAGCAGTTTTCGATAACGTGAGTACAAATAAACAAACAACATATTATAACAAAATATTGCTTGTTTAATAGAATAGGATATTAGTGTGATGACCATAGAGTTTAGTTGGAAAGAAAGAAGATCCAATTGGCTGAGTATAGCCTCAGCTAAGTAAAACTGGGCTGAAATTATGAAGTTCCACTTACTTGTAAAAAGTTAACAAAGTCAGTACTTGTGAACAACAGTTGATGTTCTGCTATGAATTCCAACAGAGATTTAATTGTTTTCGCCCTCTCATCTATCACCTGAAACAGAAACATAAAGATTTCTAACATCAAGATAAATAAAAAACTTAGGCCTTTACATCTTTACTAGATGATTTATACAATGTCAGGAGGCAATCTTTGCCTACACTTAACAGGACACTGCAGTGATTTGCTTGACAACAGCACTCTGCCCCGACATGCTGCGGCCCGGCATAATGTGCTCGAACCTTAATTCAATATTACGGCGGCTTTTCAGTCAGCCTAAGTGTTGAAGGCTTTAAACGAAATAATGATACAACTATACACCACTATGTAAAATACCAATTTTTGCTACATTATCTAGTTATTAAATAAAACAAATACCTCCTGCTGGAAGCGCTTAAAAAAGCTGTATCTCGGCAGCGCGGGGAATATCCCTCGGAGGTGTAGACCTGCATGAAGTGACCTCATACTCTTGTGCAGGCGCTGGACATCGCTGTACCGCTTCCATACCGACACGGAGGTCACGGCTTCCGGAGATTCTAGGGGGAAGAGCTGTGGAGTTTGTGGGTATTAGTATAATAAGTTTTTATTTACTAAGTTTTTTTTAGTCGTTAAGTCACTGTTAGAGTCAAAGTTAGTTATTTGCTCATACAAACTTACTTACTTTGTTTACTTGCAAAATTCAACTCTATAAACTCTGTTTCAAAATTTGCAAACCATTTCACATACAACAATCTTGGTATCTGATCAAAAATTTTTAATAAAAATAGCATTTTTACTGTAAGCCAAGGTAAAAACTTTAAACAAGTGTCGTAATTTTGAAAAAAAATCAGGAAAATCTAGAAAGTGCCATGTATTTCTGCAAACAATGTATCAAATTGTGATTATTGCACAAGTCTACTTCAGAAATGACTCATAATAGTACTTAAAGAGCTTGAAAAATATTGTCAGTATTTTCTAAAATTTAGTATTGATAAGGGTCGAGGTGTACAAAAGGGTGTGCAGGCAGCTGGGACTTCCCTGAAAGCGATTTCCTTTTACTAGGTACTACCTACTCTAAAATGTACCTACCTACTATAGAACTTATTTGAATTGCTAACAAAATTAGTTGTGAAATCCAGAGGCAATAATTTAATGTAGGCTATGGGTCAAAAAAACTTCTATGGCTATTCTGGAACAAAAATTAAAGAATAAAGTCTAAATCCAACTTACAACAGAAGTTATCTTGTAAATAGTGAAGCCGTTCTTGTGTTTTGCTGTTTCGTCGACAGAAAACCGGCGTATCCACTTGTCTTTTGTCGACATTTTATTGATTTTTGTCCACACAGGTTTAGCATTCACGTTTTATCACTAGCAATATAATTTTCAATCATTACGAGATCGTAACAGGAAATTAGCCTATTTCCTTTTAGTTTTATTTGTATTATTTTCTTCTGGGTCTTTGATTTCCTTGAAACAGGAAAACATCAAATAAAAATTACGTTGTCTGTTTGACATTTACATTTATTTGTATGACATGACAAATGTATAAATGAAGCTTGAAAAGCTTTTCTCTTTCTTTTTTGTGTATTATAATATCTGTTGTCTCTTTCTCATGCTAGAATTTTAGAATGAACTGGAACGCTGCTGGAAGTACATTTGACGCCGGCTCCATACGTTGGCCCCAACGTTGGTCCCAACGTTGGCGCCAAGATTTCGTGAACCATCCACACGTTGGCGATACACCAGTCTTGTTCCGTCAGAGCCAACGTGCAGACGTCCGATGTCTGCGCGTCCGATACAGAAATTGAAATTTCTGTATCGTAATGTATACCTACAGTCATGTTTATAGATTGCGGGTTAATTCAATTTAATTTAGGTACATAGGTTTTGATTCTTTGGAGTTGGGTTTAATTAATGTAGGTAAGATTAATTGATTTTTGAAGACTTCTATCTTCAAATTACAATTTGAATACTTGGCTATAATTTACTTTGGCGCTGCGCTGATTTGGGGAATTTGTTTTCTAAAATGACCGGCGAACATACCTACGTACCTAGGAACGTAATACCAAAATAATTTAAAATTTGAGCATATTTTATCACTTTATATCATTATTTGGATAAAGGCAGTATTTATCTAGGTTCCTGTTAAACTTTTGTTCCAAAAAACTTACTATAGAACAAATGAAAAGAAAAAATGCATTTTTTGGTGTACCTACAAAGATTTCAATTCAATTTGCCTACATTTCTTTTTAGGTAAGTTTTTCGGATCAAAAGTGTAACAGGAACCTAGATAAATACATACTCTCTTAATCTAACAACATAAACTGATAAAAATACGCTTAAATTTTAAATGATTTCGGTAGGTATTACGTTTTTTATGGAAATTCGCCTGTCGCATTTCTAATAGCAAATCGCAACAAGGTATTTCTGTTACCTACGTAAAAATAGCTTAGGCGTGCTATCTAGTTACTACCCATTTTACCTATTTACAACTATCTACTTGGGGTTTGGGTGTTTTAATTTCTAATCTATCGTGGTAAATACTTTTTAAATAAATACATAGGTATTTAACATAATAAATACACGGATAGAAAATTTGAATACTTAGATACCTATAATTTACTTTGGCGCTGCGCTGATTTGGGGAATTTGTTTTCTAAAATATTGAATTCATTTAAAGCTCTGATTTTTATATTTTCGACAATTTAAGGAAGATTAATATTCAATTGAGGTTTTAATTATATAACATTTACAGATTTGAGTCTATTGCGCTGAAACAACATACGGTTTTGAAACGCTAAAATTTGTATATTCCTGCTTGTTTTCTAATAGCAAATCGCAACAAGGTATTCCGTAAAAATAGCTCAGGCGTGCTATCTAGTTCCCGAGTTTACCTATTTACAACTATCTACTTGGGGTTTGGGTGTTTTAATTTCTAATCTATCGTGATAAATACTTTTTAAATAAATACATAGGTATTTAACATAATAAATACACGGATAGAAAATTTGAATACTTGGATATAATTTACTTTGGCGCTGCGCTGATTTGGGGAATTTGTTTTCTAAAATATTGAATTCATTTAAAGCTCTGATTTTTATATTTTCGACAATTTAAGGAAGATTAATATTCAATTGAGGTTTTAAATATATAACATTTACAGATTTGAGTCTATTGCGCTGAAACAACATACGGTTTTGAAACGCTAAAATTTGTATATTCCTGCTTGTTTTCTAATAGCAAATCGCAACAAGGTATTCCGTAAAAATAGCTCAGGCGTGCTATGTAGTTCCCGAGTTTACCTAGCTATTTACAACTATCTATTTGGGGTTTCGGTGTTTTAATTTTTAATCTATCGAGATAAATACTTTTGAAATAAATAAGTACCTGTTTAACATATTAAATACCTAGGTACACAGATAGACAAATTTAAAATGTCGGGGAGCAATCATGTGAAAGTGATTTTACATTACTGAATGCCAATTTTATCACAATCACATCACACTATGTCACTATCACACTTCACACAACACACTGCGATTATAAACTACCTATTGAAAATGCGAAAGTTTGGATGTTTGTTTGTTCCTCTATAACTCGACAACCACTTAACCGATTTAGTTGAAATTTAAAATATAGATAGATAATAACCGGGAATAGGACATAGGCTACTTTTTATTCCGAAAAATTGCACGGTTCCAGTAACATAAAAAAAAAATAGTAGATTCCATCATCAGATCAGCTTGTTGTCACCATATTATTACATTGTAGTCAGAATTTGACAAATATGCCGAGTTTCAACTCAATCGGCCTATTTACTGAGGAGTTCTGTTGAACAGCTCTTGACTCCATCATCAGATCAGCTTGTTGACACCATAATATTTCATTGTCACCGAGAATCTATAAGTGTGCAAAATTTCAGCCCGATAGTTCTACAAACACAATAAATAAGGAATACGATGACATTCTCGCTCGTCAATCGACACGTGCGCTCACGATGCGCGTCGAAACGGGACTGAGCATAGCGCCAACGTGTGGACGGATCCCCAACGTTGGCGCGCCAACTTCCTTTGATAAAACCGACACGGCACGGCCAAGCCCCAACGTTGGCCCCAACGTTGGCGCCAAGCTATTTTGTCAGCACCACACGTTGGTGAGAGGAGTTGGCCCCAACGTTGGCCCCAACGTGTGGATGCGGGGTGACGTTTTCCCAATTTTGATTCTGCTGCGTTCCATTCTACGCAAAAGCATAATGAATTACGTGCAGAAGATTTTTAAATAGGGTCAGTTGGGGTTTTTTGACCAGTGTTATAGGGATGCTTGTACTATTATTTATTCTAAGAATCTGAGATAGGGCTTCATTCAGTGCTTTGTCTCTACAAAATTTTCATAATCTAGGTGACAGAAAAGGTTCAGTTCTTTACATTTTTTTATCTCGTTTGATCAGAATTAGGTAGGTTCAATTCAATTCAATTCATTTATTCAATAACAATTTACATACCTACCTACCTAAATACCTAATTTGTATTTTTTTATTGAGATATACCTAGGTATAGTCCGACACAAAATAATAGAAATAAATGGGGGCGCCACTGTGCAAGCTAAATACGCGAAATATATAAATTCTCATTAATATGTAAATTATTACTTACTTCTGACTGACGTCTTCGGCACCTGTACCATAGACAAGAAACCTGTACTTTACCATAGATTAGTAGAGAAAGGGTTTCCAAAGTACCTACTTACTGAAATTTTAGTTGCCGTGTCTTCCCGTTTTTGCCGGACTATAGGTACTTACCTACCTACATTATATCTTATTTACCTACCTATACATTACCTACCTATTACTACCTGCACGATAGTAGGTAGGTAATCCGAAAAGTACCTATGTAATATTTACATAATACCTAATACCTACCTAGCAGTTCAGTTCTTCCTTGCCTACATAGATGGTTCTTAAGTTAATTAAACCCCACTTGTTGAAGTAGAAGCTCGCACGAAAAGCCAGTCTTTAATCATAATTAAATTTTTTTAAACGCTTTGATGATTCCGTTCCGCTTAGATTGCTACACTCCTTTCCCAACCATCATGCATTGTGTTTTTACTTGAATACCAACAACAAAAGGTAACAGGTCAAACTTGCAGCTTCATCAGCCATCCCCACTCCGAGTCACTTAACCGAATGGCGCGCCGCGAGAGGTTGTGCCGTCTCGCATTTCGTCCGGCCAGTGTCGTGTCGTGTTTCTTGTGTCCTCGACAACATTGCAATAATACTTTTCCTTCACGACATGAATACAAACCACGCTAAACAAACTCAGTGCTAACAATACCATCACAAAAATGTGTGTTCAATAACCAAGTGACCCGAATCTGTAACCAAAAAGTTTTGTAAACAACCGGATACCATGGGTTCGAAAATCGAGTACGTGGATTCCTCGCATTTATACGCGACCAACTATGTCCGTAATTCGAAAGCTATTGGAGTGCTTTGGGCTATATTCACGATCTGCTACGCTATAATCAGCGTAGTGGCCTTTGTGACTCCGGAGTGGATCGGTGATTTAGAGACTGAATATCCCAGGAAGTTTGGATTGTGGCAAGTGTGTAGGGCGGATGAAGCCGCAGAAGACTGTAAGGGGAGGTTGGACGATTTCCTGTCGATAAATGGACTTGTGTTCAAGATTGCAACTGTGTTAGTGGGCTTGGCAGTTACTCTGGCCCTGTTTACGATTTGCTCGATGCTGTTGTTCTTCTTTTGTCAATCGACGACTGTCTTTCATATCTGTGGATGGCTCCAGCTCTTATCTGGTAAGTTCTGGACGATTAACCGCTACGAACGCCTACTAATAGCTTACTACTAATCTAACTTAGTTAAGAATTTCAACAGCCATCATAACAAGCTTGAAAACGTCACAAAAATCTTCCCAAACACGTTCGTTAGTCGGTCAACTTCTTCGAAAAAAGATTGGAACAAACCTCAAAAGATAAAGCTCATAACGGTTTGACATTTAAACAGGTTTCAAGTGAAAGTTATGCATATAGGCACCAAGGCGCTGATTGACCTTGCAGTCTCGTGCTGGTCTATTCAATTTTCAAACAAATCAGGCATTAAACAAGATAAATGGTTTGTGTTTGAAAGAATACTTTAAATACGTAAGAAGACTGAACTACTGACTAGGGTCTGAATGTTGTAAGTAACGATATCGATTCAGAATCTAAAGATACTACCTACCTACTACCTAGGAAGCTGGTATTATAATAGTAAAAGATAGAACAGGCAGGTGTAATTCTATAAGATGCAGCATCCGGTGTAGGCAGGTGTAAAAACTATTGGATTCTCGTGTCCTTTACCTGCGCACGCAAAATGAAAGGCATTGCACCTTTGAAACAAACGAATGCCGATTTTGTACTGACTTACTTTTAATGAGATTATACCTGGCTTGTTCATTACGTCAGTGCAGGTAGAATTCTTACAATAACATGATATAGGTAGGCGGAAGACGTCAGATTCTAAATACCTAAGTCAACTGAGTTTTGTGGTCAAAACCCGAAGTAGTTTAAGATTTAAGCTAATTTCGGGTTATAATCACAATTGGATAATTCTTAGTAAACCTTGGCATATCGAAACCTACTGCTTTTATATAAATGCGACATAAAACAAAGAACGTAAAGGTTAGGTACTTCAATAACCTTGATTATTCACGACCACACGTTGTTGTAGGTAGGCAGTTACCTATAGGTGGAAGTATAGGTGTGAAGATTAAATATAATGTTGGAAAAGAAACGACCTTAGCGAATTATTTGATGAGTCATTTCTCAAATTGACAGTTAAGTCAATTAAACTTAGCTTCTATTTATACCTCTTTATGATAAACTAGTGGTCCACCTCACCTTCAATTGGGTTAAATATAGGTACCTATAAGGTATATCTGGACTATCGTAGGTACCTCTAGAATCGTAAAAGATTTTTTAAAATCCGATGAGTAGTTTCAAAGATTACCTCCTACATCGAAAATTGCTAACTTTACGTCGTAATGTCAGAGTAAATAACGATATTTACGTAATTTTTTACTTTGCAATTAACAAACTCATCGACACAAACTCTAATTACCTACCAGGTGCGCACAACAATTCAATTTCTACAAATTACGAGTGCTGAAAAACCTCTGTGAGTAATTGGACTCCACATAACCGGTAAAACTTCTCAGTCATGCAACAAGAATTCCGAACTCAGCAAAAATGAAGCGCGACCTGCGATAGCGAATCAAAATGGAGATTTTATTATCATTGGAGCCGAACACGCCTAGATTTAACCGTTTCGTGGTCAATTTGTACATTGTTTTTAAAGATTTGAAATGAAAAACAAACCATTTCGAATTCTCGATACGATTAAACCTAAAATCTGGTTATACCTATAATAATTCGGTAAATATTGAATATCTACGTAAGACTTTTATTTTGTTAGGTCACATACCTAGATTAAATAACAGGTAGGTAAAGACAATTCGTTAAACAGTAACGATTTTCAATTCAAATTACCTACCTACGATACCAAATCAGGTAAAAATACAACAGGCACAAGGCTTGCCAAATGGAAATGGGCATTAGCCCAAGCACTTACTTATATGAACTCAGGAAGTCTGTCATTATGCCAGACTTCCTGGAGTTAACTTGATATTGTCATTCCAGCAAAATCTGGATCAGGGACGTACAGGACCAAAATGTCTGGAAGAAAGAAAGGAGGTCTTTATCAAACAGTTAGTGATACCAGACTGGAATGATAATGATGAACCTTGTCTTTGAATGGAACCAGTAGGTACCTCACCAGTAGTCTTCGAATAATTGCTGCCAAAAGAGATTTTTGTCTACTCTTGTAACGATTTAAACACCAGTCTCAAAAGGATTGCAGTAGAACCACTCTCAAGCAGAATACCAGTCCAAAGCCTCATTGCGTCTAATGCAGCAATGAAATTACAAAATTATTCCAAAGAATGCAGATAATAGCTTCGTAAGCACCAATTCGATCCAGCCGTCCAACATAATAGCACGATTACACCAAGCCCCATGTTTCTCTGACCTCATCACGACTTGAGTTCACTAAACCGCTACGTGACCGGCAAAAAATTACATACAGTCAACACAGAAGCACATCACTGATCTGGTTCTAAGGCATAAGGTTCAAAGAATACTATTGAGGTTAAACTTGAGTGGTGGGCTGTACGAAGTGTTACGTGTTAATTTGTAAAGAAAGAGTTATTGCTAAATAAGGAAAGTTGGTTAAGAGTTCTCAATAGACGTCTTTGTTGAAAATGACTAGCACGATAGGTATGTAAGTGCAATGAAATATCACGACCCGGTTCTAAAAACCAAATATTACAAGACCTCGAAAGCCAAAACATTATTTCAGATCTCTAGACTTTCAAAATGAAGATAGGTAGGATACCTATTGTATAAGAACCTAAAGAATTTTTACATACCTACTTACCTAAATTAAAATTTAAACAATTCAAGTGCATAATTATTATCTACATTCCGTATCTAGTTGTTAAATGATTCATTCTAGGCACAAAGCTATTAAGCAATTGATTTCTATAGTAGATACCTAACAATAACAATTAACTAATAACAACTAACTACTAAATTTGCAAATAGCAGGTGTTAGATATAAAGCCAATCAAACATTTAAATGTCATGTGCAAGGTCATAATCACTATTCACTACATAAACGATTCAATCTATAGCCAAACCAATCATTGCCAAATAAGTAACAGCTAACACTAGGATGGATGCAAAAATCAAAACTTCAATGACTCATTATGTAGGTATTATTTAGAAAACAACATGCCAGACGAATGATTCTTAAAATGATTCGCACGTAATCGTATAATCCCAGATCGTAAAAAGTAAAAGTTAAGCGTGACATTAAAACGACAAATTGCAATGTTACGCTGTTTTTACGCATCTAACGAGAAGTTAATGTTCTAAAGCCCAATTTAGCGCGGAAAATTTGAAATGGCGGAAGTTTTTGAGGAACAATGCTAGATTCATTGTATTTTACCAAGAACTTTCTTATTTTACTGGTAGTTTTATTTTTAAAACAATAATTTGATAGTGAAAATAATCATCAGCCTAACATAATTACTCAATATTAGGTAGGTAGTTAATTTTCATAATAATGTAGTAGGTAGGTAATTATAAAGTTGCTTAATACTTCACATTCAATCGAATTATAATAACTACTTACCTATAGGTACATATAAAAACCAATAAACCTTCCTACTTAATCATTTCCTAAATGGTACCTAGTTCAAAATATCCCCAGATCACCCTTTCACAACATTTTGGTGCCAAACTTTAAAAAAAAACGTTCTTTTCCTAAAATTCTTCCTCTAATTAAAAAAAAAGTTCGAATTACGTTCGGTTTTTTACCCTGATGAACATGTAGGTATGTAGGTAGATTACGTTTCTCAATCCTTAGCATTTTTCTTCACATTTCCTTGCTTTTGCAACGCACCGGTTGAGTTAATTTATCTGCGATTTCGTTTGCAATGCTTTTCTGGAAAACTGCCTCGGCTATTAAGCACCTATAGAAACTAACCACTTAACTACATAGGATGTGAAAATAGGCCTGAGTAAAAGCCGTAGAAAGTGGTCCGTTGTAGACCCTAGTCATTCTAGACCACTTTGTAGTTTGTTAGAAACGATAACAGGATGTTTTTAAAGCGGTTTGTTGCGTCGATGACTAGGTATTTACCTATCTACTTATTTCATACCACTTATAAATTTCAACCTCACCTAAAACATGGTCAAAAGCATTTATGTAGGTAGGTAGGTAGGTAGGTAGGTAGCTATTTGGAGAGAATTCCGTCTCGGTGTCGCATGTCGGTCGGGTCATTGGCCTTAGGACTTTAATGAATTAAAAAAAAGTTTATTCAAACCACAAACTTTTTACTGAATTGTCATACCTAATCGTAGTAAGTATTAATTTCTCTGTGGTCATAATAAAAGTCGCCATTTTTGGTAGAAATGATTTTGTTAAGATATTTTTTGTAATCAACAACTTTACTGAATTTTGATAAAACGTTTCTACAATGGCTGCGCCTTTAACAACATTTGCTGAAGACGAAAGATGTCCTAAAGTCTGTAACGACATCGGAGCTTTTAAGAAAGCTACTAAAAGTCCCGAAAAGGCCAGCGAGGAAGTAAAGGCTGCTGAAGAAGCTAAGACTCAACATGATGAAGGACAAATACCACCTCCTCAACTCCAAGAAATGCCAGACCACAAACTAACACCTTCAGGAGAAGAATATCTCCCTAACCTTAGACCTGGCTCCGACGGCAAAGTCGATTGGACACCGCTCGGAGGCATGACAGGCACCAGACCAGCAGTCAACAAATACTCCATCAGCAGATACTCTCTGAGCGAATGGAGGGCGCATAACGATCAGATCCTGGACCCTGAAGTCATAAATGAGTCCAACATCGTAGATTACAATGCTAAAACATCTATGATGCAAGCATTCGGTAACATTGATAAACAGCAGTCGGAGAACAATAAAAGATTGAAGCAGAAAGCTAGAGACATCTTCAGATGGAAGGTGGAAGTAGAAAAGGCATGTAAAGCGATTACTGAAGAAGTAGAGACATTGGAGATCGAAAGACAGCGACTGAAAGGGGCTTCAAGAGTTCTAATGCTGCCAGAATCGATTTCCAAAGAATGTCTCGATCTTCGCTCGAATCGATTTGATCCAGATTTAGTTGCCGATTTAGCTGAACAGGAGTTGATCAAAGAAATGAATCTAGTAGGCGAAGTTAGAGCAAATTTAAAGAATACTTTAGATAAAATTGAAGCTCAGATGGCTATCAACAAAGCTGCCAAACATAAAATCGAATACGATTGGTGCGACAAGACTATGGCGTACAACACTGAAGCTATTAACTTGAGTCTGAACACAAAATCTAACACGTTAATGTTCAGACCTGGATCTACAAAGTTTGGAGACTATTCAGCACCTTTGGAGTACTGGGAGTTCTTTTGCAGAGAGACGGTTCAGAACTGCGAAGCAGCAAGGCAGAAATCAGCTGATCTTCGTGGTAGTCTCAATGCTATCTTAGTGAATGGTGGAAGAAAACTTCGCAACCAAGCAGACAAGACTGACGTCGCTCTAGCCGAAACAGTAGCCATTACAACTGAACTGTGCACTAAACTAGAAGAAACTCTACGCAGTACGCTCCAAAGAATCGCTGATATGGAATTACTTATATCCAATCTAAGGGACTCGATACAAAAAATGGATGCTGCTATGAAATTAGCTCAGACAAGACTTGATAATAGAAATAATTGGAGACCTCATGGTGAGAGCGTAAGAGACCAACCTCATCTAGGTCTGATAGATGAGGTAAAGAAGATACACGAGACAGTTACCTCTTTGTTGGGGCAGTTGAGAAACGCAGAGAGGGTGAGACAGGATCTGATGAAGAAGAGGATAGAGTTAGAGAGGGACATCGCATCGAAGAGGAAGACTTTGAACATTGATAGAGAGAGATGTGGAATTGTGAGGTCACACTACCCATCTGCTTCGGAATTAGCAGGATATTAATTTCATTCGCATCTTCCTAAATCGTATTTGTTCTCTTTGGCAAATTGAGTGTTGACATAGGTTGCCTAAATATCATTTAGTAAAGCTCTACCTTACCTAAGTACTCTAATAGTCATTGCTGGTGGGTGATTCTCTTGTACACGACTAATTAAATTATCACTAAAACTATTTCGTTCACGCTAAAGACTTATATACTTATATATATACTTAGCTTGGATTTTGAACCGGCAGCTTTCGGCGTAGTAGCCTAGCCCAACGCTTTAACCATAAAGGTATGATTCCGATCTTAGCAGCAGCAGCAGTGCTGCCACTGGTGCATTCGTTCTGAATTGCTGCCGCGGCATTGGTGCTTAGCTCGGAATGTAATCTCCCTTTATACCTATACAAAATATGTATATGGGGACCAGTAGTGCTGTGGCAGGACTGCTGTGTGCAGTGGAGTTCGGAAATCTTTCGGAGTTCAGAGTACCTACCTTTACCTAGGCTTGTTTCACTCTTCAGCGTGTCGCCGCCGGTCGCGTCCGCGAGTTGACCATTCACAGCACATTTCTCTGTGCTGTGAATGGTCAAAATTAATTTCTCTGTGCTGTGGATGGTCAACTCGCGGACGCGACCGGCGACACGCTGAAGAGTGAAACAAGCCGGCTATTCAGAGGGCGCGGCGGCAGTGGCAGCGGAAGCGTATCGTAGCCTACGAATCGTAGGTATTGCGCGGGCAAATCTTTTTGCCTTCCTCAAGAGTTAAGCTATCAAAATGTAGAAAGAATATTTCAAATCCGACTGCTGGCTGTACTTACATAATTAGTTTACGCACATGCAACTTATTTAGATTCCGTTCTCTCTATTTGGTCTTGCACATCTTCCATCAAGTTTGCACAACCTAGGTCAATAAACTGTGTTAATATGTTATTATGATGAGCTGTAACTCTCATTTGATTATGTTAATTAATGGGTGCAGTGACCAAATGATATTTTATGCAAGACATCTGTCTATGTCTACGTTCGCCGGGGCTCGCTCGGGCTTTATTCTTTTATCCATGGCATGGATTTCTATAAGGGCAGCATTGGCGGCTAAACAATTCCTTTTCAATCTCTTTAAATTACAAATCTAAATCAGAATGAACAATCTGGCACAATGATTCGATAGGGCTTTGGAAGCGCCGAAGCGCCACATCTGAAGAGTTTGTTTGATTGTTTGTTTGAACGCGCTAATCTCAGGAACTACCAGTCCGATTTGAAAAGTTCTTTCTGCATTTGATAGCTAAACTCTTGAGGAAGGTTAAAGGCTACTTTACAGCATCATCATCACCATTATACCATCACTACGTGGGCAACGCCGTGAGGGCGCTGCTAGTCTAGTACAAAAAGAATAATATTATAAGCTGAGACAAATGTTTTTGAAATTAATTTCCTAATCAAAACTGCAGCTATTGCACTAATCAGATATTAATTTAGTACGTTCTAATTTGTTCACTAATTATGAAATTGCCACCTTCCCGCCAGTTCAATGAAGCAATTTATCATTGTTAAAAAATACAACTACCATTGGGAAAGTGGTAGGTAATAAAAAGATGAATTATTTTACATTCCAATCTAAGTAGGTATTTCTAATTAATCGCGTTGTTCAAATTAAAATGGTTTATGATCGTAGATTTATTGCAACATCTTTTATTCACTAAAAACAGTGTTCGGTATTGCAATCATTGCATGAAGCAATTGCAATTCATCTTTTTTTATTTTGCTAAATTCTCGAAGTATTTATTAGATAGTAGGTACTTACTTATCTACCTACATATTTTAGCGGCCGCGCCCTCAAAAATTTATTTAAGTACCTACAACGGAATGAAGTCAGCTAAAATGTCCGCTAAGCAATTCGTTTGGCTGAATCGGTTGAATCATTTTATTATTGTCAAATCATAATTTATGTACCTACTTAAATTTTTAAACAAACAAAAATAAGTAAGTACCTAGATTGTGCAAGGGATCAAAAGGAATCAGTTTGAAAATGGGTACTCCATCACCACAAGCAGCAAATTATCAACTACGAGTAGTAGGTAAAATAATTTACCTAGTAATTATCAACCGCTACTAATACTAAACTAGATTGCTGATCGAAGATACTACAGCCCAAGATGGTAACAATGTAACAATAATCCCATGAGAATTTGAACGAGGAACGTGTGGGACCAGCTCCCAGGGTGATTGGCAGCTCAAAGAAACTAGGCACCGTTATTTGTGTCCACAATGATGTTTTATGTAGTCTTAATCGGACCATGACCGCTGAAAATCTATAAAGAGATGAAAAACCGAAGCAAAACATAGCCTAAAGCCTAAAGCCATAAAAAAGTTAAAAAAAAACAATCTTACGAAAGATAAAAATATCCCAGTTTTTGCATGCGAACTCTTTGGTAACGAAGGTAGCTCAAAATTAAACTGAGTCACCAAAGAGGATTGGTAACTCAATTTTGAAAGACATGGCATTTTACTGACATCTTAATTTACATTGCATTGATTTATGTTTATTTTATTCATGTAATTTATACATTTTACACTCTAAATTACCGTTAAAATGGCCACCATGACTTGTCCTGATATCTGCCCAACAACTCGTAAAGAGGAAGCCAAAACTGACTACCTTGAAGCTGGTATGTCTCGAGGTCCGGAGAACCCTCATGCAGCTCCATACGTCCCTGGAGTGATAGTGCCGAGGGAACCAAAGGTATACCCTGCAGGATCCCCCCCTACTTACCTCCCACAGCCAACAGACAGTACCAGTGGCGATATCCTAGGAATGGGGCCGATAGGACCATGGGCTGCTGGTCATCTAGACTGGACACCCACAGCAGGAACCACTGGCGTCAGACCTGTCGTAGACAAGTACTCCATAACCAGATATTCCACTGGAGAATGGAGGAAAAACAACGAGTACGTGTTGACTCCACGAGCCACGGACAAAGCCAGAGCTTTGGAGATCAAAACTAAGAAGGATATCGAAAACGCGTTCATTGGTATGGACAACCAATTAAATGATTCGAATAATAAACTCGACAAGAGAGTCAAAGATCTTTCTTTTTGGAAGAAGCAGGTCGAAAAAGCTTTAAACGCGATCACTGAAGAGCTTAATACATTAGACGCTAACCGAGCAAAGTTAAAAGGCGCTTGTAGAATTCTTATGCTACCTGAAGCGATTTCAAGAGAATGCCTCGAATTGAGAACCAATAGATACGAACCAGATCTAGTAAGAGATGATGCTGAACAGGAATTGATCAAAGAGGTAGCTATTGTCGGAGAAATCAGACGAGTGTTTTTAAACACGCTAGCTAAGGTCGAGGATATGATGAGTAATCTTAAAGCAGCGAAGTCCAGTATTGAGTTTGATTGGAGCGACAAGAACCTTACGCTGAAGTTGGATAAGACAAATCTAAGTCTGTCACCTCAATCGAACCTGGTATTAAGGCATCCTGGAGTAGCACGATGGACGGACAATTCTGTAGGCTTAGAATACTGGGGCCATTACTGCAACGAAAGCATCCGAAACTGCGAAGAAGTCAGACAGAAATCAGAAGCTTTGCGAGGAGATCTCATGACGGCTATCATAGAAGGAAGCAAAGATATGAAACTCCAAGCAGAAAGAACTAATCAAGCGCTAGCTGAGACTGTTCTAGCTACTGAACAAATGTGCGCAGACCTTGAGAGAACACTGAAGGATAACCTGCAGAAAATCGCTGATATCGAAACTCTGATGGAGCACATCAAAGCATCGCTGTTAAAGATTGACGAGAGGAACAAGTTAGTAATGACAAGACTGCACAATAGGAACTATGAAAGACCAGGCGTAGAGAATTGTAGAGATGAAGCCCAATATGCTTTGATGGCTGAAGCTAAATTTATTAAAGAAACCAGTGAGTCTTTGGCTGATAAGATGCGAGAGGCTACCACTGTTAGATCGGAACTCATGAAGTACAGAGGAGAGCTAGAGAAAGAGATAGCCTGTAAAAGAAAGAGTCTGCAGATAGACGAGGACAGATGTGCGAGGGTCAGAGCTCATATGCCTACACCAGAGGAATTTGCGGCTGCGTAAATGAATAATTAATAAATTCTTGTCAACTTGACTAGAAATTATTTATTTTGAAACTGACCACGATTACCGATTCCTTCTTTATTTTAACCTAATGTAGAATTAGAACTTCTAAAATATTGAAAGCTAGCAAGCAGTAGCTCTATGTGGCTTTACTGATGTAACTCACGACATTTAAAAGTTCCTTGTGTACCTCATATTGAATAAAGGCTAGGGGAGCCTTCGTTCTAGCAGACTTCTGATAAATCTGTTGTCACTTTCTAATAACAAGAGAGTGACAAGGAAAATTAATCTCTAAAACATTGCTGAATTGGCAGGTTTTTACGAGACAGTCCGACTTCAGCAAACATCTACTTACCTCATAGTCATACAGACTTTCTAAAATTATAAAGCTTTGGTAATTTCCGGAAACAATATGAATTTATGCGCAACCTTTTAGCTAGATGGTATAAATAAATTAGATGGGTACTTACGAAGAAGCTGTTGCCAATAGCCTCATAACTTTTTGCGAAAGTCTATCTTTAGCATAATACTTAAAATCTAAGAGCTGTTTTACGTCTGTAATGGTGCAAACACACAATGGGCCAGCCTAAGCCATTGCGATCGAAGGCGAGTCGATGCAAGGCAAGTGCTACTACCATCCACGCGGGTGGCGAGTCTATGCAAACCATTGTATGTTGGCGCGCGTATTCACTCGGCCAACTAGACGGCGCCGGCGCGCGGGCGCGGCGATGGCAAGGCGAGGCGGGTAGTACTGTCCCAGGGGCGTAGCTATAGCTTTGTTCAGGGGGGGGGGGGGGGGGTCCAAAGGTTCCAATATACCAAAGATCTTTGTTAAGGGGGGGGGGTCCAAGGGTTCCAAAATACAAAAATTGACTAGGTTTCCTCCGAACTTAATGGGCTAAGGGGGGGGTCCGGACCCCCTAAACCCCCCCCCTTATATACGTCCCTGTACTGTCCACACGTTGGCGTTCACTCGGCGAGCTTGGGCCAGCGTGTGTTTGCGTCTATTCTCATTGAACGCCACATGAGATAGATGACTTTTTTATTGTTTACCACAATAAATTATCTAAACAGGTAAAAACAAGTGAAGGCCTTATCGCTTAAAGCGATCTCTTTCAGGCAACATAGTAACCACATAAGTTCGTTATGAGCTAGTGGCTATCTCCGGTAATGGAGGGGGTTTTTTTTGGCCGCATGCGCCTGAAGGCCTCCATTGAGCGCAAAGTAACAAAATTTCAAAAAACTGGCTTCCATTGTTTGCACCTATTTCATCTTTACATTAAAAAAGTAATTAACTCTAACAATATAACTTTAAAGCCTAATTTCCATCGTCAGAAATAGATAGGAATAGGAATGTTCATTGTTGAATTTCGTAAATTAAATCTATCTCGTCTCGACCTACTTCACATTCATGACGTAATGTGATTCTAAGAAGATACTATTGTTTCATGGGCTATAGAATTTTGGGATCCGTTATCATAGTTTAGCTAGAATAAAACTTAGTTTAGAAGAAGTACAAAAATTTGTTTTTTTATGTAAGTAACTGTTAAAATAGGAAACAATGATTAAAATCAAGTTGAATCAGAGATTTGATCAATATTTTTACAGAATTTTTAATTTTAATTTGTCTTTAAAATTTTAACATGTATTATTATCTATTCTATGCTGATTCTATGATTCTAAGTATGCTATTGCCTACAATCAATTATGTTTTCAAAAGGGGAACCTCCTTTTGAAAAGAAATTCAACTATGTAAATCAGAATATATAAAAGGCTTTCGTTACTGACTGACTGACATATCAACGCACAGCCTAAACTATAAGTCCTAGAAGCATGAAATTTGCAGGGTGCGTTCCTCTTATAGTGTAGAGGTGCACTAAGAAAGGAATTTTAAAAATTCGACCTCTAAGGGGATGAAAAGGGCTAAAATTGTTTGTATGAAAAATCTTATTCTTTGAACATAGAAACTTGAAACTTAGCAGTTATGTTCTTCGAAACATTTAAAAAAAGTTTATAATTTTTTTTTTAAAACTACCCTCAAAACGGGGTGAAAGGAATGTTAAAGTTTGTATGGGAACTTTTTAACGGGTACTTTAATCGATCGAGCGAGCGAAGCGAGCGAAGATCTTAGTGGTAAGTTGGGCGATTTTGCTTTGTATGTTTGTATGTTTGTATGTTTGTATGTTTGTATGTTTGTATGTTTGTATGTTTCACGAATTGTTGTTCGAGCATAACTGTCGAACCGTTCATCCAATCTGCATGAAACTTGGTAGGTCAATAGGTTGTGGTAAGGAAATTTACGGGGGAGCATATGAGCTTAATCGATGAAGGGGTTGTGAAGATATTGGGTTCCCAAGGGGGTAAAAAATTATGAAAGTTACACAAATAAATTGAGTGGGGTGTCATACGAAAGGGCTTATTTTGTACATTCCAAAATGGTTTTTATTTTTAATCTAGGATGTATAGTTTTTTAAATACGACCAAAGACCAAAAACTACGAAACCAGAGCTGCAAGAGCTCCCGTTGCATAGAGTTTCGATGACTTCGTAGCTCATTGACTGGTCGGTCTTAAAAAGAGAGTGGCATCGTTGCGGTTTGGTTTGCAATGATTTTAGATGCTACTTGATTTATTTTCATGATAAAAAAAATTTTGATAAAGAATGAAAATAATTGGGGTAAAAAAAGTTAAGTAAACAAATATATTGAGTGGGCTGTCAAATGAAAGGTCTTTATTTGTACATTCCAAAATAGTTATTATTTTTATTCTAGGACGTATACTTTTAGAAATACGACGAGAATTCACAAATATGAAATACCTAAATGAAAAATTAGACGCGACATTATGTATTGCATGCATGCCAGTATTTTTTACCATGAAGAGCTAGCGCAATAGGCATACTCGGCAGTATCAGTAGTAGCACTTGAAATTATAGGGGTAGTCAGAAGAAAGTCCAAATGTAAGCCATCTACGGTGCGCGAGATCTCAGTTCGGGGCGAACTACTAGTTTACTTGAAATTCGGTACAAATATATTTCAGTACAAATAAAAAATATCTGTCGAAAAAAAAATTAAAATTATGCATCAGAGGGAGTGCCAGAGGGTGTTCAAGTTGGTAATGGAACTTCTTAACGGGTGGTTCGATTTGCTTCAAACTTTGTATGTGTATTTATAAAAAGGTAAAAAACATATCTAAGTAAGGACTTTTGAAAATTTTACCCCTAACGGGAAGAAAACGGTTAAAAATGGTTGAATGAAAAATCGTATCATCAAGCATTTAACATGAAATAAATTGGATTTCGAGATGACGAAGCTCGCTTCTTTTGTTTAAATCGAAGCTCGCTTCACTCTCTTGGCTTGAATCTGACTTCACCTGCATATTAAGCTAATATGCAGGCGAATGCATAATCCTACCACTAATAAATATATTGCGAGAAAAGTGGATTATGTCTGACAACAGAATAGGAACCGCCAATTACCCAGCTGTTTCTTAGAGCACCACTAGACCATCCCTCTTTTTCTTGGAGCACCGTTAACAAAATCAAGTGACAAACGTCATGTTGCATTTGTCTAAAAAATATCGGAGCTCGCTTCGCTTGCATATTACCTTCATGAGTAATTTACTGTTAGGAACCGAGAACCATCCATCTTTTTCTTAGAGCACCGTTAGCAAAATCAAGTGACACATATCATGTTGCTCTAAAAAATTTCCGCTCGCTTAGGTTGGTGCTCGCTTCGCTCGCATATTACCGTCATGAGTAATTTACTGTTAGGAACCGACAACCATCCATCTTTTTCTTAGAGCGCCGGCACCGTTAGCAAAATCAAGTGACACATGTCATGTTGCTCTAAAAAATTTCCGCTCGCTTCGCTCGCATAATACCTTCATGAGTAATTTACTGTTAGGAACTGACAACCATCCATCTTTTTCTTAGAGCGCCGGCATCGTTAGCAAAATCAAGTGACACATGTCATGTTGCTCTAAAAAATTTCTGCTCGCTTCGCGAGAAGGGGAAGCTCGCTCCGCTCGCTTAGGTCGGTGCTCGCTTCGCTCGCATAATACCTTCATGAGTAATTTACTATTAGGAACCGAGAACCATCCATCTTTTTCTTAGAGCGCCGGCACCGTTAGCAAAATCAAGTGACACATGTCATGTTGCTCTAAAAAATTTCCGCTCGCTTCGCGAGCAGGGGAAGCTCGCTTCGCTCGCTTAGTTCGGTGCTCGCTTCGCTCGCATATTACCGTCATGAGTAATTTACTGTTAGGAACCGACAACCATCCATCTTTTTCTTAGAGCGCCGGCATCGTTAGCAAAATCAAGTGACACATGTCATGTTGCTCTAAAAAATTTCTGCTCGCTTCACGAGCAGGGGAAGCTCGCTTCGCTCGCTTAGGTCGGTGCTCGCTTCGCTCGCATATTACCTTCATGAGTAATTTACTGTTAGGAACCGACAACCATCCATCTTTTTCTTAGAGCGCCGGCATCGTTAGCAAAATCAAGTGACACAGGTCATGTTGCTCTAAAAAATTTCTGCTCGCTTCACGAGCAAGGGAAGCTCGCTTCGCTCGCTTAGGTCGGTGCTCGCTTCGCTCGCATATTACTTTCATGAGTAATTTACTGTTAGGAACCGACAACCATCCATCTTTTTCTTAGAGCGCCGGCACCGTTAGCAAAATCAAGTGACACATGTCATGTTGCTCTAAAAAATTTCCGCTCGCTTCGCGAGCAGGGGAAGCTCGCTTCGCTCGCTTAGGACGGTGCTCGCTTCGCTCGCATATTACCTTCATGAGTAATTTACTGTTAGGAACCGACAACCATCCATCTTTTTCTTAGAGCGCCGGCATCGTTAGCGAAATCAAGTGACACAGGTCATGTTGCTCTAAAAAATTTCTGCTCGCTTCACGAGCAAGGGAAGCTCGCTTCACTCGCTTAGGTCGGTGCTCGCTTCGCTCATCCATGTTTTTCTGAATCGTTAGCGAAATCAAGTGACACGTGTCATGTGACGTGTCAAGTCAACTTGCCGACTCGATAACTTCCCATTTTTTTGGAAGTCGGTTAAAAATTAGGTACCCGAACGCGTACGAAGTCGCGGGTAACAGCTAGTTAGATATAAAGAATATCAAAATGCTTAAAACTACCCGCATTTATAATATAAACCACCTTATGTATGGACCATACCTAAGTACTTAGTTTTTACAGAATAAAAGTCTACATTTTACTGTCGTAACACACGCTCAGATCCTATCTATAAATCACGATCCGTGATCATCATCATCACGTACACACATCACGTCAATTATTGTCACGTTAAAAACGTAAACTACTTGAAGGTCAACATAAAGATGTTGATAAGACCATGCTTCTGAATAATATGCTGTACTGCTATTATCATCATCATCATGAGCATCCAGTAATATCGTACTGCTGGGTCCCCTTTGTTTAGGTACTTACGCGCTTCCGTGCTTCGGAGGGCACGTTAAATTGTCTGTCTCGGCTGCTAAGTCGTTAAGCCATGACGGAGGCCTAGCGGCCTAAAAACTCCGTCACTAGAGTTGGCCACTTGGTCATACCATACGAACTTACGCCATTCATTCCGGTCTTACCTATTTGCCTCACGCATCCAAAATCTATGGTTTTGATGTCATCGACCCATCGCAAGACGACCTAGATCTATATGCCCGGTACTTGGCCACCATTCGGTCAAAACCTTACTCCACTAAAAAAACTATTTACTCTACTTACTGCTATTATTTTTCTGCTATTATCAGGGTGTGGCAAATTCTTGGTCACTAAAGGGTAGCTACCTTTTCTCTTGTAGTTAGAAAGTTTTGTTCTTTGGAAACTATTGTTTTATTTTGAAAAAAAAAATGCGTTTTTAGATTTCTGAAAAAAAGTACAGTTAGCCTAAAAAAATGCATTTGTCAAAAAAAAAAAAACAAGCACTTAATATAAATACCTACGAACTTTACAATAGCCTTAGAGTGAACCGTCTGATTTCACCTTTGGAAGCACACCTCTGGTTATAACGCAGCCTTATATTGATAGTATATGCTATCTTTGAGTGGAACATTCATAAACCATAGACTGAGCAACGTATCATTACCTTCAATTTAGTTATTTAATGCTCAGAAATTTCTCTTCCTCGTTACATATTTTGTTATGTAAGAACACTTTATCTGTCATTGTTTTTTGATGGTCAAGATAATGGTTCTAATGGAACTTTCAGATAAGTTTTGGTTATGAACTTCGAGTTTCTTACGGTGTTTTGTTTTTTCAACCGGAAACCCTTTTTTTTCACTTTTCGCAAAGCGGGTCAGATATGCCCAATGACCTTTAAATGAGAAGACTTCAAATGAAATTCATAAGCGTTACTTGATTCTAACTAATTATAATCACTAACTAACGTCCACAGCTTCATTTGCATGTCAATTTTAATTCATCATCAACTTTAATGAAGCTTTTTGGTTTTCAAGTTATTCCGACATCTCATAAAATTAGGATAAAGTTAAGAAACGTAACGTAACTAAACACTAAACAGAATCAACTGTAGCTCTAAGATGCGATAGACATTATCTCGGAAGATCTATAAGCTTTATAAGATCTTATGAAGATTTCTAAGGGGTAGTCACAGTCAGAGGCAATTTGGTAAATGCCCAAATGTAGAAGTTAGCATTCCAACCGTGTCTAATCGTGACAGGTTGCCCATCACCCGAGTTAGAAAGCTAATTTTATCACGATGTTTAGAAATACCTTTACCCCCTTAGACATCTTCAATGCTTGAAGATCTGAGAGAACGTCTACCACACTATGGTATGAATCGTAGTCCTAAAACTAAAAAAGTAAGTTCCTATGAGCAAGTGGCCAACTCAGATGACGGAGTTTATACGGGACCGACAATTTAACATATCTTTGAAGCACAGAAGCGCACAGTTCGTAATGCCTTGCAGTCACCCATCAAAATTTGACCGCGCACAAGTTGCTTGTCTTAAAACTAGTTCATCTTTGTGACAGCTAGACCATATTACACAATCGCACGCAGCGAGCTCATAATCAGTGTGTGTTGTGCAACCGTTAATTTTATAACTTAACTAGTTTTGCGCACGGTCTGCTGCGCATCGTGTGAAAAAGTTGAGATGGCCCACATTGTTTCTATAATAGGCTCACAGCGCTTTTTACTCGACTGTGTGAAAGGCGTTTTAAAATTTTTAAAGGGCCAGCATCGCAAGTGTGACTCCTCTGGTATCGCAGGCGTTCATAGGTTACGGTAACCGCTTTTCATAAGGTGGGCCGTATGCTTGTCTGACTTTAGTATTATAAAAAAAAAACCAATATTCAGTGATATAACATTGGTTTACTTACTAAGAATATTTTACTTATCACAAAAATCTTTCGTTATCTAAGAATCATAAATATCTATACAGACAGCTATCTAAGTATACATACAGACAGGTATCTATTTACTTCCTGAGAACTAAAATTACTTAGGCATCATTGTATACAAAACTTACAATTCTATTGTTAGCACGTCAAGGCTTTGTAGGCCCTCTCCATCAGATATGTTTTGATTGCTTCTTAGACATCATTATCATCATCAACAGACACCACTTGAAGGATTTTTTTTCAGAAAATATACATAAGGTGGAATCAGACGGTTCACTCGAGTGAATCACTCGAATGAATGCTGGGGTTTTCTATATCACTTTTCTTTCATTTTATGTTTAGATGAGTCACTTTGAGTGAAATATGCAAAATGAACGTCGGAAATGAACGAAAAATGAACCGTCTGATTCCACCTTTACAGTTTTTACACCCAGAATGTTGAAACTACATTGTAACATCCCACATTATATTTTGTAACAGTTTTAGAATAATTTATTGTTAATCTTATTCATTTACTTCCGTGCTTCGAAGGCCTCTTCAATCTGTGTTTAAATCTTTGAATATTGTTAGGTCCAATGAGGTTAATAATACAGTTACTATGGTTACGCCATACAACGGAGGCTAAACATGTCGGCTTAAAAGTTTCGTCACCAGAGTTCATCAATCTGAAAACAAAACATAGATTAATAGCCTTCGACACATAAAAATAATGTTTCAGCGTCCACACTTAAAACTTGAGTCTAAGTTTACCTAATTTAAAGCATCACTTTGGTCGAGATTGCACATTGTCCTTTAAGTAGTAAGGTGTGCCGCGGCACACTGGTGGTGTAGGTACCGCGTGGTCATTAGTTGGTGTGCCTCGGAAAAATAAGGTTACCTATCTCAGTTAAGCGAATAGTGAGGAAAGGAAGAAAGGGGTGAGTTGCGCGCGCAACTGTTACGAAACCAACCCTTGTTTTGGAGCAAATAGAAGAGACCGTGTGGCCTAATGGATAAGGCGTCGGACTTCGGATCCGAAGATTGCAGGTTCGAGTCCTGTCACGGTCGAAGGTTTTTATTTTTATTTTACAAAATAATAAATTTCCAGAACCGAACTAGGTAGGTACCTAAGAGTCTTCTTAAAACTCCGAGATAGGACCAAAAAAAATTAAATCTTTATAATGTCTGAATTCTGAGCCGTGTTGCCCGAGTGGGTTAGTGCCTCGACTTTCGATCCGAAGGTCGCAGGTTCGAACTAGGCCGTGCATCAATGGATTTTCCGTTTCGAAAAATTTATATGCGCACTAACACGAGCTCTAAACGGTGAAAGAAAATATCGTGAGGAAACGGTTTCCTCACGATATCTTCCTCGCGTCGATGGGCTTGCAACCTGTCACGTATGGAATGCTAACTTCTGCAAAACGTGAGCATGTACCAAATATGTATTTGGTTGGACATACATCTGACTACCCCCTTAGACTCGAAGGATCTTAAAAATGCCTCAAAAGATCTGAGAGAATGTCTACCGCGCCTTGGGGATACAATCGTGATCATATTTCTTTTAATTTTTAATTTTTTCACGTCTGAATTCGCGGGATACAGCTAGTTGTAGATAATTACTAAGTTTCTACAGCAATGACTCGTGGTTACCATTGATCGTAGCTTTTCCATAATCGTTACCATTCTAATTGCGCCGGCGCCGGTCACGGACGGGGAGCGAAAGAAAGTGAGTGCTCGTAGAAATTGTCTCAACTAAAGGCTTGACTAAACCAGAGCGTCCGCGGTGGCGTGCAAGGTGGCCATCAGTTTTTGTCCAATCAGAGAACGCATCGTGACACCAATTGTCATCATCTGTGTCACGATGTTGCGTCCTCTGATTGGACAACAACTGATCGTCACCTTGCCACCGCGGACGCTCTGGTTTGGTCAAGGCTTTACTTCGTACAAGTGTTTGGTATTTTCACATGATCAAAATGTAGAAAACTTTCGCGATCACAACTCACACTTGCCGCCTATACACGCTGGGCGAGCCTAAGCCAGCGCCAGCGAAGGCGAGTCGATGAAAAGCGAGTGCTACCGTCCAGACGCTTGGCGAGTCTAAGCAAACCAATGAAAATTGGCGCTTGTATTCAATCGCCAAGCTAGGCGAGCGATGGCAAGTCAAGGCAAATGGTGCTGCCCACCTGGCACTGGCTGGCGTTCACTCGGCGAGCCTGCGCCAGCGAGTAGTAGCGACTTTAAATATTTTAGCACAGTCAAGTCATAATTATTGCAACACAGCTGAAATGTTGGGAAATAAACAAACAATTTCATGAAAAACCATCGACATAAGGTATCCCTTCATCAAATAGAAAAGAGCTGATGATGATCTTCAAACGCCTGAACAGATCTTCAAAAATTATAGGAACCATCTTTATCACGTCAGTTTTCAAACAAAAAAAAAACAGCATCAAAATCCATAAAAGGTGGAATCTACCCGCATTTGCATACCAACTGCTTACAAATGTGAGCAGTAGGTAGGTACCTACAGTTCGCGTCATGTAAAAAGAACGCTGAAAGAAATTGGAGGGGTATTTTGTCTCATGTTTGCGAATAGGTAACCCATGCGCAAACATGAAACAAAACACACTACCTCCACTTTCTTCCAGCGTTCTTTTTACGAAACGCGACTTCTAACAAGTCTTTGAATACGTCTACTATAAAACAGATATTATTTAACACACGAGAATTACTCACGTAAAAATACTCCCTCCTTACCCAGATGAAGATTCTCCGGAGGAATCAAAACATTGTCGGTATCTAAATCGACGATATTTTTACGTGAGTACCTAATTCCCGTGTGTTAAATAATGTCTAGTACAACTCACGAAAGTTTTGAAAGTGAAATATAAAACAGATGTTTAATTATGATGTTTTTGTTCCAGCACTGCTGATGGTGGCTGGAGTGGCTGTCTACCCAGCTGCGTGGAACGAGACGTCGGTGCAGGAGACGTGCGGGCCAACCGCCGACCAGTATAACATCGGTAGGTGCTCAATCTTAGGCTTTTCGATTTTGACACTGTCAGGAGGCTATACCATACCGAATCCGCAACCGTTCGCCGACGGACGAATACCATAGTTTCTAACCTTATTTTGCCCACCGCCCACTTAGAGAATATATTTTTTTCAAGAGCCCCCCCCCCCATATCTTAATGCGACATCTCAATGCCCTCTAATTTTCTCTGGGTCTTCTACTGCCCCCTGAAAGTCTCAAACGGCCACAAGGGGGCGTTATCGCCCACGTTGAGAACCTATGTCCTACACTGACGGGTCACTGGTATGGTAGTGACTGGGACATTGTTTGAGATGGAGTAGGCTTGCCCAGCACCTAAACCATCCCCGGCAATATCCACAGGAAAGACATGGTCAATACTTGTGGGGCTGACTAAGCCGCGGGTTTCCTCACGATAAAAAAAATATATAAAAAAAAAATTACAAACAAAAAGTGTGTCACCGAAAAGAGTGTTAGGCCCCAAACCGTGTTTGTTGCCCTGGTTCTTCACGGTCTTGGTCGCGAAGGAACAGGAGTAGAATCACCTAGCTCTTAAGCCCCTACATTGTGAGCGTGGGAACTTCTCATTCTACGCACACTTTGAAATTTTACACTCACACATCTGCAACTCGTAGCGTAGTACGCATGCACACTAAGGGAGTGTCCACATTGCGTTTTCTGAAGCGCGTTTTTGCTACGCGTTGCGAACGCGCGTTTGTATCGATACAAACGCGCGTTTGTATCGATACAAACGCGCGTTCGCAGCGCGTATCCGCGTTTGTATCGATACAAACGCGCGTTTGTATCGATACAAACGCGCGTTCGCATCGCGTTTGTATCGATACAAACGCGCGTTCGCATTGCGTTTGTATCGATACAAACGCGCGTTCGCATCGCGTTCGTAGTTTACTAGTTTGATTGCTAGTTTGCCTGCTAGTTTGTCTGATGTTTGTCTGCTAGTTTGTCTGCTAGTTTGTATGCTAGTTTGTCCCTTATCAAAAGTCCCTTCGTAAAAGTGTCCCGAAGCAAAAGTTTCTCGAAGCAAAAGTGTCCCTTAGCAAAGTGTCCCGAAGCAAAAGTGTCCCCAAGCAAAAGTGTCCCAAAGCAAAAGTGTCCCGAAGAAAAAGTGTCCCGAAGCAAAAGTGTCCTCAAGCAAAAGTGTCCCGAAGCAAAAGTGTCCCGAAGAAAAAGTGTGCCGAAGCAAAAGTGTCCCGAAGCAAAAGTGTCCCGAAGCAAAAGTGTCCCGAAGCAAAAGTGTCCCGAAGAAAAAGTGTCCCGAAGCAAAAGTGTCCCGAAGCAAAAGTGTCCCGAAGCAAAAGTGTCCCGAAGCAAAAGTGTCCCGAAGAAAAAGTGTCCCGAAGCAAAAGTGTCCCGAAGCAAAAGTGTCCCCAAGCAAAAGTGTACCGAAGCAAAAGTGTCCCCAAGCAAAAGTGTCCCGAAGCAAAAGTGTCCCGAAGAAAAAGTGTCCCGAAGCAAAAGTGTCCCGAAGCAAAAGTGTCCCCAAGCAAAAGTGTCCCGAAGCAAAAGTGTCCCGTAGAAAAAGTGTCCCGAAGCAAAAGTGTCCCGAAGCAAAAGTGTCCCGAAGCAAAAGTGTCCCGAAGCAAAAGTGTCCCTTAGCAAAAGTGTCCCGAAGCAAAAGTGTCCCCAAGCAAAAGTGTGCCTTAGCAAAATTGTCTCTTAGCAAAAGTGTCCCGAAGCAAAAGTGTCCCAAAGCAAAAGTGTCCCCAAACAAAAGTGTCCCGAAGCAAAAGTGTCCCGAAGCAAATGTGTCCCGAAGCAAAAGTGTCCCGAAGCAAAAGTGTCCCGAAGAAAAAGTGTCTCGAAGAAAAAGTGTCCCGAAGAAAAAGTGTCCCGAAGCAAAAGTGTCCCTAAGCAAAAGTGTCCCCAAACAAAAGTGTCCCGAAGCAAAAGTGTCCCGAAGCAAAAGTGTCCCCAAGCAAAAGTGTCCCGAAGCAAAAGTGTCCCCAAGCAAAAGTGTCCCGAAGCAAAAGTGTCCCGAAGAAAATGTGTCCCGAAGCAAAAGTGTCCCGAAGCAAAAAGTGTCCCGAAGCAAAAAGTGTCCCGAAGCAAAAGTGTCCCGAAGAAAAAGTGTCCCGAAGCAAAAGTGTCCCTAAGCAAAAGTGTCCCCAAACAAAAGTGTCCCGAAGCAAAAGTGTCCCGAAGCAAAAGTGTCCCCAAGCAAAAGTGTCCCCAATCAAAAGTGTCCCGAAGCAAAAGTGTCCCGAAGCAAAAGTGTCCCGAAGCAAAAGTGTCCCGAAGCAAAAGTGTCCCTAAGCAAAAGTGTCCCCAAGCAAAAGTGTCCCGAAGCAAAAGTGTCCCCAAGCAAAAGTGTCCCGAAGCAAAAGTGTCCCGAAGAAAATGTGTCCCGAAGCAAAAGTGTCCCGAAGCAAAAAGTGTCCCGAAGCAAAAGTGTCCCTTAGCAAAGTGTCCCGAAGCAAAAGTGTCCCCAAGCAAAAGTGTCCCAAAGCAAAAGTGTCCCGAAGAAAAAGTGTCCCGAAGCAAAAGTGTCCTCAAGCAAAAGTGTCCCGAAGCAAAAGTGTCCCGAAGAAAAAGTGTGCCGAAGCAAAAGTGTCCCGAAGCAAAAGTGTCCCGAAGCAAAAGTGTCCCGAAGCAAAAGTGTCCCGAAGAAAAAGTGTCCCGAAGCAAAAGTGTCCCGAAGCAAAAGTGTCCCGAAGCAAAAGTGTCCCGAAGCAAAAGTGTCCCGAAGAAAAAGTGTCCCGAAGCAAAAGTGTCCCGAAGCAAAAGTGTCCCCAAGCAAAAGTGTACCGAAGCAAAAGTGTCCCCAAGCAAAAGTGTCCCGAAGCAAAAGTGTCCCGAAGAAAAAGTGTCCCGAAGCAAAAGTGTCCCGAAGCAAAAGTGTCCCCAAGCAAAAGTGTCCCGAAGCAAAAGTGTCCCGTAGAAAAAGTGTCCCGAAGCAAAAGTGTCCCGAAGCAAAAGTGTCCCGAAGCAAAAGTGTCCCGAAGCAAAAGTGTCCCTTAGCAAAAGTGTCCCGAAGCAAAAGTGTCCCCAAGCAAAAGTGTGCCTTAGCAAAATTGTCTCTTAGCAAAAGTGTCCCGAAGCAAAAGTGTCCCAAAGCAAAAGTGTCCCCAAACAAAAGTGTCCCGAAGCAAAAGTGTCCCGAAGCAAATGTGTCCCGAAGCAAAAGTGTCCCGAAGCAAAAGTGTCCCGAAGAAAAAGTGTCTCGAAGAAAAAGTGTCCCGAAGAAAAAGTGTCCCGAAGCAAAAGTGTCCCTAAGCAAAAGTGTCCCCAAACAAAAGTGTCCCGAAGCAAAAGTGTCCCGAAGCAAAAGTGTCCCCAAGCAAAAGTGTCCCGAAGCAAAAGTGTCCCCAAGCAAAAGTGTCCCGAAGCAAAAGTGTCCCGAAGAAAATGTGTCCCGAAGCAAAAGTGTCCCGAAGCAAAAAGTGTCCCGAAGCAAAAAGTGTCCCGAAGCAAAAGTGTCCCGAAGAAAAAGTGTCCCGAAGCAAAAGTGTCCCTAAGCAAAAGTGTCCCCAAACAAAAGTGTCCCGAAGCAAAAGTGTCCCGAAGCAAAAGTGTCCCCAAGCAAAAGTGTCCCCAATCAAAAGTGTCCCGAAGCAAAAGTGTCCCGAAGCAAAAGTGTCCCGAAGAAAAAGTGTCCCGAAGCAAAAGTGTCCCGAAGCAAAAGTGTCCCTAAGCAAAAGTGTCCCCAAACAAAAGTGTCCCGAAGCAAAAGTGTCCCGAAGCAAAAGTGTCCCCAAGCAAAAGTGTCCCGAAGCAAAAGTGTCCCCAAGCAAAAGTGTCCCGAAGCAAAAGTGTCCCGAAGAAAATGTGTCCCGAAGCAAAAGTGTCCCGAAGCAAAAAGTGTCCCGAAGCAAAAAGTGTCCCGAAGCAAAAGTGTCCCGAAGAAAAAGTGTCCCGAAGCAAAAGTGTCCCTAAGCAAAAGTGTCCCCAAGCAAAAGTGTCCCCAATCAAAAGTGTCCCGAAGCAAAAGTGTCCCGAAGCAAAAGTGTCCCGAAGAAAAAGTGTCCCGAAGCAAAAGTGTCCCGAAGCAAAAGTGTCCCGAAGAAAAAGTGTCCCGAAGCAAAAAGTGTCCCGAAGCAAAAAGTGTCCCCAAGCAAAAGTGTACCGAAGCAAAAGTGTCCCCAAGCAAAAGTGTCCCGAAGCAAAAGTGTCCCGAAGCAAAAAGTGTCCCGAAGCAAGTGTCCCCAAGCAAAAGTGTCCCTTAGCAATTGTCCCGAAGCAAAAGTAAAAGTGTCCCGAAACAAATGAAAAACATAGAGCAAATAAGCAAATTAGCAAACAAACTAGCAGACAAACTAGCAGACAAACTAGCAGACAAACTAGCATACAAACTAGCATACAAACTAGCAGACAAAGGAGCATACAAAAAAGCAAAGTACAAAAGCAAACCCTGCTTAAACACGTTTGTATCCATAAAAACGCGATGCGAACGCGCGTTTGTATCGATACAAACGCGCGTTCGCACCGCGTTTGTATCGATACAAACGCGCGTTCGAACCGCGTTTGTATCGATACAAACGCGCGTTCGCATCGCGTTTGTATCGATACAAACGCAAACCGGGAGTGTACACATTGCGTTTTCTGCAGCGCGTTTTTGAGCTGCGCGTTCGCATCGCGTTCGCAACGCGTTTGTATCGATACAAACGCGCTACAAAAAACGCAATGTGGACACTCCCTAACGTTTATTCGTTTGTTTGTTTCTCATTGCGCGTCATCGCTGTAGCATTTGTAAGCATGTCCTAGAAAATGCGCAATGTATACCGGCCGGCGTAAATGTCATGGTGAGTGTTTGTTGCCTAAGGGTGGAGCCATAGTGTAAACCGGGTTGACGCTATCCAAGTCGGTTGCACGGTTCGAATTGAGTCTATATTCGAACCGAACTATTAGGTAGGTATTATAAATTGAAGCTGTAGGTACATCCGATATCTGTACATTCAATCAATTTTGATTTATTAAACGCTATAAATATTATTTAATTTATGTACCTACGTACTTGTAGGTAAACATAAAAATCGGTCGAGCCGTAGGTACCTACTTGAGTTATCGTGTCAGATTCGGTTCTAGAGCACACTAGCAACTTCCGATTGGTTTCATTACTTTGTGCATTGTCATAATGATGATGGAAGGTTTATAATATAGTGAGATAAGAAGTATGTAGGTAACTTGGACGAACTAAATATCAAGACCCCGATTTCGAGCGTCAAAACGCCAAAAAAAAGTCAACCAACTGTTGGTTGACTTGTTCGTTTCGCTCATTCAGTCGCGCTAAGGTCGTTGTACTGTAAACATGAATTTGGCGGCAAACAAAAATGGTGATTTGTGCCATTAAAGTGTGCAGGAATTACAAAGGATGACTAAAAATAAATGAGGAAGTTACATAGCATCGGTAAGTAAACTATAAATAATTTTTATTTCGATAAATCAAATAGTGCGGCTAAAAAATGCAACAATGTGTGAATTTTCAAAATGAAAATCACGCTATCATATCAAAATTCATGTCAAAATCAAGAGGTTGGTAGACTGATATCAAATATATTTTTTTTTTAAATCTAACATGACATCTTCGAAGATTAAATCGAGTCTCAAAATTTTTGAAAATCTATTTTTCGCCCTAAATAGAATTGCTAGCCAAAACGCATACTAAAATTTTCTATTTAGTCACACGCAACGTTTAGAACAAACTGCATCGAAATTGGTTCAGCCATTTAGGAGATATCTCATATTTAAGAAATAACTTACGCATTTAATTTAGGTACCTACCTGCTCGCAGAGCCATCTGTGTGTCAACTGTGACAACAACGTTTAGGAAAATGCGCACGGCATCGAACCCTAGATACCTACATAATAATAAAATTGTAATTTAATTTTGTTTTGTGATTGATAAGATAATGCTGTTTCCAACTTTTCAGTTCAGTCGGGTTTTTTTATTTTTGAATAAATTGCTTGTATCCTAATAGCCCCTCCAGACTCTCGAGAGAAAGCTCGGCGAGAAGTCTCGCCGAGACTTCTCGAAGAACAAACAAGCTATCCACACTCTCAATTTTTCTCCGTCGTGATGTTTGAAATCCTTTGTCTCGGCCAAAAATACCGACACCGATCGGAGAACAGGCGAGCCAGAGAACGAGAAGGCGAGAAGCTCCTCACACTCACGCTTCTCGGGTGTTCTCGGGGGTTCTCGCAGAGAGTCTGGAGGCCCTATAACATGTTCTAAGGGAGTGTACACATTGCGTTTTCTGCCGCGCGTTTTTGAGCTGCGCGTTTGTATCGATACAAACGCGCGTTCGCAACGCGTTTTTTTTCCATACAAAAGCGAACCGGGAGGGGCTGCGCGGGGGGCTGCGCGTTCGCATCGCGTTCGAATCGCGTTTGTATCGATACAAACGCGCTGCAAAAAACGCAATGTGTACACTCCCTAAGAGGGTTGCCATAATTATTCTTTGATTTTACCCATGTGAAAGCGTGAGCAAATAAAAAAAAGTGTTGAATCCAAGGATTTTATATACAAACAGGATGGTTAAGTCGACTTTAATGTAAAAGGGACTTTGAACCTTAACACGACTACACAACGATCTATTATAATTTAATCTTGGTTATAAGGATTGTTGGTCTTGTTGAGAGGCTTTCTTGGTAGCTTTGTCTCTTTCACACTCGTTGTTGGATTAGTAGTGTGCCCAAGTCATTGACAGGATATTTTTACCTTATTGATTTCGATCCTTGGTTTCGATCCTTGATTTCGATCCTTGGTTACGATTCTGGATTTCGATCCTTGATTTCGATCCTTGATTCTTGAATCTTGAATCTTTGAAGTGACAGCTGTCAAACTTCAAACCGCCATATCTCATGAATTACTCGTCCTAGACTCCCCGTTCTCAGTTCAAATGAAAGCTTTGACCAAGATCTTTATTTGAACTGACAGCTGTCAAACTTAAAACGGCCATATCTCGGAAACTACTCGTCCTAGACTCCCCGTTCTCAGTTCAAATGAAAGCTATGACCAAGATCTACATTTCAGATGACAGATGTCATTTTGACAGCTGTCACTTAAAAAGAAGATCTTGGTCATAGCTTTCATTTGAACTGAGAACGGGGAGTCTAGGACGAGTAGTTTCCGAGATATGGCTGTTTTAAACTTTGAACTGACAGCTGTCAAACGTAAAACGGTCATATCTCGGAAACTACTCGTCCTAGACTCACCGTTCTCAGTTCAAATGAAAGCTATGACCAAGATCTACATTTCAGATGACAGATGTCATTTTAACAGCTGTCACTTAAAAAGAAGATCTTGGTCATAGCTTTCATTTGAACTGAGAACGGGGAGTCTAGGACGAGTAGTTTCCGAGATATGGCTGTTTTAAACTTTGAACTGACAGCTGTCAAACTTAAAACGGTCATATCTCGGAAACTACTCGTCCTAGACTCACCGTTCTCAGTTCAAATGAAAGCTATGACCAAGATCTACATTTCAGATGACAGATGTCATTTTGACAGCTGTCACTTAAAAAGAAGATCTTGGTCATAGCTTTCATTTGAACTGAGAACGGGGAGTCTAGGACAAGTAGTTTCCGAGATATGGCCGTTTAAGCTTTGAACTGACAGCTGTCAAACTTAAAACGGTCATATCTCGGAAACTACTCGTCCTAGACTCCCCGTTCTCAGTTCAAATGAAAGCTATGACCAAGATCTACATTTCAGATGACAGATGTCATTTTGACAGCTGTCACTTAAAAAGAAGATCTTGGTCATAGCTTTCATTTGAACTGAGAACGGGAAGTCTAGGACGAGTAGTTTCCGAGATATGGTCGTTTTAAGTTTGACAGCTGTCAGTTCAAATGAAGATTTTGGTCATAGCTTTCATTTGAACTGAGAACGGGGAGTCTAGGACGAGTAATTCATGAGATATGGCGGTTTGAAGTTTGACAGCTGTCACTTCAAAGATTCTAGATTTCAAATTCCAGATTCAAGAATCAAGGATTGAAATCAAGGATCGAAATCAAGGATCGAAATCCAGGATCGAAACCAAGGATCGAATACTTACAAGAAAAATTAAGTAAACAAAAACCAGTATTGACCTCAAAAAATTTGAAACAAATTTTAGAGACATTTCGATATCATAACATATTTTCCCCTACTTTTATGGGAAATTTTCAAGAGCTGGTATCACTAAAAATGGATGACAATGTTGACAGGTGACGCAGCGCACCTGTATAGACAATAGAAGATTCGCATACTTGTGTGCGTAATACGCACACTAGCGTTTCAAACCTGGCCTGTTGTTCTTGTTGCGATTGAAGCGAGAGAGTCCGTCTAGACATATAATTAATCAAAGGTAGGTAAGTAGGTAATCATGGAAGGAGAAAAGAAGAGAAACATGGAAGGAGAGAAGCATGTACCTACATAAAAAAAATCAAAAAAAAAGATTCCGACGAACGTTCTCCTTTTTCCGATGTCGGTTAAAAATAGGTAAGTATTTCCTATAACTAAAAATACGTCATACAAAGTGATGATAATGATAATTATTGCGGAGACAGTCACACCCCACCCTAAAATGTGTGTGCGTCCGTGAGCGGATGGAAAACGGACGTCCTCCCACCTCGGTATCCGCGACGACACTGCCATTTTTCGCACGTCAACGTTCCATTTATACAGCGCAGAAAGCGACGTTCGGTCCGTACCTACTCCATAGTAAAATGTATGGACGCAGGCGCACGCTTTGCGTCGAAAAATAAATAGTGTTCAGACGTAGATTTCAACTTTACGATGAGATTTAATCAAAATCTAGCGCGGTATTGCTCTTGTTCATACTTTTGTGTCTATCGTGAACAATAAAGATTTTTATAAACTCCAATGGGGATTTTCAAAAATTGGAACAAAAAAAGGTCGATTTCGGGATTTTTGAGAGAGTTTATCTATTTTCTTCTCGGAAATAAGTAATTATTTTGCAATTATCTCGCGGTGTTATTGTTGGCACATCTATTGAGCTACTACCTTTTTGTTTTTATGTAATACAATTCAGCCAAACTCTTAAACTTTTGGATCTTGCAAGTGCCTTTTGGTGCATTGTCAGGGTATCGGGCCTTAAGACGTTTCAAAGTGGTACACTTGTGATCTTATTGAATAAACGAATTTGACTTTTTGACTTATTGACTTTTGATGTATTCCTTCACCGTTTAGAGCTCGTGTGTGCGCATATAAATTTTTCGAAACGAAAAATCCATTGATGCACGGCCAGGAATCGAACCCAAGACCTTTGGATCGAAAGTGTCGAAGGTGTTCAATAAATCATTTTAAACATGGTCACTCTTGTTGCCGCGCTCGTGGCGTAAGTTGCTAAAGGCTAAAACACACGCTGGCCCAAGTTTGCCGAGTGAACGCCAATGCCAACGTGTGGACAGCACCACTCGCCTCGCCTTGCCATCGCTCGCCAAGCTGGCCGAGTGAACACGAGCGCTAACTTACATTGGTTTGCATAGACTCGCCAAGCGTGTGGACGGTAGCACTCGCCTTGCGTCGACTCGTCTTCGCGCTGGCTTAGGTTGGCCCAGCGTGTGTTTGAGCTTTATTGTGTTACTGCTGTAGAGGCCTTTTTAGCCCTGCAGATCAAAATAACCCCCCAACTTCTTTAAAAGAAAACAATAAACAAATCAACAATAAACAAGTCGAAGACCTCTTTCGCTTAGCGCAAGATCGGGAAAGGTTCAATGAGCTGACGGCTAACCTCCAGTAGTGGAGAGCCACCGCAAGAAGAAGAAGAATAAACAAATATAAATAAATAAATATTGCTGGACATTTCACACAGCATCATGTAGCCCCAAGCTAAGCAGAGCTTGTGTTATGGCAACCACATGACTGATATACTACTTATATACATTTTTTTTTTGTAAATACATACATAATATACCTACATAAAAACACCCAGACCCGAGACAAATATTTTCAGATCATACAAACATTTGTCCCGCGGCGGGGATCGAACCCGCAACCTCCTGCGTCTAATATCAATGTATGTTCTTTGAAGGTCGCTGTCACGTGCGCTGGGCGTACTTCCTGGCGGTCATAGGTTGTCTGGACGGCGCCGTGCTGGCCGCGCTGGCTTTCATCCTCGCCACGCGTCACGTGCGGCTGCAGCCCGACACGGGCTACCCTCCACCGTCGCTATACAAAGGTAAACTTACGAGGACTTTCGTATAAAGCGTATTTGTTTCACTCTTCAGCGTGTAGCCGGTCGCGTCCCCGAGTTGACCATTCACAGCAATGAGCAATGAGTCTTTAAATTCAAATCCAGCTCTCGCTTTACAAAGTTTTGAAGACCAGGGGTCTAAAGTTAAAGTGGCCACTTTTGATGATTTTTCTGATGAAAAATTTGATGTTTTATCAGATGTTTCTTAAGATGAAAAATCTGATGTTTCATCAAAAGTGGCCACTTTAGCTCTGCAGGGGTTTTTTTCATTGTTTTTTCATGAGAGACAAGGACAGAGTAGTAGTCGCTTGAGGTATTTATAGTGCGCCGCAAACTTTATGGCGGCTGAAGTCAGGGCGCTACTCACACACCTGCCGCAGGGGCAATCTAGGGTGCATGGCGGTTGTGGCGATATCGGGAGTATCTCTACACACTTGCCTGCCGTGCAGTGTTCCAGTTGAGCACACGTATTGAGAATGGCACCCGTATTATCGACCAATCAAAAGATTGTGTGCCAGATACTGACAAACTGACTGAGAAATTGCCCCAATTGTGCTACACACGCAGCGACGGCAGGGACGACTTAGGGATCAAGGATGGTCTCGCGCTCCTGCCGCCCTGCCGCAGGGCCAATCCTCCAAATTGCTCCTGCATGCCTACACACATCACAATTAAGGATGCAATTAAGGGTCATCCCCACTCCTACACCCTAGATTGCCCCTGCGGCAGATGTGTGAGTAGGGCGACGCGGCAGATTCGCCTTTGCGCAGTAGGTACATACAGTCTGCTCTACGAAGGAATAACGAAATTCCATTGGTTCTCACGACTCCGCTTTGGAGTCTCAGCTTATGCTTATAAAATACGCGTAGCTCTAAACGCAAGTAATTCACAGAATGTCAATCCTCTCATGAATATGTAACGGCGATGCGACACACTTTGCCGAGCTGTGGGTGTCTGGGTGTTGCTAACCTTACAATACAATCTATTCGGGTTAATACCGAATAACTTTGGAATAACTCAATCTCACACGGAAGTTTTGTAATAGTTTGTGAAAAGGTTGTCAGAATAAAAATAGGTAGGTACCTAGGTACACTAGGTCAGGTTTATAACATACATAAGTACTAGGTAGGTACTTAGTTAACAAAATATAATTTTTGTTGATCAAAACCGAGGTTTGGTTAATAATCGGCCAAATATTTGGCTAGGAGGATACTGTGGCTAACTTCAGTCAGTTAGCATCAATCAGTAAAAGTAGGATGCACAATACGCCATTCTTAGGTTTTTCTTAGGCCATAGAGCGAGAATATGCTAATTAATGATTGTGACTAGTATCAATAGATCGGCATACATCTTTCTTCCTGTGCCTTATTCTAGTAGTTAGTCAGAGGCTCGTCCTTGTTTAAATAAATGACTTTCGTTTTCGTACCCTTAGCACTAGTTAGTTACAACGACAACCAGAGCGGAACACGACACAGTCGTTGATCAACAGGTTATGTTATAGTTTGTAGGAGTTATGGTCTGATTGCGTAACAAAGTTATAGTCTGATAAAGTTTCACTATTTTGATGATTTGTGACGTACTTTCGTAGTAAAAATTTTAGGAACCTCAATTTTTTTTGAAAATGTATAAGTACTCATGCAAGGTTCATAGAAGAATGAAATATTTATTTTGCTATTTTGAGAAAAATGAGAATGAAAAATGACATTTCGCAACTGCATTTGAGGCCACTATGCCATTATCCCTCTTTAATCAATCTTTATCCAGCTGTCTATAGCAGCATCCAACCCATCTATGTATATCCCATATCCAGAAATTCCAGAATGGATAAACCAGACTGAATATTTTTTTCTCCTTTTTCAGGTGAAGTGAACAACGGCTACGTGACCGACGCGACATCTATGTCTGGTTCGCGGAAATCTCTCGCTCTCCAACCAGTCTTGATAATGCATCCCCACGCTCCAATGGACATGGATACCTACTCCCATTACTCTGGACGAACCGCCAGGTCTAAGCACGGCATTTATGCGAATACTATGCACAATTATCAACTGTAAAACCTATTTTACCTGAAAACCATTTCTGTGTGCAAAGTTGATTACAGCGCCATCTTGCGGCGAGTAGCAAAACTAAATTGCCTGCCCATAATTTGAGGTTCTCAAAACTTGTCTATAATGTAGTGAAGTTACAAACCGCTAGATGGCGCTGTGACAAAACTTAAAGGGAGGAAACAATTTCGGCTCAATAATAATTTTATTGTGTAGTTTTTAAGTAATGTACAGTACATAATAATAATATAGCATAAGCTTGCCTTGTTTTTACGATGATGTTTTATTTTTTTATGCATAAATGTGTCCGTCCGATACAAATTAGAGATAAATTTCAACAATAAAGTGCCTGTAGAAATCATTAATACCTAGAATAGATCTATATGATTTTATTAATAATAATTATTGTAAGTATTTTAAATAAAAGAGTACCATACTTTATTAAATTTTGTTATTTTAAATCCTTATTTTATAAACTTAGGCCTTTACATCTTTACTAGATGATTTATACAGTGTCAGGAGGCAATCTTTGCCTACACTCATCGGGACACTGTAGTGCCTGGGACAATGCTGAGATGGAGTAGGCTTGCCCAGCACCTACACCATCCTCTCAGCTTAACCGGCCATATCCACAGGAAAGACATAGTCAATACGTGTGGGGCTGGCTATGCCGCGGGTTTCCTCACGATGTTTTCCTTCACCGTTTAGAACTCGTGTTAATGCGCATATAAATTTTTCGAAACGAAAAATCCATTGATGCACGGCCAGGATTCGAACCCACGACCTTCGGATCGAAAGTCGAGGTACTATACCCCTCGGCCAACACGGCTCAGTCTTATTTTATAAATTACATCAAAAACTATCAAAATTACGAATGTAAAAAAAGTTGCACAATTAGTTCAGTCGTTCTCGAGTTTTGCGCTTAGTAAGCTGAACTAAGGTTCAGCCATATTTTTTTTTAATCTATGTCGTCCCACTGCTGGGCAAAGGTCTCCACATCTCTCCAACCATCTCTGTTCTTCGAAATCTCCCACCAAGTCTCCGATCGTCCCTCCAACGTTTTCTCCGCCGACCAGCCAATTCTAGTGACGGATTTTTTAGGCCGCTTATAGGCCTCCGTCATGGCTTAGCAACTTAAAAGCCGGGACCGACAATTTAACGTGCCCTCCGAAGCACGGAAGCGCTCAGCTCGTCACCACTTGCGGTCACCCATCCTAGGAGTGAAAGCGCACAACGCTGCTTAACTTCAACGATCAATCAAGAACGTCTAAGCAAGCTTTGCCACGAGCGCTTCATCGGGATGCATGCGGCTATTTTTTAACCGGCTGACTGTCAAGTCACAGGGTTATGTAGATCGCGCGTTTCTTTGTATGTGGGTATGTAAGTAATATTCTTTATTACCACGTTGCTCCTAAACGGCTGGATGGATTTTGGTGAATGAGGTATCGTTAGAATCGTCTCTATCTCGATTGTGCTCTAGGATACTTTTTATTTCAATAAATCAATAATTTATAGATTTTTTTATTGTCCATACTGCCGCGTCAGTGAAGCCATGGTTTTCGATGCAGCTTTCTTTGGGAAGTTTGTATGTAGCTAGTAGAGAGATGTGCTCTCGCATTTTATCTGTCAGTCCATGACGACCTGGATCTCCTAGCAACACCTGGAAATGATGATAATAATCTTCATTAGGTACTTAATTCAATTGAGGAAGTATTTTTAATACGACAAACACAAAAACCAGCCTGTAATTTTCTCTTACCCTTAAAATAATTTATTTAAAAACCAAGCTGTAATTTTCTCTTACACTTATAATAAGTTAATTTATTTAAATCCCAAATCCCTCCCCTTACTTATTGGTTTGATCAAATTTTATAACCTACAGTAGCTGTACCCGGCATGCGTTGCAACTTGCAGTTGATACTTTAATTTAAATAAGTACCTACTTATAAAAAAAAATTAAGTACCTAAATAATAAAAAAAAAAAATTAAATAAACAAAATATTTCTGATTCTGATTAGTTAAGTACCTACATACTTACTTACATTTTTTAGGCCAGTACCTAACCCTTTTTATCGTTTCACAAGACCCTACCAAAGTTTCATGACAATGGAACGCATAGAGGTCCTTCTTGGAAATACAGCCATTCATTAGCCTATTTTATAACGTTTTATTTCGTAATGAGCATGGTTTTACTTACAGTTTTCCCATCCTCTGTTAACTTCAGCAGCCAATGAAACAGCAAATTGGCAAATTCAGGGTCATAAAACATGTCTCCAATGAGAATAGTATCAAATTCCTCACATTTTGATCCTATGAAGTTATTTGTACTGGTTTCAAGTGTAACTTTATTCATATCCGCGTTTATTTTTGTAGCGATAATTGCACCTGAAAATTGTGTATTGTTATTTCAACTCACTTCATAAGTGGGGATGTAGCTCAGTGGTAGAGCGTTCGCTTTGCATGTGAAAGGCCCCGGGTTCGATCCCCGGCATCTCCAACTTTTTGGCTTCAAAGCTATTTTTTCTTTTTTATCAACGGACCATTGAGTTATAATAACTCGACTTCGATTCGATTCTAGATAGATTGAAGATTCAAAGAAGAAAGACCTACAACTTCTTAATTTTGTTTTTTTCTAAATAACAATCTTATAAACTTACAAGGGTCTATGTCGTTAGCTACCACACGCTTTGCTTTCATTTTGACGGCTGCTATAGACCCAGCGCCACATCCACATCCTACATCTAAGACCCGAAGGTTTTTTACAACACTTCCATTATCCATTATGAATCTGAAACAAATATAAAAAAATATTAAATAATCAATCTGTTCCGTAGGTACCTCCAATACCTCATTACCTCCCTCAAACTTCGAAACAAGACGTTTTTGGTATTATTTCTGTATACTTCTGTTGTCGCTAGATGGCAGCACATAATCGCAATTCATTATGAAGCAGATAGATGGCAGCACGTGTAGTTTCAGTTCTTATAAAAATTCGGCTGAAACGCGCGATGGGTTTTCGTGGAAATGCACTTCGAAAACATACCTTCGAGGCTGCGCCCGGTTTTTTTTTACTACGTTTCTTTGTGCTGTCTTGAAGCTGTGCTTCAAGGAATTGGGTGACCAAAGAAAAGTAGGTACCTACCTACCTACCTACTTCCGTGGTTTCTGGCACTGCTGTCTAGCTAGCTAGTAGGTCCTCTCAGACAGAAAACCTATCATGGCCTCACGTTATTTCATCAAATCAGTAAGCAAATAACTAAATCAAAACCTATTAGTATTAGATCATAATCTTATCAGCCTATTAGCATAGTTATCATTATCAAATAATGCGTGGTGTGTCGCGTGTTTGATAGTACCTACCTACATGATAAACGGTCTATCTCAAAAACCTAACAGATAGAAAGCTGAGCAATTTTCTGCACTCTCGAGGAGCATTTCTGTTCATAACTCCGAAGATCCTTGACAGATCCTCAACAAATTTTTGTGGCACCAACCGGAAAGTGTAGGTAGGTAAGGTACCCTTTCAAACAAAAAAAGAATTTTCCAAATCGGCCCAGGCGCGTCTTCGAGTAATGGGTAATAAATAATGCATAAAAAAAAGCACAAAGATACCGACGAATTGAGGACCTCGTCCTTTTTTGGCGGTTAAGAAATGGATCGACGTCGACGTCATAGTTCATGTCGCGGGGCGTCCGTCAGCGTCAATACGACTAGCAGTCTGTGGTGGACAAGGGCGGATCCAGGGGGGGGGTCATGGGGGTCATGACCCCCCCCTGGGCCAGGTTGGGCCGGGTCCAGGACCTAGGTGGACGACCAATTAAAATTATTCTATTGAACATGTACTTCAGGATTTTGAAAACTACCTCCAAACGCGGTGTTCGGATTGGAAAAGTTGATATTGGAACTTTTTTTTTTTTTTGTTTTCTCTTCTTTTTATCTGCGATCGGCTGTGTAGCCATAATCAGATCTGTTCTTGGTCGGGTTTGTTTTCAGGCGCCGTTCCATTGAATGGCACCATACTGTGGCATTAGGCAAGGTCAGCTTCTCATGTCCAGGTCAAGCACCTGCCATCTCTTTAGGCGATTTACGCTCTCTTTGGTATCCAGGAGGTTCTGGGCTAGTGTGTTTACGTGAGTTCTCAGTCGTTCTTTGTATTTTTTCCCGTATTTGCAGACTTCTTCTTTAACTGTTGGTATTTCTAGGTGTTCGTGTATTTCGGTGTTTCTAACAAACCAGTGTGCTTTGGAGATGGTCCTTAGGAACTTTATAACGCATATTGTGATTTGCTTGAAACTCTGTTAAAATACCTACTGTGAATGCAAAATAATGGACACGTGTTTCAGGATTTTCTTTAAGAACATTTAAAAATTCGTTTCGCTTCATAAGTATTTTGCGAACAAAGTGAGTTATGTCTAACCAAAGAATAAGAACCGACAAGCAGCCAGCCTTTACATTGAGCACCGTTAGCAAAATCAAGTGTCACATGTTGAGTTTGTCTACAAGAATCGCCAGAGAATTGGAAGCGACAAGCAGCCAGCCTCTTCTTTAAGACCCGTAATAGCAAAATCAAGTGTCACATGTATTTGTATTTGTCTAAAAAAAAATCGGCTCGCTTCGCTCGCTTTTTAGCTTCATGAGTATTTAATGCGCAAAGTACAGTTGGGCCGACGGATCTCGGCGTTCGTGAAGTTAGGCTTTTCGCTGCGCAGTAGAAAATTTTGTATGAAAAAGTTGCACTGCGCATCGAAACGGCTAACTTCACGAACGCCGAGATCCGTTGGCCCTACTGTAAGTTAAGTTTGACCAGAAAAGTGGAACCGACAAGCAGCCAGACTTTTTGTTGAGCACCGTAATAGCAAAATCAAGTGTCAATGTTGTATTTGTCTAAAAAAAATGGCTCGCTTCGCTCGCTTTTTAGCTTCATGAGTTAAATACTGCAATGTGCAAAGTGAGTTATGTCTGACCAGAGAATTGGAACCGACAAGCAGCCAGCCTTTTCGTTGAGCACCGTAATAGAAAAATCAAGTGTCAATGTTGTATTTGTCTAAAAAAATCGGCTCGCTTTTTAGCTTCATGAGTATTTAATGCACAAAGTGAGTTAAGTCTGGCCAGAGTATTGGAACCGATAAGCAGCCAGACTTTTCGTTGAGCACCGTAATAGCAAAATCAAGTGTCACATCATGTTGTATTTGTCTAAAAAAAATCGGCTCGCTTCGCTCGCTTTTTAGCTTCATGAGTTAAATACTGCAATGTGCAAAGTGAGTTATGTCTGACCAGAGAATTGGAACCGACAAGCAGCCAGCCTTTTCGTTGAGCACCGTAATAGCAAAATCAAGTGTCAATGTTGGATTTGTCTAAAAAATCGGCTCGCTTCGCTCGCTTTTTAGCTTCATGAGTATTTAATGCACAAAGTGAGTTAAGTCTGACCAGAGTATTGGAACCGATAAGCAGCCAGACTTTTCGTTGAGCACCGTAATAGCAAAATCAAGTGACAATGTTGTATTTGTCTAAAAAAAATCGGCTCGCTTCGCTCGCTTTTTAGCTTCATGAGTGGGTATTTAATGCGCAAAGTAAGTTATGTCTGACTATTATATCTGAAGTTATGTCAGAGAATTGGAACTGACATGCAGCCAGTCTTTTCTTTGAGCACCGTTAGCAACATCAAGTGTCACACGCATTTGTTTTAAAAAACGGCTCGCTTCTCTAAAATAGTTACTTACTGCATTACGTAGGTACTTACTTATGAAAGTAATCTAACACGTACGAAGTCGCGGGTAACGGCTAGTTAAATTATAACTTCTTGTTACTTGACCACGACTATGTGACCCCCCCCTGGCACCAAAGCTGGATCCGCCCTTGGTGGTGGATGGCACAAACTCAAGAAAGATAGCCAGCAACACAGAATTCTGAATTCTGTACCCCGATCGCGAGTATGCACAGAGTCTACTATTCGATCCGTGACTGTAGTATAGTCTCTCAACTCAAATGTATGGGATCCCGGTGCAGCGCCTCCAGTGGTAACTTGACTGAACTAAAATCCCCATACATTTGAGAGACTATACTACAGTCACGGATCGAATACCTAGTAGACTCTGTGCATACTCGCGATCGGGGTACAGTGGCCAGCAGTTGGTGAATTCAGGATGTGGATGCTAATGATGATTTACCCAGTCACCCTTGCCACTGTAGGTTTATCTTGTGACCTAGACCGCTGGGTGACCTTGACCTCGACTTTGGCATGTACAATGCTTTGTTTGTCAATATATGGTATGATTCAGCTGAATTAATTGACCATTAAAACTTGAACTGATATGAAATTTACTTCAGTGATAAACCAATATCACTTTTTCTGGTTTTTCGTTTAGTTCCGCCTGCGGCACCGATTTGAATGAGGTTTTTTTTATTTGAAAGCAGCTTTTTTTAGCGATGGTTCTTAGACATGTTTTATCAAAATCGGTTCAGCCGTTTCAAGATCATCAGCTCTTTTCTAGTGAAATTGCGTGAAATCAATCTTTTTACGTGAAAATGCCGAGAAAAAGAATTTTCCCAGATACCTATGAGACCTAGCTAGATCGATCTTTCGCCCCCGAAAACTCCCGTACCTACCACAAATTTCATCGAAATCGTTAGAACCGTTTTCGAGAACGTGAGTACAAACAAACAAATATTGTTTTTATTTGTTATAGTGTTAATCCACAGTTGGGTATTTACATTTGAAAATGAAATATTTTTAATTTGATTGGAATTGAAAATTTTGATAAGATTTTTCATTTTCAAATGTAAACAAATATTGCTCGTTTAATAGAATAGGATTATACCTATGATATGTATTTAGTTCGTCCAAGACCTATGACTCATTCGCAACATTCAGAGAAAACGTAACATTACCCTCTGAAGACCCTCTGAAAACAAGATTAGAGGTTATTCCATTTTCCGAGAAAATTCGGGATGACTCACTTTCTCCATACAAACTATCACGTATTCTACTCTGCATTCCTAATAGGATTCCCTGGATGAAACATATCTTTCTGTCCTTTTCTTTCTTGGAGAAAGTGTTGTCTCTCTTTGTCGGCTTTTAGTTCTGTCTCTTTTTAACGAGGAATGTGGAAAACCTTGGATAGGTACTTTTTAAAATCAATAAAGTTATTATACCTACCTGTAGTACCTACAGAATATGTGCCTGTAGTGCGATTTACACTTCTCAGAATGCTTCCAATTCGATGATTTTCTGCGGAAAGTTGACGTTTTTCAGCGAAGAAACGTCCGAATTCGGAATGCATTTCAAAAAGGGTTGAATTGCGTCTCAGGTTAGTAAAATGTATGAACATTCAAAAAAAAACAGAAAAAAAGTGAACCGTAAATGAAACGAAAATGGTCACGCGACACTGTATCCAAGTGCAGTGGACATTCTCTCAGAACCAGACATTAAAAAAAAATTGAAGAAGATCAATGATTTTCCTATAAGTAAAGAAAATTCCTCTTTCAAGAAAACTCATTTTCTCTTTTAGAACGGCATTTTTAATGATTAATCGAATTCTGATGCAGCAGGTACGGGTCAGCTAGTATAAATAAAGCAAAATGCACCAAACAAAGAGAAATCTAAATTATAAAAACTTAGTTTATCGATAAAAAAAACTCAGTTTTATTATTTATTTTTATTTCTTACTTGTAATTTGTTATTAGATTACTTTTCGGAAAAACGCATCAATGCATTCTTCGAAAACTGAATGAAGTTTGTTCAATTCGATAAGAGATAGATAACATTGACTCATCGCAAAACACAAATCATTTTCAATCTTAGCACTTCAGTTTTAAAGACCATAATTATATGTATAATTTATCAATTGTGACGTAAAATCAAAACGTCCTATAAATTCATTGACTTACGATGAAAACTATACCGTATCTTTATAGAATTACGATTTATTTTACAAAACAATTCGACTTTCACAAAACTGTGTTACTATTAATTTAATCTGTATCAAGAAATCGTAAATTCAATTCAGTCAAACAAACTTAGACCTTGATGTAGTGTGAATTGGATTAATTTTACTAAAGAGTCACGTGCGTAAAATAGTTTCATTGATAAAATGCTAATTATAACAGACACCTGCGTCTGGGTTTTTCTGTACTTATTGAAAACTACTTGGCATAATATCTTATGGATATGCTAAGTATAAATACTCGGAAGTTAGGATTTCTTAGATAAATAATCAAAGCAGTACCTGTAAAAGCATAATTTGGTCCTTCGAACCGGATTATTTGATATAATTTCGGCACAGATCGTTTTATGGAAATACCGAGTTGTATGAATTAGATAATACTAGCGGACGCCCGCGGCTTCGCCCGCGTGTACTACTATTTTTTTTATCCTAAATGAACCATGCAATTTTTCGGGATTAAAAGTAGCCTATGTCCTATTCCCGGTTATTATCTATCTACATTTCAAATTTCATCAAAATCGGTTTAATGGTTATGGAGATACGTGGTAACAAACATTCACACACACACACACACACACACACACGGACTTTCGCCTTTATAATATTAGTAGGAAGTAGGATAAATACATGAATTGACCATCATTTTTGTAGATTAACTTTGAATGATAGAGTGAAACAGTGCGATAAGGGAACGTTGTTGAGTGAAATAAGTAGTGATGAAAATTGAGAAAGGAATGTTGGAGAGTTTGGGCATGTAGAGAGGATGAATGAAAGTCGTTTAACCAAACAGGTGTATGAGGCATGTGTGAAAGCTGGAAGAGGAAGACCTAGTAGAACATACGAGTACCTACTTAGACTATTTTTGAGAAAGGCATGGTAAAAAGTACTCTAAACCGGCCAGCACGGCTAAAAGGCCGTTATTTATAGCAGAATCATAAAATATGATTCGTAGGTATTATGTTTTGTTCTTGTCACTCTCATGTCTATGAAAAGTGACGGCAAAAACTTTTTAGCCCTGCCTTGTATGATGAATGTAATAAGACTGAATACGGCAAAAAAATTGTAAGGATTGGTAGATTTCATTACAGTAAATAAGGTACTTAATCGTTATTGAAACAAAACTACAAAACGGAAAACCCAACGTCCATCGTGCCCAAAATTCTAAACCATATCATGTTGTAGAATGGAAGTATGCGTTTTAAACCGTGATTGAAATTTTTAAACTTAGAGCAGGTGATTCCCTAAAGATACACCCGCAGTCGGGTTTTTACTAATATTATTAGTTTTCCTTAGTATATTTGTATGCAAGTCTCATACTGTATTGTTAATGCATTATAAAGATGGCATAGATAGGCACTGTTTGTTTTCATTGTATTCGATTAGTAAGAATGTAAAGTATGTAGGTTAGTGGAATGCTAGTATTGTAAGATCACACAATAATACTTACGTTATCTTTATCATACATACTAGACACTTCAATGAAGGGTTAGTCTATATTTCCTCGAATCATACTGTCTTATAGATTTATTTATCATGTTTCATGATCGTGTTTCAATCATGTCTGCTTAGTGTTATTGGTGGACTGATTTGGATGAAATTTTAAATGGGAGTAGGTACCTACTTAGACTGTGGCCTGTTAGACTTTCTCTCAGATTTGATAGGCATTCCAGATCCTTTAAAGATATCTAAAGAGGTATTCAGAGTAAAAGTCCACATAGACATTTGGAACTGCCCACATTTTACAGAACGAAGGAAGCCGGTGGAAACTAACTTTTTTTTATAAGATTTTCAAGGGTTCCAGAAGAAACAGTGTGATACTGTGAGATCGCCAAAGACAGGGATTAGTGGAGAATTTTCGAGGAGACCTTTGCCCAGCATTGGGACATTCAAAAAGATTCTGGTGGTCTTTATGAAATTCTCACTTAGATTGAGTAAAACTTACCTGGCTGTAGCTTGACCTCCTGGCCAGTAGAATGCCCAGAAGGGGTCTTTGAAAGGAGACTGTTCCTCGCTCGCTGTCCAGAGTGGACAGGACTGGTCTATCACCCTGATGGCCAGTTCCGGAGTCAGATGACGCCGGGAGACCACCGTGTGTCTGATGATGAGGGAGCTGAGGTCTTTGAGCATCATGTGTTAGTTCTGTAACAAGTAATGAAAAGCCTTGAATCGGTCACTGTGTCTAAGGTCAGTAGAAAGCTCAGATCGTCTGGAATATCTTAGGTATAAGTAATGTGTTTTTAAAATGCGTCCTATTTGTGCTAATGTTATTCTTATGTGGGGCGTCAATGGGTGCGACTGGGACAGGATCGTGGTGGATAGCACAAACATAGGGAGGCCTATACCCAGCAGTGGGTAAAGTCAGGCTGTGAATGATGATGATGATGTGTATCCCGCAACAAGAACCTCGCTGGGACACCGCAACGCAACATTTAGTTACAAACGTTATTGTTCTTTAGACCTCATAATCTAGTTATCTAGGTGGGTTGGCTGGGCACAGTCATAATAGTACCACAAATACCACAATACTACTTCATCACACATATTTAAGTAGGTAGTAATTTCTCTATGTGACTAACCGCTAAAAACTTGTCTTATCTAGTAGATAGATAGACAAGTACAAAGACAAGAGGAATGTAGATTGGTTCCGTAGTGATAGACATGCGCAGATCGTTTCAGCTCCATTCAGGTTCGTAGAAAGTGTGAGTCACCAGCTCGAGTGTTTTAGCATAATGCGATAGTATTTGGTGATTCATACTGAGAGAAAAGGCTTAAGATTATCGAGAAAAATTGGAAAATGCAAGTGCCGTATTTCTATTTAAATAGACTTATGCAAGGAAGAAACTAGCCAAGAATGTTGCTAGTTTCAAAGACGGTGAAGAGATAGTTTTATATGATGAGAAGAATGGTATGAATGTTGTAGCTTTAAACTAGAGGTAGATCAAATCAAAAGATGGACTGTGTGAAGATAACGAGGGTCAAATAAGAGCGATTGATGTTTTCATTCATAACTGTTGTGCCTTTTATGCCATTATGGATTTTAACTATCTCACTGATGAATCATTAAAGAAAGGAATTAGCATTAGCACCTGAATTTTTCAATATTCCTTTTAGGTTTCAGACTTAGGTATTTGTGTGTTTTTGAAACCAAGTTGGATATTATTACTATCAACACAGCTACCAAGTTCATAAGACTTGTAATACAATTTATCAATGCACTTCTCGACAATTCCGAAACATTCCACAGAACATTAACATAACCAGCTTATCAAGGAACTCTACACTTTGCAGGATTCTTCCTACAAACCTAACGTCAGTGTCAGACCACGCAATTACGACGTCACAGTTGTTCCAATATTAAAACGTTTAAACTACGCGCTACAATAAATATTCCACTGGTATTTTTTTCCGTTTTGGAATCTTTTTGCTTTCACCTAAAGTTGAAAATGGTGTAGTTGCAGTCAGATCAATATTTCCACAATGTCGTGATAAGATAGTTGAAAGGCTTATTAAGCTTACCATTGATGATGTAAAAGTATACTAAAATGAAGTAACGAAAACGAACGAAAAGGTATTACCTAGGTAACTAGGTATCACTTTTAATAGGTATTTCACTAGAACTTTTGAGTATAGGAAAACCAGCTTAATATAAAAAAAACTTTACAAAAACGGAGAGCCCAAAACAATATAACAAAAACAACAAACTGCACAGTAGTACTTACCTAAAATGACAAGACCTGTAGCCGTACCATGAACTCTTAGACAAGCTTGAAACATGACAACGAATGTCATTCATAAAGCAGTAAGCCCGTTTTAAGCTTGTTTTGACATTGCTCTAAGACTTGGTGTTACGGGCCCTGGCTCTAATTGAATTTAGATTTTAGTATTAGCGTCGGATACAAAAAAAACTAAAGTTTTAAGCATTTTTCGTAGTAAACTGTAGCATTCCTTTATTCGTAAGAGATTTTAATCTAAAGTGCCGTTGATTCGGAATCGGACGTCATAGTCGATGTGTTTTCTTTTTCCAACAACAAAGATTTACTTATCTACGTAGGTTAGGGAATGGAGGAGGCCTACACCCAGCAGTGTGTTGACTGACACAGGCTGAAAATCATGAATGATGACGTAGGTTACTAAACATACTGTTTGTTTCTTTGTCGAGATAATATGCGCCACACCCATTGATAACGAGACTGATGTGTTATTTTGCGTCTTAGTTTCTTGAATGCGTTTGATATGCGACGAATTCCTACTCCTGAACGTAATGGAAGATTTCAGCATTTACCTACGTACTTATATAAAATGTAGGTATCTTTTCACATTAGACATGGTGTTGGTCGCAAAAGAACAGGAGTAGAATCTCCTAGCTCTTAAGACGATTGAAAGTGATCATAGTGGTCCTACTGAAAAATAGATTTTTGCATTTTGAATTGACATACCTACAGGTTTTTTATTTAAGCCCTGTTTATTTTTCTTATGAGTTCTGAAAATTCATAGAATCTTAATCAATTATCCAGCTCGAAGGACCAAAATTTTCACACGATTCTATTTTTTTTCTTCAGTTTTTTTTGTTGTTAATAAATTATTATTTTCTTTTGCTATGATTTTTTTAGGATTCCCACAAAATATGAGAAAGAAAACTGACAACCGAATGAGACCATGAGAATGAGAGTAGTAATAAGGAATGTCTAGTTGTAAAATTTATGCATTAAATTCATAATTAGGTCAACGGTCAATACAATCTGTTCAGGACTTCAGGAGGTGCTTAGAAACTCATTTGATTCTCGGCATGAGTCACTTGCAGGGGTCAACGACACCGTGAGGCCGCGGCCTTGTACTTGTATCGACGGAAGAAGGCGGGAGGGGAATGGGGGGCGCGAGGGGAGTGGGTTTCCCCATGCGTTTTGCTGAAGGTTTTGAACAATTGGAGTGGAATGCGGTAACTTTGAAAAGATCCTGTTGCAATCTCAATAACAACATAGACCGGTAGATGTCTAGTCAAGAATCAAGAGAAACATGCATAGAGTCACTGAGCTCATAATTCAGGTACCTATAGTTTAATGACCAAAAAATGCCTATAGTCTTGATTAGGCTAGGAATTTAGAACCTAAGCAACTACTTATAGCTATCTAGAATAAAGTCTAAAATAACATGCATATAATCACATAACTGATAAATAAACAGTGTTTAATAGAAAATTGGCCATAGACTTTAAAAATGCCTATAAATCTGACAAAGATAGGAACCAAAAACACCAGACATGAGTGTATGGCTACGGTTGACCTAGATTTTCTTTCGATCTTTCCAAGTTCCAATGGTACAAAATTAAAAATTAAAATCGTACAAAGAAGACTGATTGTGACTTGAGTCATGACTAGAATCAAGTTAACATGCATAGAGTCACCTAGTCAGTTTCTTATCATTATCATAAAGAAATTTAACATAGACTTAACTTGCATATCCCTTTAGAATTGATTAGGCTACAATAGAACCAAAAACACCAGACAGTAGGTAACTGTTCGGCTCCAAAAACGCCCCGCACACTGCACCGGTGTTTTTCCCAGTATTGGATGTCCATGTCCATTGCGCAGATGAAAAGTAGGCGGCAAGTCTCGGGACGTCGCGGAGTGGTACATTGTACGCTGATAGTCGCACACGCTTCCACGATTTGATAACATAGTGTGATTCCGCGTTTCCATACGCAAGTTACATAGGTGCATAAAATCAGGGCTCTTTATATATGGGTAGAAAAGACCATGGATTTGCACTAGCTCACACGCAAGTTGCCTGATGCAAAGAGTGAATTGCATGCAATGTGGAGACGTAAGCATGCATGCAAGATTAAGAAGATGCAAGTTACATGCAGGTTTTAGACTAGTAAATCTGACAACAATTTGCAATACGGTTTAGGAGGGGTTTGTTAAAGATGTCCATAATCTTTTGGTGGAATATGTCCTGACCTGAGCCAGTCTATGACTATGAGGGATCATTTGAGTAGTCAACAATCAAATCTGTGGAGTGTTGGCGCTTATTAATGTTCTAGTAGCTCCGTTGTCCAGGCCAGCCAGCTAAGGACTTTTTACTGTTAAGTGACTCAAAGAAGTGAGTAGGTACTGAGGTGATGAGTGATAGAAGAAAATGAAGAAAGGAAACCAGTGCCGACTATTAGAAGGGTAAGGGCGGGAAGGATGAAGTGACTCAAAGTACTATTGATGATTTTGACAAAACCAATCAAACAGCTAAAGGTTTCATTAATGGGCGGATATTTAGATCAGTAATCGGTAGGTAAATGTAATTAAAATCAAAACAACAAACTAAAATCCGAGAAAAACATGAATTTCCGACTGATAGCCTATCACTTCACAAAACTGTTTACTTCATTCATGAGGTAAATTTAATTATTTATTGCAGTTGTTTTTATGATAATAGGCTTAATATTATCTTTGATAAGAAATACGTGAGCTAAATATTTCGCAACTTTTATCGAAGATTTCTTTTTGTATCTTATCTTTTGTATTTTCTTGACAAGCTACCATTTTGGCGCCAAGATTATCAAAGGGGAAAATATTTCACAATATTTAGCAAGATAGGACTTTATTTATCGAATAAATCACTTGTACTGAAACTTGAAGCTTACTTTGACTCCCCAGCCAACCGAATATATGTATAGGAGGCTCGTCAAAGTAAGCTTCAAGTTAAAATACTTAGTCAAGCTCCAGTGGGGACTGGAGCTTGACTAAGTATTTATATTTATCTAAGAGGATGGATCTCCAAAGAGATGGTCGAGAAGGAACAGGAGAATCACCTAGCTAGCTTATAGGACGTTTGAATGTTATGTGTTCCAAAGTTTCTACTGAATAAATGATTTTGACTTTGAGATAGGACCACACCGACACAACTATTTGATTTCGCAACGACATTTCTTATTGTACCGTAGTACCTATCACGGAGTTTACAAATAGAATTATCGACACTTCCACTAAGTGCCTACTTATTTATATCTACTGTGTTTATGTTGGATATTATTCAAGCATTTATGAATCAAATAATGATGAAATATTTTCATTTTATCGTCAAATGTAGGTAAATGATGGTGTCTAGTCTAGTTTGCAACTACCTACTTCCAAAGGAGCTTTTGAAGCTATCTCTTTTTCCATCCTTGATCCAGACTGGAGCATTTTTACATAAACTTATCAGACAGGATATACCTATGGGGCTTCCCATTTCAAGCGGGTATTACCAAAGTTCATATAAACATGTATAGCAGCTTCCTTTAAGTATTTATGGAACTGCAAAAAAGTCCCTGAAGATTATTTGCGAGTCATTTGTATGTAAGTATTCTTCTGTGACATTACTACAGCTAGTTTCAATATTCAATAGGTACCTATAGCTATCTGTGGTATTGCTAGGTACCTACTGTAGTACCCAAGCTGTTTGAAAATTACCAAATATCTAACCACATTTAGCAAAATTACAGATAAGTATAGAAGCAAGGTTGCCAAAGGCTCTGCAAGGAAGCGCTGAATCAAATAAAATATCTTCACAACCTCATTAGTAGTGAAAGCAGATGTAGGCCAAGGCATACCATCACGTAGACCTTTCACGTGGCCGAAACCACGTCGGCACTATTGTGTAACATTCATTGACTATGTCAACCATCACGTATTTATTTTTAGATCTAGAGAATTCAGGAGTCTGCTATAGATTGAAGAAAGTTTTCTAGATCTGAAAATGCTATTCTAGCAATTTCTGACGCTGAGCATTACAACCAACCTAGCCTCATGCATGCTCAAAACCAGTCGAAGTAGAAGATCATTTTTTGCCTTTTATTGCCTTTCAGCTTAATAAGATAAGGGGAAAAGGTTTCAAATTCAGTTGCAAGACTGATCTCAAACTAACAGATAGCTTTTAAAAACTTTATATTGATCTACTTTTCCACTGCATAACAAAACATATAAAACCCAGCGCCGAAATGTAAATTAGAGACTGGGAACCCCAGATAATTAAAAATCAAGGACTAGGTACTTTATTTGTCTACGTCAGTAGCTTTTTCCTTACAACTTTCAAGGCTTATCTATGCGTAAAGATAGAGGTTTTCCTCAAGAACTGTCGCTAAGGTAAATAATGAACTGTATGTTTATGTACCGAAGGCACGTTCTAAACCGGTTTAGAATACCTACGTCAGAGAATAACTTTGGAATCTCTACGATAAGGAGGAAGGTGTTGAGAAACCCAGACCCAAGATTTTTTAAGATGAATAGATATTATTTCCTTGACTTTATCAAACAAACTCACTGTGATGTGATGTTATGTTAATGAAGTTTAATCATTATTTACACCCTATCGAAGAACATTGCTTTATTCATTTGCGTAAAAATAACCCAGGGGCCATACCATGAACTCTTACCTCGCATCCACACGTTGGGGCCAACGTTGGCCCCAATGCCTCTCACCAACGTTTGGAGCTGACAAAATTGCATTGGCCCCAACGTTGGGGCCAACGTTGGGGCTGATTTTGCTAGATCCACACGTTGGCGAGTGACATTGGGACCAACGTTGGCCCCAACGTGTGGATGCGAGGTTAGAGCAATGTCAAAACAAGCTTAAAACAGTCCTACTGCTTTAGAAATGACATTCGTTGTCATGTTTCAAGCTGGTTTTAACATTGCTCTAAGAGTTCATGGTACGGCTACAGGCAGGACCCAGCCCATCCAAGTCTGAATGACAAGACAAGTGACAGATGAATACAATAGGTAGGTACTCTTGGATGTACCGATGTTTAATTTTTTTTGTAAATTGGCTCAATATCTGCCCAAAATAGGGACTTCTAGAGAGAAGGTAGACCTTGTCTTGCAGTGGAACAGGACACTAGGTTACCTACAGGGTTTAAATAATATAATGGTCAAAAATTGGTTCATATAGGTAAATCTTACATTGCTTTTCTCAATTAGGAAGGTATCAAAAAGTGATCAAGAAAACCCAAACAACTATGTAAGTAGATTAGATTATGAATAAACAGCTAAATGATTCACAACCACAAAACAATAGGTAGGTGGTAGCTTATCGCTCAAATGATAAAACTAATTAAATAGGAAGGAATCTACTTGATACATCTAAAATAGACTATGACTAATGCTAGAGCAATGTACTTGTAATGTTTATTTTTGGATAATGTTTCACATGATAATCGCACTTATTCAACAATTAATAGGTGTTTATCTATTTTTTTTATTAATATTAAGACATAAAGTACTACGACCTTTAAAATTGTAACGGGCTAATAGACAATTTACAGAACATCGACCTAAATAATTATAACGAGCTGATAATGATAGACACTTTACACAACCTATTCAACTCCAAATTCGCGTAAGACATGATTGTTTTAGTATTTTTCAAATCTATCCGTTTCAAATAAGAAATTAATAAAAACATTGTATTCCAGAGCTTACTCTTAGACACCTATGAAAGAGGAGTATAAGTAGGTAAGGTATGTAGAAAAACAGGATTTATTTTGTAATACTTACATAGGTAAGTAAAAATCAGTATTATCGAAATTACCCTTACGAAAGGGTGTAACTGTTTTTTCTATGATTTATTTATTTAATATTATTGCATAACATTGTGAAATTATAATACAACAATGACCTTGAAATAGGGGTTACGAAATTATTTCACAAATTGTGCAATTATTGCATAACATTTTGAAATACTAGCGCCTATATATAGCGTTCCTTGCAGGATTGAATCATTCGAAGGCAGACATTTTAACAAGAAAGACCAGTGAAGGTATCAGTATGGAGACAATATTAATTCATCCCGATGGAACAGTTGAATTAGGCAGTAAACGATACGTTCGTGATCGTTCCCGGGACAGGAGTAAATCAAGAGGTAGGTCTCGTGGTAATTCTAGAGATAGATCTCAGTCTAGGGAGAAATCTCGCGGACTTCGTGATAGTTCAAGAGATAAAGCCATCGGAAATACAGACGTGGAAAGAGAAATGGACAAATCAAAAGGTAAATCTCGTGACAATTCAAGAGGAAGATCACGTGGTAGGTCGCGGTCCCGTAGTGGATCTAGAGGACTGTCTACAGGAAAAGAACCCCTAGAAAATTCACAGGAAAAAGCGACCATAGCAGAAAACCCTCAAGAAAATCTACAAGATAGATCTTTGGAAAGGGATTTGGAAAAAGCTAGACGAAGGAAACGGGATAGATCACGGTCTCGTGGTCATTCGAGAGGCAGATCCCGTAGCCACTCCAGGGACAACACGACCACGGCAGAAATATTTGCAAAAGATAAAGTCGAAAATTCCCAAGAAAATCAACAAGAGATCCAAAGAGAGAACGAAAATCGATTGCTAGAGAACTTGAATGGAGTGACATCACGGACTTCTGAAAGAGATTTGGAAAGAAATAGAGGAAGGGAACGGGACAGATCAAGGTCCCGTGGACATTCGAGGGGAAGATCCCGTGGCCATTCCAGAGGAAGGTCCCGTGGTCATTCAAGAGGAAGGTCTCGTGGTCATTCTAGAGGAAGGTCTCGTGACCATTCCACGGACAAAACTATTATAGTAGAAAGGTCTGGAAATGATAATGCAGAAAATCTACAAGAAATATCTATCCAAAGAGAGAACGAAAACATATTGCAAGAGAACTTGAATGGAGTGACATCACGAACTTCTGAAAGGGATTTGGAAAGAAATAGAGGAAGGAAACGGGACAGATCAAGGTCCCGTGGACATTCCAGGGGAAGATCCCGTGGCCATTCTAGAGGCAGGTCTCGTGGTCATTCTAGAGGAAGGTCCCGTGGTCATTCTAGAGGCAGGTCTCGTGGTCATTCCAGAGGCAGGTCCCGTGGTCATTCCAGAGGCAGGTCTCGTGGCCATTCCAGAGGAAGGTCCCGTGGTCATTCCAGAGGCAGGTCTCGTGGCCATTCCAGAGGAAGGTCCCGTGGTCATTCCAGAGACAGATCCCATGGCCATTCAAGAGGCAGATCGCATGGTCATTCGGATAGCGAATCCCGTGGTCATTTTAGTGGCAATTCTCGTGGTCATTCAAGAGAAAACTCACGTGGCAGAGGACATTCTTGTGATAGATCAAGATCACACAGCAAGAAATCGCGAAAACATTAAAACGACCGACGCCGATGACGATACAAATTACAATGTCCCAGGAACGAAAAATAAATCAAGAAAATAAATTAAAAAATGTCTATCTAACTACGTTTGTAGTTTGTAAGTAGGATAAGTCAGTAAAGTTAGTTTTCAGTTGCACTTCGATATCGCACTGTAGTACTTGTTTAGATAAGCAAATTGCAATGTTGATAATTCCAATTCAATTTGAAACTGTTTTTAACCAAGTAAGCAAAGATTTCTGTAAAAATAATTGTGAAAAATAATGTAAACCTTTTTACAGTTAAAATAAGTTTAGTGTCATTTAAAATAAGGTTTATCATTGTATAAATTCATCAAAATGAGATAAGTTTTCTTTAATTTCCAGGGTTTTATGGCAGTGGCCGTGTACATCCACTACTTCTCACCGGGTAGCTTAAAAATCAACACAGAAAGAAATATCTTCAGCTTGGAAAAGTTTGAAGAGTATTTCGGTGAGGAGACACATTCTGAGAAGACAAGGAAATGGCTTCAGGAGAGCGAAGCCCCTTACCCTGGCTACTGTAGAGCACCAGGCAGTTCAATATGTGTACCTGAACTTTGCAATTGTGATAAACTGACAAAGTTGTGGGGGATTATAAAGAAAAAGAGACAGCTAAAAGGAAGAATAAATAAATTTTAAGTGATAACGTTGTTTTCTTTACAGGTTAAATTCATGATGCTTTTCAAGGAAGGGCAGAATCCCTAAAGTTGCAAAATCATTTGTAGCTCCAATTAATGTTTTTTTCATTTCTCATACACGGAAAGTACGCTTGAAGTTACCTGAACAGGGGCTCGATTCCGGTACCGAACTTTTTATCAACCTCAACCAAAACCTCAACTAAAGCGACTGTTTCCATGACTACTAATAACAAACGACTCAGTTGTGGTGAGGTTTTGAACTTTGGCAGTACAAATTTTTGAAAAGCTATTCTACTATTTCACCAAATGGCTGACATTTAAGAGTTCGAACCAAAACCAAAGCGGTTGTCATTTAATAGAATACAGGCCCAGAGGGATGAAAGTAGTACTTTTCCGCCGTGGGAAGCAATTTTCCCTGCTGTCAAATTAAAAAAAATCATTCTATTTTGACATTTCTATTGAGTCATGTTGAAACTTTTTACACAACAAAAGTAATATTTGACATTTCTATTTTACCTTTTTATTGAGAATTGCTGTAAAAAATATTTTCAACAATTTATGACATGAGTATTGTTATTAATAATTACTTTTCACTAAATTATTATTATTTAAACAAGACTTTGAGCTTGAAATATTTACCATCTTCAATGACAAAAAATACTGGCTGAAAAAAAAAGGTGGGCGCCTTTTTTGTTTTTTTTTTTTAGTGGCAAGCTACCAGCCAGTATTTTTTTAAAGCACCAATTCTTTTTTTATCTGTTTTGTCGATCGAGAGCAGAGATTTTTATAAAATGAGCTAATCTTGTTTTTATTTACTTTCCTAATATTCGAAATGAAAAGCAGAGTGTTTACCTCGGGTGAAATACCTATTACGGCACTCGAACTATTAGCGCCCTCGCTACGCTCAGGCGCCAAACCATCTCGTGCCGCAATAGGTTACTTTCAACCCTCGTGCAACAATCTACTATTAGATAGCTTCTAGGCTTGTGTGTGGGTGTGTGGCTTACAATATTGTTTCACCAGATGGTGTAATTTGCATTGTAGGTAGCTTTCAATTGGCACACATCTCATGTGAATTAAAAAAAAATAACTTTTGTTCGCATCATTCAGGTCTTTAACCCATTCACGCAATCCGTCTCTATCTACAGCGTGGTTGTTTTGTATATCCATCTCTCTCGTTCTCAGATGTTTTTTGGCAAGGTATTAGCAGACGAGCTAGTAAGTAGGTATTAGCAGTGTTGTGTTGGCATCATCCACGTTGGAATCTTCTGCGATATATTCAATTTCATTGTGCAACAATTTTTTTTGTTTATTTTTGGAAATACTTATATTACTAGTAGTTCGCCCCGAACTGAGATCTCGCGCACCGTAGATGGCTTACATTTGGACTTTCTTCTGACTACCCCTATAATTTCAAGTGCTACTACTGCTGAGTATGCCTATTGCGCTAGCTCTTCATGGTAAAAAATACTTGCATGCATGCAATATGTACATAATGTTGAGTCTAATTTTTCATTTATTTCATATTTTTTATGAATTCTCGTCGTATTTCTAAAAGTATACGTCCTAGAATAAAAATAATAACTATTTTGGAATGTACAAATAAATACCTTTCATTTGACACCAAACTCAATATATTTGTTTACTTAACTTTTTTTACCCCAATTATTTTCATTCTTTATCAATTTTTTTTTTATCACTAAAATAAATCAAGTAGCATCTAAAATCATTGCAAACCAAACCGCAATGATGCCACTCTCTTTTTAAGACCGACCAGTCAATGAGCTACGAAGACATCGAAACACTATGAAACGGGAGCTCTTGCAGCTCTGGTTTCGTAGTTTTTGTTCTTTGGTCGTATTTCAAAAACTATATATCCTAGATTAAAAATAAAAACCATTTTGGAATGTACAAAACAAGCCCTTTCGTTTGACACCCCACTCAATATATTTGTGTAACTTTAAAAAAAAATTACCCCCTTGGGAACCTAATATCTTCACAACCCCTTCATCGATTAAGCTCATATGCTCCACCGTAAATTTCCTTACTACAACCTATTGACCTACCAAGTTTCATGCAGATTGGATGAACGGTTCGACAGTTATGCGCGAACAACAATTCGTGAAACAGACATACAAACATACAAACATACAAAGCAAAATCGCCCAACTTACCACTAAGATCTTCGCTCGCTTCGCTCGCTCGATCGATTATAAAAGTAGTGTATGATATGATGCTAAAACTCTTATTAAAAGTAATCAGGCAAACAGCCTCATCCACAACATACATGTAGATAAGTACTTAGGTACCTAAGTCTTTTTATACAGGTCGCGTAAGGAATGCTAGCTAAAATAAAAACCGGTCAAGTGCGAGTCGAACTCGTACGCCAAGGGTTCCGTACCTAGCCATGGTGCCAATTAAGCTAGTCCGCTTAATTGTATGAGCGCCCATACAACTCGGAGGACAATTTTAATTGGCGCCAACTATGTACCTATGTATGGGATGGGAACACCCTTTAATTTTCAAGTTTTTTAACTTTTTGGAATTTTTCCTTTATTTGTGCTATAAGACCTTGCTTTTTCGTCAAATTTCGTTATTCTAGGTCAACGGGAACTACCATTTAGGTTTTCGACCCAAAACCTCTAGGGTACTTCCGGTTGACCTAGAATTGTCAATTTTGGTTACAAGCAAGATCTTCCAGCACAAGTAAAGGAAAAATTCCGAAAAATAAAAAAAAATGATAATTAAGGTAAGTTTTGGTACTCACAAGTTTTCACGAAAACCTAAATTTGCCTATATCTTTTTATAGTGTTGACTCAGGACCTTGATTTTTATACTCACAATAGGGACTATAGACCTTAGTATATGGTATAAATTTCAACTTGCTAGCTCTACCCGTTCCTGAGATAATCGATGGTGACACACGGACAGACGGACAGACAGACAGACGGACAAGAAAGTGATCTTATAAGGGTTCCTTTTTTTACCTTTTAAGGTACGGAACCCTAAAAAATAATTCAAAAACAGACTTCAAACTGTATGAAACGTGTTAGTAACACATGCAAATATTTTTCGAGTACCTAGGTAGGTGGTAGGTACCATTTTCACGTGCAGATTGCAAGCTTATCGTATCGCCAACCAAACACTGGAACAAAATGTTTCTGATGGCAAAATTTTAGCATGGTGCAATTATTTTCTTTTCCTGTAAATGTTACGTTCATCCATTGCAATACAGTGCATAATCGATTACACAATTTACACACCTGTTATCGTAATAAGTAGGTATCTATATTTTTATCATTACCAAAAACAATATTTGAATGGTGACGGTTGCGAATCGATAGGCATGATAAAGGAAACGTTTAATCGATTTATCTTTAGTTCCAATTTTTTCGAACCTTACCCTTTGGAAGGAGTTTAAAGGTTGTCTGACTGTATTAATTTTATCAGGCAATTATAAAAAGGATATGCAATAATAAGATAATCATTTAAACAAATACTTATATACTTACTTAATACGAGATAAGAAACGTACAAGCTTCAGCTAGCGCGAAAGTGTGATTCATAAAATAGGTATTTTTATTTTACATTGTTTTCTGAAAACCCAGATAATGATAACTTGTCTTTCAGCCCGGATTTGATTGAATAATCTACTACAGATAACATTTTACTAGGAAGGAGATATCTATGAAATGATACTACTAAACTTATTGCTAATCATAATGAACTTAGAGGCATCCTAGAGGTCATAATGATGGCTAGGTACTAATTATTACTTATACCACAGATAATATAACTTATACTAATCGATAAATTCAAAATGGCTATTGCCAACGTCCATACCACGTTGAAAACACCGGTTCTCGTCCGATCACCGAAGTTAAGCAACGTCGGGCGCGGTCAGTACTTGGATGGGTGACCGCCTGGGAACACCGCGTGATGTTGGCTTTTTGCATTATTTTCCAATTATTACATTTTATAGCATGAACCGCAGATTATAGTTCTGTGGCATGGACTTTGGCACACTTTTACTAATCTTTCTATTTACCTACAACAAAAATAACATATTGCATCATTAGTCCATTAGCCTGCCACGAGTACAATAATGACATGGCCAGTTTGGTTAGCACAAATAAAATATTGCGCATTTTGTATTCCTATCTAATGTGGATACAGAGATTTTTTTGATCTGGGATTTTATAAACCAACAAGTCTGTCATAATAAATTGCGATAGGTAACGACTTGAGCATCCTCATTGCTGATTATGTTTTAAATATTTAACATCTTAATCGCCAACGTCCATACCACGTTGAAAACACCGGTTCTCGTCCGATCACCGAAGTTAAGCAACGTCGGGCGCGGTCAGTACTTGGATGGGTGACCGCCTGGGAACACCGCGTGATGTTGGCTTTTTGCATCTTTTCACATTTTATGAACCTTGGAATCCTTGGATCGATTTCCCTTTCTACCCAGAAACAAAAACTCGCCTACGCTTTCCGAGAAAATCGTTATTAAACAGTTATTATAAAATACCAATAAGTATTCAAATGTTCAATGTCAGGAAAACTCAAGCTTCTCGGAAGCGCTCCAGTTACCGATGAAATTCCGTATATCGCCGCAAAAGTACCAGCAGTTGGTATCGGTTCTCGCGAGCTGCTCATTTACTGGGTCAGAGGGGTGAGAAGAAATGGGAAAAGTTTTCATCGATATCGATATATGTACTTAGATAGATTTTAGATGATTTAACTGAAGTCTGTATTCAGAGTTCTATTCATGCCCACCACATGGAGGTTCTATCTACAAGACTTTCAGAAAAGACTCTACAAGCAATAAAGAATTGTAGGTACTGGTAAATGTAAAGGTTTAGGTGGGTGGTTGGTAGAATTTACAAAAAAAAAACATAATCTCTCGAAATATTCGATGATGGATGAGGGAAACCATTAAGTAGTCAATGGAATGGTATGGTACTCGTGACAATGTTATTCTACGGGTTTGATTCCACGTAGGTAAAGCAAGACGTATAAAATGCATGGTTCAATATTCAAAATATTGATCTTATTGAAAAAAGGCCAGGTCAAGAGTACCTTAAACCGACGAACTTGCATGAAGAATGTGATGAGCTGATGAGAGTGAATGAAGCGAAAGAAGTGTGTCAGGAATTCAGGATCGTAGCAAGTGGAGATCTGTGGTCTCTGCCTATGCCTACCCCTATGATGGGAAACAGGCGTGATTTTATGTATGTATCGAGATCTAAACAGTATCCGGAGACAACCATGCCTGCCTACACTTTACGAAGTAGTACCTAATACTTATACTGGGTACCTAATAGTATTCAGTTTATCGATATTATTTTACCTACTACTGAAGTAACATCTCTAACAACCTTGACTTCCAGCAGTGGGGTTGATGGGCTTACCTAGAAACAGATCGATAACTAAGGTCAGACAGAGTCTACTCTTGAATGCGACAACTGATAATCGTGACTTGTAGTGACTCAGCAAATGTGGTACCTATGTAATTATTGACTTGCAAAATAATACAAAACAAATGATATTAAACAGATCTCGTGGTGTTGTGTTGATCTTGTGAACGTTGACCTTGAGTTTTGATCTAACGTTTTATGACTTTACGACCATGATCTTCTTTGAAACTGAGATTGGTAAAATCACATTGATTATGACAACCTTTCAAAATTAGGTAGGTAGGTAACCGACGTTGGTTGTCCAGTCCAAATTCAGAGTAGGTAAATTTTCGCAAAAATCCATAAAAAAGTTACCTAATTTAACTGAATTCTCAATTTTCCGAAGAAATCATATTTTTATCCTAATAAATGTTACCTATTTAAACTTTAACAAACAAATACACAATACAAATAGGAAAGCCGTTCTCAAGTTACACGCTTTAGCAACAAACACTAGTACCTAAGTGAACCTAGGTTACATATTTCAAATTAGATTAAAAATTTTGAAATTTAAACTCAGAATATAAGAATAAACTTTTATTATGATAAATATAAAGAAACATTCTGAGCGTACACTGATAAAAGCTGAATCGCGATAACATTGTTTTTGTACTCAAGAGAAACCTGCAAAGATACACAGAAAACAGGTCACCGATAAACATGATGGTTGACAAACAAAAACAACCCTATTAGAAATACCAGTAGGTAAATATCAGGGTTCAGTAATGGGAAAACAACTTGAAGATTAGCGGGAATAGAACTTGTAATGTCAACACTTGGACGTTTCTTGCAACTCATATCGAGCAACGAAAAGCAAGGAACCGTATTGGATAAGTAGGATAGTACCTCGCGTTTCGATTTGGAGAAAGTCCAAATCAATGCATTAAATACATAATTTATATACAAAAAAATATTCGTTAGAGAAAATACGCAACGTGATGGACAAAATCGTGGCTTGATCGTGGCGCGGTGGATCAGTAGTACCTACTGGGGAAAACAGCTGGGGTGGGCAATCATGTGACAAATAAATGTATTTTCTTTCTTTCAATCATGCGGGCATACATAGGCTGCTGACTGCCCAAAACAGATGGTTCCATATTTCACTATGCAGTCGCAGCTTGAAGCAGTCGATCCTGACTGTATGCCTTGGCGTTGTGTTCTAATCGGCGGCGGCGGTGATGGCCTTTCAACAGTTGCAACCACAACCAGAGAAGCATGAATGATTACTGCAAAAATTGGATAGTTCTCCCTCCTGGTAGATATCTTCAAAAGATTTTGAGAAAAATTAATGCATGACTGTCGCGATTCTAGGATATAGACAAGATTCTGGTGCCCTGAGGTACTCCCAAAACTAACACGCTAATCTTTTTAGGGTTCCGTACCTTAAAAGGTAAAAAAAAGGAACCCTTATAAGATCACTTTCTTGTCCGTCTGTCTGTCTGTCTGTCTGTCTGTCTGTCCGTCTGTCTGTCCGTGTGTCACCATCGATTATCTCAGGAACGGGTAGAGCTAGCAAGTTGAAATTTATACCATATACTAAGGTCTATAGTCCCTATTGTGAGTATAAAAATCAAGGTCCTGAGTCAACACTATAAAAAGATATATGCAAATTTAGGTTTTCGTGAAAACTTGTAAGTACCAAAACTTATCTTAATTATCAACTTTTTTTATTTTTCGGAATTTTTCCTTTACTTGTGCTGGAAGACCTTGCTTGTAACCAAATTTGACAATTCTAGGTCAACCGGAAGTACCCTAGAGGTTTTGGGTCGAAAACCTAAATGGTAGTTCCCATTGATCTAGAATCACGAAATTTGGCAAAAAGCAAGGTCTTACAGCACAAATAAAGGAAAAATTCCAAAAAGTTAAAAAAGTTGAAAATCAAAGGGTGTTCCCATACATACATAGTTGACGCCAATTAAAATTGTCCTCCGAGTTGTATGGGCGCTCATACAATTAAGCGGACTAGCTTAATTGGCACCATGGCTAGGTACGGAACCCTCGGCGTACGAGTTCGACTCGCACTTGACCGGTTTTATTTAGTTTTGTTTCGTTTTTTATTTCGTAAATGAATACGAAATGTAAAATTGGCTACGATAGCATTGCTTGGCCCAAAAAAACATTCAGAGGATTCCAGTTCTTGGTATAGCAGTAATTTGTTGGTATGTTACCTACTAAGTATCAAGGAAAATTTTGAAATGCACAATTATACATGTTATTTCCATAACAAAGTACAATAACAAACTAATTGTATTATTTTGAAAAGGTTGTTATGACGTTGTATCAATCATACAAATTGACACCACAACATAGTTATTGTTGACTAAAATGTTGGTATTTTATACTCTTATCGGGTAAAAACTGACTGATTATGGGTTTACCTACACGGGTTTACCAATTTTGATCAAAACAACTTAGCATAAAAACAAATGGTAGTAGATTATTCATAATTATTTGCTTACTAGAATTTTATGGTAATTAAATAATTGTATTATTTAGTTAATGCATTTTAAAATGCTGGACATTTCACACAGCATCATCTAGCCCCAAAGTAAGTAGAGCTTGTGTTATGGGAACCACATGACTGATATAAGCGTATTAACATTTTTTGTAAATAATGTAGGTATGTATTATGAATTTGTGAGTAAATCTACAATTATAATTATTCTTATAATATTGCAAAATATTACTGTAACTATGCGCGTTGAAATGATACTTATCTTATCACATTAATAGTTTAGTAGGTTTTATGTAAAGTAGTATTTACTATATTAAATAATACATAAGTAGCATAATACATAAGCAAGAACTGATAGCCACGTGTTAATGAGCTGATAAAGATAAGACATTGTAGTCATTGTTTCTTTGTATTTTAATTAACTTATTATTTATCGTTAAATCTATTTTTTGAGAAAAATGATAATGACCCTTATTATAAACATAATTCAATAAACTACTAGGTAAATAAAAAATAAGGTTGTACCACTATTTTAAACTTTATAGTCTATGTATTTTATTACTTAGTAAGCGACCTGTGCCAATATTGAAATGCCTAGGCTAGGACATTGTTGAGTAAGCTTGCCCTGCTCATTGCACATTGATCAATTTACTCTATATACAGGGTGGAAAAAATGAATGGGCCCTGGAGGGAAACTACCTTAAATCCTTAAGATACAGTATTTTACATAAAGGAAACATTCCTTTATTTTTAAAAAGAAACATAACTGCATTAAAAGATTTTCTAAAATTCGCTTGCTTCACCCAGGAATCGAACCAGCTAAAAATTCAAAAATTAAACACTCCCTATTTTATTCCACTAGTCGATACATTCAATACTAAAGATAAAACTTCTCAAAGAAACATGAGGTCTTACACTCGTCTGTCGTACAAAAAATCCATGAAATCTAATATTTAGTACATAAGGTCTTTAATTGCTAATTAGCTCTACAGTGGAATGGTGAGAGGTATCCAGTAGTGTGATTCAGACCTTCTCGGAATGTATTTTGAATTCGGAAAATAATGTTTCTTCGCTGAAAAACCGTCAACTTTTCGAAGAAAATCATCGAATCGGACGCATTTTCAGAAGTCTGAATTTCACCTCAAATAGACAAATACCGTCTAGAAAAGTTTTGACGCGAATGGTGAAATAACTAGTAGTCCGCCCCGAACTGAGATCTCGCGCACCGTAGATGGCTTACATTTGGACTTTCTTCTGACTACCCCTATAATTTCAAGTCCTACTACTGCCGAGTATGCCTATTGCGCTAGCTCTTCATAGTAAAAATACTAGCATGCATGCAATACATAATGTCGTGTCTAATTTTTCATTTATTTCATATTTATGAATTCTCGTCGTATTTCTAAAAGTATACGTCCTAGAATAAAAATAATAACTATTTTGGAATGTACAAATAAAGACCTTTCATTTGACACCCCACTCAATATATTTGTTTACTTAACTTTTTTTACCCCAATAATTTTCATTCTTTATCAATTTTTTTTTTATCACGTAAATAAATCAAGTAGCATCTAAAATCATTGCAAACCAAACCGCAACGATGCCACTCTCTTTTTAAGACCGACCAGTCAATGAGCTACGAAGACATCGAAACTCTATGAAACGGGAGCTCTTGTAGCTCTGGTTTCGTGGTTTTTGTTCTTTGGTCGTATTTCAAAAACTTTACATCCTAGATTAAAAATAAAAACCATTTTGGAATGTACAAAATAAGCCCTTTCGAATGAGACCCCACTCGATATATTTGTGTAACTTTCAAAATTTTTTACCCCCTTGGGAACCCAATATCTTCACAACCCCTTCATCGATTAAGCTCATATGCTCCCCCGTAAATTTCCTTACCACAACCTATTGACCTACCAAGTTTCATGCAGATTGAATGATCGGTTCGACAGTTATGCGCGAACAACAATTCGTGAAACATACAAACATACAAACATACAAAGCAAAATCACCCAACTTACCACTAAGATCTTCACTCGCTTCGCTCGCTCGATCGATAAAAATTAATGAAAAAAATTGTGAACATTAATGTTAGATTTCATGATCTTTTTTATTTCTAAAACCAAATGTGTGTTATAAAGATTTTATTCTGACATTAATCCTATCGATTAGTGGTATTAAATAGAGCGAGGTTTGTTTTTTAATTTTTAGCAGGTTCGATTCCGGCTGAGGCAAGCAAATTTTAGAACATCTATGAATGCAGTTTTGTTTCTTTTTAAAAATAAAGGAATGTTTCCTTTAAGTAAAATACTGTATCTTAAGGATTTAAGGTAGTTTCCCTCCGGGGCCCATTCATTTTTTCCACCCTGTGTATTATAATTCCTTTTCTAACAAAGTCGTAAAATGTGTGAGGAAAAATGTAAACCATTGAAATTAGATTAATTTTGTTGAAAAAGTCAGCGATCGAGACGGGCCCTTCCAAAAGTTCCAAATTGTGTAACTAAAGTGTAAAAATTTCGAATAGTACGACTGTTCGACTAATGCAATAGGTGCCTAGCTTTTGAAAATATGGAAAAAATGCGAAAAGTAAGTATTACTTACACAATTACCAAATTGGCGAATTATTGGAAAAAGGCCAGGTCAAGAGTACCCTAAACCGACAAGCTTGCATGAAGAATGTGATGAGAGTGAATGAAGCGAAAGAAGTGTCAGGATCGTAGCAAGTGGATATCTGTGGTCTCTGCCTACCCCTATGATACCTATGATGGGAAACAGGAGTGAGTTTATGTATGTATGTAAGTATTACACAAAAACAAAATGCTTTTATGTAACAAACCCACCCCGTATCTTTCGTAGGTTAATGGGTGTGATTAGTTTAATCAGACTTTAACCTTATTAAAGTGCCTGGCCTGATAATGTTGATAGTAAACCGTTAAGTACATGTTTAAATAATATCCGTAAAGAAAACATATTGATAATGAGTAAACGCGTCGTCATGCTGACCAACAATTATGTATTACTAGCTGTTGCCCGCGGCTTCGCTCGCATGGTACCCGGATAAAAAGTAGCCTATGTTACTCTCCAGCCCTCCAACTATCTCCATACAAAAAATCACGTCAATCCGTTGCTCTGTTCGTTGAAATTGAGACATGATTATTAAAGATGTTGGATTCAGTTTCTTCATTCGGAGTAAATACTGGTTTTTCTCAATGCTAAAACTCTAGGTTTAACATTGACCTAGAAAGACAAGACTTGAAAACGGTACAATATGCATTCAGTAGACGACTTTTACCTAATGTTAACATTAGTATTATAGTCGTCTTGAATTTTGATGTTGTAAATGTCAGGTAGCATCATCATCAAATTAGCATCATCGGGAGTTGAAATTTTGTAGCTTTTCCTTATTATTGGCGTAGTAAAACTTTAAGCTTAAGGCAAATTAAGAAGTTATCTACCTACTGTGAATTATGGATGCGGGATTTTTTTGATCAATACAGATGCATAATCCATGATTAGGGGCATCATCATAGAGAAAGAAAGAAAGGAAGAGAAAGAAAGAGAAAGACAGAAAAAGATAGAATTCTAAAACATGATATTTACTGAATCAGAAGAATCTGAAATAAGAGAATTACACCAATAAGCAGTAAGACCTCCTTGAACTCATTCCAACATTGTAAACAATAACGCATGCCAAAGTCGACGAACTCATCCCAGAGAGACACGTGCACAACACATTGAATTGAGTAATATCAGCACATGCACGATTCAGTCCACATGCGAAATGTCTCAGGCAGGACACGATTACTGAAGGTCATCATAGAATATAGGTCGATGTTCTGATGATAACAGTAAATTGATCAATTTCCAAGATAGATCCGTAAACTATGAGAATTTGTTAAATTGCCCATGTTGTGCAAGTAAAGAAATACCAATTCAGACTCGGGTAGGTCAGTTTTGACGTCAATAAGTACTAGAAACTAAGGTGAATTGCAAAAGAGATGCAGTTCGGTATCCGTGAACAGAAAATAAACCCAAATTACAAAACCCGCAGTTAGTTTCCTCCGCTCGAGTAAAAACCACACGGGAATTCCAAACCGCCTTGCATCGATAACCTTAACTTTCGATTAGACCTGTACACTACTATCACTGAACCCCCTTGTAGTTCCTCAATGGAGTGATGGCAGAGGGGTGTGGAAGATCTTGTTAAAGTGGTTTTGAGTCCAAACGTGTTGGAACTGGCCACGCTTCGCGCTATCAGACGCACACAGACTACACACCTTGTTATACACTTCTGTGTAGACACGAAACACAAGCACAATTCACTCACACATCGGAAAATACAAGCAGTTTTCACGGAATCTCCGGCGGCACTGAACGGGCGCCACGCACACAGCCGAACGAAATCGCGCATGCGCGTCAAAGGCTATAAAACGAGGTCGACACGGCACGAGTCATAATTCCTCCACCAACGCTCAGAGCACAAACACGCTGGAATCGTGAACCAACTTGTGAAATCATTGTGACATATCGCCAAACAAGTTCAATAGCCACTTGTGGATTGCATAACTGTTAAGTGAAGTGACAATAGTGCCGGTTACCATTCCTAATAACAGGAACGTAACCATTCCCACAACAAGGAAAGTGATAAATATAAGTGAAAATATCAAATTCAGGAGCATCCGAACTTCCAATATGTACAACGAATCGGTGATACCTGTGAAAGCGGAGTCCTTCAGCGGAATGGCTGCTAAAAGGTAAATTTCATAATTACTGTGCAATAACCGTATGCCCAAATTCCTTTCAAAAAGTTCTCGGTTAACTTTCTGTTACACTTTCAACACTAAATATTTGCAAGTTTTATCATTCATTACTTAGTTCTGACTTAGTTTTTCTTAATATTTTGCTTTGCAAAGTTGTACAATATACAGGGAGTATCTCTCTTCCAAAACTTTAGTTAGAAAATGTGAACAACCATGTAATGTTAATTCAACCTGGATTCAACTAGCAGAATAACTTTTATTTCTGGGTCATCTGACTATTGCCCTTTCCGACCAACAGCCTTTAGATGCAATTTCTAAAAACACAACTAATAACTGTTT